>CANNZV010000004.1:82900-1282900 GCA_947561585.1 Caprella mutica
GTAAAACTGACCGATTACTCCTAACTCTATGTGTCCAAATCCTATGAATTATCAATTTAAATTAATACGAATTCGCAAAAACAATTAGAGAATTTCACTCAAATCTATCTAAAACAGTTTCATTTGGTTCATGAATCGAGATAAAGACTATGTTGGTAAATTGCTTGGTAGAATTATTGGTAAAAACATTATTCGAGTCACAAATGATGGCTGAAATTACAGGCTCCAATGAACAGAAAGCGATTAGAGCGAAACTGCATTCTACTGAAGCAGACAAATCGCCGCCTGCATTGCTGCATATACATTTTAGATTTACTGCAGATTTTGCGTATCGCAATTTACGCGAAATTACAGCAGACTTTTAGTTTGAAAGTATTTGCAGTGTATGATGTTAATATTGCGATATTGATTTTAATTTTACATCAATAATTTTAATATTTGTTAATTATTATTTATTTATAATTGTTATACGTACATGGTTATTAGTTTATTAAGAGGTTTAACGTCTTCTTCGGAGCCAAAGGCCATATAGCTGATGATGCCAGCCCTTGTATTGAAGAGAATATCTAGTGTTATTGCTCCTATTTTTTGTCATTTGGTAAATCTCTCAATATCCAATTCTACTTTTCCTGATTTTTCATAAATAGCTCTAGTAGGCACATTGCCTGAAGGATGTGACAGTTCAAATATAAGTAACTATCGTCCCATCTCTGTGTTAAACATATTTCGAAAGTAATAGAAAAGCATACCTATAAGCAGATTTACTCTTATCTGGAAAGTAAAATATACTGGATGACAATCAATACGGATATAGAATGAGAGGTACTTGTCAAACTATTTTATGGCACACCAAATTTATTAATGGTGGAATTAATGATGGGGAAGTGGTGTTGTGTTCTCAATGTATTTGTACTTTAAGAATGCATTTGATTCAGTGGATCACGAAATAATACTTTTGGGTAAGTTGTCTCATTACGGTATTAGGGGTGTTGTTAATGATTGGTTCCGTTCCTATCTAGCCAATAGGAAACGATACGTACAAAGTAATGGTAGCCTTCTTCACTTGAACCCATTACTCATTCTGTGCCTCAAGGTTGCAATCTCGGTCCTCTCCTATTCAATGTATTTATAAATGACTTTTTAAATTGTACTCATTTTTTTAATTTCTTGCTCTTAGCCGATGATACAACAATAACTTGTAAATTTTCTTAGCGAAATATTGATAATGTGGATGGTAATACAAATAATCAATTGATATGTATTAGTAAGTGGTTGCATTCAAACAAAATTATGATAAACTGTAGTAAAACGAAATATATATTATGATATATAAATAAATACCTATTACATGTTTAAGAATAAGCACAAATTAAGCGTTTCGAATCCTGCATATGACACTAGAAATGCGGATAATCCTGTTCTCAATCGCCATCGACTCACTCTAACTCAACATTGTACTAGTTTTTCAGCAACTAGGCTGAGGCATTCCACCTTCAGAATTTAAAAACATCACATCATTACATTCATTTAAAAAAACTATTAAAAGTTATTTGCTGAATAAGTATATAGAAGATTGAGTTGAATATTTGTCAATTTTCTGATTATATACGTTGTTTTGCCCTTGAAAAAAAAATCCTTGAATAGGAGTTTATAAATGGGCTTGATGTAAGAATTATTTTTCCTTTATATAGATTTATGTATAAATTTATATTGCTGTATTATTTGCTTGTATTCTTTATTTTTTTTACTTTCATCAATAAAATCCTTATCCTTATATAGAGGAAATATTTCGTTCGATGCTCCGATAATGATTGGCAACTCGATCATTCAGCAAATTAGTAATGTGAAATTTTTAGGAGTGTATTTGAACAATAATTTTACTTTTAAGGATCATGTACCATACATTTCAGGTAAAATTTTCCGTAATTTAGGCATATTATATAGGATCAGAGATTATGTGTCAGCTCATGTTCTCAGGTCATTTTTATACATCTCTTATGCTTTGGAAGTTTGGTACCCTGCCCCTAAATACATGTCTAATCAAATAAAAGTTTTACAGAAATGAGCAGTTCGATTAATATATGATTTAGAATATAATGAACATACTTTTGGTTATTTGAAGCAAATGAAATTGTTGCCCATAGAAAATCTTTTTTACGCTGAAAATAGCCCTACATATGCTCAAGACAATTAATTTCGATAATTATGACTCATTTTTATTAAATAGACTTTCAACTTCTGGTAACCAACATAATTACCCTACACGCAACAGTAATCTTTTTATAAACTCTATTGCACTTAGAAAAAACTAAACATTGGATGCTCTAAATAGGTAGCTATCTACCACAGTCTACAATAGTTTGCCAGACAATCTGAAAAATCAATTTCTTCTCTCATTCAAAGTAAAGTTGTAAAAGTATTTACTTGAAAATGTTTTGTAAATAGAATCACATACAGCAAAACCTCGTAGTAGACCAGAGTTACGTTCCAAGTTTGTTTGGTCTAGTAAGAAACTCACTTCAGTAGTTTCCTACTAGACCAACATCGTTTTCTCTAAAAGTAAAGCAGAGATTTTAATATTTCGATAACTCTATTTGTTTATGATACTTTTAATGCCAAATTAATGGTGTCTAACATACCAATTATGAAAGGAAACACATTTAGAATCAGTATGAATTTTTTGTTTTCATTATAATGAATATAATATTTTTTTCAAATAAATTATCATTTTATGAAATTATAATAGTCTGCACTGTATCTAGTTGTCTAGAACTTTTCACATCAATTTTTTTTAGTACAGACTCTACCATTAAATCTGAAACCGGTTCTGCCTTATGTTTTATCCTAAAAACAGCATAAATAAATATAATACATCATTCAAATTAGAGAACTATCTTCAAAACAGTATTGTAATTTAATATTACTCTTGGTAATATTTACACTAGAATAACTGTCAGGTGACAAAAATTGTGTTTTGTCTAGTACGAGGTTTTTTTCCAGAACAGTTTCTAAGATTTCTTGGTCTAGCAGGAGGTTTGTCTACTAGGAGGCTGGTCTACTACGAGGTTTTGCTGTAAAACAATAGTATAAATTTCAGTCTGAATATATGCTTATATAGGTTTTCAATATCAATGTAGGCTGTCCTAGAAGCAATTATTGCTTATTTTGCCTTTAATATTTCTCTAATTTCCTTATTGATAGTAATATTATTTTATATGTCAAGATGTTGGGCTTATATTATTGTTCTATATAAATAAATAAATAAATAAATAAAAAAAATAGAAATTGCTAATGGAAAAAGGAAATTAAGTCAGAAGCAGTCAGAAATGAAAGTGGTTTTATGATCAAATTCACATACCACCAGTCAGTGACAATGCTCAAGGATGCAGGAAAGCTACACAATGATCAAAGTCACCTACCACTAGTCGGTGACAATGATAATGGATGCAAATTCGAGGAATAGGACCAATTGGCTAATAGTGGGGTGTGCAATATTTAAATATTATGGAAAAGATTCAAACTCAACGAGAAAGCTATATTATTAAGAGGTTATTTAAAATCAATGCTGAAGGTTATATTTACATTTGAGTTTTGAAGTAAAGAAAATGAACCCCTTCAACGTTGAGTTTAATTTCCCTTTTGATAATAATTTCATAGTATAATAATGACATTAATTGATAAACTTCTAATTATGATATATGGCAGTGACATCAAAAATGATCAAAATTGAAATAAAATAATAAAAATGAAAATAGTAAAAAACAAATCGATCAAAATTAGAATGATAATAAACAAAATTCAAAATCTAATTTTAAATATAAAATTACTCAATAGCGATATAATTAATAATAAAAATTCAACAAAATTCTAAATCAAAAGTGTAAAAATTTCAGTTGGCGTACAAATCATTTTCTTTTTTCGATGAATTTTCAAATGTTTCGATAATAATTAAGAAGTTACTTTTCATTGTAGTTCTTTCGTAAAAGTATAAATATTTATTTGGAATTTCAATATAGAATGGGCAACAAAAGTGTTTCCGCTTTTTCAAATACTTGTAAATCTTTAGCTAATGGACCAAAAAAGTGTATCTTGTTCTCTTTTTCACAGCCTCTTATTGTACTACATATTAACAGGTAAAAACAATTTTGAACTGATGGAAATAGTTTAAGAACAGGTAAGCAAAGAGTGAGGGTGATTTTTTTTGTCATTGCGTTAAGGTTGTTCTTAGAGCTAACTCTGTGATTTTACTAACTAAAAGGCAGTGAATAAAAGGAAAAAAAAAAATATAATGGTAGACATTTTATACAGGGTGCTTACACTTCTTCCTTGGAAATCATTTGGAAATTGAACAACTTCAGTGACAATTTGATCTCATTGAAGTTTTCACTATGAATATTCGTTCTTCGCTTGTTCATTGCATGATTAAGCTTAGCCCGCTACACACTTGCATTGTAACAGTGAGGAAAAAAAGCTCTTTTTAAAATGTAGTTACACTTGCGTTTTTATCGCTGAAAATAAAATTTAATGTAATTTTTCTTTCAGCGATAAAAACGCACGTGTAAACACATTTCAAGAAGAGCTTTTTACCGCGCTGGTAAACATGAAAGTGTGAAGCCGGCCTTAATTATGCGATTAACAAGCGAAGAATGAATATTCAGAGTGAAAACTTCAACGAGATCAAATTGTCACTGAAGTTGTTCTATTTCCATGTAGTTTCATAAGAAGAGGTGTAAGAACTCTGTATTAAAATGTCTACTACTGTAATTTTTTCCTTTTATTCACTCCCTTTTAGTAAGTAAAATCTCTCTAAATTAGCTCTAAGAATAACCTTCGCGCAATGGCAAAAAAAAATTACCCTCACTTTTTGCTTAACTGCTCTTAAACTATCTCCATCAGTTCAAAATTGTTTTTAACTGTTAATAGTAAAATAAGAGGCGGTGAAAGAGAGACCAAGATACCGTTTTTTCGCCCATTCGCTAAATATTTACAAGTATTTGAAAAATCGAAACATTTTTGTGGTCCATACTGTATAGTAAGGGTACACATTCATGTAATAAGAACTTTTTGTAAATATAGTTGCTTTAAATTACTTTTTTGTTCAAAATAAGAGACGTTTTTTTGTATACTTAATGCATCTCTGTAGCTCTGTTGTAAAGAATATTATTAATATGTTATTGTTTTCAAAATCTGAATTCAATTAAATTGAATTCAACTGTATCCTTTAGTAGGGCAAAACAACAATTACCAGATTATTTGAATTCTCTAAATAACGAAAGAAACTTTCATTAAATTATTATTTAAAAATCTCATCAAAATATATGCTCTAAAATATCGTGACCGGAAAATTCGTCCACGGAAAATTCGTCCACGGAAAATTCGTCCACAGAATATTCGTCCACGGAAAATTCGTCCAAGGAAAATTAGTCCAAGGGAAAATGGTCCACGGAAAATTCGTCCATTATACGCAAAATAATTAATTTAAATGGAACAAAATGTCATGATAAATGTTTTGGTATAAAGTAATTTAAAGTATGTAGGTGATAATACATAGTTAATCTTTTTTTGCACTCATTTTAAAGTTTGTTGTACTGCAAAATTCATGATTGCAAAAAAAAAACACATTAAGATTGATAGATATATAATAATTTTATGAACTTGAATTAGGATAAAATGTTTGATGCCTTAGCGTTCTTAACACCTGAAGATGTTGTTGGCGTTAATGATATTTTATGCAATGATGCGAATTGAGTTTTTTAACTATTTGAAGCTACGTTCATTGGCTTACAAAACTGGGTAGACGAAACTAACGTGAAAACCCGTTATATCCAGTTGAATTTGGGGATCATGTTAAGATCATACACCCCAGATGTTATTGAAGGGCATGATCTTTACAAGCTTTTCACTGGGGTGCATGTTCTTAACAAGATTGAATGAATGAATAATAAGAGTAATTAAACATTTTTTTAAATATAACAATTTATAAAAAAAAAAAAAAAAAACAATAGCAAACAATGTCCAATTCATTGGCACACTGCAGTTTTTACATTCCATTTCTGTCTTCAATAGCCACTTCTCCTACATCCATCGTATGACTTTAGCTGAATCGCTGTTCATAACGGGACGAACTACTTCTTGAAATACTTTGTGAGCCATCTTTGAAAGGTATAAACGATGATATTAACTCCAATATATAACACCCATTGCTGTATCACAGATACAGGCACAGAGGCACTCTTGGTTGCAAGCTTTTTACTGGGGTGCAAGATCTTAACAAGCTTTTTACTGGAGTGCATGATCTTAACAAGCTTTTTACTGGGGTGCATGATCTTTACCAGCTTTTTACTGGGGTGCATGATATTTACAAGGTCATACTGGGGTGCAAGATCTTAACAAACTTTTTACTGGGGTGCATGATCTTAACAAGCTTTTTACTGGGGTGCATGATCTTTACAAGCTTTTTACTGGGGTGCATGATCTTTACAAGCTTTTTACTGAGGGTGCATGACATTTACAAGCTTTTTACTGGAGTGCATGATCTTAACAAGCTTTTTACTGGGGTGCATGATCTTTACCAGCTTTTTACTGGGGTGCATGATATTTACAAGGTCATACTGGGGTGCAAGATATTAACAAACTTTTTACTGGGGTGCATGATCTTAACAAGCTTTTTACTGGGGTGCATGATCTTTACAAGCTTTTTACTGGGGTGCATGATCTTTACAAGCTTTTTACTGAGGGTGCATGACATTTACAAGCTTTTTACTGGGGTGCATGATCTTTACAAGCTTTTTACTGGGGTGCATGATCTTTACAAGCTTTTTACTGGGGTGCATGACATTTACAAGGTTATACTGGGGTGCAAGATCAAAACAAGATCCGAATTTTGGAATGTTCAAGAAAGAGCATCCTAATATTTGGTGTAAGAGTTAACCCTACCTAAAAAATTCAAACAAAGAGAGATGTCACACAGCGTAAAAGGCAAAAATATAGAGATATTGTCGAACAAATATAGCTAGTATTGCAATGCACTTCGAATGAAACAAATTTTGTTGACAAATATAGCATTGCTGAAAAAACCAGTTATTCAATTTAAATATTTGCTTAAATTATTTTCTTTTTTTTTCTTTTTAATTATAAATAACATAAAATATTAGCTACATATAATGAAATTTTTCATCATCAGTTAAGACTGCTGAATATATGTGTTATTTTCATCTAACTAGATTTTATGTAACTGCAATTATCTCTTTCATATATTGTTAACACTCAATAATCTTTCTTTCTATCCAAAATTTAAGAAAACTGACGAATTTTCAGTGGACGAATTTTCCGTGGAAGAATTTTCCATGGACGAATTTTCCGAGGACGAATTTTCCGTGGACGAATTTTCCGTAGACCAATTTTTCCATGGACGAATTTTTCATGGACGAATTTTCCGTGGACGAATTTTCCTAGCACCTTAAAATACATTCATTATGAAAAATTGAATATATTTTAAATATTATGATGCAATTTTAAAGGGTAATTAGGACTTTACTTTATGTCACTAATTAGATTTTATATAATCTGTAATATTAGCACCGAGGTTTATGTTACAATGTTTATGAATAAAAAAATAGTATTTATTGCTTTAATATATGTACATTTGTGGACTTTCTTTTCTGACTGCTTCTTCCAGTCCTTTGTACTTTATTTCCTTTTGAAGTCAGCGGTATGGCATTTGGTTCCGAAGCAGACGTTAAACCTTTAAATTAAATCAGATTTGAATTTAAATTATTTACTAAGTTTGATGAAAAAATAGCGATAAAAAAACATGGATTTTATAGATAAAACAAATGCCGCACAAAATTAAAGAAAAATTATTTTTATATATTTATTTGAAAAATATTAATTAGTTTTTACTCATCAATTAGACAGAAAGTAATATAAATTATACCTTTCAATAATTGTAATTATCATCTTGATATATATTTCAATTAAATTAAAAAAAAATTAACCCCTACATAAGAATGAACTCTTTTTCCTTTTCTCTTAGTTCCAATTAAAAACTAAATAAGTGTATCACAAAGATAATATAAGAAGTTAATTATTTCAAAAAGAGTATTAGAATAAAATTAGTAACTTTTCAGCGAGTTCACCAACTTAGTTTCGGTTTCTCTCTGAAAGTCCGAAGCTTCAAACGCGAGAAGAGTTTCAGTTTGCTTCCAGTGTCTGTGGAGTGAGGTAATGCCCTCCTGTCGCTCTGCATCCAATGTGAAAATAGTTAGCACTGAGCTATGAGTGATAGAACAGTTGATATAGTCTTATCGAGTTGTTAGAATTGTGTTATCAATTGGAAAAGGCTAATTTTGAAAAACGGTAAAATGCTGAAAGTGTAAATACAAATTTGAAAACGATAAAAATAAATACGATAAAGTTGGAAACGCTAAAATTGCAAACGCTAAAATTGTAAAAGTTAAATTTGAAAAACGATAAAATTAAAAACAATAGAATTGAAAATGCTGAAATTGTTAATATAATTTTTTGATCAATTTATTATATTTTCGATATTCTAAAAGTACCTTCTCAAATTCAGAAAATAAATGCGACAATTACACAATGTGTTGTAATTACTTCATGCAGCATATGTTACATTTTCAAAGAAATTAACAACAAAGTTTAAACTTTTACAGAGAATTACAGAAAAGTTCGGAGATAATTAGTGAAAGTTTTCTACAAGGATATTCCGCATGAACTATTCTCAATTCATTGATAATTTTAATTGGTAAGTTAGTAGTTAATAATTTTATCGATATATTATTACTTTCGATTGCGGAAGGTTTTATTTTTTGGCGGCATGTATTTATTTTTATGAGTGTTTTATTGGAAATATTGTATTTTTATAGCCTTTTTTAACTCATATTCTCTGACTCCTGTATATAATGAGTAGATGTAAAAGAAAAGTATTATTGAGCTTTAGGTCTGCCACAAATTTTCAATAATTTTACAAAAAGAACCATTTGAGATTTTTTTCAAGAATATCATTTTTTGCGCAAACAATTACGTATGCGGTAGTAATTAGGATAGGTTTGGTACATGTACAGTTCATTTTTGACTAGTGTACGTGCCCGTTAAAAATAATGGGTCATCATCAACACCAATTTATTACCCGTTATTAGGTTATTTTTAAAATTTAATTACAATTTAGTTTTCTGCATAGTATAATTTATTTTATAGATAAAATATATTAAAAATTGAATAAAAACGGGGGAATTGAAATATCAAGTCATTATATTCCCGTTCCTATCACAGTTACATTCTTCATGTTTAATACCCGTCATGTAAAAGCGGACATCAAATAAATAAATAAACGCACAACGGGTATTATTAGGATAGGTATAACATCAAATATATGCCTTTAAGTTGGCGTGCAGCCCCCCGAACCCCCCCCCCCCCTGTCAGGTCATTAAACAATCGTGAAGTGCGTAGTACAATTGTTCAACAAACTAGTGGTTACAAAAAACTCCATAAAGCAATAAGTCGATAACTATCTCATGTTAATATTCTAATAAATTACAACAAACTTTTCATGTTTCATGATAAATATTTTATGTTTTAATACATAAAGTCTTAACTTTGTCTTATATAATACATATGATATGATTCATCTGTAATTATAAATTTATATTTTCAAATTAGCTCCATTCAGTTTTCGAAATATATAAACGAAGTAATAATAAAACAATTTCTTACTATTAGTAATTAGGGTGATTTCCAAGTTTTCGGAGAGTTTCACATTTTCGATCATAATAGAAAACATATAATAAATATATTATTTAACTTACATTTTAATTAAATACGAATTAAATTAGAAGTTGAATAATAATTATAATATACTTTTTTGGATATTATATTATATACTTTTTATTTTATTATATATTTTTTTATATACTAATGTGGAACTATCTATGATTTTAAAAGCATATTGTCATAACCCTAGTAATCGCATGAGTACTTTTTATACATCATATGTTCAGTCAAATTAATTGTGTTTTCGTTTTATTTTTTGACAGTTTACTAATTTCTCATTTACAAAAATAAACTTCACCAATTGTAATGTATGTATATATTTTTTAATTGGTTTGGATACACAATAACAAATTTATATTATTTGAAAATAATAGGGAATTATAAAAACTGTGATTTGAGAAATTAATATCGTTCGCAGACTCTTTTATTTGATAGTACATTATTTATACTTCATGTACACATCATTAATATATCACTTACACATCATTAATATATCACTTACACATCATTCTGTTGACAAGATGGTTGCTAATGCATTTTGGCAACAAACAACATTAAGTGAATTTCTTGTAGCGTGTTATGCCGATCAGATTTTTGTGTTATTGGTGTTTGTTGTTAGGCTGACTTTTTATTCCTAATGGACTTGTTTTGAAGCTTAGAGCCTTAGCCCGTGTTTGTGCCGCCATTTTTCACTTTCTTCTTCGTTTGATTAATGGGCTTAAACCGGCATTTTAATTTCTCATTTAGTTTCTAAATTTAAAGAAACATTTTGTATTTAGTTTCTTCATTTAAAGAAACATTTTTCATTTAGTTTCTAAATTTAGAGAAACATTTTGTATTTAGTTTCTTCATTTAAAGAAACATTTATCATTCAGTTTCAATTGATTAATTAAGATTTAATGATATCTTCATTTAATTCAAATTACTTATGCACGGTTTTAATTTAAATCTATTCCAATGATTTTTATTCATAATTTTATTTTATTATTCTTTTAATTGTTTCCTCTAAATTGATTATATACCTTATTAATTATGACATGGATACAAAATTGAAATATTAATTTATTCATTACTGATTATTATTATTTGACATTAATTGTGAATTGCAACATTAAGATAACTGAAAAATGAATTTATACAAATAAAAAAAGGATCATATTTTGACAATTTCTTTATCTAATTTAACGGTCCCAACCATATTTACTGTTTTGATGTTTATATCACAAATATATTTAATTTTGAAATATTTTATGATTATTATAGTATATATAAACATATTTCTATAGTATTTTTGTATTCAATATCTTAAACAAAAACAAAAAATACGTAATTATGTTCATGAAATTTTTCAAGAGCATGTTTCAACATAGTCGGCTCCAATAAAGAGGTTCATTATGTTAAATTGTGTTACATTTTCCATTTCATATTAAGATGTCTTCTTTATTTTATTAATAGACTCTCACTTTATCTAATGGATAGTCCATTAGATCCAGTGTTCCGTGTTGTAAAACTAATCCACACTATCGATCTTTTCAACCAAACCTATCTGATAGTTACGGTAAGAAATGAATCATGGTCAGTTCAACATCTTCGGTCATATAAGAAAAACCAATACAACAATATTTTTTTAATTGGTATACATGATACCATAATATTTATTTTAAATATTAGGATCCATGATACCTACAAGTATCATGGATAGCAATTAAATATAAAATAATAATATTACTATAGTTTTTCCTTATATGACCGAAGAGGTGTAACTGGCCGATATTTCACAATCTACCCTAACCTCTGGTCAGCTAACCGTATCTGCTTTACTAGTTGTTAGACTTGGGTTATTAAACTTTACCAACAATTATAAAAGTGAATATGTACTGTGAGAGAGAGAGAGAGAGAGAGAGAGTGAGAAAGTTTGTATATTGAGAGGGAACTTCACTCAATCTTCTGAGTAACCAAACAAAAATATATCTGCAATTAATATTCAAAATAATTTCAACCGTTCATACTATACAGAACTCCTCTATAGTGAATGAGTGAGTTAGGATGTAACCTCTAAGGTGAACAAATTTTATTTGGTCTGCGTTGAATTTGTTCACTATGGAAGCTACAACCTAACTCATGCACTATAGAGGATTTTTACTATACGTAGTAGCTTTATGTAAATAATAACCAGGTAACACTCAAAATTATCCTAGTAACGATGTTTCTGGGGCTACATTGTCTCAATGTTGTTACCGCAATGACAATATTGGGAAAATGTTGGTCCGAGATATATTGATATGTATACAGTCAAAGAGAACTGTATCCATAATGATTTGTGACAGTTTTCAAATTTAACTTTGCAGATATGAAATTTACTAATCTAGATGGATCTCTTCACTTTTACTGTCCGAGGAAAAATTTCGGACCGTAAAGGTAAATCAGAAAACAAGTTCAGACCGTAAAAGTAAATCAAAAAAAAGTTTTGACCGTAAAAGTATAGAAATACATTTTAATTGTTGTATATATCTTAAATGGTCTGGGTACACGATTACTAATTGTTAATCAAATTTATTTATAAATAATAGGAAATTAAAAACTGTGATCTGAGATACAGTTTTCTTTGATAGTACCTGTTATGGATTTTATGCAACTGGAATGAGAGGGTTAAACAGATCTATCTATCTTAATAACCCAGTGAAATATATTTTCTTACCCTACAATTAGGCGAAGCTTTCCACCAGCAATATCTTACTTCAATTCTAGTTAAATGCCAGCGTTAGCTAATGGATATGTTAATTCACAGCTCACGCAGGGCGCATAGCGCTACAATTTAGCGATTTATCCAGACCCGTAAAGACATTCATGGTTCATATTTCCACTCTGTGTTAGAAGCTTCTCGCCTTTGATCTAGCACTCAACGGTGCGATCTTCGCGCTAAATTATCATAGTTAGTATTTTGATGTGCCAAGAAATCTATGAGACGTGGGAGTTCAAAGCTCAACGACTTCGAAAGTGCGAATAAATACCTCTTTGTAACAGATTTATTCGATATACACCCATACTTAGAACCTGTCTTTATCTATTAAAGGTACCACCGTTCAATAAGAATGTGATATCACTATTTCAATTTCACATGGACCTTTATAATATTATTTATATATCTTAATCAGTTTCATTGAAAAGTTATATTAGTGGATATTCTGTTTCTGATACATAATATTATAGTTGAATTTGAGCTTCAACATCGAAATAATGTATTTCATTTCAATTCAATTTAATCTCTAATAAAATATACTTGCTTAACTTCAATCAATAGAGTTGTAGTTGTCAAACCAGTGGTACTAATAGGACAGATATTGTCTGCTGAATACGATCAGGCTTCCAAATTGAGCTTCATACAATGTTAATGCAGTTTGAGGATTAATCAATTTATTGTTAACTCACTCAAATTCCTCCATTAACCAAATCAAAGCATTACAAATTGTTTGATGGAACGCATGGTCGGCGTGGACGCATGACACCAGGAACGAGGAGGTTGGGACGCGTGACACCAAGTGGAACGAGGAGGTGGAACAAATGGAACCTGTAGGCGATCTTCTCTTTCTTTTGTACCATCAAGTAACATTAATGCGATTTGGTGGTCGTGGTACATTTTGATTATTTAGTACAGTGGTGTTCAACCGTCATTAATTTATCCACAAAAAAGGATAAATGTATAGTACTATAGTGTAGTTGCCAATTAAGATCAATATTTGTGTAATTCAGTTATCCCTATTTAATTTAAACTATGTGAATTTTAAATTATTCTGATTTTGATAATGAAATAATTTCTTCGACTCCTATAAGAATTATTATTCATGTTACAGTATCACCGTGTAAAATATATCTTTCTAATTACCTTCGCACAATGCGGGAAGGTTATATTTTCATCGGTATTTATTTATTTATTCATTTATTTATCATCTTGTTATTCGCTTAACTGAAAAATTGTTGAACCAAATGGCCTGAAATTTGGTGAAACGATTGGTCCATGTCCAGTGACCTGCTGGTAGAATTTTGGGATGGTCATTTATAACTCAAAAAGTATTGAACCATATTGCATGAAACTTGGTGGGACGATTGATCAATATACAGGAACCATTTTGTTAGATTTTGGGAGCGATCGGGTAAAAGGTCAAGGTCATTTATAACTCAATAACTCAAAAAGTATTGTACCATATTGCATGAAACTTGGTGGGACGATTGGTTATTATCCAGTTAGCAGTTTCTTAAATTTTGGGAGAGAACGGGTCAAAGCGGAGGTGAAGGTATGAGCTCTACCACGTGCACATAATCTAGTTTATTAATGTAACTAAAGCGTGACAGACCACAGACAGACAATTAAAGATAAGAAAATTATACATGAGAGTTGATAGTTATCTCTCCAATCATTAATATATTATTACTAATTTCCTAGAGTTCTTGCCCGTTAAGAATAACGTGTCCTCAATAGTATCAATTTTTGTGTAATTTAACTATCCACATCGAGCGCTCAGATTTAACTTTAGTTAGCAATTGAATAATAACGATAATACTATTGCATATAGACGGAGTATTTAAATTTAATGACAGAGCTTGTCAAGAGTTAATTAAAAACTATCACTGAAGATTTTAAATAATTTCTAATTCATTGAACTTTGATAAGAACAAGTATTTCTGGTACCACCAGGGAACATATTTCGCCTAGTTTCTGGACTGGACCCTAATTGGACTGATAAAATTTAAGAGGATTCTTTACACAATGATATTTAGGAAACCAGAGGCTCGAATTATATGATTTTTTTGTCAGTAAATATCTTTTATCATATATATGTGCTGTGCCAAATTGTATTCACCTATGATTATATATATTGAATGAATTCGGTTTGTCGAGCTCAAACTCCTCAGTCAGTCTTTTAAGGGTTAACAGACCGAAAGACAAATAAAGATAAGAAAACTATTCATGTAAACTATTGCATTAGCTATATTAATTTCTGTATGCTGTAGTGGAAAATAATGTATTTAAAAGGCTTGTTCATAAACATCAATGTTCTATCCGTTCAGTCTTCTCTCAGTGCTTCAGTGTCCGTGAAAATATATCTTTACTTTATATTAAGCGGGGGCACGTTCACACACACCAGGCTCCTTACCGTATCTTATCAATGTTAAAAAATATTTGAAAAACACTCAGAGGGTACGTCATGGATAAGACACTGATATGTGTGAACTATAGTAGCCTTAATTAAGGAGGATTTTTTGAGAAAAAAAAAATCGGAAACTTGAATGAAATCGGTAATTTTTATTTTAACACATGTTTTTATCTTTAATGAAATATAGTAACTAACATCTTAAAATGTGAAAATTAATTTACTTTTCCATTAACTTGAAGAATAGTTCATTCAAACAAAATCCCTTTCATGTTATTTATGGCCTTTTAAAAGTTTCATCATTAATATTTATACGATGTTTATTTTTGAGTTGAGAAGCAGATCCCATTTTTGATATTAATTAGCATGTGATGTTGTTTACATCGCTAGTACTCCGAATATTGTGTATATTCCGTTTTAAAATATGAGAATGGTATTTAAGAAAGCTATGAAACATTAAAAACATTGTTATTTTATAGTATACAGTACAACTTCTCCATAATGAAATCCTTTCTTTTTTGAATAGCATGGTGAAGAGATAATAATCTTTTTATGAAAACTTTGATTTACTTTCTTTGAAGTGTTGTAAATAGGATATATATCACTTATATCACTTGTTGCTTAAAATAATAACAATAGTTTTAATTATTGTTACCTTTTAGTGGTCCATACTGTATAGTGAACCATGCTGATTAGTAGATTCCTGATTAATGAAGTATCCTGTATAATGAACACGTTTTGTGCAGTCTGCCATAAAATGGACATCAGTTTTCTATCCATATCTTGACTCCTATATAAGGAAGTAAGCTTTAAATAAATCTTCTTCACTTATAGATTTCTATTGAACCGAATTTTTTTCTGATCTAAATTTTTTCTGAAATTCATCCATAAAAATGTTCTGAAATTTATTCATACATTTTTTCTGAAATTTATTTGTAAAGTTTTTGAAGTTTATTCCTAAACTGTTTCTGAAATTTATTCATACAATTTAAAAAAAAAATTTCATACAATTTTTTAAAAATTTATTCATACAATTTTTTAAAAATTTATTCATACAATTTTTTAAAAATTTATTCATACAATTTTTTTAAAATTTATTCATACAATTTTTTAAAAAAATTGATCATATGTTTTTCTGAAATTTATTCATATATTTTTGTTTATGAAATTTATTCATCCGATTCACATCTTTGAATTTAATCTTTAAAGAATGGAGAGTTGAAATTGAATCAAGCAATTGGATGTGAGATTGCATGGAAAATTGCATCAGGAAAGACTGCAGTAATTTTACATTCTTTGTTCGAGAGGAAAAGATGATGCTTTCATCTGTGTTGTGTAACTTAATTGAAATAAAATTTCATGAAATGGAATTATATAAGTCTGCACTATATGTGATTATTATATTATGTTATGTTAGAATGTTATGTGAGGACATAGAATGTTATGTGAGGACATTGAATATTATGTGTGGACATAGAATGTTATGTGAGGACATAGAATGTTATGTGAGGACATTGAATATTATGTGTGGACATAGAATGTTATGTGAGGACATAGAATGTTATGTGAGGACATAGAATGTTATGTGAGGACATAGAATGTTATGTGAGGACATAGAATGTTATGTGAGGACATTGAATATTATGTGTGGACATAGAATGTTATGTGAGGACATAGAATGTTATGTGAGGACATTGAATATTATGTGTGGACATAGAATGTTATGTGAGGACATAGAATGTTATGTGAGGACATAGAATGTTATGTGAGGACATAGAATGTTATGCGAGGACATAGAATGTTATGTGAGGACATAGAATGTTATGTGAGGACATAGAATGTAATGTGAGGACATAGAATGTAATGTGAGGACATAGAATGTAATGTGAGGACATAGAATGTTATGTGAGGACATAGAATGTAATGTGAGGACATAGAATGTTATGTGAGGACATAGAATGTTATGTAAGGACATAGAATGTTATGTGAGGACATAGAATGTTATGTGAGGACATAGAATGTTATGTGAGGACATAGAATGTTATGTGAGGACATAGAATGTTATGTGAGGACATAGAATGTAATGTGTGGACATAGAATGTTATGTGAGGACATTGAATATTATGTGTGGACATAGAATGTTATGTGAGGACATAGAATGTTATGTGAGGACATAGAATGTTATGTGAGGACATAGAATGTTATGTGAGGACATAGAATGTTATGTGAGGACATAGAATGTTATGTGAGGACATAGAATGTTATGTGAGGACATAGAATGTTATGTGAGGACATAGAATGTTATGTGAGGACATAGAATGTTATGTGAGGACATAGAATGTTATGTAAGGACATAGAATGTTATGTGAGGACATAGAATGTTATGTGAGGACATAGAATGTTATGTGAGGACATAGAATGTTATGTGAGGACATAGAATGTTATGTGAGGACATAGAATGTTATGTGAGGACATATAATGTTATTTGAGGACATATAATGTTATGTGAGGACATAGAATGTTATGTGAGGACATAGAATGTTATGTGAGGACATAGAATGTTATGTGAGGACATAGAATGTTATGTGAGGATATAGAATGTTATGCGAGGATATAGAATGTTATGCGAGGACATAGAATGTTATGCGAGGACATAGAATGTTATGTCCCATTTTAATATTAAATATACCCACCATAACCAGAATCTATACCATCCATCGGTTGTATTTTGGTATTTTATGATAAAATACCATAAATATTTACCATATTCGACAATAATCATTACTCGCTATGTTCCTACTATAAATTTCCCGATTGGGACGTACATCCCCAGTGTGTGTCTACCAATTAATTGCAAGGCCAATGTGCGCAAACTTGTAATTTGGGACAGCTATAAAAAGAAAGGAAGATCAAAGAAACTCTGAGGGTTAGAACTATTACACAAAACATCTATATTCTGACAAAGAGGATTAAATTCACTGCATGGAGGATCTGAACCTAAGCCTTATTATTCTGATCGTACTTTCAGAAGCACCTGCTTTTAGATAAATATAGCTTTTTTTAGTGATCCTAGTTCTTAGCTAGTTTTAGCTAAAGAAGTTATGCTTTTAAATTTACTGACTTAGAGAGAAATTATATTTTAACAATTACTATTATATATTTATCCAATTTATAAACACTAAGTCAAGTTAAAGCATCATTTTTAAATTTATGTTTAAATCGGTTCTAGATCATTTAAGTCCCAGGTCAATTGATCCCTAGTTATTTGTTTCACAGATATTTATTTTGTTTATGCACCTAGTATAAATTATTATAATGTAATTAGTAGTTACATAACATATTATAAACATACGCACCTTAAGGTTTATTAAGTTCTTTAATAAACAAATCCATGAGAGTATATATATATACAAATAAATTTATACGGAGAAAATTTTTTTTACCCATAGGAGTCATATCTAATGAGTCATCAATTTATGCTTTGAATCAATTTATTTCGTGAGTTGGTTGGACTTTATTCATGTTTTCATGTGAGCTAAAACAACTATGATGTGGTGTGTCATCAAACATTAGTTAATTCAATTCATTTTATGGATTGAATCAACTTACTATGAGAGTCAATAGTTCCTTTTTTGAGAATTTTAACGTATGTTGAAACAACTATGACAGAGTGTATTGTAGTAACTCACAAGACTGTTAATCCAATGTATCTTGCGTACAATTTAACTTATAAGAGTTGGCGTTACTTTTTTAAGTTTGGGAGTGAGTAAAAACGACTGTTTTGTTATAACTAACGGCAATTTCACTCTATTTAAATAGTACCTGCAACTCACCACATAGGTAGGGTCAAAATAAAACCATTCATATAAGTCAAAACAAATCAAATTTGATTTGATTCAACTAGTCCCTTCTCTGTGATTAGGTTCAGAAAACCCAGTTCCTACAGACAATAACCTAACCTTCTATAATTTTTTCAGGGCTACTCTAGTCAATTTGTTAATTATTCAAATGGATTTATTTATTATTTAAATCGTATCTGTCAATTTGTTTCATATATAAAGATCGTAAAAATATATATTATACTAGGTTCATCAACAAAATAAATTACATGGAATTAAATGTGCAGCAATCAAGTGAGTAGAAATCTAATGACCATGAATCAAATGGTATAGACATCAAATGACTATGAATCAAATGACCATGAATCGAATGACCATGAATCGAATGACCCATGCATCAAATGACAATGAGTCAAATTACCATGAATCAAATGGTATGGACATCAAATGACTATGAATCAAATGACCATGAATCGAATGACCATGAATCGAATGACCATGAATCGAAAGACCATGAATCAAATGACAATGAGTCAAATTACCATGAATCAAATGACTATGAATCAAATGACCATTAATCAAATGACCATTAATCAAATGACAATGAATCAAATGACCATGAATCAAATGACCATGAATCAAATAACAATGAATCAAATGACCATGAATCAAATGAACATGAATCAAATGACCATGATGCAAATGACCATTAATCAAATGACAATGAATCAAATGACCATGATGCAAATGACCATTAATCAAATGACAATGAATCAAATGACCATGGATCAAATGACCATGATGCAAATGACCATTAATCAAATGACAATGAATCAAATGACCATGATGCAAATGACCATTAATCAAATGACAATGAATCAAATGACCATGATGCAAATGACCATTAATCAAATGACAATGAATCAAATGAACATGAATCAAATTACCATGAATCAAATGACCATGAATCAAATGACCATGATGCAAATGACCATGAATCAAATGACCATGATGCAAATGACCATTAATCAAATGACAATGAATCAAATGACCATGGATCAAATGACAATGAAGCAAATGGTATGGGAATCAAATGACCGGTAAATGTTCAAATCATATGCCCAAAGAAGATTAAATATTTTTTTATTATTTTTACATATCATTCTCATGTCGCCCTACCTAAGTTTTCGTTTGGGTCTTCATCGAATGAATAGTTAATCAGGTGCAATTAGCCTATAGTTAAAGAATTAAAGTTCAACTTTCAAACAAAGAAAACCATTGATTCCGAACCTCTGGTCATATATATCACACAAAGAAAATCTTTTTCTATATTTCTTTGCATAGTTAGGTATGCGAAAAGAATGACTTTTACCTCTAATATTAATGGCAAGTGATTAACTACCCATGCAATGCTGTGTGTCTCGTATATACTTTACAGGTGTACGGTGAGTTTCGAGTTATCGAACAGACTACGTTTTCGATAATTTAAGAAAAAGAAAATTAATATAGATAAGGAAAAATATTATCATACAAGAAAGAAAATTATTATTATACAGATGAGAAAAAATGCTACCTGATTATTATTATTTATTATTCGATTATTCGATACCTGTAGGTATCGAATATTCAACTGAGTAGTGAATAATCAATTGAGTTATCGTAATTGATAATGAAACAAATACTTTTATTAAAAAATATGTGTTTATTTAATAAAATCGGTCTGCAGAGTTTTGATATCATACTTATTATTTTTAAATATTGATTTTTTAAAATTTTTGATATAGAACAATGGGTGGCTTTAGTTAAAATGTATTTGGGGGTGAGCTCCAGTTATTGGATGGTTCCACATTTTCGAAAATCTAAGGGAAAATATATAATAATATTTAAATAATAATATTATTTATTTTTTCTGTCGTGTCTGAAAATATGGAACACTCCGATAACTCGGAGCTTACTCTCGGACACTTAATTAGGCTAGCAGTATTCGGAAAGTGGTTGTTAACAGTGGCCATCACAATGCCCATTTTCCGAGTACTGTGCGTGTCTGGTGATTGAATATTTACCCTATTTTATTTTAATCGTATTATTTATCATCATTTATATCATTCTCCCATGATATTCTCACATTAAAATTCTCCATTCTGAATTTCATTCTCCAATCGAAATACACATTCTAATTCTTGATATCTCTGGTTCCAATATTATGAAATTCTGTCTTTTCCTTTTCTCCATTCCTAAAAGGCGGAGAAAGAGGAGCAACGGAGCATGTCAAAACTTTTCTAAAAGATGGTCGCACTTGGCAGGCCTTTTTGAGATTTCCTATACGCTATCAAGCAGACTTTTTGAAACTTTAAGAACTTCACAGTTTGCCTAAGTACGTGTTATCAACATTAAGATGTGGTACCAACTTCACGAAATGGTAAAAGCCTTTCAAAATGGTACCAACTTCACGAAATGGTAAAAGTCTTTCAAAATGGTACCAACTTTACGAAATTGTACCAACTTTGCGAAATGGTACCATATTTATGATATGGTACCAACTTTAGTTTTCCATAAATTTCGAGATTTCTTCAATTTATATCGTTTGTTTTTGTGATATATGAACATGTATTTCAATATATTCGTATATATTCCGTTTTCATGTGATTATTAGAATTAATTTAATTGTCTGTCTGTCCGTCTGTGTGTTACACTTTTATTAATAAATAAATATTAAAATGAAAATCAAATGATTTGTGGCAGTATCATGACTACGTGCTACAATAATATTGGCACTAATATTATCATTTAAAAATTTATAGCAATATCAGGTACTGTACTATAGAGTGTGTCCACTAAAAATGTATCCTCTGCCATTGAATATATGTGCTATAAATAATTCATTCATTAATCTACGTATCTATGGTACCAATATAATAATGTATATTATCATATAATGATGAATGTTAATGATAATACGTACAGTTTTAAACCCAGACCACATAATTATCAATTTTTATTCATAACTCCAATCATAAACCACAAAAAGAGTGCCGCCTTATACTTCTAACGGCATAGATAAACACTACTTTGAGAATAAAAATCTTCACTTCGGAAATATTCATATTTCAGATGAATAAATTTTCAATACAATAAATATAAACCTATAATAATTCTTTACAAGAAACTCGAACGATATTTAAAACACCTACCTTATATTCAACACTAACTGGTTAGAAAATAAATCATATCTTGTCTTTAAAAATATTAACGTTCATTTATGATGAATATGTATAATCAAGCAGATTCAAAGCAGTGGATACTTTTTCGATGGACACACTGAATAGTAATGATAATTTATAATATAAATTGGTTTGATTTTAATGGATAAATATCTTCTAAAAAAATACATTGTTAAGAGTTTCAAGGTTTCAAAGTAAGATGTACACTCATTTACGTTCTTCAAATTAGTTTTATCTTTTAGAAACCAGAAACTTGTTATCTAATTTTTAGAACGGAACCGAACTGCTGCAGAAAATGCTGTGGAAAGAATAATATAGTAATAATAGTGAATATTATGTTGTAGAATAGATACAAAAAGTTCTTGTTTTTAAAGGAAAAATATTTTCTTTTTAAATAAGATAAAAATAATTAAAGAATTGTTAGGTTTAATGGAAATATGAAATACAAGCACTTACTTTATATATTGATTTCTTTAATCATTTAAATATGAAAACACGAAAGTGAATATGAAAATAGATATACAATTAGATTCAAATATATTTAGTTTAGTATATTCTGGCATATTTCCATGAAGACAGTTTCATATTCATCAGAATATATATAGACAATATTATGCAAATGGAGCGTATTGGAGGATTTGTTGAACAAGTTAGTTCATTTTAACGCTTTGCTAACTTCACTTCAAATTGTTCATTTATGTAGAAGTCTCGATATAGGGAAACGTATTCTGATATCTACAGTCCAGACTGGAAATGAAAGTCACAGATTATAGTATTTCGATTGGTAAATATGTATATTTGATAATATAATATTATTTATTTATGATAGTAAATGGCAGTCGTTAGTATTTTATTTTGGATTTAAATAAATGCCATAATTTTCTCCTAGATATCTTTCATTAATATTTTATCAATTACATTATATCCAAATTTTTTTTCAGTATCCAAAGTAAACTGTTTCTATTGAAATATCTTTTATTATTGATTATCATCATATTATGTGCTTAAGAGTTGTCCCGATCCACTACGAGGTCATGATGTCATCCAAAGAGACATGAAGAGAAAAAGGTATCGTAGAAGGTATCGTATTCCCGGGACAGTGAGAGCATTAGGTCGACTACTCGGCTACCACATATAACCGTGTCGACCTAGCGCATGGATAAGAGAACCTTAAAGTCAGTCTGCTTACCCATGGATAAGAGACCTACACAATCAGTCAGCTTACCCATGGATAAGAGACCTACACAGTCAGTCTGCTTACTCATAGAATAAATCTTAAGAAAACGTAAAACTGAAGAGAAACCTCAAAGCTAAAACAGAACAAAAAGAAACCCCACCTGAAAGTAGCCTCATTACAGTGGGGGGATTGGCACTAGTGGTTTTAAACTGCTAATTTGACCCCTCCCTCTTTTTATAAGTGAATAAGTGTTAAGTATATCATTGATTATTTCTCCCGTTATAAATCATTGATGATAATATATGTCAATGATTCGTCAGGATATAATTGATGTACCATTTATCACTCCATTGAATAATATAGTTTTATATTAATGGATCACCAATTCTTGAGGGTGCTTATCAAATAATGATAAACATTGATAAAACACAGAGAAATTGTCTACATGTAAATTGTGTCTATTAATTTGATTGATATTGATTACCAGGGCTGGGACAATATGACCTAAAAACTATAGATCCCAAAAATATTATAGACGGAGAGGATTAAAGAGTATTGAATGGTTCTACACCAGCGGTATATAGTATTCGATACCATTTCATTTAGTTTCGTCTATGATATTTTCGGGATCTATAGTTTTTAGGTCATATTGTCCCAGCGCTGTTGATTACTATATTTTATATTATACATATTTTTTACATTAACATAATAAAGTATATAAATGAATGCGTTTCTGAAACATGTAAAACGATTCAGATAATATCTTGCTATCAAATTCGATACCATTGAAGTTTCAATTTTACAGAATATCTCATTCACTCAACATCGTTGGACCTACATGAAGAAAATATAAATGATTTTTGAAATGTTGAGCGATTCATTTTTCAGATTTCGAAATTGCGATGTATTACATTTTATCATCAATAAATAGAATTCAAATATTTGCTAATTTGAGCATTTGCATTTTAAAAGTTAGATACACATTTTGCTGTAGAGATTGCATCCTTAATTCATGAAGCTTACTCAAATTATTCATGAATTCGTCAGTTAGGTAATGTAAGGCAATTCATTATAAATGCAACAACTATGACTAACCATAAGATAACTTCTTCATAAGCTCTTGTTGATATTCAAATAGAAATACATCATGATATCTATTTTAGTAACTCTGTATTCGTGTGTTAAATACAGAGAGAAAGTTATGGTGGAACCATATAATCCCCTCTAATCTTCTTTGACTCAGCTGTAACCTTTTTTAACAAGGATATATTTTTAAAGTAGATAAAATAAAATTTAATAATATTAGTAGTTTAAAGTCTCCTTTGAAACCAAAGGTCATATCACTGACTCAAAAGGTAAATAAATACAAGGGACTCGAGGAAGCAGTAAGAAAGAAAAGTGGCTCCTTGAAAAAAGCCAACAACCAGCAGCAAGTAATCATCACTTTCAATGAAGTAATTTCAAATCAATGTTGATAATTATTCTAAGAATCGATCTTTTGAAATTACCTTCGAGCCATAAATTACCTTGTGAAAGTAATTTATGTTTGTGGTTGAGTACAGATAAAGTTGGTACAACGGACAGTACATGTACCGAAAAGGTGTCCGCTATGCCGATCAATGAACGCTATATGCGACTGAGGTTTTAATTCAGTTTGGTATTTAACTTAAAAGTTTTCATTAATAGCATTTTAATGAAATGCAAATGAAGGTGAACAATCTCAGATTTTATCAAATGAAAATTTTAATGAAAATCTTATGATATCTATATAACTTACTAATATAAATGTATGAAATAACAAGGTAGGTATAAATGTCGCTTAAAATACTATAGAATATTATAAAGGGTTATTAACTTTACTTAAATAGATATCTATGTATCTACATGCAAACTAATGTACAGAGCATACTCAGTAATCGTTAATTAAACTAAACACAATATGAAAAATAAATTTTCCTGATTCCTATTTTTTTTTGTTTGGTATAAATAAATTAAGTGTATATTAAAATATAACATAGAATAGTTTCTTTACCTCTTTAAAAATACCTCTTTTTAATTTCTATAGAATTTTCTTATGCAAGAGGATAACAGAATCAAACTGAAAATCTGAAATAGAATACATTAAGTGTTGATTGGAAATTGTAATACCTCTGAATATAATCAATGTTTGACTAAATAGTTGGTAGACGAATAAAATATTTGTTAAACCATACTCGTTGTAGCGAGCTGGATAACCGATAGAACGGACAATTTTGTCTTTTGTCCGTTTAAAGATCGTGTATAATTTTTAATCAAATAATTTTTTTCTCTCTTTTCAACATATTTTTTCTCCAAAACATCGTAAGCAGAGCATCAGACTGACTCTTAACTGCCTCGCATGTCACTCTTATTGGCGACTAACTTCTCCTCCAATCCTCGTTTGTGGCGATAATTTGGAGATCATCTCCAGATAATCTTCTGTAATGGTCTCGCAAGCTGTCAATACATATGGTGGGTCACAATATATTTTTCCTTGTTTTGAATACTTCGATAATTTTCCAGACGATTGACAAATTCTGTATTACAATAGTGAAAAAGAACTGAATCATCTCTATCTAATTTCTGTGGTAATTGGGTACAAATTTATATTTCAGTAGTCTTTTTCAGTAAGATAATTTGATTGCTTCATATTAATTTAACTCTACCTCAGTCTTATCTTTAACTGATTGGTACAACAAAGAGAACTTATACTGTGGGTTTTATAGAAAATTAACCACATATGTCCTGAATTAATTTGAGCGTGTAAAATCTTGCAATTTATAGTTAAAGAAAGTATATTAAGCAATTGAAAAGAATAGATTTTTCAAGAAATAAAATAAAATTATGATTTACTAATGCAAGCGTTCACATGTGCTCTAATTTATCAGTCGTTTAAGGAAAGAGTTTAACTGGTCGTTCAAGTAAAATATATAAAAAAATTACGTGTAAAATACACTAGAGAAGGGACACATATGCCACCTCAAGGCGACAAGTTGGCCATCCATATAAATTGTTGGGGAAGATATACACAATTATCCATATCTTTTTATTAATATGAATACAGATTTTTCTCACAACTCGCAATCCATTTATTTGCTGCGATATGCAAGTTAATATTTTTTCCATCAGATAACCACTGGAGATGTTGGAACTGACTTATGAAAGTTGTTGTGATCTAGAGTCTAGAACTTGCTGCGAACGCTAGACAGTCTGCGAACGCTAGACTCTAGTTCTAGAGTCTAGAACTAGAGTCTAGAACTTGCAGCAAGAATTAAGTTAAAGAAAATATCTTTAACTTAATTCTTGTTCTCCTAATATCGCATGCAAAATTCGCATATGATAGAGTTTTTTTTTTGTCTTATTTACATATTTATTAGGTTATTTACTAAATATAAATAATTTAATTAGAGGAAAGAATTTAATATTAATCGTTAAGGATACCTTTTTATAAGAAAAAAATATCACACCAGTATTTATACTTACTTAATTAGAACCTAAACTTTCGATCTGTGATAGGTCAGTCGAATAATTAATACAGTAGAGCTTCTCTATAATAATATTCTGATTAGTGAATGTAGAGTCCTGAGTAAAGAAGTAGCCTCTATAGAGAACAATTTTCTTTAGTCTGTCATGAAATGGCTATCAGTTTTTGAAAAGCTAATGGCCATTTAATGACAGACTAAAATTAGCCATACCGGTATTCATAATGGAGGATTTTACTTTATATTCTTCTTATAGTGTTAAGCAATTTTTTTATGTTTTTCTCTTCCATTTTTTGTGAAATGGTACTTAAAACTCTGAACATTTCATCTCATATTAATCGGCAAACGTGAAAACGCTAAAAATTCTATTCCGTGGAAGATTCTACAAGTCTCGGAATTTATTGGAAAATCAATATGCTTTTAGTGTCTACCTTCAAGTTCTAGTTTGTCACGTTCTTCTGTAACGACTGAAGGAAGAAGAATAGTGCTACTCCAAATAGAGATGGTAAAATAATAAATAAATAAAATAGAGCGAACCCTCTTGTAGAAATCACCTGGCAGTAATTCTTCTTGGCATGGGTTGTCTTTAAGAAATATATAATGTCAGAAAGTAAATATTATGAAAAAAACTAGAGATATCTTGTATTAGTATTAATGAAAAGATATCACAGAATAAAAACGAAAAAAGTGACATGACAAAATGTATAATGTATTGTTTTTTACTATAAAATAAGCAAACCTTATTTTGCTAAAAATGTGTCGAAAAACTTGGGAAAAGTATCGTTCGGTGAAGATGCCGTGCGGAAAATGTGTTATCAGAGAAAGGACCTAGAATCATCTTAACGATTATTTGCATTATCTTGCAACTTAAATAGCAACATTTGGCAACTTTGATTACCATGTAATTAGTTGCATCTGTTCTCGACAGTTTTACTGCCACGTAATAAAACTTAACCACGCGTAACTATTTAATGTAATTGTAAGTCACCACTCCTTAAATTGAAACGTATTCTATTAGAAGTAAAATATTTTTCAAGAAACAAGTCAAGAAATAAACTTGACTAATTTTAGGTTTGGGAATACTTCGAAAAATTGGTGTTAACATAGGTAAAGACAGTTCAATTTTATAATTCATATGGTAAGATTGGTTCATGACTCCTCTAAAGTGGACTCCTCTATAGTAAATGTAGAGTTCTAGGTTAGGGAACTACCATGTACGTACAGCGTACACTAACATATAATTATAGTCTGCGTCATGAATTGCATCAGTTTTAGAAAAGTAATTGCTATTCTTGGCAGACTAAAATAAAATTTGTTCACTATATGGGGTAGTACCTAATTCCGAACTCTCTATTCATTATAGAGGAGTTGTACTGTAAATTTCTGTTTTCCGCGTGATTACTCTAACTGAATCCTTCAAGTTCGATATACATATTTCTAGACGTAGTAAATAGAGGGTGTTCCACGAGGTTCATAATTTGGTTAGCATTATTCGTATTTAACGCCATGGCTTATATAATTAACGGTGCTAAGTTCCTCAGGAAAGCTGGTAAGAGACTCGAACTAATAGAGTTAGTTCCTCCAGTTCTGTCACCGTAAAGTGCTGAGTTGCAAACTTTTAACTCATACCTCAAGTTTAAGTTCGGAAATTCAGTTTAAGTTAGAACATATTTTTCTAATGATTACCGTGGTGCAACTACCTCTGTTTTCACACACTTCTTGAATGTTTCAAGTAAATTCCATTAAACTGTGCAAACTTTGTCTTGAATAGTCGAGTATTCAAGGAACTATTGTGGACCTTTGATAAATGTAATTCAATAGCTACATTAACTCTGCAAAAATTTCATTACAGAAAATGTTGGTCAATTCTCTAAAGAACATGTTTCAGTGATTTAAATACTTTATATTTCGTTAAAAATGATAGAAAATGAAGTCGTTATTTATTGATTATAACTGTTTCATTGCGGTAAGAATATTTAAACAGATCCAGTATTTTATAAAATACAGACATAGATATTAACGAATAGATTAAGATTTGGATTCCAAATCAGTATTCATTTTCAATTTCCCTTTAATTTCAGTTATTTTCAGTTTCAGTTTTAGCGTGTTTCTTCGTATTTGCGATACTACTAACTGTATCTATTAAGGGATTCAACCTTCAGGTTCTTTAATTAGGGCATGTTCTATACGATTGGCATGAGAGTAATACGCAACTGTTCAGCGCTAGAGACTTGTATGAAATGATGTGGAGTACAGTTAAACTTGTTTTTAATTGAAAAACAATATATTTTTACAAAAAGCACTACAGAGTAAATAATACAAGCCGAACCGAAATTTTTTTCGGAGGGACATTTTTCCGAAATATTTTTATTTTTATAATGAAAATAATAACTTTAAATAATATATTATATAATTAGTGTACTTTCCCGTTAAAAAAAAGGGTCATCATCAATACCAATTTATTATCCGTTATTAGGTTACTTTTAATGAATTCAATTAAAATAAAATTTTCTCCATAGTCTAATTTATTTATAGATAAAATACACTTAAAAAGTGAATGAAAACAGAGGAATTTAAATATAAATATCGATATATTCCCGTGCGTATCATAGTTACATTCTTCATGTTTAATACCCGTTGATTAAAAGCGGACACCAAATAAATAAATAGATAAACACATTACGGGTATTATTAGTATAGAAGATACATACGAAGTAGTTTATTATTTATACTATTATAGGAGGCGCGTCCGTCTGTCTATCCGGGTGTCACAAAATGGGTTAAACAGTCATTCTATTAACAGCGCCTCAAAATGTTGGTCAAAAAAAAAACAAATCAAAGAAACAGTAGCTTGTAAGAAAAACTAATAATTTGCTGCAGTATCATTGATACGGTGGTCACACTGAAATTATTAATTGAAAATATAAGAGTTTGACACTTGAGTGAAAAAGTATTTTTTTTGATAAATTAAATATATTGTATATGACTTTATGTATATATTATATATATGTATATGTATGCATTTGGATATAATCTTAAACCCATTATTTCAATTGATTTCTCACTAATTGAACAACAGGTACTGTACTAGTATAATATAATAAACAATGACAACAAGCTCAAATGTATGAAGAGAAACTTTTTTCCATCTCTTATATTAGTGATGAATTCCATGATTATGAAAAAAATCAAATTGTTCAGCAATATATGGTTACAGTTTGTAATATGTGTACACATTATGTACATATTAAAATTGGCTTTCCTTTTTATATAATGACTTTCAATTCCATGAAATTGAAAATTATAATTAAATTAAACGTAGGCTGCAGTTCGTTTCATGGATACACATTGAATGAAAGTCTTCCGGCCAAATGTCCGTTCGGCCAAATTTAGCTATATCTACTTTCAGTCAAATGTCTTCCGGCCAATTGTCTTTCGGCCAATTATTGTCTTTCGCTCAATTGTTTTTCGATCAATAGCCTCGGCCAAATGTTCGTTCGTCCAAATCTCCGTTCTATCAAATGTCCTTCGGTCAAATGTCCATCGGCCAAGTGTCCGTCAGCCCGGTGTCATTCGGCTAAGTGTCTGCGTACGTTTTACATAATGTGAACTATTTATTACGTGGTCTTAAATTATAGAGTATTTTCACAGTATTTTCTTGTTTATTGTTAATGGGTTTGTTTCTATGATGACGAAGTATCACTTGTACTCTTTAAATAATTAAATTTTCTTTCAAACTTGTTTACAGCATTATTATTTTCAGCAGTATTACCATATTCATTTTCTCCAAAACCTCTAAATTATTTCAAGGGTTCACCTCGCTTTTCTGTGTACCGTTCTTCGATTCAGTTAAGAAATTGAGATTCCATTTGTCAATCGATAACCTTCATAAATCCATTTCGACTTTGTCGACTAGTTCATTAGGCCACAATTCAACCAGATCCCGTCGAAGATGCCAATATTAGGGGATTCAAAAAGATCCCGTCGAAGATGCCAATACTAAGGGCTAGAAACCAGATCCCGTCGAAGATGCCAATATTGATGGTTTCAGCTTTCAAGTTGTTTAATTATGGTAGGTTCTATTCGATTACCAGGATAATAATATGATAATGTTCAGCGCTAGAAACTTGTACAAAATAATATGGAGTACAGTTACACTACACAAGACAATCACACTACAGTTAATAGTATAAGTTGTTTTATTGCTACATTAGTACGACAAAAATGAACTTTGAGGTATCAGGTCTGTGGGCTCAAATAAGTTTTGAAAAGTAAAAGGGCTAACCCTTTCTCCGGTCAAGAGCATTATGGAGAGACATCCGTTTTTCGTGATGTTATTTTTTTTTGCGAATTATTGGCATGGCCCGACCTGGGAATTCCAAACATTTTAAAGTTACACAAAAATTGCAGCATAACTGTTAATCTTACAGATTTTACTATTTAAACTATAATAATTGAAATAATTAATTTATTTTATCATTAATTAAATATATTGATGGAATACTAAGTACCAATTTGAGTGGTGTTAGAAGAGCGTTCAAACAATTCTCCCCCTTATGTATGGCAACGTTATCTCGGGTTCAGTTATATTAAATATATTCAAACAAATATATCTAATTATATATCTATTTATCTTCACAAGAGCTTTTGTCGAGAAACATCCGTTTAGGGCAAGGGTGGGCACACATAGGGTTTTTCAGTGCCGAAATATTCAATCTCAGTGCCGTTACCATTTTCTTTTCATTTTATAAATTGTAGGGGATACTGAGGAATTATAATGAGGTGGTAGATTTTTTTGAGGTACGTACAATGGTACATGATTTATTACATAAATATTGGTAGTATATTTATTATTTGCATTAAAATGAATTAATAAATAATATTTAATTACTTTTTTTCATATGAAAATAATTTATAATAAAAATTAATTTATCTTGCATAAGTTATCATAAGTAACACGTAAAATCACAGGATAAATGAAGATCGCTAACCATCTTATAAAAAATTGGGACTTATAAATAATTTCACAAATTCTTACTACAGTATTATAGATTGTCTTAGGGCCTAGAGAAACATATTAAATATATATAAATAACTGATCTAGATAAAGAGAGAGAGAGGTGAACAATGAACATTTTAAACACTGGCACTACTGTAGCAAAAGAAAATACATTATTAATGGATAAAATTGACTGTCATAGTATTAAGGTCATTACGAATAAACTGTTTCTCAATTAGTTTACCATTCTCTTCTATATTATACTAGTAATTTATAAAGCAGTCATGGCTAAAAAATCTTAATTTTCTTTGAAGAAAATTAAGCACAGTTATGCCTGCTGGGCACGAGTGCTACTCTGAGTGCCAAAAGAGCACTGAGTGCTGCATTTGCCCACCCCTGGTTTAGGGAATGAGCGTGATGTTATTGTATTTTTGCGAATTAGATATGGCATTGCTTGACCTGGGAATTACAAACTGACTAAAGTTTCAGGTTTTAACACAACTGTTAAAAATTTTGGTAATACTGAATATTAAATTATTATAGTAAGAGTCATTTGTAGTAGTTTTAGAAGAATTTTCTAGCAGTATCTGTTTAGGAATCAACTCATATATCAAACTTAAAGAAAATGTTGATTGATAAAAAAAGCATTGTTAGGGCTTTTTGGCCCACCAAAATTTTTCCTCTGGGAATGTTGTTGACAGTCTCACAGCACTTTAGCTCATTGAGATGTAAACTCAATTTAGTTAACAATGTTGCATATGCTTCTGCTGATGCAATTATTTATCACCTGGAGTCCTCTGTCGAAATTGTGTAGCACAATTTGGAAATTCAGAACAGAGAATAGAAAATGTGAATTTTAAAGCATTTTCAACAGGCATGAATTACTTGTTTTACGGCCTGAATTTTCAGAAGTAGAAGCTCAATCTAATTTTTAGTTAAAATCATGTCAATGTTATTATTTATCATCTGTTATAAAAATACTGCCAGTTTGACATGGTGTGTTATATTGGGTTTTCACTTTAATCATTTTAATAAGAATTTTTTTCATTGAGAAACATTTTTCACGAATTCAACAGTGATTGTAGTATATATGTAGCAGTACAGAAATGATCAATTATTTAAAAATTAAGAATGAAATATCTGATTTGTTTAATTAAGGTTTCCTTTGGATTTTATTCAAATTATGAAATAATTGTGGAATAATGCCTATTTTAATTGAAACCTTCATTCAAACTATGAATGACTAGTAGATTTTGAAACAAATTATAAGAAAAATTTGTTAAACATTTGAAAATGAAAATTATCAATATTTAATCAAGTTGAATATTTACAATCTTACTAAATACTCACACTGTTAATCAATTTAATGATTTAAGATACTCAATTGATATCCCTATCATCTTCTAGCTTTTATTCTGTAAAATGTGAGACGAAGCGTTCAGTTGCGGCAAAACACTTCGATTAGTTTTAATGGTATTTTTGCTTCACGGTGTTATTGATAATAAGTACCTTCGATAACTAATCAATTAGTTTTTAACTAAGTGATATTATTAGAAACTGAATGTTAGGTGATTAGTTAATTAACCAGTTAAATAATATAATTATTATCTTATATAGATGATATGTGGTAGTAGTAGTATAATATTTTTCTAACTAGAAAGTTTGAGAAATGTTCTCTATATAAATTAAGACGTTCTTTGAATGAAGAAATGACGTTCTTTAAATATAGAAATAAGTTCTTTAAATGAAAATATGTGTTAATTAAATAATGAAATACGTTCTTAAATAAAGAAATAAGCTCTTTAAAAAAACACTTTTTTAGATAATCGAAATATATACGTTCTATAAATTTTGATTCATGTTATGAAAGAAAAATGAATATTAAAAACCTTATTTATTTAAATAAATATGTTCCTTACGTAATATGAGCCGTTTTTATTTGATTAACAATAAAATATAATTTTATCATCATCACATTTCTCACTCCTGCAATGTCAATTCAAAAGAACTAAAGACAATAGAGATGTGAAGGGAATGAATTCATGAACTGACACTTCAATTGTGCAATGTTAATTGCTAACCCTTTGTACTTTCCATACAGAGAAAATAGGGGCACAATGTACAGTGTAGATATGGACAGAATAGAAAAAATGAATATTGGTTACCTCTAGAAAATGATTTCAGTAATTAAGTGTATTTGATGTCTTCGGACATTAATGGTTATTACAATAAATTCCAATATTTCATTATTTAGTCTACGGAAATTATTCAGAATATAGTATTATAAATTTTGTATACGGAAATTAATTCTATTATTAAATTATTTATTAAGTCTAAAGAATTTTCAATTATTTCTAAGTCTACTCAATTACTTCTAATATTTAATTAATTATTAAGTCTATGGAGGCTCCATCTAATATTTAATTATTTATTAAGTCTATTGAAATGACTTCTAATATTTGATTATTTAGTAAGTCTGCGGAGGTTACTTAAATTTATTCATTATTTATTAAATTTTAAGAAATTGCTCAAATATTCCATTATTTATCAAGTCTAATGATATTACTTCTTAAATTTGATTCATAATCAAGTTTAAGTCTATGTAGATTACTTCTAATAATTGAGTAACATTTTAGCAGATATTTCTCTAGTTTCTGCTTGGTGAAACTCAGAAAATAAATAAATTTATAAATGCTTTATTTTAATATGAAAGCATTTTTCCCATAAATATCAACATATATAAATAAAATGATTCAACAACTCTGTTTTTCCACCTTCCATATTGGAAGAATTATTCCATTTTTCCGAATAAATTAAAAATAAAATCGAAATATTATATTCTATGAATAAATCTCTCACTATATCGAGAAAATATTCTGTTTTTTTTTTATCTCTATGTATAACTATATTTTTATTTCAAAATCTTTCACTGCGTTTACTCATCAGATTTGTTTTTTTACAATAAATATTCAGAGTAAAATGATTGCTAGAATTTTTTATATACTATTAAATTGTAGCGGTATAATATTAGTGACATTTTGTCAATGCAGATAATTGGCTGGCTGAAGATACCCTGCCAACATTTTCTTGTTGAATACACATGGATTCCATTCGGCTTAATTGTTTCAATGTGGCAATACTGTATAAACAATTAAACATGTATAATGCACATTGAATAAGTCTAACCAAGATAACAACACATAATAAACCTGTGTTTATGCTATCTTATAACCGTATCACAAAAAACATATAAAAAAACATCCAATGAAGATTGTTTACGTATATAATCGTCCACATCATATCCACTAGTCAATTAGTGTTTACAATTTGTTATTTACCACATTCATAGCTAACATATCAAATACCAAACTATAACATATGTTTACATGTAAAAACATATTTACATGTAAAACCACAAAAACCACCAATAAATTTTGCAACCATTTCCAATATATATGATATAGTCAATTTCTAAATGAGTTAGTGCAACATTTTATACACAAGTTATAAATGAGTTAGTGTCTTGGCCTACATTGACTGAATTAATCTAATTGAATAACTTATTTATTGATTGATCTATATTAAATTAATAATTGGGTTTATGATATATATACATATACGTTACACAGATATTAATATTTAATTTTAGTTTTCCAAAACTATCGAAATATTTTTTCAATTTTTAGCAATATATAATTTATACGATGTAATTACACATGAATCATGTGTATACACTGAGGTACTTTCACATATAAATCATGTGTATACAATGTATACTTTATTTGGAAATAGACACCATATGTAATATGTGTGGTTTTACACGGTAATATAGTAAATAACATATGGTAAACACCTGTTATAAGTATGCTAATTGACATGTGGATATTATGTAGGTATTTAAATATGTATACAATCTCTATTTGATATGTTTTTTTTATGCTGTGTTTATAAAATAGCAATACCACTTGTTAATAATTTGTTTTTATACTGGTTGATTGATTCAACGTGGATAAAACATATTTTTAATGTTTGCCACATAAAAACCATTAAACAATAAATTAATATCATTCTCTATTGATTATACTATAAATAAAATATTACCTTCATCAAATATACTAGAATATAAAGCAGCAGCGAATACTAAATAGTCTTCAGCTCCCAAATTCATCATCTTTAATCTCCAGTTGAGTAACATGGCTATGTAATCTGTGGAGTGGTATGACTGAGAGTCTCTGCAGTACAACTTGTCATGTTTATTACCAATGTGACTTGCAATCTCAGTCAGCGGTTACAATGACCAGATCTGGTTTGTTTTCCATTAATAGTCTTGTTGATCTAGTTAGCTGGGATGTAATCATTACAGAGAGACGTTTATTACACCAAGAGAGAAAAATATGGTGGGGCTATCTTTCAATTGTCAATATCCCCTATTAGTACCATTAAAAAAATCCCCCTAATTTATTTTTTATAGGCAAATATCTTTGAGTAAAACTCTGTTTTACCTCTGTATTTCAATCAATGAAGAATCTATATTTATTTCAAATATATTTTTTCATTTATTTTTCTATTTGTATTTCTAATACGATGTAACAAATAATCAGGGTACACAATATTATTTTACATTGTTTGAATATCTGATAAAAGGAAATACATAGAATATATAAATGAATCCTTTAGTCATTAATTTATCCATTTGAAATTTGTTTGTTTTGCTAAAGGGAACACGGTGTTCGAGACACGGTGTTCATGATATCAACATGGTGGCATAAATTCATAACAACTTCCTCGTGAATAATGTATTGGCTGCGAATGAATATGAAGCATGGATCGAAAACTATCAGTGATAATAATTACATAAATTAAAAATTTATTCAATGTGAGAATCAGATATTTGTCTTAACATGTTGTTTTGAAACGAAATGGTACACTGCATATAGATGTACAAGATTTACCAGCTTAGCAAAATTATTGTATTGAAACGCTTGTGCATATAAATATCAATAAAATGTATAGATTTAAAAGCCTTTTTTATCTACTGAAATTATCTGTAAGTTCATTCAAAAATTTGTACTATTTAATATTCATTTATTAACTTCTTACGTAGATTAAAGTGTTAAATTTATACGAATGCAGCTTTGTAGGCACATAATTAGATATGAAAACAGCTGCACAGTTAAGGTGGGTCCCTATAAAGATTAAATAATTAGGGTCCTCTTCTAATTTCTATGACTAGATCAGTTTCTTTATGGATAGCAGTTTCCATCATAGTGGTCCCAATGAAGATTTCTTGAAGATCTCTTCTCAATCTTCCATGGCCCCACCATAGTTAGATGAGTGCTTTGTTATTATTTGAACCATGGACCATTAACATCGTCTCACTGTAATAACCGGAACTAAAATAACCTCTTGGAGTGGAGATATTTTTCTGACTGACAGTTCAATTAAGAAATTTTAAATGATCTCCTTTGCTATTTCTTTTTCGACGCGAAAGAAATGTTTTTTTTGAAGGTGTTTTTAATTTATTCTCTTTACCTTTTCAAACATTTGGAAATCTTTATATTTCTATTATTGTAATCAGAGATTCATCTCAGTTAATTGAGCTACAACTTTATATCAATATTGTTGCAATATTAAAACATTGTCTCAATGTTATAACATTGTCCCAATATTATAACACTGTCCCAATATTATAATATTGTCCCAATATTATAACATTGTCCCAATATTATAACATTGTCCCAATATTATAATACTGTCCCAATATTGTAACATTGTCACAATATTAGAACAATGTCTCAATATTGTAACATTGTCATAATATTGTAACAACATTGCTTCAATATTGTAACATCATTGTTCCAATATTTTAACAACATTGTTCCAATATTGTAACAACCATAACTAATTTTGTAACCATATTGTCCCAATATTGTAGCAACATTGATCAGTATGCAATCTATTTTTTTTTTAATTATTTTATGGTATTGTTTTCTGAAAAAAAAATTTTTTTGATTATATTATTTCTCCATATTTTTTTTCTACATTTATATAGTTTTCAAATTAATTGTTCACTAATTAGTTTAATACTAAATATAATATTTAATGTTATTCAAATTAAGATATATAATATTATTTTTTCAATTTATCTCTTTTTTCAATTAGTTGTTTTATAATTATATCGTCTCTCTCAAACTATTCTTTTTACCACAAATAGATGTCACCCCAATTAAATAATATATATGCTCCTGTAATTTATATACTTGTGATCCTGCCTAATATCAAGAATATGATAAACTTTTTATCTCAATATTTTTCCGTTATTATTTTCTTTTGAAAGTTTGATGACATTTCTTCTGGATCACAAACAGATATTAGTTTTTCTTTTCTTCGATATGAGAGTTTGCCGATCGGCTTTTGGTTTCATTGACTCTGGGAGGATTATTTCTTGCAGCTAATAATTTTCGTTAAATATTGAAATAACAAGGTTTGAAACTCGGACAACAGGTGTTCTTCAAATACTAATGTAATTTTAAAATAATGTTATAAACTCAGTGAATGATATTATTTGTTTCAAAAGCATGAAATTTTAACCCAAATGAGTTTGACATGTGTTTTCTAAGCACATCCTTTTTAAATTATTTTATATATCTTTCATGTCATTCCTTTATATTTAACGGCATTTCTTGACTTTGTTCCTACATAAATACCAAATATATATCTGTATTCGAAAATTTTAAAATATTTACGTATCGGCGTAAATCAGCGTAAATGACGTAAATTATGAAATTAATTGTAATATGGTGACGAGTGGTAACGTAGAAATTCAGCTAGTTACCCACTCAACATACTACAGTCAGCGCTTTTATGGAGAACAGACATTCCACCCAATCACAGCTCTGCTCTCTCAGTTGCAAATGTCTTATATAACTATGTATTTATTTCTCCTTATATGTCCAATATTTTTACTGGAAATTTGGTACACATTAGTTTAGTATATATGCTAACAACTTGTGAAAAATACAGTACCGTAGGTTTATAAATAAGACGTGTGTTTTTTTAAACACATAGTCAAACCTTCCGTCACATTTTGTGATTCAAACTCATTAGAGTTAAGAGTTAAATAACGATATCTACAAATAATTCTGAAAACGAAATTGAAAATATATATTTTTCTTTTATAAATCTCCTTATCATTACAGTAAAAATATTGATTTTTCTATATTTTATACTAAAAAAAACAGATTAATTTTAAGCAATTTAATTTAAATTAAATTTGTTATATAATGTCAACCTACTTCAAATTCAAGACAAAACTGAAATTCACTATTGCTTGAATTTTTGATGAAATGAAATCCAGAATGACAGATATAATATTCACAATGTAAATAATCAGAATTGATATATATTTTATATTCACAATGTAAATAATTATAAATGACAGATTTAATATTCACAATGTAAATAATCAGAAATGATAGATATAACATTCACAATGTAAATAATCAGAGGTTGACCCAAAATGAAAGAGACGAGGTCTATGAACTCTTTGAGTAACTTTTGTAAAATGAAGAACGAACATTTTTAACAAAAGTGCTTTAGATTTACTCCACAAAATTGAACTAAGTTTTGAAATGTAAAAAGTTTCCAGCTTATATAAAATGGAGCATAGTATGTAGAAACGAGTATTTGTGTGACATTATATTCGTCATAGAGTAAAGTTACAATTATCAGATGAAATATCAATCGGTTATAATTAATTTTTTTTAATACTCAAGTTTTAAAATTTTAATAATTACCAACATATTGACATTTTCATCCCGTATTCTATTTGCATCTGGAAATTTAAGCTTTAAACTATACAATATACCTCACCAACAATTGTTGTATCGTTAAAACATTTGTAATACATTATTTTACCATTCTTTATAGAATACTACAACACATTATTTCATTTTTTGTATCGTACCAGTATTGTTATTTACTTTTCAGTTTATCAACTTCTACCAAATGCAAAAATCGCATTAGATTAGTTATAACTTTTTAAACATTTTATTCTTAAGAAACTAGTAATAAACTATTTCAATTGGTACTAGGCTAATAGTATTGTACAGCAAAACCTCGTAGTAGACCAGAGTTACGTTCCAAGTTTGTTTGGTCAAGTATAAAACTCACTTTATTAGTTTCCTGCTAGACCAGAATCGTTTTCTCTAAAAGTAAAGCAGTGACTTTAATATTTCGATAGCTCTATTTATTTATTATTACTTTAATGCCAAATTAATGGTGAGTAACATACCAATTTTAAAGGGAAACATATTTAAAAACAGTATGATTTTTTTGTTTCAATTACAATAAATATAATATTTTTTTCAATTAAATTATCATTTTATGAGATTATAATAGTTGGCACTGTATCTAGTTTTCTGTAACTTTTCACATCAATTCACTCTACCATTAAATCTAAAACCAATTCTGCTTTAGGTTTTATCCTAAAAACAGCATAAATAAATATAATACATCAATAAAATTAGAGATTTATCTTTAAAACAGTATTGTAATTATTACTCCTTGTAATATTTACACTAGAATAACTGTCAGGTGACAAAAACCGTGTTTTGTCTAGTATGAGGTTTTTTCCAGTACAGTTTCAAAAATTTCTTGGTCTAATAGGAGGTTTGTCTACTAAGAGGCTGGACAAAAATGAGGTTTTGTTGTATTGTTACTTATTCTTCGAACCATGTTTTAATTAAAAACATTATTTCAAATTGAAACTCCAGATTTGCAATTCCATTTTATTGCTGTGAGTCATACCGTTAATTCACGCATCATATCATTTTTAATTCCATGTTGTTAAGGATAGATTGATTCTATTTTCATTCTGGTTCATACTGATGATTACAACTTCATTGTGAAGATGGGACATGAACTCACCTGATCTTTTAATATATTAACAAAAAATATAATAAAACCAGTGTTACACTTCATGAATATAAATGGTTATCAAAAATGATGGACAGTATTGCAATGAGTCACCGTAACGAAGTCAATAATCCGAAACATCAGTCATCCATATTCGAATGTGGAATTCTTACGTTAAAAAAATGAAGCATGATTTCAGCTGATCTTCAAATATGCTACTAAAAAATAACATAAGACCAGTATTATTCTTCATGAATGTTTATGGATATCAAAAATGATGGGCAGAATTGTCAGTAATCTTTTTATGGTTTAATGCCTTTCGTTACATTCTAATGTAACTTTAGATGAAATTGATAATACAATATATTAGAAGAAAATTGGAGTAAACGCCTTAATATCCTTGTTTTTATAATATTATATGTTTCTAACTAAATAAAGAAGCTTCAAATAAATGTTATAACTGATAAATTTTTAAATTAAAATTGAATTCTATAATTCTATCTCCGCTACATCATAAATTTTCCATCAATATTGGATATAAATATGATTTTAGAGAGTAAATTTGGTTGGAATTTATAATAAATTTATATTTGCTAATGAATACCGTATTACAAATTATCCCAGGGAATAAGTTATAGCGGGGTTTTAGAAGATTATGTATGACTTCATTTCTTCTATGTCCCACCTTATTCTCCTACCCAATACATTTGGTTGAAATGGCACACTCTGCACCATTTTGAGCGTTAACTCATTGAGATGTAAATTCGATTTCAGTTCACTTATTGCTAAACAAGGTTGCCTTTGTTCAAACTGATGTAATTATTTCACACCAGAAGGTTCTTCTGGACGCATCCCAGCCAGAAATTATCGTCAACGATCGCCAAATTTCGATTTATCATACATTAATATAACTGTTTATAATCTATAAATTCGTAGAACATTATCAATGATATTGTCTGGAATTGATAATTTACGATAAAATACATCAATATCAACCGTAATCGGTAATAGGCGATCTTCCGATTATAAATTTTCTAATAGGGATGAAGCTAAATGCTGCAATTCAGTCTCGTAATACCTAGCTATAAATGCACCCTATATTTGCTACTAAGTAAAGTAGTTAGGGTCATTAACTGGAATACGATAATTAGTTGCAATAAATCAATTGTTTCTGTCCATTAAAATGGAATGCAAGTAGAATTGATTACGTGTAAATTTCAGGTGTAATAAAGGTGTGAGGTCATGCTATAAATCATGGTAATTAATTTGTAAGAAAGTAGAAAATAATTGATCCATATTGTAGATTTATTGCAGTATGCAATATGAGGTTTTAAATAAGATGTTCATTTATATAATTCTATCAATGCTTCGAATTAACAGGTTTTCAATCATTCAATCAACTTGGTTTTTAATATAAAGATACTTCTAAAATATATCAAAAACACAAACTTACATAAATTCAGTTTCATTTACTAAAATTTGTTTTCCTATTATTATACATTTTATTTAACATGATGAGACTGTGTAAAATATTACTATAATACCTTATTCGTGATACGGAAATACATATAAAATTTTAAAGAAATTTTGGATATGGATTTTATAATTATTACTGATTTTCAATAGCGGTAATGCATTCTTTGTTATGAAGAAACTCTTAAATTTGGATTTCCTTCAGTTCAATGAATTCCAATTACTTAAAATTATTGATTATATGAAAAAGGAACTAAATTGTTTGTTATTTAATTTGTTTAAATCGTGAGAACAAGTTTTCTTTTACCCCACTGAGCACTATTTTACCTTTGTTTTCATATGAACAGTGTACAGAAAATTGGATACGTATCGATTTATTGGACTTTCTCTCCAAATTTTCAATAATCTCAGAAAAATATATTATAGTAAATGTATATTATTTTATTTTAGTATTATAAAACGTGAAACCATCCGATAACTGGAACTTACCCTAATTTATTTTATAATGCAAAGAATAAATCGTTAAAGTACTCAAGGAAATTAATTCCTTATTGACCGACAATTTAATGCCATTAAATAGTCAAATCAATTATGAGTACAATGAACTTTTATTTTTCTATTGAATGATTGTATTGAAACCCAATAATGATGTCATTAAATAGAAAGACAAATGATGTGAAGATTATTACCTTGAACAATTGAAGCTTGACATTTAAATTATGATAATACACATATGAAGTATGAAGCTAGGTACATTAGTGATAATGCATATACTGTATACCTAGTAAATCGATCGAAAAATAATTGCTCGAAAAAAATTGCTCTAATGAACAATTGCTCGAAAAATGATTGCTTGAATGAACAGTTGATTTAAGGTTGGGTTACTTTTGTTTGGGGAGTTCCTAGGGGTATGGGTTGGGGATGAGGTGTGTTCTATCCCCCTACAGGATAGAAGTTACCCATCCTTTCTTGCTTAGTATAGTAACAAAATATATACTTTAAAGTAAGTAAGTTGTGAGATAAAAACTGGCAAACTAACACCATGGGTATGGATAATTTACTTTCCTAATTGTTCATTTGAGCAATTGTTTCTTAGCACAATTGTTCATTCGAGCAATTGTTTTTTCAAGCAACCAAGATTAATTATTAAACTAATTTATCTTGAATCTCAAAATGAATCTGAAATAAATCACGAAACAAATTTTAGTGATAGAATTTTTGATGACAGAATTTATATGACAATCATGCGAGTGCAAACCTAACTCTTTTGCTCACCAAATCTGCTAACTCCAAAGGACTAAATTTATGAGCTGACAGTTCAATTATGAGAAGTTGATTGCCATCTCTCTTCTCTATTTTGAGAGCTGATGAGAGTCTCTCCCTTCTCTAAATTTAACAATACAATAACACCTTGCCAATTCTCTCCCCTTTCTTTTCACTCATCTCTACTCTTTCCCTTCATTGAGTTATAACCAGCGAGGTAGCTAATAATTAATTTCTATGAGATTATATTATTTCGTGAATAATTTCTTTATTAGGTTTATTACATTACTAAAAACAATATTATTAAGGTATATTTAACTAGTGCACTTCTCCATTAAAATTTATGGGGTATCAATAGTAAAAGAAAAATATATTTAAATTAAAAATATTTATCTGAAGAATATATTAAAAAAAAAAAAATTAAAAAATTAATGTTAAAAAAATTATGTTGAAAAAATTAATGTTACAAAAATTATGTAAAAAACTATGTAAACAAATTTATGTCAAAAAAGTTTTGTCAAAAAAATTTGTGTCAAAAATTTGTGCTAATGAAATTTGTGCTAAAAAAATGTATGTCAAAAAAATTTATGTCCAAAACAATGTATTTTTTATATATATTAAATGTTAAAGCGTGACATTTTCCTTGAAACCAACCAACAGACAAAGACACACTGTGTATTAGTAAATAGGGTGATTTCATGCTTATGATAATATTTTCATTATCATATTTGAACAATTCAAGTGAAAGTATTCCTACTATTTATATTCATCATTTAAGTCTATAGAAAGTATTGCCAATATTTAAATATTCAAAAAGTTCAGTTTATGTGTTCAATATATTCGAGTTACACATTAACAAATTAAGATTGGTTTAATATAGTGGAAGTAAGCAATTGTTTTTTTACCCTCTTTGAAATAGGTGCAACGGTACTCTATAACATTCCAATCCTCATGATTATTGAAATAATATAAACCCAATTTTCATACATATTATTTATATCCGTTTTTCGGTTATTCATATGACATTTCATGATTGTCTTTGGCTTCTTCAGAAAGGGAATAAGATAAATAAGGATTGAATATTTTCTTAGATATTGCAATGTGATTCTTTTCCAGTATCAAAAATTCATTACCCTCCATTTTTCTGCATATGTATAATATATACACTTCTATAATGTAAGATCTGAAGCTGCCAAAACATTTGGTAACTTTTGATGCAGACAGACACGTTTGACGCCCTTATTATTGTGACGATGTAGTGAGAGTATCAGATGTAGTTATAGAAACTTAATAAAGTTAGAGTCCTGCCATGGGACTTGCAATGTAACTCTGTCATTTCAATATTCTAATAATTATGAATGACTTAGTTTGAGAGTCAAATTATTTAGACAGTTAGAAGCATATGGGAATACAACACGATTAGTACAGTAGAACTCCCCTATAGTGAATGTCCTGTGTAAGAAAACTACCCCCTATAGTGAACAAATTTTCTTCAGTTAGCCATTAATAGCATCAATTCCAGAAAACTAATTGCCAATTTATGGCAGACTAAAAATTTTTATTTCACTTTACGAGATAATTCTCTTACTCAGGACTAAACATTCACTATTGAGGAGTCCACCATAGAGGAGGTCGACAGTAGCTCTAAATATGTTTCTCTTTTGTGTGCACAACAACAAAGTATAAATTAAACCTTAATGAATAACATTGACTGATTATTGTTATTAACTTTACAGTATTGGTATATTATGATTTTATTACCTTCATTCGATGAAAGGTAAATTGGATTATTTAAACATGATATAGATGGAAATTTACTTGATTCATTACATAAACTTATGTCACCAGGCAAGCCATTTATACGAATGCGATGAAGTTTAATTATATGAAACCATATATATCAAGGATTTTCAGGTAAATGTGCAAATGTGAGAAAAACCTACTAATGCTGCGTGGAATATCATTCTCTATTTTATATTAAGTGATAAATATCACAGTTAAAATAGATTATCTTGAACGAAAATTGTATGTGCTATATTTCTTCCCTCATCGAAGTTACAGTAAATATACATTTTATATGTTAGCTCTATTTTATTAGCAATCTGCAAGTTACTCAATTAATTGAATTAAGTACAAATGATCAAAGTAAATAATCAGCTAGACTAGAAAATTCTAATTATATATATATTACTTATGACCGAATTAAAAAATTTTAAAATCAGCTAAATAAACACAAATTTAAATAATGCTCTTCATCGACAATTATTTATTTTGACATGCAAGATAACATTATAATCAAATTTTAATTGAAATGTCAATGAATTTATTCATCAACAACTATAAATTGATAAAATTTTGTAATTTGGAAACCATCTTTCATTTATTAATACTCGTTATTTTAACTGTTTAAGTAAGGCCAGTATATTTATCACAATGAAATCAAAAGATTTGAATATGACAATGTAGGGATTAGGTTTAAGCCTATATAATTTATAGTTCGTAAATCTTATAATCCTTTTAACAATATAGCATTTACAAAGTGCTACTGCTATGGAATTATGTGAACCGTTTCTATGTTAACATTCTACTATTTTATCTTCCCAACTGAATGATGACCAAAGTTTCTCGGATTTTCTTATGCCGAACATATGATTTGGCTGTGAGTAATTGTAAGGTAGGAACGGTCGTTTCAGATTGAATTCAGTTCTGTCATCACATCCATCATTCGTGTCTTGATATTGTCACGCTAATGAGGGCAGTTATCACGAACTAAATGAGGATATACTTTAGGACAGTTATTAACAAGTGGCCGAAATCGTACAGTTATCACGACTATAAAGCTCACGGCAGCTCTTATTTATTGCTTGATTATGTTTCAATAGCTAGAATCTGAATTCACTCTAAATCTTAATTTGCAAATGTTCAGTCTAACAGAAACTACTTTCATTATTTGGAACAAAATCATTCTCAATTGTCACTAATTACATTACGTGATATCAGAACTAGTCAAAAATGACGGAACTATATTTTTTCTTTTATTCGATACCTTCTGATTTTTCTGTATTATTATATTTTTTCTGCAATTACTGATTATTAGGGTTTCTTGTACTTCAGATTTTCTGTTTTGCAGGATTTTGTTTTCTTGATTTCAGTTTTTTCAGATTTTTCGTTCCCCGGTTATTTTTCGGATTTTCTATAATCTCTGTTATTACGAATTTCCGGTTTTACGGATTTTCGGTTTTCTGGATTTTTATTTTTCTAGATTTTCGGTTTTCCAGATTTTTGGTTTTCTTGTTTTCCGAATTATCGGTTTTCCGAATCATCTCTTATTCTGGATTTTCGTTTATCCAGGTTCAAATTTGTCTCTAATTTCTATTTCCCGGATTTTCGTTTTCTTACAGAATTTCAGTTTTACGGATTTATTTTATTTTACAGATTCTTGGTTTCACGATTTCTTCAGTTTCAGTTCTTCCTGACTTTCAAGTTTTCCGTTATTGCAGATTCTCGTTTTCTCGTATACTTGGCTTACTGGATGTAAGGATTGGATTTTTTTCCCAATTTCCAATTTTTCCTGATTTTTTCATATGATGGAGTTCCGTTTTTTCAGGATTGGATTTTTATTCCGACTTCAATTTTTTGGATTCCCAATTTTTATCGATTTTTCTGTAATTCCTCTTTTTCTGTATTTTCCAATTTTAGAAATATTACATGAATCTTGACACACCACATACAGAAATTTATAAAAAAAACGATTTATGGGGGTTATAATTTATTCATCATGATGTTCCCTCAAACTATAACACTAAAATTCTATTTATTATCGAGAATCATATATTTTCTTCTACGTAAAGTTTCTTTCCAATGCAATTCCAAAATGTTGTTCCACATTTCTAAAACTTTTGACAGCAGATTATATATTTCTCAGATAAATCGTTTATCATTAGTCTCTGTAGTCCAACATGTGATTTTGGCTAATGATTCTGGTCCAATATTTATCTTTGATTGTCATTCAGGAACCATTTTGTCAGTTCTTCAGTGGTCACATCGATCTGCTCACCTTCTGCAAACTGTTATAAGCTTGTCACTTTTTTTATCGCAGAGAATGGATTTTGGAAAAATATGAAAGCTAGGTAATGTCCAGCTTAGTTTCATTTATATTTAAGGTTTTCAACTACCAGTATTATTATCTTCATTCGAATATTTATTCCTTTAAAATGATATAAATCAGAGACTATTGTTCCAATTTTTCGCTTCAACTATTACAGTTCGATGTAAATTTAATATTTCATATCGATGCCTGTTGGACTTTATCAGCGTTTAACTAAAAATATCAGTAATAAAAAATATATCAAAGATCGTAATCTCTTACACTATAAATATTTTCAAATGTTAAAAGAATGAACTAATTCTTTAATTATGTAAAGAAGGTTTGCTTCTTCTGGCAGGGGCCTTTAAAAAAAAAAAAAAAAAAAAAAAAAATCTTTCAGTGCACTCATACCTGAAATATTAAACTGCAGTTAATCCAATCTCCAAGTCTTTATTTTATGTAGATTGTTTATATCTGTCCAATATAAAAGTGGAAAGCTCTGATAACTAAACACGCTCCAGCCATTTAATCTTTTATGATCTTGAAAGCAAGTTTGTTAATGAAACAACAAGATTCTCCACTTCGAGCAGAATTCCTTAATTTATTCATTCCCAACTTGTTTATATTAGTGTAGGGATTGAGATGAATGTACCGTACAAACCTGATGATAATTTCTGCAGTTGGAATATTTGTTCAGTCTTGGAATTCAGAAATAGAGATTGGATTTTAGTAAAATTATTATAACGTAAACTTTATTCCTAATGGTCGAACTTATAATCTATTACAAATTAAAACTATAATATTTGGAGAAAATAATTCCTGACTCTTATATGAAAATGAATTCATGAAACTAACCAAAAAAAATTGTTAGATTAAGACAATTTGTAATATATTCATCATTTTATCATTAGAAAGTATGAAAGACTTATAGTATGAATTATTTTCATACGATTAGTATAAGATTCATAAAAACTGTCAAACTTACTTTTTCACACAACATATTGAATAGATTCGTAATTTGTTTTATGATGGAACGATTTGCACTAAATATATGAATGCATATTTAATGATGTTGCCTTCAAACCAAACCTCAACAATAACTCCACACAGTTTATTTGCTAACAAATAATATTCCAGAATCTGATTTTTGTTTCACCAGTTAATATTTCTATTTGCTCTTCCAGCAAATGTTTCTGTTCTCCTATTTTGTTTTTAATATTTGACCAAATTTGGACACTGGTGCCTGATCGAAGATAAAATATTCCAAATCCACTGTAATATGAATATTGTGAATGCACTGACTCTGTTTTTAACTGACTCATACAAAAATAATTAGTAATAGTCTGATTTTACAATAAAATATATAAAATTTAGTTGTTCATCAGCAATAAATTGATCTTCCATGAAATGATAATAATGTATAGTATAATGAACTAGATTACGTGCACTCAGTAGAGCGAATACCTTCGCCGCTGCTTATCCGTTTGCTACCAAAATCTAATAAACTGGTGACTGGATAGTGACCAATCGACCCACCAAGTTTCATGCAATATGGTTAAATAATTTTTGAGTTATAAATGACCTCAAAATATTATAAACTGGTGACTGGATAGTGACCAATCACCCACCAAGTTTCATGTAATATGGTTAAATAATTTTTGAGTTATTGAGTTATAAATGACCTTGACCTTGAACTTTGATCGGAACGCTCCCAAAATTTTATCAGTTGGTTCGTGGACATTGTCCAATTGGCCCATCAAATTTCGGACAATTTGGTGGAATACTTTTGGAGTAATTGAGTTATAAATGGCCTTGATCTTGATCTCTGACCTTGGAACCGATCGCTTCCAAAATTTAATAAAAGAGCTACTCTATATTGACCAATCGTCCAACCAAGTTTCATGCAATACGGTACAATACTTTTTGAGTTATAAATGACCATGACCTTGACCTTTGACCAAGTCGCTCCCAAAATTCTACCAGCAGGTCACTGGACATTGACCAATCGTTTCACCAAATTTCAGGCAATTTGGTTGAAAACTTTTTCAGTTATGCGAATAACAAGATGATAAATAAATAAATAAATGCAGTCAATAATATAACCTTTCCTCTTTCTACGAAGGTAATAATACTTATTTTCTATATTTTATTCTACTTTATCATTATAAAAGTTTAAATTTACCGAAGCTCAAATGTGTATTTTCATAAAATTTAATATCTTTTTACTCTACATATTTGTATTTCATTGTTTTATATAAAATTATTATTATCACTATCTAGCATTCTGAAATCGACTGGTATCTTTTTATGATATATTTATTCCAGAACTATTTCATCAGTATATTTTTATTTATTCATATGCTATGCTACTGAAAAGCTTAACAACTTTAAGTCAGGTTGTAAATAATGTGTCACGATGTTTTCGAATATGTTAATATAAAGCTATTGGTAATATTTACTATCAAACCTGCCATCAATAATTCCAGCTAAACTTTCCAGACAGAGTAATAAATTCTGAGTGAATTCATTTCACTTCCGTGTGGAATTAAAAACATTTAATATTTTGAAAAAAATGTCATACGAATTTACTTCAAGGTTCTGTAACAAATTGAAAAAATGAATAATATGCATTATGGAAAGTGAGGTATACGAATATTCTTAACCCTCTTAATTCTTGGAGAGGTAAGTGGGGATGGCGGGTTGATTCATAATGAACCCCCCCCCCGTCAACCCACGATATTTTCATTTGCAACTCCTCTTATTATGTGGTGAACTTTTTGAGATTTCATATCTTCAAGATTAAATTAATTGAATAGTTCGCATTTGTTAATGAGTAGTTAGTATTTGAAAAATGGAACTTAAATAGCCAAGTACTAAAATAGGATTATTATGCCTGTTATTTCCTAACAGAATTTAATCAGTCAATATCTCAGTCGATTAATCAAACTCCAATGATCGTTGGTTTTCAATTTGCTATATAAACGAAGATAAAAAAATCTGCTAAAGTAAATGATTTGAACAAAAAAATCTTGATTTGTCATATATTTGAAGCATTCATAGTCTATCACCATTGTCAGTTATTTCCGACAAAATATCCCGATTATAATTTCTGATATCATGATTACCTCAAGCAAACTACCGATATTTATCAAAATGTTAGACATTCTGTCTATTATAAAAGATCTGACAAGGATATCTGCAACAATTCGATTTGGCAGATACCTGTAGTGGAATTATCATAGAAGAAACGGTACTTGGACAAATGTCTACGGGATAAATGCCTATGGGCAAACTGCCTACGAACAAAATACCTACGGACAAAATGCCCACGAACAAACGCATAACGGACAAAACGCCTAACGGATATTATGCCTAACGGACATAATGCCTAACGGACAAAATGCCTAACGAACAAAATTTCTAACGGACAAAATGCCTAACGGTCAAAGTACCTAACGGACAAAATTCCTAACGGACAAAATGCCTAACGGGCAAAATATATGAATATAGTATATAAAATAGTAATCTAATGACTTAAAAGAATGTTGGAGAGATAATAACTCCATATTTAAATAAAAGGGCTCAAAAGAAAATATTGAAGTGTTATCTGTAATGAAATCATTATTGGTACATAAAGAACAGTTACACTATATTGTAATAAACCTTCTCATTGGACATCAAATAATATTTTATGTAAAACCTAAATAAAATATACTTTGTTCCAGTTACAATTTATAAAGAATATTATTTTATTCTTTTCCAACGGAAATTTAGTTAAATAATACAAATATCGATGACATTTTTCATAGTTATGGGTAGATAATTGCATGTCAGTACTAACTTTAATGAACATTGAAATTACATTATCACATAATTTTTGAATTTCAAAAACAACTATAATTATCACTATGTATTGATTGAAGATGATTATAAAATATACTTATCTAATAAAATATACACTATTTTAAAATCAAAACTAATAAGATGATAATAAATATCTTATAAAAAAAAGACAAATAGAAAATGATTATAGATTTTTAATACAAAAGTAAAAAATAGAGGAAGATGATTATATACAATTGATTTGTTAAATAGAACAAACACTAGTAATAAATCACAAAACAGCGAAATAAGACAGAGTTTACACTAAGTATGCTTAGTTAGAAATATTAATATTAAATTTGACAATGATTTAAAGAACTCTCACTGAGACAAAACTCTTTTTTTTTCACTTGGTTTCACTTATTAAAAATTATGAATCTAATAAGTTTACCCTGCATTTTGGACATTTTGTCGGTTAGGGACTTTGACCGTTAAGCAATTTGTCCGTTTGGCATTTTGTCCGTTATGCATTTTGTCCGTAGGCATTTTGTTTGCTCATGTGAAGAAACAATGCTTTCATCGCAAAATTCATTCCGTTCCAACAACTGTTTTCTCTGGTCATTTGACCAGCGTGTTATGCAGCTCATCTCTCCCCAAAAACAATTAGTTGTCTGAGGTGATACAAGAGAACGAGTGAAGCTCTGGAAGCCTTAGGAACAGACAAACTGAAACATCGGTGATAAGATGAGGAATAATACTTGGGTTGATGATAGGAACTGACAAACTGAAACATCTGTGATAAGATGAGGAATAAAAGCTGATCAGATGTTCGGAACTGATGAACTGAATCATCAGTGTTTCACTTTTAACCTTAGTTTGATATCTTCAACCTCTTGATCGGTAGAATTGAGATTGAACTCGAAAATGAATTTAATAATATTCCTCAATAAATGTCTTTCAAATGGAATAATCAATATTCAGACAGTAATATCATTAATATAAATTATGAAAAATATCGGTCCAAAAGTGAAGTTTGTGGAAAACCATTGTTTTCTAATATCAGGTAGAATACATAAATAATGGCCGATCTCTAGAATCTAACTACGTAGATCGTTAAATTTTTAGTCATTATTCTTCCAGTAATCTCATATATCATTCAAAACGTTTCATATTCTTCTGATATGTGTTCATCGAATGATGAACTTTTAAAATTGTATACTATTCAGTATTCATGAAAACTTCTCACATAAATAACTCGAATAATATAATCAGAGCCCATTAATCAAAGTAAAAGCTGTTAATACATATTGGAATGCATATTTAATTGTTTGTAATAAATAATGTAATGAATATTTGTCATTTCTTTTATGATGATCATTAGACATTTTATGAATTGCTTAAAAATGATTGATTAATTGCAATGTTTATGTTTTTTTTTAAATGCACAATAGTTTTATCGATTGAAATTTGGACTTTCTATAAGTTAAAATCCAATTTCCAACCTATTTGTAAATCGTAAAAATAATTATCTTTTGTAAATATTTGAAGCTATTAAGAATAAGAATTTCTTAATTTAAATTTTAGAATTATATAATGTATAACAATCCTATTAATCCTATTTCATTAAAATGTGTTATTCTATTAGATAAAATACTACTATGGATGTTCAATTTGAATTAGGTCAATTACAACTAACTTTATTTCAACTTCCCAGCGTAATAAATAGAGATCATTATATATTTTCATCGTACCCAAATAATTAAGTTTCATTTTTTTTCTTCCACAGATATGAGAAGACACTTCAACTGAACAAGAAGTTAATTCTCCTTATGAACAGAAAGAGACACAATCTGAAGATAGATAATTGCTTTTCTAAGCAACAATGTCGTCCTTCTGTGAAACTACATGTCGAAATGATATGTGGCTCTTACAAAGACGTGTTTAATAGCCTAAAGTGTATAATTTTATTCACTTTAATTTTCTTACTTAGAGAAACCCTAGGAGGATGTCCATCAGTATGCCAATGTAAATGGAGAGATGGAAAAGAAACCGTCACATGTGAGGACGCTAACTATATTGACATTCCCAAAGGACTGGAGGCCAGTACACAAGTTCTCAATTTGAGAAGAAATAGACTGAGCATTCTTCCAGAAGGCTCATTCATCGACAAGGGATTGGTTAACTTGCAAAAAGTATGGATGAGCCACTGTAAATTGCGATTTTTGGAGAAAGGCGCATTCAAGAAATTAGCGAACTTAATAGAATTGGATCTGAGTGACAATTTCTTGAATTCAGTTCCAACAGAAGCTCTATCAGATGTCTCCGGATTGAGAAATTTATATCTAGCCAGGAATAATCTTGGATCAATACATGCATCTATATTCACGTCAGTTCCATCACTAGTAAGACTAGATATAAGCTACAACAATATTACAACAATAAATAAATACGCGTTCAAATCGCTCACAAGGCTTGAGGTTCTCAAATTGACAGGGAATAATTTGACTACATTATCCGTTAATGTTTTAAAGCCTCTAGTAGCTCTACATGGCCTGCATGTTGACAATAATCCGTGGCATTGTGACTGTCATCTGCGACTGCTCAGACAATGGCTGCTACAAAGAAATGTGGCCGCTGCAGTCCCTCCTAAATGCCAAAGTCCTCCTCGTCTCAGGAGTCGAGGCTGGCAGGCTCTTGGCGAAGATGAATTCGTTTGTGTTCCCCTTGTGACGGCAGTTGCTCAGAAAGTGATTGCCTCTCATGGTGACACTGTATCTTTAGCATGTAGAGTAGAAACTGATCCAAATGCTGCAGTTACTTGGTTATTGGATAACAAGCCAGTTAATAATACCTCAGCACAAACTGATCAGAGATATAAGGTTCTGGAATTAGGAGCTCCAAAAAATAGAGGCAAAGTGTCAAACCTAACAATAGCTGGTGCTGACGCGCAGGACCAAGGAATTTATAGATGTGTGGCCGAAAACAAAGCCGGTCGAGTGGAAACCAACCTAACGCTCAAAGTATCACAGAGAATAAAAGAAACCGCTCTGATAGCGTTAGATAAAGTGTTTGTAACAGGTACCCTTTTAGGAAGCGTCGCTTTTATATTTATCGTGAGTGTGATATCATGTGCAGTATTGTATGATAGAAATAAGAGAACTCGAATGACTTTAAAAGTAATATCTAATGTAAATGAGTCGAACTCTGATTTATCAATGAGTGAACTTAATAGTCAACACACGTTGAGAAAAATCAATCTGATTGACTACCAAATCGTCCCTAATAATGACTCCAAAATCCTTACTGATTCTGCAATTGAAAAAGACGTGATTGTATCCGCTGCAGATTTGACGTCAAGTAGCAAAGGAATTGATCACACAGTTTCTGCAATCAGTCCCAAGTTTCCATTGAAAGAAATTCCAAAAACAGTATCATTTGTTGAGATGTCTAGTCATGACAAGAAAGAAACTGATCCATTATTGAAAGAAATCTACAAAGAAGCAAGTTTTATTTGTACAGACGCGCTCACGAGTCCCCAAAGCTCTCTTGGCTACCTGAAAGCATTTCCCGATTTACTGGATTTGCCGAGACACTTGTCTACCTACACAACATCCACAAATCATGTTCCCTATTGCACAATGCCTAGAAGGTAAGGGAATTAGTCTTTGATCTTTCAGTTTATCGTATATGATGCAATTATAATGAAACACTATTACTGTATATCAAGTAATCTATAGGATTGCCTATACTAATCTTGATAAAATTATATGATTATATAGTGTGGTTATATTTCATACCGAGATTAGACCATCATTTAATAGATATGAAAGCAATTAAGATAATAATTGTTATTAATCTGGAAAAGTATATATTTGTTCATAGGTTTTGTGAGTAAAGTAAAGTAAGTTAAGTATGTAGAATGATATTCCTTTATCATGATTAACAGTTCTTCTGAATAATTTTTTTGTTTCAACAAAATCTCATTTAAAAAACACCATAAACTGATAAAAAGCCCAACTGAAAACACACCGGTACATAAAGTAGTGAAGATAGAGAGTTTTTTCAGTTGCTTAACCCTAATGAGTTTGAGTATCAGTATGAACGGGGAGGTTTGTGCAATGTACAAGTGTCAAAAACAGATGTCTTATTTATAAGCCTATGGCTAACCAAACTGCATTTCTACGTTGCCACACGTCATCACAGTACAATTAATTCCATAATTTTTACCGATATGTAAATATCTTTATACTTTACAATACAAAATTAAATTTGGTATATATGTAGGAACAAAGTCAAGAAAGGCCAGTGAATTTAAAGGATTGAGATGAAAGATATAGAGTAATTTAAAAAGGATGTGCCTAGGAAACACACGTGAAACTCATTAGGGTTAACTAAATTTTTAATTACAAGAGAGAGAGAGAGAGATAGACGTGACTTCCAGGCCTGACTGTAGTTAGTAGATATGGACTCACCTTGTCGAAATATTTTTTCTTTTCTAACAGACCAAAGAGAAGTGAAAAATCTAGCAAAGATTATGATCCTTTCACCACCATGCACTACCCTCCCTCTTTCAAGATGGAATATGAGATCGGTGGGGGAAGTCGCTACAACAGACAACACCGACGCAGTCTCATACCTAATGAAGAACTCTCCAAATACAAAGGCGCTCTCGGGTCCGGGAAAACAAGGTGAGAAAGAAGTTCTTTAAAGTTATCTGCTTTATTAATAATGAAAAAGTTATGTCAGATCCACTGAATGTTATCAAAAAACCATGACATCTCCATAACATTGGGCCATCTATGGCCACTGATAGGTCATAGAAAATCGAATATTCTATTGCACCACCATAATTTATCTAAAATTCTTCTAAATCCAAGAACTTAAGTTATTAAGGGGTTAAAGATGATTATCATAGAAATTGATTTAATATCACACAAATACAAGTGTGTTTTTACAACCTATGTAACCTCTCTAATAATTCTAATAATTTGATAGGTATACATTGTCTTATTCAATGTGATTCATGAGCTTTTTCTAATTTGAAGATTGATTTGATTTGATGGTGACTCCTACTACAGAAGAGCTCCTCTATAATGAATGAATTAGGATGTTTTCTGAATATTACACAAATTTTCTTTAGTCTGCGATGAATTGCCATCAGTTTTAAAATACTTATAGCTATTTTATGGCATACTAATGATAACCTGTTCGCTAATCAAGCTACATAGTAACTAATTCAGTAGAAAGGAGCTCACTATAGAGGAGTTCTTCGGTTATTAAATACATCTTGTTTGATATTATCAGATGGGCGAGTGCTCTGAGTTTGGACCTGAAAGTGACCGATGACTCTATTGGGTCAGGACAGCCTCCTTCTCTGCCCACAACACCAACCAAACGTGAAACTGGAGCAACCCAAAGGAGGTGAATATTTACTCAAATTATTTATCTATTTTATCTGGAATAAAAATTTGGTCCGGAATACGATTTTTTAGTATTGAGCATTAAATAAATTTTTATTTCCATAATCATTTCCATTACAATATATAATATATTGATTCAACATATTAAACTAATAAGCTATTATCATTTAAATCACAAATATTTTAAGTAAACCAATAAACTACAAGAATTTACAGAAAAACTACAGATAAATCCATTCAATATTCTCCTTTAATCCGATTTTCTCTCTCTGGACCACACATTGCACAATATAATTCATTTCTAAATTTTCATGTTACAAACTTACATCCTACTTTGACATTAATTCATGTTCAACTCATTAATTCAGCTAAACAACTCTATCTATCCATTTGTCAACTTAAATGGAGACTCACTGCTGTCTTAACTTTGTAGCTTCATTAAAGAGTTATGTAACTTTTAAGTGAATCAACTTCTAGAATTTATACCCTTTGCGATTCACAAAAAGCTTATTCTACTTAACAAAAAATATGTACAACAATCATTAGAAAAGTTAAAATTACTGTAATCACACCGATGGATAACATCAACATTTTTAATTTTTCTTTCTCAGGAGGGACTACCTGATTGATAATATCGAAAATGTTTCAATGCCAAGCCATTCAGACGTGATGAACGCTTCAGGGATTCCTTTTATGTCATATAAGAGAGATACAGACGAAAACTATCCCTGGGATCAGCTAAGTTTTGATACCAAAACAATTTGTGCCGAAGAAAACAAACTCGTTGAAGAGATACGAAAGTTGCGGGCTCGAAAGGAAGAATTGTCCAAATTTAGGCCGGAAGAAGAAGGCCTATCTGGAAGATTGGAAGGAAAAACCACTTCTGGCTCTCAAGCGCAACAATTTGAGTATTATGCTCAGCAACTCGATAGGTTCCTACAGGAGTACAGAGATCTCCAGCATCAGTTGTATAGGATGAAAGAGTCATGTGAACATATGCACAAGAAGAACATAAAGGATACAATTGTGTGAGTATAATTTGAGTATGTAACAGAATGATATTATAATAAAAACATCGAATGCTTCATATATTTCTTCGATACCTATTAGATTCGAAGCTATTGATAGAATTATGGAAATTGACTGACTTTAGTTTGGCAAAATCTATCGCTTATTTACAATCAAAATTGCGTATACGATTATATAATACATTTCAGTGTCGGATATATATGTAGATCCAATTATTCTATCGAGATATTGATCTAAAATTGACTAAGCTTCATTCATGATATGCATTCATTGAGTTTTATGACCAAATCAGTTAGTTACATCTTGATCTTTCTAGCTTGGTACTTAGGAAAAGTTTTGAAAAGTCTCAGCCAGTTGTACTAACCGAGACAAGTGTATCCACATGATGCTATTTTATCAAATCACAGTTTTATAATGTTCTATTAAATTTTAATTTTACAATTTTAATTTTACCCATGTCAGTTTTAGAATATCAAGAAAGCATTGCAATTAGTAACGTTTATCTTAGGAAGTGTAAAATTAGTAAACAGTGGAAAAATTATCATGGATACACGGTTGTTTGTCTGTAAATTTGGGAATATCTTCGACAAATTTAATTTTTTTTACAAATTTTCCCATTAAAAACAGGCCTTTTCATAGGGAAATATAATCTTAGTTTGACATTAAGACCGAGTGTATACCTGCTAATCCAGTATTTCCCCTTCTTGTCTCAGAGGTAAGATCAGCAGTCCAGAGATGGGTTTGGTCGGTAATCCCTTGTCGCGACAGCCTCCACATCTGCCTCGAAAATCTGTCACAATTCTGCCAACGGATAACATCATCACTACAGAAAAAATATGAAAAACTACTGTGTGTTTGGTGTTATTGTATATAGTTAACCTTGAATGACTACATTTTTTCCTTCATACTTGTTTTTGATGTACATACACAATGTCACTGAATTTATGTTTATTAAAATTTATGGAAAACTATCTAATATGGCACCAAAAAGATCAAATAATTATTCATTAACAAATATTTCTTATTTCTTTAATTTGAACAACATCTGAAGAATGTAATCATAATTTATAATTATACTATATCAATATTATCCACTCAGTGTACTGTATATATGTGTAAAAATTTCTTCTTGCATAGCCATTTTGTCTTTATTATGGTTGTAAATTTTCCTATTTCATTTGTAAAGTCTCTGAGTGAATAACTATGAAAGGAAGTGCAAATATTATCCTTTTCAAATGCTACGTTTCCACTAATGCAATCTAAACAGAAATAGAAGCTACGTGAGAAATTCGACGATCGCAAAACGGAAAATATTCATCTTTTCAATTTTCTGTATGTAAAACTCAGCACAAGAGTAAGTATTAAGCTACTTCAATACATATAGATACAAAAGTAAAATGTGAACTGTATTTCATGACCTGACACATCATCATATGGATGCCGGGGTTTATGACATAGTGATGTGGATTCAAGACTTGTAAAAGGCACATCAGACGTATAAACGGAGTTCATGGTATGTATAAACAGGATTTCAAGACTTGAAAACAAACTTCAAGGTGTATAAACATAGATTGAAGACTTGAAAATGAACTTCAATATATGTATTCGTGGTTTGAAGACCAGTAAAAGAACTTCAAGATGTATTAACGTGGCTTCAATAAGTAAGAACGGGCTACACTAACGATATTGTGTAATCTACGTATTTGTTTATAGTTAGGGAAGATAGAATGTAAACTAATTAGACTACTGTTGTTACTCTATTTAATAAGATAAAAATAAAATTCTTCTATCTGATCTTTAAAAAACATTAAATGAGAAGGGGAGTCAAATATATCTATTTCATCAGTTGAGAGATTACAGAAGATGAAGTTATTTTAGGTATCTTTTCGTAACTACTTTACTTCAATGTATTCCATGTCAGGAGAAAATTGTGGTTCTATTCATTTATATTCTTGTATTTGAGTTGAGAGAATTATTTGTGACATATTCTGCAAATTTAAAACCATTTTTTAAATGAAATTCATTTTAGAAAAAATGTTCACCAAGAAATTATGGTAGAGTTCTGAGGATTATGAAGGATCTTGATCCTCATTGTCCCCACCATAACGGAGTTTTAATTCATAAGCTATAACATATATTTTTTCATTGACTATGGGTATTAGATATAATGATGAATAAATGGTTTTGGTTTAATTATTATTAATACTATGGAATTGCAGTCTAATTTAGTTCTATTTAGTTGATTATCATCTAGTCTATAAATATTTATATTTACTATTACAGCTCAAACAACCCAATTGAAAATAGGAGCTGGTTAGAAGCACCGGTTTAGCCGATCGTATTCTCGCTGCTCCCACGGCAGTCAGGGAGCAGCGAGAGCGCGTCGTGACAGCCAAACTGACCGCTTTGTTGGCTAATTCCACCCCATCATAACTACACATAGCTAATCTGGGCACCTGATCATATTTGCGTATCCCGCTGCACAACTGCGGTTGCGCGCTAGGCAAATAGAAGCAGGTGCCAAGTGTAGCTCTGCGCAGTTACGACGGATTGAAATTAGCCCCCAAAGCGGTCAGTTTGGCTCCCACGCTACTCTCTCGCTGCTCCCTGACTGTCGGGGTGACTATTCCGATCGGCTTAACCTCTTCCTCGAACATACTCCAATTTTCAAATGGGAACGTACATTTATAATACTTCAATAGAATGTTCCACTGGAAAAATATTTATGAAAGTATTACAGTTGAGATAAAAAGTGTTTATATAACTGACTGATGGATGCAGACAAATTATGATTACATAATTGTAATAGGTGTTTTCTTCAAAAATTTGGATATTTTTTGATTGATTGAATTAACTTAACTAATTTTCATAATTTTAAGAGCATAAATCAGTTCTTATCCACTTTCTAAATCAAAGTTTAGTATGTACTTCAATTTCCATGCAATTTTTCAAATCGGTTTTTCAAAGATATTTTTGACTTCAATCTTCTTCATTGTCCCAATATTGCGAAAGTTGTAATAATATTGGGACAATGTTGCCTCAAGAAGCATTGTTTCCTGGAATATGTTGGGGCCACCAAAGATTAAGGGAGGACCTTAATTATCCCGTACATGGCTCCACATTAACTTACCCCTCTCAATCTTCTCTTACCCCCTTCCTCCAAAGAGTATTACATTCATCAGTCTGAGGTTCATCCAAAACAATTTTCAACTAGGACCTGCTTGTGATAATTTTCTCATTTTCATTTATATTATTTAACTTAGAAAAACCAATAATTAAAATGCTGTCAGTTGAATTTGTTATAATTAGTTAGTTAAAGCATATTATGTCGTCCATTGCTTAGTCAACTTAACTAGTAAGACAAATATTGTTTTTGTTAAACTGTCGATTCATAGTTATAAAAATAACATTTCATTTTCATAGCTTGGCAGTTATTATCCTACTATTATTTTAGAGCAATTAGTGTAATAGGTTCAGAACTTCGGAAGAAATTTCGGAATGATATGAAAAAGAAAATAGTATAAAAATATTAATTGGTTAATCATAACTTCGGTTAATAGTCCGAAAGTTACGGGAATGTTTATTTTTCTCTCCACTGGCTTGCAGAAAATCAATATCTGATAAATATAAAAAGGTACAGTTAAAATATATATGTTATACAAGATTAATAGGAATTAATTTGATCTGGGAAAGTTTTGAGTCATCGGATAGTTTCACGTTTTCGATCAAATAAGAAATCGTAATTTAACTATTTTTTCATGAATGATCATAAATGGGAAACCGTCTGATAACTAGATACTTACTCTTCAGCGGGCTATTAAAGTTTAGACTTTCCTCCTATTTAGAAGGGAGGAAAAACTTTCCGCCTATTTTTTGGCTGCTCAGAAGTGGAAGAGGAAGTAGGATAGTGAAGTGGTTGGTTAAACTTTGGGCCCAAGTGAATACCCGAAAAGAAAGATATGGTGGGACCACTGGAGGTTAAGAGAGGACAGCACTCGGTAAGCTATAGCCCAACTATGAACATCTATCTTGGAAAATGTCACTAAGAGACTGTTTTGAATTGTAAAATCATATAATTAAAGGAAATATATAATTAACTTCTAATTAACATGATCATTTTGGTTTATGAATTATACTGCTTAATATTAGTAAAGCTAATGATCCCACTATTATATTTATGATAAGAAACTTGGGTCTGTAGAGAAGGAGCGGCCAGAGGAAATCCCAGTACAACGAACAACACCTTACTGAAAAAATAGTTTTAATGGTTTCTTATAATAAAGAAAGTATATTCTATTATTATTAGATGCTTTACATAAACATATAACAATAGTAACAATATCTTATTTGTAGTTAATTTACATATATTCTTTAACAAATTTTTATTTGCAAACTCTTATTTACATATTTCTATTTACACTATTTTATTTACATATTTTTATTTACATAGTTACATTTACATATTTTATTTACCTATTTATATTTACACAATTTTCTTTATTAACATGACCTACTTTATATAAATATATATAGAGTAGACTGCGACCGAGAGTTTAAATAAAGGTTTAAATAAGATTATTTACCACGGATAAAAATATCTTCTTAGTTACATATCCAAATTTGACATAACCCTTAATTGTTATTTTATCGTTACTAATTTCACGAGTTTTAATGTATTGATGTTATTTGGCATTAATACAGCAAACACGAACTGATGAAACACATCAGTCGATAGTCAATGATTGATGACACGTACTCACAATTATAATGAATATGAATGAACTTATATGTTGATTGAGTGATATCATTGTGGACGTCAGAAAGAAACTGTTTGCAATGATGCAGTTATAATATCAGAGAAATGACCCACTGTGATGATGTACTATCAGAAAAAAGAGTCACTATGATGATGTACTATCAGAGAAATTACCCACTGTGATGGTGTACTATCAAAGAAAAGAGTCACTGTGATGGTGTACTATCAAAGAAAAGAGTCACTGTGATGGTGTACTATCAGAAAAAAGAGTCACTGTGATGATGTACTATCAGAGAAAAGAGTCACTAGATGATGTACTATCAGAAAAAAGAGTCACTGTGATGATGAACTATCAGAGAAAAGAGTAACTGTGATGATGTACTATCAGAGAAAAGAGTCACTGTGATGTTGAACTATCAGAGAAAAGAGTCACTGTGATGATGTACTATCAGAGAAAAGAGTCACTGTGATGGTGTACTATCAGAAAAAAGAGTCACTGTGATGATGTACTATCAGAGAAAAGAGTCACTGTGATGATGTACTATCAGAAAAAAGAGTCACTGTGATGATGTACTATCAGAGAAAAGAGTCACTGTGATGATGTACTATCAGAGAAAAGAGTCACTGTGATGATGTACTATCAGGGGAAAGATTGACCAGCATTTATTCGTAATCTTGTTATCCCAGATTAAAGGTAATCTTTTTAATCGCATAACTCAAATTTTTTTTCGACTCAATTCCCTGAAAATTGGTGGGACGACTCATCGTTACCCCAAGAACTGCTTTGGTTTGATCTGGTCGTATGTAGGTCAAGGTCAAGTTTTTAAAATGTGAAATTAGAAAACTGTTAAAATATCATTACAGATATAATCTTCTTCGATTGAATATAAATCCAGTAAAATATCTGAATATGAAATTGCAGTACAAGAAAATTGCATGAAATTATAAATCAACTTTTAACAGTGGAGACAAAGTTTATTCATGAGCAGACATACCTACAAGAAAAACCTTCCTCGTGAAAATAGAGATAACTGCGGAAACGTTTCAGGGGTTTTTCCTTTCATGCAGAATATCAAACTGATGAATAATGGCACTTTCATGCAAATTTATAGACGAAAACAAGAAACCCTCCGCAATGAACTCCAGTTTCAATTATGCAGTCAGATTTAGCTAAGTAATGGCTAGTGCGAACTGCTGTTAGTGTTCTCAGAACTCTTTATGATTAAATTGGCTTGAGTTTCACCAGCTAAAATTAACAATTCTTTATGTGTTGTAACATCTCGTAAATGAGGGTACAGGAGCTTGCCCGTCACTCTACTCTTTGGTGATTAGTTTAATAAAATGAGATTATATTTGCCATGGGAAGGGAAATACCATCAGCTCTTTTTCAAGATTAGATGTCGTTGTTCAGATTTAGAAAGGGTGAGGATAGAGCAGGTATATTTGCATATAGGGTTAGGTAAGAATTATTGGTCAGTTCCACATTGTTGGTCATAGAAGAAAAAACGGTAAAAACTGGTTATTTATTTTTCATTTTTTATCATGGATATCGATTAAAATTATATTACAATTAATGAATGTTAAATTGTTGTTCATTTAATGAACGAAGATGTGAACTGACCGATAATTCGTCAATTACTCCAATGGTAATCTTTTTTCAGAAAAATACAAATATCAATTTACCAAATATATTAAAAAAAAAAATGATGCCCGCCTATACTTAATTTGATTATTATTGAGTAATTTAAAATGAATATATACAATAAATATTGCAATGATATGCAAACACAGTTCGCTTATTTCAAAGATTGTAATAAATATCTTACTGTAGTAAAACTCCTGAGTTATGAAATTATGAGTTTGCGAAGCACTCGAGTAATTGGGACCTGAATTATGAAATGCAATGAAGTTGTAAAGTAGTTTTCCATGTTTGAATCATAGAAAATGATTTGCGTCAATAATTTCGTCATAGTTATCCATCAATTTTATTGACCATAGTTTTCTATCATTTCACTCATAGAAAACTATCTAGTGAACCCGAGATATGAAGCGGCTCTGAGGTATGAAGGAACTAACTAAGGAGATTCACTTTTATAATAATGTTTTTCGATATTAATAATTTTGTCCGAGTACAAGAAGAACAAATACTGAGAACTATTAATTCAGATCAGTGATTTTTAATACTAATAACTAAAGATAAATTATTTAATTCGATTATTAAGAACGTAATTTTAATTTAACGATATTTCAAATCGTAATATGACACATCCATCATGTACAGTAATCATTCCAATAGATTTATTTCTGTAAAATTCAGTCAAACAAATTTAAAGATCGAAATATTCACCGCCCACATGATTATATAATTCCCGAGACATTCCGCCTCCATTCATCCATGAAGTTCAGTTTGGAAAAAGAAAACCGTTACAAACCATCTTCCCTCATCAAGGGAAGATGTTCGCCAAGTTTCAAGGCTTGAATTTGCTAACTAATGATCAAAGTTTAGGATATTAGCTCTGCCCTCAGTCGAAACTGATCAATTCTTAAAATTGGCTTATAATACACACTACACAGGTTCGTATACATATAAATAAAATTTAATAAATCAATAATTATAACATGAAAGAGCGATTATTATTTTAATTGTTTTTCAATATGAGCGTAATCAACTATTTTCGAAATATTGTAATGTCTTATATAAACACTCGCTTTAGAGACAAAGATGATTTGCTAAACTTGAAACACTTGAGTGCATCAAATTTTTGAGTACATTCGGTAGAAATTAGAATATGCATTACCATGTTGATAATCATTTTTAATATTCATTTAATAGTATTAATCCAAAATCTCTGATATATTGGTAAATGAGATCATCTATCTACGACGATAAATGATTTATCTTACAACATTAATAGTCTATCATCTTCCGATTAAGAACCTTGGCTACTTTTTTCTATGTAAACCTCAAGTAATTTACCAATCATCATGAATATGATATAAATTTAGAAATTTAGAAAAAAAAAAACTAATTTCTTTATGTTAGAGACCAAAATACATATCGAATTCAGGAATTCGTTCAACTCAATATCGCAATTTTCTAAGAATCTTTCGAAAGCATTCGCTTCCTTTAAGAACTCGTTCAGAACTAAAGTGGATTTGTTCAGAGGATAAAAGAGATTCGGAATGACGGTTTCTCACTGCGACAAAATACTTGCTAAAAGCCCAGTTTTCCTGAACTTTTGCCATTCCCGAGTCAATTCTTGTACAGAAAAGGCACACCAGTGTCCTGTGTGACACAGAAAAAAACAGGATACAAAACATGAATATAGAATGGCAGCTAGTGGTTCTCCACACTTTGACTCTGATGGGTTAAATCGTAATGTGTACCATGGAAATGATGGTTACTGTGAAATGGTGAACTAAAGTGGATTTGTTTAGAGGATAAAAGAAATTCGGAATGACGGTTTCTCACTGCGACAATTGCGACACACACAATGAAGATGATTATCAATATCAAAGTCAAAGGCAATTATCAAGTAAGCAACTTCAAAAGTAATAATGTATTGATATTTACACATATGTTTTCTTTCATAAAGAATACGCAATATTTTGTTCATGCATATTGAAACTTATTTATTTACCTTAATACATACATGTGAATGATTATATTCTAAATGACATAATAAGTATTTGCTGGGTTATCTGCTACGTTAAATTTACCTTTGATATGATCTCAAAGGATGGGAAACAATTATAACATTAAGACAGTAAGATATTGGTTGAAAATGTTTATATAATTAGACTGCTTCTTTAATGCCTCTGAAGTCTTATAACTTTGCCGCAGTGATTATGAAAAGTACGCCAAAGTTAGTAATCTTGTCATTATGCCATAATATTTTTTACTTCATTGGAACTGCATATTATTATAGATACTAGTGTACTTTCCGGTTGAAAATAACGGGATTTCAATAGTGAAAGAGAGAAAAAATTACAGAAAAAATATATAAAATATTTTTATATAAAATATTTATATATATTAAAAAATATTTAAAATATTTATATATAGGGGAGAACCGGGTGAGTTCGTACAGCGGGTGAATCCGTACAGGGCGATAACTCAACACCTGTTATGTTCCAACCCGTTGAAACTTGAGTGATCCAATACAGTATAATATCAATTAGTTTAATTGAAACGAGTTGCAGCCGCGTGAGTGTGTGATATGTTCCTTCGGTGAGAGGTCACATATTTTTAGCACTGAAATGTTATTTTATCACTACTTGAGCTAAGCCATTGCCATTACAATATACTTTCTGAAAACTTTATATGGAATGCCAGTATTCACTAGGACATTCTCTACGTATGTAAGCGTTAACATTTAGTTAATACTCATTAATATCTGATGAATTCCATTTTGAAAATAATATAGTGGTGTTGGGTGTCATCGTACAAATATGTACGGGCACATCCTCCTCTGTACGGTTTCACAACCATTATGTACGAATTCACCTCTATATTTATTTTCATACATGCCTCGAGCATATACGTAGGTACACGTAAAAGAATGAAACAGAATTTTTCATATAATGTCGAACAGGCATATAACGTCATGGAAAATGAAACAGCAGTACGTAAAGCTACTAAATTGTATAAAGTTCCTCAGATGACGCTGTAAGATGCCACAAAGAGATCCAGAAATGGTTCAGAATTTGATAAGCATCAATTAGAAAAGAAAGCTTTTACCAGCGAAATAGTAAAGGACGGCACATTTCCAGAATATGCTGAGAATAGTTCAAATCATTATCAGCGCAACCAAGTAGAAAATGCACTATCCATCGAGCCTGCTCCTACTTCACCAACCACCGAGCCTGCTCATGCTTCACCATCCACCGATCCTTCTCCTGCTTCACCATCCACCGATCCTTCTCCTACTTCACCATCAATCGAGCCTGATTTCACTTCACAAACACCGAGCCTGCAATTACTTCACTATCTACCGAGCCTGCTCCTATTTCACCCGCCACCAAGCCTGCTCCTACTTTACCATTCACCGAGCCATCTCTTACTTCTACCGGGACCGAGGTTTCTCCTATTTCACCATCCACCGAGCCACAACCAGGCCTCTCGAGATTAAATGTTTCATTTTTAGGAACATATTTTGAAAACAATCGGCAATTCCCGATGGCTCCTCCTAGAAAGAGCAACAACAGAGGCAGATAACCAAAAAGGTCAATGATAACAACTGATACCATAGAAAAAAGTTACTGAAAGAGAAACAAATTTCAACAAAGAAATACTCAAATTCATCAGTGACAAAGAGTAGGCTTACGATTGAAATTGACGCTCTATAATCTAGTTCGGAAGACATCGGTGATGAAGCCTTTTGTGATTTTTTGTTATCTCAAAAGGGTTTCAGTCAATTGTAAGGATACAGCATTCAATGCTTCCATAATATTTTCCATACAATATACGAAATTCTTACTGAATTTTCCTTTTTTCCTACTTTTTTGGTACTGTACGGAATGGTACTCTGCTTGTACGAACTCACCCGCACTTCTGGATGAGTTCGTACACACGAATAAATCTCATTAAAATCGATATTAAGAGAGAACCATAAGGTTTTGATAAATTTAGTTTGTAGTTATAGGTAGTTGAATACCTATAGATTCGATTGTGAGTTAGATCGAACTTGTATGCCGAATAGGAAAGATTCTATAAGCCTTGAAAGGGAAAATGTACGAACTCACCCGGTTCTCCCCTAAAATATATTTCTTGAACGTGATTAATATATAAAAATGTAAATATATATAAACACAATGCTCTTTATTTGTAGGGAGGGATAATGTAATTAGAGGGAGGGAAAATATGATCATGATTATTGTATTATTTTTTTTCCATTATTTATATCTTCAATATACAGAGAACATATTATAAAAATGTATTATAAAAATGAATTCTGAGAGATCATTTGAAAAACTTATTTTCCAGGTCCTCATTCATTCTTCATCAATTAAAATAGTTTGATGCTCTCATTTACGTTTCATAACAAGGATATGCGAGTCAGTGTTCTTTCTGTACATCCATCGAATTAGTTACAAGCTGCAATTTGTTGCCTGATCACCCGACATCAAAGTCAACTGACCATTCCATGGGAGACTCTGGGGAACAATGAACTCTAATGGAATAGACGAAAAAACCTCAGAAGCTGTTCCTTCTCTGAACAATACCCATAGAATTCTTTTTAAAGAACAAGATACACCACAATTGTGTACATTTCAGCTTACTCTGTCAAACTAAAACCAGAGGAAAGTATTTGGAAGTTAACCCGTGCCAATTTTGGTCCGTTCTTTCATGTTCCCCTACAAAGATCAACTCGGTGATATGTCAGGATGTTTTTTCGCTACAATTTGAAACCCAATTTGTGTTACTAACTCCAATCAAAGAAAAAAAATTGATTCAACTCTTCATTCCTTGAGAGCATCCAAAAGAATTTCCTGAATTTGAAACACGCGAAATGGAAGACTGAAGGAGTAAATTCTCTTGCAAAACCTTATTCGTTATTGATTAAAAATTTGTTAGTTATTTTATGGTATTTAATGAATTAGTGATCGAATATTTAGTAATACAATACATAATTTATATAATTATTATTGTCATTTTTTTACTGCATTTCAATTATGATATAATTCTGGAGCAATTATTGTTGCACACGAATCACATTACAATATTCACTGAATATATGCAATGTATTAGGTCATATTCACACACACTGTATACATACAGTATACTGTATACGTGTATATCAGTATATGTATATATATAATCATACTAATACCTGCAATATAGTTGGCCGAGATTAGATTGGTAAGATAATATTTACCTACACTAGATAGATGCTGTTGTTTTTTGCCATGGAGTTTCCAAACCTCACAAGTTATATTCATGCATTCACCGAACCCTTCGTAGTTGAAAAAAAGGCATCTTTTTATAAAAAAAAAAAATTGTGCTCAAACATCAACACGCAAAATCACTGTGGATTCAAAGAACAAAACCAACAAAACATCAATTACACACAAAAACATAATGAACCAAAATTTCGAGTCTATAAAACTGACTAACCGATACATTATACAAGTTAAGAATCACTGTACTATAATACTACACTCTTCCACAATATTTAAACACTGCCTAATTTGAACACATAGAGTATTATTACTGCTTTATTTTCATACCAATAATCAAGTAGACCGTCGTATCTTAAATTCCTAACACCCTAAAATCTGTAACACTCAACTGTTGTACATATGTCACATTTGCAATATAATACATAGTACAATTAATTTTCCATCTTTATACAACTATTTAAAGTAAATTGAACTCTTTGATGGAATCTACATTTCTCGGTATTATTGAGCTCAAACTTGTGGCAAAATAGCTGTCGCCAATACTGGAGTTTCAAGAAATCGATTCAATTTAATTAAATACCTAACATCGAAGAAGTTTTGGTAGAGGATTATTTTCGTGTGGATCCTTGAAACCTAAAAGACGAATCACAAAGCCAAGTTCTTCAAAGGGTGAGAATTTATCGAAACTCTAACCATTCTTCATGGCAGGACTTTTTCGAATATTTACCTTTGATCAGCGGTGTTCAGTTCGAGTCTTGGATTTCTCTCATTTCGTCTATTGACAACTAACCACAATAAAAAATTCAAATATTCTAGCGACTTCTTCTGAATAAAATTGGCATAAATGGCGTTAAATACGTGAAATGAAGTCTGTTAAATTTAAATATACACTATTTCAAATTCTGATTAATCTATACAGATAATTTTTTTTGCAAAAACTATGTTATATTGAAACTAAAGAGTTCGATACTATAATTCATAATAATATTTATGCATCTTCATAATGTTCCGAGCAGTTTCACAAATGTGATAAGTCTCTCTTTTCAACCATTACCCAATATTTGAACAATTTACACAGTCTACTAATTTCACATTTCCAAAAATACACTTTACTAATATTTTAGCAACTTTTTTAGATATTTAATAATTATTGATTTGGGTACACGATGCCAATTTGGTATGATTTTAAAATAGTGGATTATTGGAAATATGTGTTTCGAGAAAGTAACTTCATGGGGAGACTCTTTTCTCTTTTTTTACAGTGCATATTCATATTAGTAGAAATTTATGCTATGTTTCATTCTAGCCCACAAATGGTATTTAGTAAAGTTGTAACAAAACGCTTTTAAAATCATAGATGCTAAGAATATCATAGAAGAAACGATATGAAATGGTTTCGAATTCTATATACCGCTGGTGTAGATTGTAGAACCATTCAATACAGTTTAATTCTCTCCGCCTTTAATAATATCTGGATCAATGATTTTAAAAGCATATTGTCACAACCTTAGTAATTAGGTATAAGACATCTCTGTAGCCAATAGCAGAGCTGCTCAATATACATACACGCACACATGAACAAACTGTAAGTACAAATAATATTACTGCAACTAAGAAAACTTATGCGATTTCTTGACAAGAAGGGTATGTTACGAATAATCGGTCATTTCCACATCTCCAGTCATTCTAATTGGTATCAACGATAGCTGCAATCATGGATCACCAATAGAAAAATATCATTATATCGTTACTTCTTGTGTAACTGAAATGTGGAACTGACCGATAATTCGTACCTTACCCTAATATTAATAAATATTTTTAATTTCCCTTCAACAATATATATCAGTGATACTAGCTCAACATATGATTTGTTCTTTATACAGATAATAATGAATAATACGAAGCTCCAGATCATTATGAATCGTACAAAGTAAGAAGAGATAGGCCTAGAGTTTTTTCAAAGAAAATGTCCAACGACAGAGACAATATTCATTAGAGGATCAATCCGAATTCTAAACGATATCACGTTAATTAAAAGGAGGTGAAATGAGGCTAAATGATATTACTATCTACCAGACTCTGATGTCGAGGATTCCATTGCAAGGAAATTATATCCTCGGTAAGGATAATTCTAATGCAAATAAGTCCGGTAGTTAGCAGTGAAATTGTCTGCGACGAATTAACTCCAGAACAGAAAAACTCGAATGACTTTTACTCTGAGAAAACATTATTACGGACAATCAGTGAAGTTGTACAATGAGAGTTTTATTTAATGGAGAGTTTTGCTTTTTGTGTTTCGTGAAAAAAACTGTAAATAGAATTATATGTAGATAGAAAGCTCCAAAGAAGGATGACTTTTATAAACTAGAAATACAATTTTGTTATTGTTAATACACTAATAAATCATGTTAATGATACAGCATTTAAATTACCATACTTATGTAATTTGATTTGATTAGTAAAGTTTTAATAGCTGAATCTATCATGTGAGAATGTCTAACACTATAAAATTGACAGCTCATCAATAGTTGAGCTTTAAGACGTTGCCTGAGCTTAAACTACTATCGTTAGAAAGATATTACGCCGACAATTGGGTCCGAAGACAATTAGCCCCTGAAAAATTGGGGCAGCTGATTTAAGTTACTTTTCTATTTCTAGGGTTGTGGACTTTGCATTTTATTTTTAGATACAACTCCAATATAGTTTTTCCTGCACAGTGAACCATCCTGCTTAGTAGAGTCCTGAGAAATGATGCACTCTGTATATGAATAATCTTGTGAAGTCTTTAGTAAAATGGTCATCAGTTCTCTATGTATCTCATCACCCCAATATAACGAAGTATAGTTCTGTATAGTGACCTATTTGTTTGATCAATATAGATAAGTTATATTGCAGCACTTTATAAATGTTTGTTGTTTGATTTAGGTCATTTTTTTCTGTTTTTATATAATGTTTGTTATATAAGAAGAAAAGGATTATTAGTTATCCTTTCTTTGACTTGGTACACCCTAATATATGTTCAATGTTGAAGTTACACCTAATTTATTAATATCGTCTAAAAGCTTTTAAGGCTAGAAGATAATAAATCGAGAACATTTTTTAATTTTATTCGTATTGCCATTTTTCGTTATTCTGCTTGATGAATAAATTATAATATTATTTGACTTGCAATGTTCTTTGCAGCATATTTATACTTTAAATATATTTGTTAATATCATATTTTGTCTAAAAAATTATTCCAGCAAAGCATTGCACTTAGATTAATTTTGATATTATTTAATAAATTTTGTTGAAATGTGCAATGCACATTAAGAAGTATAAGAACTTTCTGGTTGCATTATCAATGAACTCTATTATTATATGAAAAGTTAGCAGACTATACCTAATATTAATATTGTTCACGTGAAGCTCACTCTTGACAACATGAGACAAACACGTACTTGATATTTCTCTGATGTCTTATTTAGTTTATTCATTATGCTCCAGCGACATGGGTAATTATTTCTATTACGTTTGGTAGAAATTACTTATTTAAACTAATCGACTTAGATGAACTATGAAGAAAGTGAATGTTTGATCACAATGTTTATATTAATTGTATTGGTAATTTTATTGTTCATAGATTTTTAATTAGGTTTCACAATTTTAACTTTCTCGAAACCTTAGCTGCATCTAATTTTTATTTTTATTTTGAACTGTGTATTTTTTAGTTTACCTTATATTTATTTTGTAATTTAAAATAAATAAATAAAAATAAATGAAATATATGAGCTGATTGAGCAATTCAATTTCAATCGAAAATAATTATTTTCTCTAATTTTATTTTAAAAACGATATTTTTTCATTGAAAACAAGCAAATAAATAGTGTGAGGTTCTTCTTATTCATTACTCAATACCCAAACACTAACACCGTTACACTGCACACAATACATCGCAGTTTTATGTTCTAGTGTAACCATACATCACATTTACCTGCATATCCATCCATCAGAGTCACCCAGAGAGCTGCTATCAAATTTACTCACTCTCCTTCTATCTGTTTTGCCAACAGAACTCCATAACAAATGGGTGCTATTACCTCAGCTAATCGAGCTGCTATCTATTCCATGACTGCCACCTTCGATGATTTCTTGGGGGTTAAAACTTTAGCATATTCATATTAAGAAGTAATAATCAGCATTCGTTTTTTAAAATTGGAACGCACATTTTTTAGGGCTCGAAAGATTATTTTCAAATATCTTCAATATGTTTTAAAATAACAAATATGTTCAATTAATTATTGCAATTATAATATAAGCAAGGGGCCCCACAAAAAAACCTTTGTTTTTCTTTATATTTCCAGTTTTTAAAAGAACGGAACTCTAATTCTTTAAATAAAAAAGTGAATAAACGTAATAAAATATATATATATATATATCAACTTCTAATATCCTTCAGCACTTCCGCTATTTCCCTCAAGAAAAATATTTCCTCTATTAACCATAGCATTAATGAACTGTTCTTCGTATCTCTTCGTATCAAACTTTCACTATTCTTCAATCCAAGAGATGCATCCTCTATCCGTTTTCGTAGTATTGACAATGTCGGAGGTGGCGTTTTAAATGCCAGACTCTTAACATAATGATCTCATTGGGTTAGTAGGTATGGGCTTCTTTGTGCCCACTCCATTTCAAACCCTAATGTCCGCCAGTTCCAATGCTGAAATTATTGATACTTATACCATTTCTAAATAGAGGTGTCCATTCAAAATTGCATTATAAAAGAATGGCTCAATAACACTTCCATAACCACAAAGACCCGCCCACACAAAAAGCAGGCTCTCTTTGCATGCCTGTTTCGTAAGCCTTTTCTTTTGATAGATTGACGGAACAAAATCTTTCATTTTGTGTATTGACAGTTCTATTTAATGAAAATACAGCATCATCAGTAACTACTTATTTTTCGCTGAACCATTTTTTTGTGCAGTAATCCAATTTCGAAACGCGAATCACCTTGTGCAGTCAAAGGGGTGTAATTGAAGTTTTGTTTGATTTATGTACGGGTGAACACTAAGATTTGTCCTTATAATTCTATCGAATGTTGTCTTCGTAAGACCACTATAGTTGCGTCTTACATTGCTGTATTTGAATAAAATAGCAATAATTCCTATAATATGATATTAATATAAATATCCTAATTCGAACTAGAGATATATGTTTATCATAAAATTAAGGGTAGATTTTTGTGGGACACCGTTGTATGATTACCAGTTCTATGAAAGAACTGTATTGATCATGAAACACAGCTGGAAATTGGCAAATTGAAGCTAAATTTTCAACAACGTAATCACTGCGTCAATTTTACTGAAGAATTATTGGTTCAATGAAATCATCAACGGTTAGATTCTTCAACAGAATTGCCTGACAATTTATATTTCACGAGCAGAAAATTGATGGTAATTGTTACAGTGCATCAAATAAGACTGCCATAAGGTCATAAATATCCATTGTAACCCTATATAAGTGTAACAGAGAATAGAAGATTGGAGTTTTAGTGAAATAGTATTACCTACCATATGAGTGAAAAAAGTTTTGCATTATAATTTGAGAATATTTCATTGCTATTATATCAAAAAAAATTAATTTTTACTTCCATTATCCATTGTTCAGTTTTTAATGATTTAACAGAACAAAGGATAGTTTCATATTAAATTATTAAATTCTCAGTGAAAAGTTGAAGGTGATCATATAGAATTTACTTATAGTCATTGTGTCAGCAAATATATGTTCACTAAAATACACGTTATTGTAATTAAAGCCATATAGACAGAGTATGCCCATCGCTACAATATTTTCTCTTGCAATGAATATTCATGTTCTTATTCTTCATTTTATCTAATCTCAAAGTTAACGAGAATCTTGGCCCGGAATATATTCTGTCTCTTGGAATTGTGAGCTGAAGAGACTGAATATTCATGGTAAGGTTTCATACGCATCAACGAACAGTTCAACAAACTGCAATGGTTTGTTACCGGAGACTTTTCGAGCAAATATTGACTGTGAATGAGGTACTAGGGCAGAGTATCGAAAAACAAAGTATCGAAAGACAGAGTATCGAAAAACAAAGTATCGAAAGATAGAGTATCGAAAGACAGAGTATCGATAGACAGAGTACTGAAAGACAGAGTATCGATAGACAGAGTACTGATAGACAAAGTATTGAAAGACAGAGTATTGAAAGACAAAGTATCGATGGACAAAGTATCGATAGACAAAGTATCGATAGACAAAGTATCGAAAGACAGAGTATCGAAAGACAAAGTATAGAAAGACAAAGTATCGAAAGACAAAAGTATAGAAAATTCCATCGAATTTATAATAATGGATATTTGATGTAATGTAGAATTGATCAAATGGAAAATTGATCGAATGGGGGAATTGATTGAATGGAGAATTGATCCAATGGAGAAACCTTTCTTAAAAATAATATACACTGCATTCGTTTTACATAACTTGAAGTTTGCATTATGTTAATGGACCGACAGTTGAACCGAAGACAATTGGGTGTATGACAATTGGGTCCCAAGACAATTAAGCCTAAGACAATTGAACAGCAAGAAAATTGGGCCCAGGGCTACTATTGATCACATAAAAAATAGTTACAGCAGACACAACATAACAGCTTTATTCTGTTATTACAGTAGCAAATTAAGTTATTACCATAGACTCTAATAAAAGCGGACTCAGTTACAACCAGAAGATTAAAGATTTTGCTATCTATAAAAAACACAATGTATATATGATATTCAAATTTTTCTTAATGTTTCAATAAGGTTTATTTCGTCGATATGAAGGCCATTCAGAAGAAATAGACAAAGTCCTCTTTTCAAACCATGTGCACAGATCGAGCGATGCACAGCACAACTCAATATATCGTCATCATACTATTTTCAATTTAGGCATATACTAAAATAAGAGCAAAATAAGGCTTAAAATAAATTTAAACATAAAAATACTGAAAATAGAGATTGCACAAAAAAGTGAAGATTGCTGTAACAATTTTACTATATGCTCAATTGTCTTGGGACCAATAATTATTGTCTTTGGGGCCCAATTGTCCTGAGCCCAATTTTTTGGGGCTCAATTGTAGGTGGGCTCATTCTTCCCTTATCGAATCATACCAGGGAGGCACGGCCTCTCCCCCGCCCACCTATTTCAAATTTTTATACATTTTCCTTTCTATGCTATGTCCTTCTATACTCTGTCTTTTGATACTTTGTCTTTCGATACCTTGTCTTTCGATACTTTGTCTTTCGATACTTTCTCTTTCGATACTTTGTCTTTTGATACTCTGTCCACACACCGTGAATGATGGAAAGGACTGTTCCGATAACTGTGCGAATAAACAATCTTATTGCTACTTTATGACTCCCTGCTAAATTGTTTTCCTTCAAAACTTGCCTGGGTTATAACGATTTGTCGAAACACAAGCTAAAATGTTATTCCTTTTCATTGTTATACAGTAGAACTTTTCTATAGCGGTGTCCTCTATAGTGAATGCATAGTCCTGAATAAGATAACTACCCAGAATGGTGAACAAATTTTCTTTCGACCGCCATAAAATGGCCTTAGTTGTAGATTAATTATAATGAGTAATCTTATTGTTTGAATTCATTAACATTTATGAATAGATTTTAGCCACAATATTCCTGAATACTATCCTGTAGATAAATAGTATTTCAACTGGTGTCGATTTTGCCGTGATAATTCAAACAAATTTCATCAAATACACGTTAGGATATATCAGATAACTGTTTCCTTTGATAATTTTAATGAAGTATAACATTAGGCATTTGGATGTTATTTGATGATATCTCACTGAAACTAAGTTTGTTATGGTTATGCAATAACTGTAAGATTTTGACATTACCATTTATTATTGTTTAATCAATAATGGAAAACAACTCTTGTACTGTAAAGTATTGTAAATCAAAATATAATATGATGAAATGTTATTGAGATTAAATAGCTTTTCATCACCATTTATAAAATTTTGGCGGCAAATCTTCAAATGGACTTTAATATCGCAATGCTTGAACACTTATTCAGATTCACAGTACTCGGAATCTGGGTGTAAACTTAAATCATGATATATCACACAACAGTTTCCAAAGGTCAGATTGGCTCAGGACCTCTGTTAATACCCACTTTCCAAGTACTGTAGGTGTCCGAGAACTGCACAGCTCTTTTATATCTACGGAATAACTTCTCTATTATGAACTCCTCGATAGTGAATGTAGAGTCCTGAATAAGAGAACTACCCCGTATAGTGAACAACTTTTCTTTACTGATGCTATTCATAACAGACGGAAGAAAATTTGGTCACTATATGAAGTAATCTATATCCATATTCACTATAGATGAGTCCATAATAGAGGACTTCTACTGTATTATGAAAATCTTGCTGTGATTTTCCACTTGTACACAAGCCACCTCACCATTGTCAAACATGTCATGTTTATTAGCCATTTAGTTCTGCTGCTCTCGTCTGTGTCATTAATTCAGGTAGCACATTGTCGTTATTCTGTAAATTGTTCTCCTAATTGATATTGTTATGTTTTAACATGGCAAGACGCTTCTCGTAATAATGAATGAGATGTAGTTTCAATGTTAATAAAATGCATTAAAGATATAATTTTAGATGTTAAATCATATTTGAAATGAACATAGGATTATCTAAATATGAACATCATCATCATTTCCATTCATAATTTATTTATAAATATTCTGCAAATTGTGTACTTTCCGTAGATTGAAAAGCTCTACTTTTCCGTTTTAAATTTAGAGAGGAAATGGAAACATTCTTTGAACAGAAAAATAATCCCTATAGAGGTAACTGTTCGACCATTCCTGTATTTAAATACCGTGAATAGGGAGCTTATATGTTGTTGTATGCGTGAAAAGTTTTAATTGTAGAAAGGAAAGAAAGATACATAAAAAAGGGTTAAATATGACCTTATCTAATAAGTCAGTCTAATTTATTTTACATTTGTGGAACGTTAGTATTTAAATATATAAAAAATAAAACCATTAATTATTATTCAATGTTTGTATTCAACTTAGTAAAAATTTGAAAACTATAAATTTCAGTAAAGTATAATTAGAAAAGAATTAAATTTGAGTACTATATAAAATTATACAAATACATATTAGCTATAAAATCTGCTGTTCTTGTGAAAATAATCGGAAAATACTTTTTTAACATCTTAAAATTCTTACGTTTTCAATTGTAAATCACTAGATTGAAATTCTTTGAATATATTTTCCTATTTTTCATAATACTAATTGACATTTGAAGGCCCCATCGACAAAAGTACAGAAATGTATTATTCAACTATTTTTGACTGTGACTCTAGAACAGAATAGCACGATTTAATAAAGATTATTTCCATATGGTTTTGAAGATAGGGAAGGATTTCTGAATAAAAGCAGAAGATATTCAAACACAACCAACATTTCCAATTGAAGATACGAATCCAAAAAGAATGAAACTGTGAACTCGAGGGAAACGAAAAAAAGATTTCATATTCTTTTACATGTGGACTGCTGAGAGAATTGAGTGAATCTTTTATATAATCAATACAATTTCCAAAAGTCACTTTTGTCTTTTGATGACCAATTTTGCATTCAGAGTTGAGGAAGAATATTTTAGGAGTATATCTGTCTGCATTTTGTCTGCAGTCATTTTGAATATATTATTTGCGCCTCTGATGTAATATTTCTTATTAAATCGTATATCGGATGGTTGCATAATATACACCCACTTCAATATACCTATGAATTTTGTAAATATACCTATGAATTTTGAATTTTATATAAAATATAATAATATGCCGTATTGGTTTAGCTCTAGAAACTAGATTACGTAGAGCGCTTACCTTTGACGCCGCTTATCCGTTTCCTACCAAAATCTAATAAACTGGTGACTGGATAGTGACCAATCGATCGACCAACCAAGTTTTATGCTTTATGGTTCAATACTTTTGAGATATTAAGTTATAAATGACCTTGACCCTGGACCGGATCGCTCCCAACACTCTACTAGATGGTTCGTGGACATTGTCCAATCGTCTCATCAAATTTCAGACAATTTGGTTGAAAACTTTTTGAGATATTGAGTTATTAATGGCCTTGACCTTGATCTTTGACCTGATCGCTCCCAAAATCTAACAAAATGCTTCCTGTAGATTGACCAATCGTCACACCAAGTTTCATGCAATATGGTGCAATAATTTTCGAGTTATAAATGACCATGACCTTGACCTTTGATCGGGTTGCTCCCAAAATTATACTAGCAGGTCACTGAACATTTACCAATCGTTTCACCAAATTTCAGGCAATTTGGTTGATGCAAATAACAAGATGATAAGTAAATAAATAAATAAATGCCGTCTATAATATAACCTTTCCGCATTCTGCAAAGGTAATAACAAGCACTCAATTGGACTGATTTTACAGTACACATACACATATCTGTGAACAATCTAAAAAAATTAAACACCCTTCTCATAATACCCGCATGAACTACAAGCAGGATTTTGGTCAATTACTACTCGCAAACAATTCGAATTTGGAAGTTGGAACTGGAATATTCCTTTCAGTTCCTCATTTCTGTTAGATATTTAAATCTGTTCTTCTGCAGCCAAAATCATATGAATTATAATCTGAATCTGATAGAATGAGGTCAAAACTAGGGCTGAAATTTAGGAATCACATCGTTTACTCGTCATTTATTAGCGTAGTAAAAGTAATTTTCAGATTCCCTGATTGATCAACAGCTACCAGAATTTGGCTTAGAAATTCTGGAAACATTTAAAGGAAAAAATATCGGTCATTTTTTTAAAATTGAACCTAAGCCTCTCTGTGTGAAGCTAGATAATCCTCAAAAGACCAATCTTAAAAAGGGTTTGGACAAATAACTAGACTCCATGTCGAAATATTTGAGGACGTGAACTCCCATTATTATGCAAATAAAAGAAACTGTAAGAGAATCTGCTCGAGAAACTTTGTTCTAGTAAGTACAGAACTTTTGCCCTAATTAGAATAACTTAGATAAAATGAGCCACATATTATTAAGGAGGTTTTATTCACTTCATATTATGGGTAGAATGGTAGAGGTTATTGTAACTGGTGAATTGTGCTTTCCTTTGCAGAAAACGGCATGAAATTTATTATTAAATAGTTGAACAATATTCTGTTTGCAGAAAAATGGAAAATACTCTGTAATTATTCTATTGTATTGAATATGGAAAACAATATCCATAAACTATATTTTATGTTTGATTAAATTCAATGTTTCTAACCTGATCCAAAAAGTAAATATAAAATACTCCATAGGGATAAAGGGTAAGTTATGACTTTTTGAAGAGTGTCACATTTTGGATCATATAAGAAGATATAATTTAATATTTAATTCGTTATTATAATTGCAGGGATCATGAACACCTTTTTAAGTACGAGTTAAAATGTCGAATTATAGTTTCTTATTATATGAACGAAAATTTGGAACTTACCCTAATCGGAAGTAATGGTCACAGCATTGCACTTTTTAAACTTTTTCTGGTCACTGACAATAAAAAGATGGGAAAAGTCGATAACATCCACAAATTCACGGCTCTGTGAATTTCTCCGCCATTTCTATCGATATCTTAAAGCAAGTAAGTCTTAGTGGACCTCCCGTTATCAAAATTGCTTTCCGATACTTAGGACAAATAGAAGCTTTTCTTGCGCTTCAATGGAGATCACATGGCAGATGAATAAAACTAATCCAGCTCATCTCACTTCAAGCCATAGCCTACAAATTATTACTCAATGCATGAAACTCAATTATATATAAAAAAACTCAAATAAATATTCTGTAATCAAAACCTAAAAACTCAACTACAAAAAAATTAGTACCAAGGCCTAAAACTCAATTAAAAAATGTTAGTACTATTCAAAACCTACAAGCTGAGGTATCAAAGTATAAAAATTGCAATACAGAAAACTCCTTAGTTATGAAGTTCTGTGTTATGAAGCAATTGAGCAATGAAGGACCTGAATTGTGAAATGCACTTGAGTTATGAAGTATTTTGGTTCTAGGTATATTCCACCCCGGTAAATTACGTTATATATCCCTCAAAAACCATAGTTTTCTCCAAAATTTCACTCATAGAAAACTACCAGGGCTCCTGAGAAATAATGTGGCTCTGAGTTATGAAGGAACCAAAACTTCATAACTCAGAAGTTTCACTGTAATTCGGGTACAAATTACAATAAATATTTTACTTTAAATATAAATTATCAAAAATAGCTCAACAAATCAATAATTGAAGAATATAATTTGAATCTATCTTAACCCTTTCGCTCCGATTTTTTTCTGAGTTCATTATGAGTAATAATAAAGTTTTTTTTAATAATATTTATGTATTTGTATATTATTTTAATCTATTGATAAAGTGTTTATATCAAACCTATGATGGGACAATATTTCCCACCAGTAATGTACATCACAGACTATTGGGACAATATATCCCAATAGAATATGAATGTTATTAGTGGGACATATTTAGCCCATTCGGCGCAAAAGGGTTAAGTAAAAAGGAGGACTTTGTAGTTCTTACCTACTCAATGAAGCTCACAGTACTCGGAAAGTTTGTGTTAAAAAATGTCATGATAAGTCAATCAGGAATTTCAAATATTTAATTATATGTACATATCAAGAAATTATTTAATCTCAACATTTAGGACTATTTTTTTCAGATTCCAATCTTTCGAATAGAAAAATTTCTATTCATCAAGAATAGAATTAAAAATGAATTTTATGACCATCTTTCATGTGTCGTATATCGTTTTTCTATTTAAAAACTATCTATATCATAGTCTATTATTATTACTCAATCAATTAATATTTGAAATTTGAAACGAAAAAATTTGATAGTACCTAGTAAAAATTAGAAGTCTTCGATTAAAACTATCAGTATAACATCTCTAAACTTATTTAGAGATGTTTCAGTGTCCTTGCTTCACCATCCTTGAAAAAATATATCGTTAATTTAAATTCAACGGACACGTTCATACAGTACCGTGTTTTCTCAGTGTTAAAAAAGCACTAAGAGGCACTGCGAGGGCATGTCACTAATAAAACACTGATGTGTATGAACAAGCCTTTAGAGACTCGATTTACTCCATCCGACAATCCTTTAAAGCTATAAGAGATACGATTAATACATCTTTCAATCTCTATAGCTATGGTTAAATATTTGTATATATGTTTTTATAGTAATTTTATTTATATATGTATGTAAAAATATGAAAAAAAAATTCAACCTATTTATATATAAATTATTTTTCCAACCACTATAATGTTATTCTTATTTATTAGCTTTCTTAAGTTAAAGGATATAAGTCAATATCGTTATTTTATCAATATCATTATTATATCAATATCAGTATTATATCAATATCTTTATTAAATCAATATCGTTATTATATCAATATCGTAATTCATCTAGACTGTATTAGTTACATCTCTTTAAAATATGTACCCTAGATTACTTCACAAATTTATTTGAAGGAGAAATCAAATTTGCCAGATCTATTGGTATATCAATCTACCTAATGATTTTATTTCAAACACCGATACTACAAACCTGTACATTAATCACTAATTCGATTGATTATGTACAGAAATTTTGATTTTATCTCAGAAGAACAGAAGAAGATAAGTATTATCACTGACGTATAAAAATAATTACCTTAACTTATTAAGTAATATAAAAAATATTTTGATATACGTACATAGTTCCATACTCAATTGTCAGTTGCTCTTAATAAACCAGTTATTAAAAATTGTATATGAAAAATTAAATAGGAATAGTAATCTGCGCATTGAATTCTGTTCATTTTAATTGCTTAAAATATAATTTTAAAATTCATTATATTGTTTCTCATAGTAAAATTATACAAAAGTTCATTCAAATGTTTAAGTTTTGTAATGTCTATATATATCTAAAAATGTAAATATCATACTTTTGACTTTACACTCATGAAATTTGCTATTGATGAAAGATTAAAACAATATTTAAGTACTGTTGAAAGGCTACGGTTTACACCTCCATAAATTTCCCTGGGAATAACTGATTTAATTAGTCTCCATGACTAATTGCCGGAGCCCTGAAACTCTACTGATTATACCCTGTTAGTTTCAGTAATGTTCGCCCGTGAGGGTCCAACTAATGAACGAAATGAAAGATGGTTCTCACTCATTCATCAAAGAGGCGTGTGGAAAAGGAAGGAATTATAAATTGAGAACCCTTTTCAGCTGGCAGAAATGTTGCTTTTCTAAAAATTAATATTTCTTGTTCTCACTTTAAATCACAACTGCTAGGGAACCTAAATGTTTTATCTTAGCATACTCGGAAGGTTGTTATTTACTCTTTTCATTTATTATTCTATATTATATTGATATTAAAACAAATGCGTTAGAGAGGAAACTGGAAATTTATGTTTCATGAGTTAATTTCCGTCACTTAACCTTATCGACAATGTATTTTCTTTCGTAACAAGGCAATATGCTTATGTTGGTTGTTTTTGTGGCAATAATGTGACGCGTCACTCTCGTCAAATGGTCAGTTGTTCCTTTTTTCTACTACATCTCTTATTATCCAGAGAAAGAAAAAGACAATCCAGAAAACTATGATTATGCGAGGAAATAGTGCTTTATTTTGCAGCTTTGTTTCATAACGATATTGAAACTGGGATGATATAAAGAATAAACTATTGATAAGAATAGGGTTGTTTTCATCTTAGATAAAAAACAGTGAATCTACGAGCGGTAGATTTAAATATTGAAGTCAAACGCTCAACAGTTGATCTTCAGTCTTTTCCAATGTTCTTATCTCTACGAGTTCGTAAATACTTCATGTCTACATCGCCAGGGGATGTTTTCACAGTTGCTTACTTTATATGCAGTTTGTGATAAACTGTTATCTGGTATGTTATGAATTTATTTCATTTTAGAACTGTCGATAAAGAATGAAAACGAAAATTTTATTTAGAATGAAGTGTTTCTTAGAGGTCGTGAGAAATATGATTATGAATAGATTTAGTTATCAGCATAATATTAATGCTATATTATCTAACTCACACACATAGTTCAAATTTCAATAAATGTGCCCTTAAATTATTGTTAATTTATTCTGAAATCTAAATGTATTCAATCTATTGTATATTTTTCAATAGTTCTAGAGTTTGTGCAATGTAATAACAGGCTATAGCTCTATTATATAATAATGTGCAATATTGTCAGATATAAACTCACTTTACCCGCATTTATTGCTTGCTGGAGCAAATACTCAAATTAATAGCAAACTTACAAATATCTTTAATGGTGATAACATGGAATCATTTTGTTCTAGGTTCAAGTCACTATTTTATGACATGTTAAATATATTTTATATTAATTTTAATTGGTTTATCACATGATGTCAGAAATATAGTTTCTAGAATACTGTTTTATATTACATGAATAAAATTCAGAATGCAATGAATTATTTAATTAGTACGACTTCAATTGAATGAAGAGCCTTTTAAAGTTAATTCAACATTTTTGTATTTTTCAGCAAAATTATGTATGTGAATTTTTCATATTCTTCTTTATGAAAAAAGTCACTTGATTTTAAAATGAGTGTAACAATCTAAATAATGAAAAATTGTTGTCAGTTTGAAAATGATGACAAGTAATTGATCAACAAATAACCATATTTTATTTTCTGATTGCATGTATTTCACTATTATCCCTTAATGCCCTCATGCGATGTAAATGTCCCCATTAATTAAAGGGATATGTTTTGCGCTTTTTTGAGGTATTTTGCTCAAACGACAGAATAAACACATTCTCTTACACATTTTCGAGCATGTTTACGATTACATTAGTCAAGCACAATTGTGAAAATTTCTTAGCATTTATGATATTTAATTGTTTAATACCTTTCATTACCTATATATTACAAGAATATCATATAAATTTTCTTCTTACAAGCTAAAATTTTTTCAGGGCATAAAGGATTAAATGCCTTAGAAAAGAATATAAAAAGTATTTTGAACATTCAAGAACTTTCGTATTTTATCGAAATTATAAATATTATTGGATTTATATCCTTAATTCGTCATTATTCATATTTTGTTTAATTTTTTTATTATTCATAGTTTAGTTTTTTTCTATCATTCATCATATATAACAAAAATATTTTTATCGAATAAGATCTTTTTGAATTAATTAAAAAAAAATTATGTATAAGTATTTCAATTCAATGGCGCAAAAATCCAGTATATCATACGTGTCTCTGTTTGATTATATTTGATCGGAAGTTTTCTGGCCAATCACTTCAATCTTCTCTCTGCATTCAGGATATATTCTTAGTGGTCAGAACTCTTCGCTTCAATCTGCTCTCTGTTTCAGGATATATTCTTAGCGGTAAGAACTCTTCACTTAAATTCTGCCATCAGTATAAAGATGAATATTGGTGAGGTTTTAGCAAGGATAGGGTACATATTTTAAACTGGATAGGGTACATGTTTTAATCTCTCAATTAATGAGAGATTTATAATAATGGACTAAATTTTTCTATGTTCCGAATACTTAACACTTTAATGACGAGATAAAACTTAAGGCCGGCCATTTTGATGAAATCGTCTGTGAGTTATTTTTAACCCTAATGAGTTTAACTATCAGAATATACAGGAAGGTTTGACTATATGTTTAAAAACACATGTCTCATTTATAAACCTACCGTACTGTATTTTTTACAAATTGTTAGTATATATACTAAACTAATGTGTACCAAATTTCAAGTAAATATTGAACTTATAAGGGGAAATAAATACATAGGTATATTATACCGTATATAAGACATTGGCAACTGAGAGAGCGGAGCTGTGATTGGATAGAGTGTTACCCAATCACAGCTGTGTTTACTAAATGGAAATGTTAACTGATGTGTGCTTAGTGGCTAACCAAACTGTTATTCTACGTTTCCTCACGTTACCACAGTACAATTAATTTCCTAATTTACGTGATTCACACCGATACGGAAATATTTTTTAACTTGAAAATAAAAAAAAATATTTTATGTATGAACAATGTCAAGAATTAAGGGGCGGTAAATTTGAAAAAATGACATGAAAGATATAATATAAAAAGGAGGTGACCGGTAAACTCCAGTGAAAAAACTCCCAGGCAGAAAACTCCAAGTGAGAAAACTCCCAGAGAGAAATCTCCCGATGAGAACACTCCCAGTGTGGAAAACTCCCAGTGACTTTTATATTAATTATTTATATGCAATAAAATTTGTAGTTTAATTAAAATTTACCAAATTTAAGATTGTTACAATAATATGCATTAAGATATTTAGCTAAAAATCTACCAAATAAAACATTAGTACAATATAACTTTAAATTCAAAGTTCATTATCAAATTACTGAAAGAGTTCATGATAAAATTTTCTAAATTACAAAACTACTATTTTTTTCAAAGTGTTCAACTTAACTGGATTTATTATGAGGTTATTTAAACTCAACGTTGAAGGTTTTATCAGGTTTCAAGCTTTCGAATAGAAAGATTTCTATTCATCATCAGGAGAAAGTGTATTCTGGATGTATTCTTCCATGTATTTACATTATGAAACTGCTTGTATATTTGAAATAGGTTCCAATGAACAAAGCGTTCAATTTTGTCTTTGGTTTACAATTATATGAAGTGATAATCTATTGAACGAATACTAGTATAACTTTTAATACTTTATAAATATGTCATTGAATTACTTTAAATTTCGAAACTGCTTGTACTGTATGTTTGAAGTATCTTTTCAAATGAACAAAAAAAAAATCAAAAATAGAAGCAGTTTCGTAATTAAAAGAATTTAAAAAAACTTTAACCGAAGGATAAATGAACTCCTAAGTAAAGGTATAATGTATTATTTAGTAAGTTTTCACCAAAACTATCAATTTTAATGCATGTTAACAAATTAATATAAAAATCACTGGAAGTTTTCCACGCTGAGAGTTTTCTAACTGGGAGTTTTCCGCCTGGGAGTATTCCCACTGGGATGGGCTTAGAAAACACACGTCAAACTCATTAGGGTTAAGATGACAAAAGCATAGAAAAATAATGTGTGATCATATGATCACTCACGTCATTAAAGGGTAAATTGTATACATATAAAGGCATATTTTAATCATTTGGATAACAATTTAACAATAGATAATTAATGAGAGCTGTATGTATAGTAAGATACTTTTCTTTTTCCATTTTTCAAAATAGTTATCGTATACTTAGCTACCTATTATTTCATAAAAAAATTAATTTCGATATTATCAGCATTTTAAACTATCATCATTGATATTTTATGTCATTGATAGCGTTTAATTCATTAATTGAATGTTTTTTTTTTGTGGATATTGTATAGCCAAGTTAGTTATAATAATCATATCATTAATTTTATTGATTCGATTACAGTTTGTCACAATAATACAATTGTGAATTAGGTTACAAATTGAATAGACATATCTGTCAGTTCTGATTTACTGATGAAGATTAAAAGGAAAAATCATTACTCAGTAACATCAGTTCATTTAATCTTAACAGATATCGTTTGATTACCAGAGGAAAACCTTTAGAATTGTTGATCGTATTATCTCATCAGAACAAAGTCCAGATTAATCCCTTTTCTTGGAGGAAGAAAAGCCAAATAATTGCATTTTGGTTTTATTAGTGTTTTGGTCAGACGGAACAGAAGATATACCGACCAAAGAAGTGGTAGAATTTTAACAGATAATTAAATAGTAAAGGCTGGAATATAGTAGATGATTTCAAATTGGAATCTATATGAAATCCAGTACATAATTTCAAGTATATACAATGTATCACTTACACATTCATATCATGTATAATTGTATATATCATGTATGCTTTTTGGAAATGGATATCATATGTATTATATATGTGTGTTTCCACATGGAAATATAGTAAATTACGTGTTGTAAAGAAATTGTAATGGTTTGCAAAGTAAAGCATTAGTTAATTTTGCTCTTTATTTCAAATTATAATTAAAAAATATTGATATTCCATTCAGTATCTTCTTTCATCAAAGAATCGTAGGATTTTGAACGTAGGGCGAATTTTTGTATCGTGATATTTGAAACCTGGGTGCCTGAACCGTAGTTCATGAATAAAGATTCGAACGATGCTTCAGATGCAGCATCAAATGAAATGACATGCGAATCCAAGTCGAGTATTCAATCGCAATCCTAATAAAATCCACTTGAACCTTTCAGAACCCAATCATGGGAACGTGGAAGCCAATTTAGGACCGAAATTATGGAATTGCTTTAGAAACATTTTGATCCCGATGAAATTCAATATGAGTTGATATAATTTGGAGAGGAGACGTGGCTATAAAATTATATACAATCGAATTACGGAATAGTGTAAGTATATGTAACTATTTCATATATTTAGTGTATATATACCATAACTCGAAATCATAATTTTAATCATAACTCGATTAAACTAACATAGGTCTTGATAACGAGATGTTAGATAATATCTCTTTTTTTCTTTACTATGATACCTATATACTGTATTTGTGATTTTGTAGTTTTCAATGAAAAGAATCTACTTTCATTTGAGTTTGCTGTCTCTTCAACAAAACATTTTATAATGAAACAGAGCCCTAATAATTGTCGTTAATTAACAAAGTGTTTCGTTGCATTTCTTTGAAACTTAAACCGCATTATTACATTTTATTTGAAGAGACTTTTCGAATTACTTTTTGAAAAGTACGAACAGTGTTTTAAAAAAACTAACAGTTTTTTGAAAAGTATAAACAGTGTTTTGAAAGTACAAACAGTGTTTTGAAAGTACAAACAGTGTTTTGAAAGTAAAAACAGTGTTTTGAAAGTACAAACAGTGTTTTGAAAGTAAAAACAGTGTTTTGAAAGTACAAACAGTGTTTTGAGAATACAAACAGTATTCCGAAAGTATTATATCACTTTGAAAACCCATTAAAAAGTATCTATTATGCTCTTTTCAATTATACGATAATGTTAAAGTAACTACGTCAATATTATACTAGTAAATATTTAACTAGTTGAAATAAAATTTTGTTTGAGAATTTTTGGTGAACAATTATAGTTAATAAAGCTGAGTTAATTTTTCTATCCGTTTAATTAAACTGTATTAAAAAAGAACGGCACTTAAAAAGAATATCTTCCTTTCCTTTCATAAAGATTATTTTGTTCCTGTTTGGTGCAAATAATAGGATTATATTTTTTACAAATATATTATCATCCATGACAGTATAATAGATACATTACATCTCTTTAACTCTTACGAGAGTAACAATCCTCGCATACTTTTAGATGTAAGATGCAAGGCGTCAACCTGCCAGAAGTTACCTAGCAGTCATAGAGTAAAGTGTTGTGCTTTGTTCATTCTTCACTTCATTGTCCTCAAAAGTGTTCAGTTATCAGTGCAGTACAATACACTGGGTGTAAACCAGTTTAAATACCTACTGGCACCAGTAAAGTAATATAGTGACAGTAAAACCACATATTATCAAATATATGTAATATTTTGTAAATTCCTTGATAATGATAGCCCTGCCATTATCTAGAAAGCTGGTAATTTACCAGCTTCTTAGTTTATGTCAGCCTTCTATACCATCTTTCTAGTTAATGACATCTTTTTATAGAATATTACAACTTTTATATAATGTATGGTTAACCGATTAAATAATGATATAACTGCTTTATCATTAATAACAAGAAAAATAATTGAATAATGCTATCAAAACGTATTCTCTCTAAACAAATAACATAACTAATAATTATTACTTAATATATTAGGTAATATATTACCTAATAGGCTTACCATAATTAAAAAAACATAAAAGTAGTAATTAAAATTTCAATACATATTCGCTTTACCATTTAAAGGTTATCATGTTTCTCAAAATATATGTACATATTACCAATCTTGCCCTTCAGTAGGTTCTCAACAGGGTTTTTAGAAAAGTGCTCATTCTGATATTATTCAATCGTACAATTCACTGATATTTATAGCTTAATTACTTTCTATTCAAAATACAACGTTCATTTTATATCCAAATGGCGTATACCTAATTGAAAATTGATGCCTATTAAAAGAAAATTCGTTCTCTTTACGGAGTAATTCTACTTTGATAGTATATAATTACAAAATGTGAATTCCAAGTATAATAGTGAAAAGGCCATGAATTTCAAAAATCGAATACTTTTTCTAGATTAGTCCTCCATAAGAAATTAATGAATACATTTTGTGAATTTCAAAGGAAGACTCGGAAGTGTTTTCCAGCTTCTCAAACGACTGATTAATTGAATCGATCTCCTGACGTGAGAGATTCGCAGCCCTTCTTCAAGAGGTGAAAATTCAGAAAAATTCGGAAAATTGAAAGGAAGGAAGGAAAGAAGCTAATCCCATCGCAGGAAAGGAGCATCCTTAGAAAGATCCTTATGAGATTAAAAGAAATCACATGAGGTGTATTTATTAAAATTGTTATATTTACTGCAGTAATTGAGCATCACGGTATCAATATTACACTATTTGATAGTGGTAAAATTAAAAAAAAGGTCTATCAACCATTTCTAGCCATATTATTTAGATTTAAAAATATATGATATAGATGGCAAGAAATTTTCATTCCTAGGATATTAGGGAATATTATGAAATTATTTTAGTAATCGAATGCAATATGAAATGATAATCAACTCTGAAAAAAGAAAAATAAGTGAAAATGTATAAATAATTAGTAATTAAGTTGCATGGTAGAATTCTCACAATCATTTGAGGATGGGTAAACTAGCCATTCAAGCATATTAATTTATTTCATAGTATATTTATATGTACATTCGTAGAACTCATTTACATATGGTGTTGAAATTTTGTTTATTATTAAAAGTACTTCACTTGTTAAAAAAATAGTACACGCGTGCTACCAAAAATGACTGAATCTTTAATACTTTATTCTTCACTAATAAAAGCTCAATTTTTCTTATATATTTCAACTGAATAAAATGAAATATAAATTAGTTATTGAAACCCTTCGTTTTACTTATATCAGAGTTATTTCTTATTCATGCTACAAGCTGCTTGTCAAGCGTATTATTGTGTTACAGTGACAGACAGACCGAAATCCCAGGGAGCATTAATTCTTGTTCAAATTCATGGGCCAAAGCCGCTAGCACTGAACAGATAGTAGTTACCCCTTCCCAAATAAGCTATCAACCTATAAATTTCTTTCTAAAGCAGTTTGGTTCATTTATTTTGTGAAATATTACATTAATTCAATTTGAAAAATGGTAAAGTAGGTCAACTAACTGTCTGTAAATATGAGAGAGCTTCGATCTTAAGATGATAGTATTTTCTCTGATTTAGTGTGACATTTCTTTCCATTAATTATTCCCAACAATTCACATAATAATATCTTTTGCAAGATGAATAATCAAGAAATTAAGCATATGTTTAAATATTTTGGAAGTGACTTCATTCACGAAGTAGTTCTTCAACATTCATGAGCCATGTTACCTACGGTGGTAAGTCGGTGCCACTTTCCTGTCTGATTGCTTCTTTTAGTTCTTTGTATTAATTTTCCTTTGACGTCAGCGATTTAGCCTTCAGTTTAGAAGCATAGGTTAAGCCAGCCACTAATGAAATTAATTATATTTTTAGGACAACCTTGTAATTATTATTACTTATAGGACAACATTGGGACAATGATGTCCCAATGTTGTCCCAACTATATAGTGTGTTTGGGACAATATTGGGACAGTTATCTAAATATGTCCCAAATTGGGAACTTTTCTTGTCCCATTCTTGGGTCCCGCCATTTGCTCAACAATTTCAAAAAACAAGGTTGTCCCAATCATGGGTCCCAACTATGTATTGCAGTGAAGATCCTAATGTTGTACTAAGTCAATTTGCAGCCTGGGATAATGCCAGTTTCACACTTATACGTTTTTTAACACCCCGGAAAATAAAAACATTTCTTTTGGTGTTTCAGCGAAGAATTATTTTAATTGAATGCGATCTTTCATTCAGTGATAAAAAAGGCACGTTACAATAAATTTTAAGACTAGTTTTTTTCCATGGTGTTAAAAAGCGCAAGTGTGAAGCGAGCATTATGCCGATGATACCCTAGCAGTAATTTCTGCATTAGTTGAAGCCCGCAATTCATGCGTGCACTCATGGAGCCAGGGTGCACCTGATACACTACAGTTTTTACAGCAGCAATCACCACGCTGAGAATTTGTGTCTTTTCTACTCAAATTCAGGTGAAGTCATATTGGGGACGAACGATGAGCAACACTTTCTCGTTCAACTGCTCCATCTGCACAGAATGCTGCCCTGAGTGTGGGGCGAATCCAAGAAGTTGGAACTCCACAAATGGCCGCCAATGCTGCCTTCAAGCTACCATTTGGCTGGCTGCATGAATTGCGGGCCGCCAATATTCTCATGTTCGAGAAATGATCATCCCAGTCACAGATGTTTCCAAGCGAATAACTTCTCACTCTCTGCTTGTTTAATTAGAGTTCAGTTCAACACGATGGTGAAGTTCGTAATTTTCACTTTCCCATTTCAATATTTAATGTAACGAAGCTTGGATTTGATGAATTAATCAGCTTCTGTGGATTTATTAGTGGTGCTAAAAAACTTAAATCTCGAATTTAATTTTAGTAATAATATACTAAATATATGATACATATAGGAACATTTATTAGCTAAATAATTGGGTTCAGTGAACAGAATGTTTTTTATTAAATGATTGTTTTATGTTTTCTTTATTTCCGTGAAATGGGAGCTGTAAAATTTCAACCTCATATTTTTTATCTTTCCCGAAAATATCATATCTTTAGGTATATATATAATAAGGCTTGATGAATTTTTTTTTGTAGTTTTCACTAATTAATATCTTTATCCTAATCCTAAAATATAGAAGTAACTACTGTAATCATATAATCTATAATGTTTTAAAACAATATTATTTTCATAATAATACGTTTTTTTTAATGAATAGATCTGTTTATAATTATCTTAATTGAATATTAATGGACACTTTCATTACTCTCTAAACATTTTTTTCGAACCAATTTTTATTTTGACAAATTTTGTCATTTCACTTTTAGTCATTGGTATCTACTTCTTGTAGGCACACAATGACTCAAGTCCTTCACAGAGCAAGAAATATTCAAAACAATCTTAGAATCTTAGCCTATAATATACCCAAAGAGGGAGTTATTACGGGGCCATAGAAGATAAAAAGGGAAATAACTTATTTTTCTATAGCTCATAATAATTATTTCTAGTCAGATGATTTAATTCAAAATTTGTGAAAAATATAATGTTAATATTATGAAATAACGTGTACAGTATTCTGAATATTGTGGACTGGGACATTAATAATTAATGTAATTGTGATTGTTTTCGATTCGTCTCAATATTTTATCATCGTTCAATAATGTAATTTATTTTTTCAGATGAATATTCAAAAATAAGACAAAAGAATATCTCGAGTATATACATTATACATTTAAGTAACTTCATTGAATGATATTTATAATTAATCAGCTTTATAATGTATTATGGTACCAATAAACTTTCTCTCCATGTTAAATTATCAACACAAACTATTCACAACTCTCCACTTCGTCTAAGACAAGTTGGTCACTTTTCAGTCCAATGAAGAATGCTGTAATAAACGACCTGACCTGCTGAGAATGAAATAGAAATGAGATTTATGAAGCTGCTTGCTGCATGTGGTAACTCTGTCACATTGCAATGGATGGACCACAGAGTGTGAATGTGAGCTACAAATTGCCTCTCCCTGAGATCATGTATTCTACTTACCAACGAATATAATCGAGCTCTTTGATGAAATGGAAGCCAGTGTTATTCTCAAGCGTAAGGATTGTAAATCAGTACAAAATTTCTAATTATTATTACTAATTGTTTTCTTTTTTCTAATACTATTAATCTAAATCATTCTTTTTTTGAAGTTTTGCAATATTCAAATTTCGTGTTTGCAACATTTTGCAATTATCAACCTACTGAGAGTGCGAGTTTCAACTCGTGATGAAATCTTTTGTGAAATTAATTATTTTATTTCATATTAATAAATAATATCATGTACTTTTTATATCAATAATAAAAAGTGTTTAAAGTTCCCCTCCAAGCAAATTATCTCCATCGTTCTAATCAATTAATCTTACGTTTTTTTATAATTCAGCTGCCAACCCTATGATATTTGATAGTATATTTTTAATTCTATATAATTATAAATATATTTATTATCAGAACAAAACTATAACCGTTTTACTTCTGACTTGCTAATTTTCGGTCAGAAGTAAATGAATGAACATCATTTGTTTAGAATGTAGTCTAGGTAGGTATAATCAATCCAGTACTTAATATTCGTGTTAAGGTATGAAATTGCAAACGTTTATTACTTAAACATTTATAATCATCATGAAATAATTTTAATTGCAAACGAAGATCGAAAATACAATTTTTGATTATTAAATTCAAATATCAAAACAAAGTGTGTACGATCATTTTCTTCGGTGTTTCGTATAGTTATTGCACACAAAGTTATTATATTTGTTTAAAGCAAATAAAAAAATATATACTGAAATGAATTGTATGCAGTTTGCAGAATAATGATCCTTATACCTACATTCTTTAATATTATGCAATAAACTCATTTCTTTCCCCGGAGCCTGGAGGGGACCTTTTGATATTCCCACTGGTCGGAAATAGTTGGTGCACAGTCGGAAACTGTCGTACTCTTCGTGTTTTTAGTGTTTCTCATTCAAGAAATCATAGCTGAATGTGATATATGCATATATCTTTAGCAGCGTTTATTTACTGACCGTCCGTAAATTTTGTAAACAAATTAATTAATAAAGCTACGGTTATGAAACTTAGTTCCTAAATATAAAATTGAATAATATTATGTTTTTGTTCTTGGCATTTTTTCGATTAGACGCATAGAAAACAAGTTATTCGAATTTCGAACGAATTTCGAACTGGGTATTCAAAAATGTACTTCTAATACAGTTTTGTAGCTACCGGTTTGCGATTTTTTTCATTCGATTCTCCTGGTGATTCTCTACAAAAGCCTGAGGATCTATTTTTGAATTTCGAATTAGTTTACGAAAAATTTGATTTTTCGTGAAAAAACTAAAATTGAAAAAAAAAAAAGTTATATTTCTAAAAAAAAAAAATTATATTTCGAAATTCAAAAATCGATTATAGGACAACATTGGGACAATGATGTCCCAATGTTGTCCCAACTATATAGTGTGTTTGGGTCAATATTGGGACAGTTATCTAAATATGTCCCAAATTGGGAACTTTTCTTGTCCCATTCTTGGGTCCCGCCATTTGCTCAACAATTTCAAAAAACAAGGTTGTCCCAATCATGGGTCCCAACTATGTATTGCAGTGAAGATCCTAATGTTGTACCAAGTCAATTTGCAGCCTGGGATAATGCCAGTTTCACACTTATACGTTTTTTAACACCCCGGAAAATAAAAACATTTCTTTTGGTGTTTCAGCGAAGAATTATTTTAATTGAATGCGATCTTTCATTCAGTGATAAAAAAGGCACGTTACAATAAATTTTAAGACTAGTTTTTTTCCATGGTGTTAAAAAGCGCAAGTGTGAAGCGAGCATTATGCCGATGATACCCTAGCAGTAATTTCTGCATTAGTTGAAGCCCGCAATTCATGCGTGCTCTCATGGAGCCAGGGTGCACCTGATACACTACAGTTTTTACAGCAGCAATCACCACGCTGAGAATTTGTGTCTTTTCTACTCAAATTCAGGTGAAGTCATATTGGGGACGAACGATGAGCAACACTTTCTCGTTCAACTGCTCCATCTGCACAGAATGCTGCCCTGAGTGTGGGGCGAATCCAAGAAGTTGGAACTCCACAAATGGCCGCCAATGCTGCCTTCAAGCTACCATTTGGCTGGCTGCATGAATTGCGGGCCGCCAATATTCTCATGTTCGAGAAATGATCATCCCAGTCACAGATGTTTCCAAGCGAATAACTTCTCACTCTCTGCTTGTTTAATTAGAGTTCAGTTCAACACGATGGTGAAGTTCGTAATTTTCACTTTCCCATTTCAATATTTAATGTAACGAAGCTTGGATTTGATGAATTAATCAGCTTCTGTGGATTTATTAGTGGTGCTAAAAAACTTAAATCTCGAATTTAATTTTAGTAATAATATACTAAATATATGATACATATAGGAACATTTATTAGCTAAATAATTGGGTTCAGTGAACAGAATGTTTTTTATTAAATGATTGTTTTATGTTTTCTTTATTTCCGTGAAATGGGAGCTGTAAAATTTCAACCTCATATTTTTTATCTTTCCCGAAAATATCATATCTTTAGGTATATATATAATAAGGCTTGATGAATTTTTTTTGTAGTTTTCACTAATTAATATCTTTATCCTAATCCTAAAATATAGAAGTAACTACTGTAATCATATAATCTATAATGTTTTAAAACAATATTATTTTCATAATAATACGTTTTTTTTAATGAATAGATCTGTTTATAATTATCTTAATTGAATATTAATGGACACTTTCATTACTCTCTAAACATTTTTTTCGAACCAATTTTTATTTTGACAAATTTTGTCATTTCACTTTTAGTCATTGGTATCTACTTCTTGTAGGCACACAATGACTCAAGTCCTTCACAGAGCAAGAAATATTCAAAACAATCTTAGAATCTTAGCCTATAATATACCCAAAGAGGGAGTTATTACGGGGCCATAGAAGATAAAAAGGGAAATAACTTATTTTTCTATAGCTCATAATAATTATTTCTAGTCAGATGATTTAATTCAAAATTTGTGAAAAATATAATGTTAATATTATGAAATAACGTGTACAGTATTCTGAATATTGTGGACTGGGACATTAATAATTAATGTAATTGTGATTGTTTTCGATTTGTCTCAATATTTTATCATCGTTCAATAATGTAATTTATTTTTTCAGATGAATATTCAAAAATAAGACAAAAGAATATCTCGAGTATATACATTATACATTTAAGTAACTTCATTGAATGATATTTATAATTAATCAGCTTTATAATGTATTATGGTACCAATAAACTTTCTCTCCATGTTAAATTATCAACACAAACTATTCACAACTCTCCACTTCGTCTAAGACAAGTTGGTCACTTTTCAGTCCAATGAAGAATGCTGTAATAAACGACCTGACCTGCTGAGAATGAAATAGAAATGAGATTTATGAAGCTGCTTGCTGCATGTGGTAACTCTGTCACATTGCAATGGATGGACCACAGAGTGTGAATGTGAGCTACAAATTGCCTCTCCCTGAGATCATGTATTCTACTTACCAACGAATATAATCGAGCTCTTTGATGAAATGGAAGCCAGTGTTATTCTCAAGCGTAAGGATTGTAAATCAGTACAAAATTTCTAATTATTATTACTAATTGTTTTCTTCTTTCTAATGCTATTAATCTAAATCATTCTTTTTTTGAAGTTTTGCAATATTCAAATTTCGTGTTTGCAACATTTTGCAATTATCAACCTACTGAGAGTACGAGTTTCAACTCGTGATGAAATCTTTTGTGAAATTAATTATTTTATTTCATATTAATAAATAATATCATGTACCTTTTATTTCAATAATAAATAGTGTTTAAAGTTCCCCTCCAAGCAAATTATCTCCATCGTTCTAATCAATTAATCTTACGTTTTTTTATAATTCAGCTGCCAACCCTATGATATTTGATAGTATATTTTTAATTTTATATAATTATAAAGATATTTATTATCAGAACAAAACTATAACCGTTTTACTTCTGACTTGCTAATTTTCGGTCAGAAGTAAATGAATGAACATCATTTGTTTAGAATGTAGTCTAGGTAGGTATAATCAATCCAGAACTTAATATTCGTATTAATGTATGAAATTGCAGACGTTTATTACTTAAACATTTATACTCATCATGAAATAATTTTAATTGCAAACGAAGACCGAAAATACAATTTTTGATTATTAAATTCAAATTTGAAATCAAAACAAAGTGTGTACGACCATTTTCTTCGGTGTTTCGTATAGTTATTGCACACAAAGTTATTATATTTGTTTAAAGCAAATAAAAAAATATATACTGAAATGTATTGTATGCAGTTTGCAGAATAATGATCCTTATACCTCAATTCTTTAATATTATGCAATAAACTCATTTCTTTCCCCGGAGCCTGGAGGGGACCTTTTGATATTGCCACTGGTCGGAAATAGTTGGTGCACAGTCGGAAACTGTCTGACTCTTCGTGTTTTTAGTGTTTCTCATTCAAGAAATCATAGCTGAATGTGATATATGCATATATCTTTGGCAGCGTTTATTTACTGATTCTTTAAGTACCTGCTGTGACTAAATAAATATAGAAAATATAAGCTAAGCAAATGTTTAGTGGAAAAATAGTCATGGCAAGAAAGAATTTGCAAATTATACACGAAAATCAGTTGTAGAAGCACTACTTGAGAGGTCGAAAGCGCTTAATCTAAACGGTATATAATCAAAGATATTACAGCTACATTCAGAATTGAAAGAAATACCGAATGCAAAACCTGGTCACAGGTATTATAAAGTTCGATATGTATCTAATATGTATTCCTGCAATATTGCAATTACGTATATTATACCATTCCTCCTATCTTATCAAACTTGCGTAAGCCAAAGATGTCTGAAAAAGATCCAAACTCCTATGCTTCAGCTATTACTGACCAATAATGTAATAATAGATACATATTATAATTTAGCAGATTTACTTATAATTCTACTACTGAGTTAATATTCATGAGTTCAATGTTTAGAATATTCAATGATAATAGACTGTATTTTGAGTAATTTAATATTCCACCGACTCTCCCTCCATCTTATTTTAATAATCCTCTATCATAAGTGAAGTAAAAATGAATGAATGAAATCTTTAATACCAAATGCAATTTGAAAATGCTTGAGTTAACCAGTTTATAACAAAAATATTATTTACCTGCATTTTATTTAGATCTAATTATCATTTTATCACTTAAAACAATTCTAATGTATCTTTGAATGATATTACACCTACTGAAAATAACCAATGAATGAAACTTAATTTGGCTCTGATTTCATTCATATGTTATTCTTGTCTTAAAGACTATTCTACATTGTAAATAAAGTACTTCTAGAATTAATACTGCATTAATCAAAAACACAACACAACCTTGTACAATACTGAATACGAAACTATTTCGTCTTGAACATCATCAAATTAAACTCGTCTATAATTTATTCATGAAAATAACAAATTACATTTACTCCCCCTTGAAATAATTGATTAAATACGAAATGAGAATCCTGTAAACTATTTCATTTATTACTATAATGAATACAGTAACTGAAACAGTATTGAATAAATTCATTTCAATGATTTTCTATTTTGAATATTCCGTATATCCAAATACCGTTATTGTTTGTGAGATAAAGAACGAAGAGTCGAAAACAATCCGTAAGTTAAGTTTAATTTTGTAGCTGGAGCGATAACGTGCAGCCTAAACGAAATGTTTTTTACATTCGTTGCAGGAATCAGTAATTACCTTAAAGCTTAGAGGATAAAAATGGTAAAAGGATCAATCAATTAAACTTTTATTTCTGTAAACTTTAACATCTAATACATAATTATTCAATTTTATAACCCTTCGCTCTATTAATATCCTTCGGGGTATTAGCATTAGGATGTGGATAAACGTCCGTGTCCTGTTTATTATACAGATAGGTCTGAACTTGCTTGGTTTTAGTCGCTGATGTTTCTGAAATATCATTCAAATTTTTCAAATACTCAACTGAGTTGATTTTTAAGTTCAGCTACAATGAAATTAGGAGGCATCATCCTGTCCTCATTTATCACGGATATGAAAATCATCATTGAAGCAGGATTTTTGATCTACATCACAGGAACAACTTCTGAAGGGTCAAAGGCAATAACTAGTGAATTCTAGGGATTTTTAAATTTTGTCAACAATGAACTTTTTCTCAACATCAAAAATACCAATAATATCAATTTTGTTCTTGAGATTATTTACGACTGAGGAGCTTAAGCATTATTCACATGGGCTTCTATCTCATAATGCAGCATATAAAATGGTGCATGAAAAAAATGCTACGACTGAATAAACATATGTGTTCCGTATTTACACTTAGATTTGGATGTTTTTTCAAGCTGCATTTTTATAAAAGAAATCTATCCGTGTGAAATATTCCTCAGCTATCATTCTTGAGAGAGCAGTAAGGAGCTTTTGGTGTACTCCTAACGTAATACTTCATCCTGGAGTCTTCATCGTGTATCTGCTTATGGTTTTGTTCCATTACATTGTTAAGATAACATAGCATCTCTCAACTAGTTTCCACATCAGCGATTTTTTCAGTCCCACCAAAAAGCTTTATTTTCCTCTGATCCTTTCAAGAGCTGTGTCGACTACAATAGACACATTATTGGAACCATAACTAGCGCCATCTACCATTTAACTGTCTTCATAAATTGAATTTACATGTGCTGTGATATACATAGGTAGCTAGCTCTTCTTTTCTATCGTGAACTATTTTTGTGATGTGCCTTCACTTTCAAATAATTGCAGCCTTATCTTTAGTGTATGGAATAACTTATCTATTAATTGAAATATACATTATCTTTACTTAGATTTCTAATTTATTGATGTCATCATTGATTAGCTAGCTCTATCCTGTGAATCATGATGGCGCTGTGACACCTCAGTTTGAATTTTAAATTTCTGTCTACCGTAATTTTTGTTCAGACATTTACTATTAAAACTTAGTACATACTGTGTATATATTTTCGCAAATAATTTCTTCTCTTTACATATTGTTTGAAGTTGCTACTGTTATGTTGGCACTCCTGTCCCGAGTGCGTTGGGGATTCAAACACCAGATGCATGTGATGCTCGATTTATTTAGTGATCTGAAATACAGGAATTTTCTAAGCAAAAGGAATAACAGGTTGAATACACAAATAGAACAATTATACCTACAGATACAAGGACTTTGAAAACATGCTAAATTCAGTAAATTCCAAAAGGTTCAAATTCAGTATTTTTAATATTTAATGATTACTACCTTAATCTAACTTTTCAGAATGATGATCAGATTAAGATCTCAATCCAATCAGATCATGAATTCGACTAAATTGAGATTACCTTTTTTAAACAAGTAAATTCCAATAATACTACGCGCTATTTAAAATAAATGCTATATGTTTAATGAACAATTAAGTAAACAAAATAATATTACCCATCTAACTTCCCACCAAATTTCACATGAGATTAATTTATTGTTTAGCAACTTAAAATTTAGGGTTACAAATTCTACCGTCATACATGAAAGGAACAATTCCATTTAATCTTAAATATTCAAAACTTCACAACTTGTTGCATTTGTAGACAAACTTACTTGATGGTTAGGCTGAGGATTAATTACGGTACATCTGATAGTTATTGGATTTTGGTAATTCACTTTAAATTGAAAGGTACATGTTACATTATGTCTGCAAAGATGAAATGAAAAATAAACACTGGTTATTCACGAGTGCCAACATAACAGTAGCAACTTCAAACAATATGTAAAGAGAAGAAATTATTTGCGAAAATATATACACAGTATGTACTAAGTTTTAATAGTAAATGTCTGAACAAAAATTACGGTAGACAGAAATTTAAAATTCAAACTGAGGTGTCACAGCGCCATCATGATTCACAGGATAGAGCTAGCTAATCAATGATGACATCAATAAATTAGAAATCTAAGTAAAGATAATGTATATTTCAATTAATAGATAAGTTATTCCATACACTAAAGATAAGGCTGCAATTATTTGAAAGTGAAGGCACATCACAAAAATAGTTCACGATAGAAAAGAAGAGCTAGCTACCTATGTATATCACAGCACATGTAAATTCAATTTATGAAGACAGTTAAATGGTAGATGGCGCTAGTTATGGTTCCAATAATGTGTCTATTGTAGTTGAAAAAAAAGGTTATTAACTTCGAATAGGATCGGATCGCTTACCGCGACATTCCCCCCCGGCGACGAGAGTCGCAAATATCATACTACAATAAGTAATAAAATTGCCCCTGAAAACTGTAATAAAACAGACAACATACATCATTATTCCAATGAGAAATTATGTTGATAGAATACTAAACAATAATACAAAACACGGAACAATAATAGACTCTCAAAAGTAGAGTATATAAGAGAGAAAAACAGAGTGAGGAAGACATCCAGCTTCCCAACTCCACATCATTTAGATTCCACTAACAGAACCAACTCTGTTATTGGGCGATCAAGTAGTGTAGTAGACTGCCCACTCTTAGTCTCTACTGAGACTGACCTGACCAGATCATCTCTACTTTTCTTTACGGATCTCACTATACCAATAGGCCAGTTGTTTCTTTTTTCACACTTGTTTTTCAGTAGGACTACGTCGCCTGCACTGATGTTCCTTTGTTTCTTGGTCCATTTCGAGCGTTCCTGGAGTCCCAAGATGAAGTAGAGTCTCCACTTTTGCCAAAAGCATTCGGCGAGATATTGAACCCTGTGCCATCGTTTAGGACCATAGGACAACAGGTCGCTGGGGGTCAGTTTCTCCAAGGGAGGTGGACTCGCAGAACTCTTCAAGGTTAGGATCATGGATGGAGAGAGTGGTATTGGATCCTTGGGGTCGCTTGAGACCTCCCACATGGGGGTGTTGTTCACTACAGCCATTGCCTCCGAAAACAGTGTAGTTAGCTCATCTGTATTCAGTGTCCTTCCCCTGAGTTGAGCCATGGCACCATCTAGGACACGCTTGATAGCACCCACCTTCCTCTCCCAGGCACCACCGAAATGGCTACTGTGAGGCGGAATGAAACTCCAAGTGCAGTCTCGTTTTCTGAGCTCCACTCTTACTGATTCGAATGAAGCGTCGGTTTGATTGTTTATACCTACGAAATTAGTACCTTGATCCGAATAGAAGTGCTTGCAGTTTCCTCTCGTGTTGATGAATCTTCTGAGGGCATTTGCGAGGCTTGAGGTGTCCATTCCATACAAAGGTTCTATATGGATCGCTCTTGATGCCATGCAGGTGAATAGTAAACCCCATATTTTCTTTGATCCTTTTGACTGCCTAGTCGATCTGCTCTCAGATATCAGATAAGGACCAAAGACGTCAGTTCCAGTACTTAGAAATGGAGCTATATCTTCTACACGAGATGGAGGGAGAGGAGACATCATCTGCTCCGCTGGCAGTCCTCTGAGCCTTCTACAGGTTACGCAGTTTGCAATGAATTGCCTCATTAATTTTGAGCCCTTTGAAATGAAGAAACCTGCTGATCTTATTGCTCCAAGGGTCAGGTGGCGTCCCTGATGATGAACGTCAGAGTGATACTTTCTGACTATCAAGGTTGAGAGACTATGTGTGGGTGGTATAATCACTGGGTGCTTCATCCCTCTGTCAAGAAGAGAATCCCTTAGTCGACCACCGACCCTAAGGACACCATTTTCATCAATAAAGGGGTCTAGAGATGAGAGTCTATGATTAGAAATAGATCTCTTGTTTGTTAGAGCTTCTATTAGATCATGGTATTCAGCGTATTGGGCCTGCCGGATGAGAATCCTTAAAGCAATATCCGATTGTGGTGTCAATGTAGTGGCGATTCCTCTCCTTTCCAGGAGGATGATGATGAAACGAAGGACACTTAATACAACACCCAGCGCTCTTGAAAGTGAACTCATCCTGTCACAAATTTCACCCAAAGAGCAGTTGTTTAGCCGAGCAGTCTTAGCAGAGGTTCGCTCAGGTAGTTCCTCTGGAAGAATTCTTGGAGGTTGATGAGAGAAATCTTCCTTCCCGTCCTGTGATTCCAACCACAAGAAATTTGGTCCTCTCAGCCAAACTGAGTCTGTCAGAGCATTCACAGACTGAGGACGTGAGGCGATATCTGCGGGATTTTGAGACGAATTAATGTAGGTCCACTGTTTAGGATCAGTCAATTTGAGTATACTGTGTACTCTGTTAGAAACATATTTGGTAAATCTTTTATTAGTGTTATGAATGTATGCAAGGACTACCGCGCTGTCACAGTAGATTCTTGAGACATCAAATTCAAGACTTAACTCCTTTTTCACTTCGGTTAGGATTTTTGATCCGAGGAGAGCAGCGCAAAGCTCACTCCTGGGCATCGAGATGCATGATTTTGGTACCAGTTTGCTGGCACTCAACACGAGAGAAACATTGACTCTGTTAGAAGAGTCAATCACTTTCACATAGACAACAGCACCTATGGCCACTTCAGAGGCATCAGCAAACGTGTGTAGCTCGAAGTGGAGAGTTTCATCAAAGGACGGAGGAATGTAACTGCGGCTGAGAGTTATCTTGTCGAGCCCAGATAACGAAGAGAGCCAGTCCCTCCACTCTTTGACGAATTCTTCAGAGAGTGGTGTATCCCAGTCAATGGGTACCGAGTTGTCAGATCTCTTCAGAGCTTTGCGTTGTATCAGTCTGGCTTGAAGAACGACGGGGCCAACCATACCAAGAGGATCGTAAATACTATTAGACACAGCAAGTATCCCTCTTCTCGTGAAAGGTTTTTCGGGGAGTTCTACTTTAATGAAGAGGTTATCACTCTTCAGTTGCCATGCGAGTCCCAGAGCTCTGTGAGTGGATGCGTCACCTATGATCAACTCTTCAGTCTTGGAAGCTCTTTCCGATTCTGGGAAGTGTTTCAGAACTTCTGAAGAATTAGAGATCAATTTGCAGAACCTGATTTTGTAGTAAGACAGAATGGTGGTAATTTGTGCTAGATATTTGACCGCATCCTCTCTGCTTCTGCATGCAGCGAGCAGATCATCCACATACATATTCTCGGACAGGAACTTGACAGCGTCTGGACAATGATGAGCTTCAGGATGATGAGAAGTAGCGAACTTCAAGCCTGCATGAGCGAGAGCAGGACTGCAGGTGTTCCCAAATAGATGCACACAGCCTCTGTACTGTGTAAGTTCTTTGGAAGGGTCGTTTTCCTTGAACCAGAAAAACTTCAGGAAGTTTTTGTCCTCATCGGGTAAGTAAAAATTATAGAACATGCTTTCTACGTCACCTCCAAATGCGACTTCGCCCATTCGGAATCTCATCATCACTCCCCTCAGTCTGTTGTTTTCGTCGGGCCCCTGTAGAAGAGCAGAGTTCAGGCTCACACCACGATACTTTGCAGAGCTGTCGAAGACCAGTCTGGTTTTGTCTTTCTTCTTTTGAGTTACAGCAAATATGGGTAGAAACCAAGACTTTCCAAGCTGATGTTGTTGGGGTTCAAAAGACGGACACTCTTCAACGTGTCCCGCCATTATGTTTTTGCCCATTGCTTCCAAACACTGAGTGAGCTTCTTGGGTTGAGTTTTCAACTTATCGAGAGTACTGCGTGTGCGCATGAAAACAGGCTGTTTATTATCTGGCATCTTGGGGTTGTCAGATCTGAAAGGCAAGTTCATGGTGATACTACCTTTATCGTTGACATGAATAGTCTTATTGACAATTGATAGAAATCTTAAATCGTCTCTAGATGGGGCTAATTCATCGTCATCTTTAAATTCTTTAAAGATATCATTGCATGGGAAACTGTTCTTTGGAATCAAGATTTTGGATGAGTAATGATCATGTGAAGTTTTAAGAACAGTTTTAACCTTAGTTTTAGGGATTTTATCTAGACATGGTGATCCTATCAGAGTGAACCCAAGTGGTGTCTCACAAACAAAGGGTGCATGATCACCAAAACAAGTGCTCTTCATCAGATCACCTGCATCTCTACCAATTAGAATATGAGGTTTGGCTCTCTTGTCTAAATTTATAAATTTGTCAGCATAGTGAGATATATGATCAATAGATTTAACCATTTCGGGTGTACCGACTTCATAAATAGAACCAGGTATAAATGAGCTAGTGAAAAGTTCAGGTAATTGGAAATACTTATCTTTTTGCACTCCCCTGATCCATAGGCCGCTCAGTACCAACCCTTGGTGCACTGATCTGCAAGAACCAAGAGAATTTAAGACGTAGGTTTCGTCTCTGCCGATGAGCTGTAGCTCGTCTACCACTCTTTCAGACACGTATGAGCTATCGGACATATCGTCCAGTATTGCGTAAACCCTCATAGTTTTATTAGGGTTAGATTCGTGGTGGAGTTCGCAAAGTACAGTCTTTGAGCAGCTTAGTGCCCGTTCTGGGTTTCCACACATTACGCTACACAGAGCATTGTTGGACTCCCGGTTGTAGTTGCGAGTAGTAGTCGAGGATTGGGTTTCATCTTTGTTGCCGTAGGGTTTTCTTTCCATGTGCATCAGAGTGACATGATTCCCTTTACATTTGGCACATTCCAAATTTCCTTTGCAATCACGAGCCATGTGGTCTCCCAGACATCTGAAACATAAGCGTTTGTCTGAAGCAAATCTCTGCTTCTCACTCCCCGACAGTCTTAGAAAGGATCGGCAGTTCACTAATAGATGACCAGGTGTACCATGGTATAGGCATGCGACACTTTCTGGGGCTCCTCCTCTTTCTACTGTAGCTGACGCGAGAGTTTTTCTTACTGAATTTGCCTCAGTGGTAAGCTCATAATTTGGGTCTGTCATCTCTTCAAAGCTAGATTCCAAGAAGTCAATAAGCATAGAAAACTGGGGTAGGGCTCCCAAATTCCCTCGACTGTACTGATGACCTCTGGACCTCCATTTCTTTTGAAGCCAGTCTGGAAGCTTGGACCAGATCTGCTTTTGTCCCATCGATAGATTGAAGAGCTGAAGTTCGGGATTTGTATTCATATTAGTGTCTATCAAATTGCACACATGAATCAGATCCTTCAGTTTTGAATTAATGTTGGGAGGCCTGATAGGAGGGATTGAGCTTAATTTTTTCTGCATGGCTGAAGAGACCTTCACTGGGGATCCAAACTGCTTCTCCAAAGCTTCCCATATTTTTTCCAGAGTGAGAGAAGGTGAAGCAGCACCTACTGCTAGGTAATCTTGAACAAGTCTTTTGGGTTCACCTGTCGTATTGGCTGTGAGTACAGATATCACCTCTAGGGGACTAAGGTCTACTCCTGACATGCGGCTCTGGAGAAGAAGAACCCAAGATTTGTACTTGTATGGTTCACCATCAAATGGGTTATTGGAGTCTCTGAATAATTCGTGTTTTACCAAGTAGAAGGCGGCGCCACCTTCCGTTCGAGAGGTATAGTTGTCATGTACTGTTTGTATAGGGAGTTGGTGACAGGACGTAACAGTAGTTAGATTTTGTGTTCTCGTCGTATTGGAATTTGTCTGAGAGGTGAGGTTTGGCTGGGTAGCCTGATTAGGCATTTGATTACCAAGAGTAGCAGCAGCTTCGGTTTGTATTTTGGTGTCGTTGCAGACTGGTTCTGAGGGAATTGAGAAAGGAATCTTCAATGTTGCAACTGTTGTTTTAGGTCTGACTCCTGTTGCCTGAGGTGAATCCAATGGACTTGATTCGTACTCATGTATCATCGTGTTAGGATCAGCCTGAGTACTGTCATTTGGTAGAGAAGTTTCCATCTCTCCATATATAGATGGCGCACGGTTGCTTAGCGTGTCGATGTTTGAAAAGAGGTCAAGATTCAATTTTTTGAGAATGCCATTTGCCAGATCAATCAATTGTCTGACTTCAGTCCTCATCTCTGTTCGCTCCCTTCTTACCTCCTGAGACTCTTGAAAGGATGCTATTTTAGTGTATCTCTCTATTAGGGCTGTAGAGTCATTCAGGAACTCTCTCCAGACAGATTTGACCTGGGGAATCAGAGATGAGAGTTCTTCCCATTCGCACTGAAGAGGATCAATCTGAAGAACTTCAGTTAGAGCAGTACGAGTCTCTGCGTACTTGCTTGTCAGCAGCGACAGATTAGGAGAGACTTCTCTCCGAGTGACTGGAGGGGACCGTGCTGTACCCATTTTGCAGCTGAATTGGACGAGAGCCGACAGAAACCTTAGAGCGAGTAGCGTTGCTCTGACTAATCCACCAGATGAGACCAAGGGAACCTCAGCCAACAAATCACTGTCCCGAGTGCGTTGGGGATTCAAACACCAGATGCATGTGATGCTCGATTTATTTAGTGATCTGAAATACAGGAATTTTCTAAGCAAAAGGAATAACAGGTTGAATACACAAATAGAACAATTATACCTACAGATACAAAGGACTTTGAAAACATGCTAAATTCAGTAAATTCCAAAAGGTTCAAATTCAGTATTTTTAATATTTAATGATTACTACCTTAATCTAACTTTTCAGAATGATGATCAGATTAAGATCTCAATCCAATCAGATCATGAATTCGACTAAATTGAGATTACCTTTTTTAAACAAGTAAATTCCAATAATACTACGCGCTATTTAAAATAAATGCTATATGTTTAATGAACAATTAAGTAAACAAAATAATATTACCCATCTAACTTCCCACCAAATTTCACATGAGATTAATTTATTGTTTAGCAACTTAAAATTTAGGGTTACAAATTCTACCGTCATACATGAAAGGAACAATTCCATTTAATCTTAAATATTCAAAACTTCACAACTTGTTGCATTTGTAGACAAACTTACTTGATGGTTAGGCTGAGGATTAATTACGGTACATCTGATAGTTATTGGATTTTGGTAATTCACTTTAAATTGAAAGGTACATGTTACATTATGTCTGCAAAGATGAAATGAAAAATAAACACTGGTTATTCACGAGTGCCAACATAACAGTAGCAACTTCAAACAATATGTAAAGAGAAGAAATTATTTGCGAAAATATATACACAGTATGTACTAAGTTTTAATAGTAAATGTCTGAACAAAAATTACGGTAGACAGAAATTTAAAATTCAAACTGAGGTGTCACAGCGCCATCATGATTCACAGGATAGAGCTAGCTAATCAATGATGACATCAATAAATTAGAAATCTAAGTAAAGATAATGTATATTTCAATTAATAGATAAGTTATTCCATACACTAAAGATAAGGCTGCAATTATTTGAAAGTGAAGGCACATCACAAAAATAGTTCACGATAGAAAAGAAGAGCTAGCTACCTATGTATATCACAGCACATGTAAATTCAATTTATGAAGACAGTTAAATGGTAGATGGCGCTAGTTATGGTTCCAATAATGTGTCTATTGTAGTTGAAAAAAAAGGTTATTAACTTCGAATAGGATCGGATCGCTTACCGCGACAACATATGTGTTCCGTATTTACACTTAGATTTGGATGTTTTTTCAAGCTGCATTTTTATAAAAGAAATCTATCCGTGTGAAATATTCCTCAGCTATCATTCTTGAGAGAGCAGTAAGGAGCTTTTGGTGTACTCCTAACGTAATACTTCATCCTGGAGTCTTCATCGTGTATCTGCTTATGGTTTTGTTCCATTACATTGTTAAGATAACATAGCATCTCTCAACTAGTTTCCACATCAGCGATTTTTTCAGTCCCACCAAAAAGCTTTATTTTCCTCTGATCCTTTCAAGAGCTGTGTCGAATTCTTTCAACTTCAACCTCAGCTTCGAACTTAGCCACGAATCGATAAACTGTCGTCGTTGCTTATAATAATATCCGATGGAGAGTTCTCATCGCGTCCCATTTCAAATATGGTTAATGGTTATGCACTGCTTTAAATGTGGTATGTTTGAAGAAACCTTTCTAAATACTATTATTATTAGAAAGGAAAGATTATACTACATATTATTAGGGCTTTAACATTATAAGAAAAAGTTCTCAATTATTAGATTAAAAGTTAAAAAATATGTGAATTAGAATAGTTCCATTTTACCTACATACAGTTCTATTTTACCTGTATTTATTTTCGTATCAGTATAAAACTATTTACTATAAAACCTCTTTACTTTCGGTGTAAGATTAAGTTACTACATAAACGAAGCCTCTAAATTTTCATTCTAGCATTCGGTTCACTCATAAATTCAGTGGGGGAATAAAGCGAAATTGGCTGTTGAAAGAGATGGGCCCCTTCACAGGGCAAAATAATTTCCAAGGTAACCGTTAGGCATTCCCATAACCCATTATCAACTGTGATTTATGAAGGGAAATAACACTCAAGAGTCTCTCTAGTCAGCACAGATATTCCGCCAACAAGAACCCTTTGATTATTATATCACAGGGAAAATGTATAATGATAATGTAACTCAAATTACAATGAGTTACATTACTCTTATTTTCTAACTATAAAGCCTTACCTATTAGAGACAGATGGGATTCTTCCAAATCTCAATATTTCTATCTGAGTATGAACTGGCTATTTTAATTTCATTTTAGTGAGCTTTGAGTTCAATGGTTTGATAAATGAATAATCAGATTTCTTTTCAAAATAAATATGGTTTTATTTAGAATCCTATTAGGTTAATGAAGAAAAATTTAAATTATTTATACAAATACTTCATATAAAATTGAATTATGTTGAATATACTACATTAAAGAAATCTACTGGTCATCTTTATTTAATTAGGAAAATTGAATAACAAAAAAATTGAATAAGAAAAAAAATGTATCTAGTAATAAAAAGAATTTAGTAAAATAATATATTTAGTAAGAAATTCAATAACAGCATTTCTGAATTAAAAAAGCAAGCTCAGATACAAGTTCAAATGATCCATTGTTCTATCTAAAAAATAAAACAAAATATTGCCGCGATGCACTAATTGATTACTAATCCAGACTTTAATCTTTCAGAAGATGAAATCATTGAGTAGACTGGCGAACAATATTCACAATATTACTTACATTAATTGACGTCACAGTTTCATCTTTGTCAATGTGCATTAGTTTTATTAGATTCAAGTTGATATACTAATAACTGGCATATAAAGAATGATCCAATTTCTTCTATTGTATTAAAATCTATAAACCTTGTTCATTGATTCAACAGTAACTCCCATTTCAGAAAAGAAAACTTTCTGAAAAACCTACTATAAACACACAAGGTAAATCTCATCCTCTACGATATAAATAATTGTGTGGTACATTACCTATCATCTCTGTGGGTAATACTAAGCCCCTTAGCTATAGATTTTACCCGCAGAGACTCTTTGCAATCAGTGTCTCATGAGCGTCACTTGCAATCTCCATCAATGAGAAAATTATCTCATTACTATCATCAGGAAAATATTGTTAGGGAATGATCACAATATATTTCCGGGAAATAGATTTGGTTATTAGTTGTGCTCTATCAGATAACAAAGAAATATTTCTGGAATATTCACTGTAAATTTGAACCTTCTAGTAATTTTATTTTATACGGTGTCAATATAAAGATTTTTTACACTACATTAAGTGTGCTATTCGCAAGCCCAGAGCGGAAATTTCAGTTATGTTACATACTTAGCAAGGGAATAGGACTGAAAATTCCGTCATCCTTAATGCTTCTATCATGTACATTATTGAAGAGAAGCCCACAAATAAAAACATACACATACTAGCTTGGACCACAAACGTGTTAAAATTGCTTATAATTACATGGTTACTGCAGATGCAGTAAGGATCGAAAGGGTTAAATATAGTCCATGATTGATTTATAAAACTTTGATGATGATAAACAAACCAAAGAAACTAGATATCGTTGAACTATGAAATTATAACTGTAAACAGGAAAACTGTTAAAATTTTAAGAATAATATGTATATCCTTTAATAATAAATTATACGAGTCATATTGTATAAATTTGACGAACACAGGTTAATAAATATAACTAAAATATATTATTCCTTCTATAATTACAATACGAGTTCCCCTTCATTTTCATTTTAATGAACAAACATAATTTAATAAATGTGATATTTGGATCCCTCTCTGGGACTCAAAATACACTGAATTATTAGAATATTAGCCACTAAAATAATAAAAAGATATTTTAATGATTTTGATACGAAATTGAAAAACCAGGAATTGTTGAAATTGATTATATTTACATAACGAATACAGCATATGAAACATTTTCCATATACCTTTATATATAAATATTTGTTAGGAATGTTAATTTAATTGATACTTTAATGTTAAATTTATTTATATAATTCATGCATCAAGGAATTAGATATAAACAATTACAATATTCCAAAAACCTTCTAGGAAAACTTCTTCTTTTCATGATTCGCTGGATAACCTAGTAGTGGATAGATACATCTCTTAAACACCTTATATAATAATCATAAAAAACACAGAAAAATATTTTGGTTGGAAAAATTAGAAGACTAGAAAATTAAGTCCCCATAACTTATATTCAAACTCCGGAATGCAATACAGTAACACCATTATATGAAATTTTTTATCAGAGTTTATATTATTATAACCATCCTATTTTATAATGCATATTAAATAGGCTAGACTTGCTGTAAAATTTATCTCCTCTACCAATCTCTTGATGGATTTCTGTTTGTTCAAATTAGAGGGAATGACTCTATTAAATCAATCACGTTGAGTCTCTCAAGAGATGAGAGAGATATCTCACATGCAGTGTTTGTTCTCCTCAAATGATGCTGCTTGGATAAACAAAAGTAAATTACACGACTAAATGATAAACAAAAGTAAATTACACTACAAAATGATAAACTTGTAAGAAGCCCGAGAGAATGTTACGGTTGGGCAATTGAAGATTAAGAAGTGGCACAACTGAATCTTCATCGTAAATTACTCTCTAGTTTCAATATTTCGTTCAACCTCATGATGCTTAGAATGGATGAATATTTTCTTATAATTACTGTAAATTCAGAGAAAAAATAAGTTCACTAAGATGTTCACATTTCTCTGGGAGTTCTCTAAGCAGAACTGAGCTTGATCTGTCTCTATGTTTATTTATCATCAAGGACAACATTTTCTAATTTATATATGGAGCATCTATTTACGAACTCCTTTTTTTATACAACTCTATTGAAAAGTGAAGTTTAAAAAAAATCAGGTTATACATACAGTAGACCACCTCTATAGTGGACTCCTCTATAATGGACTCTTCTATAGTGAATTCCTCTGTAATGAACTATTCTACAGTGAACTCCTCTTTAGTGAACTCATCTATATTGAACTCCTCTATAGTGGACTCTTCTATAATGGACAGTGGGCACTTTTTTAGTGAATCTTGAGACATACTAAGTAAGGAACTAATCCGTATAGTGAACACATTTTCTTTAGTCTGCCATGAATGGCCGATAAAATTTATTCAATATACTGGGTAGTTCCTTACTGATGACTTTAAATTCACTATAGAGGACTTCTACTTTATATATGTATAACTATGTCTGTAAATTAAGATTCAAACACACTTTGATAATCACAGAGTATTTATTCATGTGTTAATTTATCATTCACGATGTTAATTATTTAGTCTCAAGTAGTTTAAAATTGAGGCTGAGTTTCATATTCATTTGATGCCGCGCACGTTAGTGCCTTTATTCCTCACCATAAATCAGTCTTTAATAATGGGGATGGATGCGCATAAATATCCTTTTGAAAGTATTTTTCCTTGGTGAATAACACGTCATTTTGTATCTCTTTTATCCCATGTAAATCTGCCTATCTTTTTACTCGAATTTATGAAGGAATAAATCCATGGACGGATATTTGAAGGTTTTGGGACCTAAATTTTTTTAAACTTTATATCATGAGCGAAATAATAATATAATATTTTGAAAGTGGACTGAATTGAAATGATAAATAAGTTTTATTTTAGTTCAATATATTGAGTAGTAAAATATTAATTCAAAATTATCACCAATTTATTGGTATAAGCATTTAAAATTAAATGAAAAATATATTAATAACTTTTCTGTGACAGTATTTCTAACATGCATCTCTAACAATTAATAATATAAACATTAATTCTATATTATATACAATTCCATATGATATATAAAGAAGTCTTTTTTCGATAAAATAGTATATTTATTCAACCTAATATCGATATAACGTGATAATTGACTCCAAATATATTGGCTGAGTTTCTATTAGTTCTTAGTAATTAAAATTCACATTTTTCATAATAGTTAATTAATGCAGCAATTGTTTTGTTTCAGTAAAAATATTATTCAAGTTGGATTGTTCCATCTTTCTCAAAGTGAAATAGAACAGAAAACCTATATTTATCGAAAAGATTGAGAAGTATTATAAAACTAATTGATAAATTTCAAACCTGGAAACTTGCTTTGAATTTCTAAATTAACTTTATATTGCAGAGGTAGGTACTTTTCTAAACGGAAAAGAATAAATATTTATTCTTATACATAATTATGTTGGCTATCATATCGGGTATAAATACATAGCAGTAGTAGAACATTCCAAATAGGATTCAAAGTACTCGGAAAGTTGGTGATACGATAGCTCATGATAGGGCAATTTGAAATTCTAAAGGATCAGATTGGTTTATGACCTTTAGACCATATTCCGAGTACTGTGAGTGTGAATTTAATTGATTATTAATGACTAGTAAATAATTGAATTAATCGAAAATCTTATAAAACTGTCCTGAATTTAATCTCATCCTGAACAAAAAAAATTCTTTTCACATAAAAATTGCAAATCCATTTCAAGTTTTCAGAAATTCAATCTAGTAACGTAGTGAAAGTTTGTAGAAGTTACTGTTCAAAAAGATCAAATATTTCACTGGCGAAGTTTAGTCTGTGGGATAATTTTTCTCCAGCTTCAATGTTAGCCACTCCTATAATATCCAGATAAAAGTAACAATATTATCAGTGGGAATGTATTGAAAAATTAACTATAAATCACGGAAAAACATGAAAATTTTACTGAAAAAATCACTCATTTTTTGATAATTGATAATTAAATACAATTTCATTGAATTTAGAAAGTATGCAAGAGTAGGATTGTTTAATTAATTAGCTACTGCTTTCTGTGCTGATTTCCTTCCCTAAAACGTCACAGTTTGCAATTAGACTGTACATAGAGCCTCATCTAACTTTTTTTTATAGTTCTAATTACGTCCAAAACACTTAGCAAAAACCAAGGAAATGTAATTAATTTGTTAGGAATTTCTAGGTCTAATATCAGCAGCGTGCCATCTTATTAATTAAATGGAGGATATCAAGGAAACGCACTCCAAAGAAATAATACATCGGCTAGAACGTGTACTTGTAGAGCGCATATTTTCACTGCCGCTTCTAAATTACCTTGCATATCAAATATTCCTTGTGTTATACATCATCCTTGTGTTAATAAAATTATGAACTTAACATGAACCCAATCGCTCAGAAAATGTAGGTGACCGGTCCATTCACCGAAAACACATTCGTCGAAAACACTTTCGCCGAAAACACATTCGCCGAACGACACATTCGCCGAAAAAAATTGTTTATTTAAAAAGGTAATTATATTTATCTCATAAGTCCAGATTAAATTACATAAAAATGAACTTACATATAAGTGTATAAATTACTTTACAATATTCAACATAATTATTAATAAAATTTATGGTATTTACATTAACTTAATTAATTAACTCATATATAATGTTATTGCTGCATTATTTGAGACAGTTTATTGATTCTATGTTAAGGGAATGGTTTCCGGTATTTTCCATTTTTTTCGTTTTTTTTTTTTTTAATTTAGTTACCCTGCAAATCTACCAAAGAAAACTCATAAAAAATTCCATTCACCTAGTACGTTTGTACGTGTGTCAAACGCGCTTCTCAGTTTGGGGGTTAGGGAGTTATTCTCTTATAGAGAGTGGGTTTCACCCACTAACAATCTCTGTGCGCGCTCGTTTTGCTCTTCAGTTATAACTCTGACGCTCTTGAGTGCAGATGTTTTGAAATTGTTCTGTGTATACTGTGTATTAGCAAAGTGTGTGTGGTACCTTTCTATACGTGGATCAGTATTGTGATAGCTATTCTTTTGTCTTGTTGTTCTTTGCCCTGCTCACGTAAGTAATTATGCCGCCTAAACGTCGTAATTTCAAACGTAAAGTAACACCTGTTTGCGATATAGCTGATGCAATAGCTATAGACCCCTCCCCCCCCCCCTCAACCTACTACATTTGGGCGTCGAGTCTCTGTTTTTGCATCTGAGCAACCAAAAGCAGGGGTATCCAACCCTTATATTGTAATAAGTTCAGCGGTCGTGGAGAATCTGTTAGCTAAAGTAACTGAAGTATGTGATATTTGTAATGGTATAAAAACTGGTAGAATTGTGACTGTATATGTTGATTCTTCTATTGAATTCACTTGCAGTCTTTGTGACGTTGCGGAAACTGTCTCAGGGGATAGTGCAATTGTGACCCTAGATGGGCAACCATCGAAGTACACATATGCTACTATTGCCACTGTTTATAATTCAGTTATCAACGCCACAGGGTATGCAGGTATATTGAAATCAGGAAATAACATGCACATGCATACTATGGGTAAACCGGTTTATTATGCTGTTACCAAATATATATATGGCCAGATGAATCTATATCGCGAACAGATTTTAGGTCCTGATAGCATTGGTGTGAAAGGTTTAGTTGATTACTATGGTAAGGAATTGAATCGTTTACCCAATGCTACTACAGGAATGCTAGATATTGATGTTAGCTTTGATGGAACTTGGATGACTCGCGGTTATAAGTCACATATTGCTGCGGCATTTGTGATGGATTGTCATTTAGGATCTGTTGTAGATTTTGTTGTATTGTGCAACTATTGTGAGGCATGTACTAAAAAGAAAAATTCCTCCTCACAAGAGGAATTTGAAATTTGGAAAGAAACTCACAATGGTTGCACGATAAATTTCGATGGCAAAGCAGGGGCAATGGAATCCGCTGCGGCTGTAATACTTTGGTCACGTTCTGAAAGACTTGGTTTACGCTATTTGACTTTTGTGGGTGATGGTGACTCATCTGCCTTCAATGCTGTTCGAGCATTGAATGGTGGCTCCGGTCCTTATGACACGCCCGTACTAAAGGAAGAATGCGTAAACCACGTCTGTAAACGGCTTGGTACTAGGTTGAGGAAGTTGAAGAAGGAATCTGTTGCTAAATTGTGGCGCCTGTGTTTGAAGGTCAAGTTCTGCAGTAAAGATAGAGCTGTGTTTGCAGCAATCTATTCTGCGCTCAATCACAATTTTGGAAGTGTTCTGGGCTCTTTGTTGGTGAAGATGCGTCCTCCCCCTCAAACAGTTATGAATCGTATTCAGTTGCTTCGACCAGCACAGATTGATACTCCCAGACGTAAGCGTAAGAGATCTTCAGTTGCGACTGCTGATCCAGCATACGCCCCTGGAGAGTTTTGAGGTTGTTTTGAGGTCGTTTGTTGTTTTTGTGTTCTTTCTGTGTTGTTTTTTTGCCTCCCATTTATGGTTGAAGGCTTCGTCGCTGCCTGGGTTGACCCCCGAAGCGACCTGATGAGTCTTCTTGGCTGGGACGAAAAGCATATAGTTTTTTTTTAAATTTAAAAAATTTATTGAAAAATATTTTTCTTCCTCCATTATCTCAGTACCATTTTTTCTCAAATTCTCCACGTTCAAAAGTATAGAACTTTTTGGGGGTTGGTGCTACAGAAAAATGTATAAGAGCTAATATGTTCAGACCGAAATTCCTAAGGTCGTGGTGAAGCCTTTTTCCTATAACTTTTTCTATAAACTTAATTTTTTTTGAAAAACAAAAACAAAAAAAAAAAAATATGACAATTTTTTTTAATATTCAAATAAAAATTTTTTCAGATAGAAATTCAAAAAAAAGGCTGCACCACGACCTTAGGATAGTAGTAGAGAACATATTAGCTTCAATAAATTTTTCTGTAGCACCAACCCCCAAGCCGTTCTATAGTTTCCCGGGGGGGGGGTCGAAAAAGAAGGTTTTTCGACCCCCACGGGGGAGGGGGGCCCCAAAATGAAAAAAATCTCAAAAAAGAGCATATGATTTCTTTTCACTTTACACCTCATGTTAAAATCTCAGCTCAATCGGACAAGTATTATTGGTACATCCTAAATACCGGAAACCATCCCCTTAATCCTATTTTCTGTGTACAATTATCAGTTACCATTTTTTTTTTGTGTTAGTCTCACTTTATTTTAATCCTCCTATATACATTGTAGAATCAGTCTGCTACTATAGCTGTGAGTCGCTCTTGAAGCTTTCACTATACAGGGTGACCCACAAAAAAGTCTACCCAACTTTAAATTCGCATAAATCAACAACTATTGAAGGTACAGTTAAAACAGATTTATTTCTAGGTTTTAAGAAGTTTCATATAACTATTCCTTTTATAAAATATTGCCAATATGGAGACATTAATTTGATTACAAAAAGGAAGTCATAACCAATTTTGTTCAGCAACTCCATTTAAAAAATAGAAAAGTGTATGTTAAAATAAATGAAATAAATATTTATTATTTAATAAATACCACTAAATTTATTTATAAACTTTTATAATGGGACTAAAAGAACAAGCAGTTATATGGCATTAAAACCAAACATTTAATTACCGTTTAATTTATAGTTAATAAAAAATTTGATCAATTTTAAATAATCATTTAACGCAGGATTTTCAATAAACTTAAATTTAATTTATGAAAAAATTGCATGAGCAACTTTTACACCTAATGTCAAAATCTCAGCATGTAGCTAGCAAAACCGGTGAGTGATCACCTCATCAAAATTTATTTTAATTCGGTACGAATTATCAAATCTTGTGGAACCGAAGGACATAACTCTGATATAAAATTGAATAGAAATCAAGGAACTTGATAGAAGCAATCAGAATGAATATTTCAACTTAGTGTGAAATTTATGTGAAAATTTAAATTAAAATACATATTGAATTATTTGTGTTTATTAAAATTTGTCGGTTAAATAAAGCATATAAATCATAGAATGCGGAATTTATTTATCTAATTTGCTAACTTTAATGAAGGACTCGATAGCTTTGATAATGAAATTTGTATCTAATCTTTCAGTATGATAATCGTCATCATTGAAACAACAGTAATTATTACCAACAATAATGACAAACAGTAATATAACAAGATCAAGAAAAATGTACTGCAAAATTAGGTTTAATTGGAACACTTACGCCGTCAGTTCTTAAATAATGAATGTTAGATGTTATTGTTATTAACCCAATTACGATAATATGTTCTAAACCTTTTTCTTAGATTGTGAAAAAGGGATATAAATTAGATATTTTATTCATACATTATTGTAGATTTGCTTAGCTTGATAAATAAATAATTGTTTATTATTGAGTAATTTATTATGTAAAATACATAAAAACTTTCAAATTGGTCGTGCAAAATAGTTTTAATTATATAATATATTAATACCATAATACACTCTAGGGAAAATACTCCGAATATTTCATTTCCATTTGCACTCTAAAGAAAATACTTCGAATATTTCATTACCTTTCCATTGTATTTGAGAAACACTTAAAATAATACATTACCATTTAAAATAATACATTACCATTTTACCATTTAAGGAATATGTTATGAATATTTAAAAAAAATTAATTATTTTGTGTTTATCTTGAAGTTTTGGGAACTGACTTTGAATATTTTAATAGAATTTCAGATCGGGTAAATACATTTGTAATAACCTCTCGTGTAGCTGCCGAAACAACTTTCCTTTCAGAAATTGATTCTATTCAATGTATTCAGTATTTTATTTCAGGATGTGTAAATTAAGTGAAATGATTTCGACAACTTTATTCGTTTGTGTTTTTCTTAGAAATAATTTAGTACTAATTTTAATTAAACAGAATGAGGATAAGGATTTTTATTGATGAAAAAAAAAAATGAACAATACTTCATCAAGCCCCTATATTTATAATTTCCAAAAGATAGGATATTTTCGGGCATGTCGCATAAAAGTCAGTTGGAACATTTTTCAAATTTAATATTCTAATATTTACTAATATCAAATTAATTCCATTAATTAATTCAATAGAAATATACACACACACTGATTTTTATCTTTAGATCTTAATAATATTTCTTTTCGAGCTAATAAATAAATATAAAATCCTACGGAAAAACGTATTTCGAGTTTAAAAAATATAAAATTCTTTCAAAGATAAAGGTTCGTCTTCTATGAATCATGCAAAAAGAGATTTCCACTTGAGAATTGAATAATTTACATCATGAAAAAGACTCTTTAATATTAATCATCATTTAAAACTCTTCTTTTGAATATAAATATTCAATTATACAGTTTTTTGATAGAAAATAATGCTGGTTGCAGTAACCAACACATCAAAAGATAACTGAATTGTCTTTTTTCCTTCCAAATCTTTTCAAATTCTGCGACTGCAAAAAAAAACCAAAGAATCGACTTCCCCGTCATTTTTTCGCCTTCAACAGTTTGTAATGAAAGCAAATTGTTGTGACCATTAAAGGACAGAAGAAATTGTTCTTGAATGACAATCAAAGCCAAAGATTGGACAAGAATCAATAATCAACATTACATGTTGCACTGCAGAGACTAATAATAAACGATTTAAAGGATTAATATAATCTGTTGTCAATAATTGGTCATGTTTACATTTGAAAAATTCAATAAGAAGTTGGAAGTATTTATGAATTGGGAGGACAGTTAGTATAATGATGTTTAAATTATCTTTTCAATCAATATTAAATGATTTTAATTCATAATTGTTTTCTATTACAATTTAAAACATACAAAACAGCTAACAAAATGGATAAGAGATAATGAATGATAAATTGAAATATTTCATTACAGCTTTCTATAAATAGAGTGTGAAGTTAAGAAAAAAAATAGACATACATATATTTTTTGATATACTCTCAACTTATTGTTAGTATCAAAGGATAGGTGCTAGGAAAATTCGTCCACGAAAAATTCGTTCTCAGAAAATTCATCCACTGAAATTTCGTCCGTTTTCTTAAATTTGGAATAGAAAGAAAGACATTATTGAGTGTTATCAATATATGTAAGAGATAATTAAAGTCGCATAAAATCTGGTTAGATGAATATAACTCATACATTCAGCAGTTATAACTTTTGATAAAAAATTATTTCTATGTAGCAAATATATTATGTTATATATAATTAAAAAGGAAAAATAATAAGAAAAAACTTAATCAATTATTTTGATTGAATAGCTGAAATTTTTCAGTTATGCAAAACATGGACAATAGTTGTCAAAAATTTGATGTTTCTTTTGGGGTACTAGTTCCTTTTGCCGAAAACACCATCTAAATAAAGTATTCATTTTTACAGTAAAATGCAGTAAAGTATACATTTTGTCACTATCAATCCTGACTGGGGCGGGGATCTGTGATCATTGGCATGTGAATATTTTCAACGAAACCCAAATCCCCCCAATCGGACTACTAACCTAACCTTAGGTGGACTGTATCTCTTTATATTTATAATGTATAGTGTTTTTTAATTTATATTAATTGCAATGTTAAATATCTATCAATCTTAATGTTTCATTACAACAAACTCTATGGATGTAACGTAATATGTAACATTATGTACATATATTAAACTACTTTATTTCAAATATTTATCATACCATTTAATTCCATATAAATTAATTATTTTGCGTTTAATGGACAAATTTTCTGTGGATGAATTTTCCGATCATGAATTTTCCGTTGAAGAAATTTCTGTTCATGCAAAGGATAGATGTCAAATTAGAAAATATCTAAACATTAATAATATTCTCTAACAATACGATTGGGTATTGTATTAAATGCAAGCGAAATACACGATTTGAATTTCATGGTATAATTTTTCACTTTGTCAATGTCCGTGATAGGTATACAATACAGACAAATAGAACAATATGTTATTCATAAAAATGTTTTCTCTGGCCATTTGAGCAGCGTGTTGAGCAGCTCATCTCTCCCCGAAAACAATTAGTTGCTCAGGTGATACAAGAGAACGAGTGAGGCTCTGAAAAGCCTTAGGAACTGACAAACTGAAACATCGGTGATAAGATGAGGAATAACATCTGAGGAGAGGTTAGGAACTGACAAATTGAAACATCGGTGATAAGATGAGGAATAACATCTGAGGGGATGTTAGGAACTGACAAATTGAAACATCGGTGATAAGATGAGGAATAACATCTGAGGGGATGTTAGGAACTGACAAATTGAAACATCGGTGATAAGATGAGGAATAACATCTGAGGAGATGTTAGGAATTGACAAAGTGAAGCATCGGTGATAAAAATATTTACAAGGAGAAATATGAAATATATATTCAATTATTTATTAAAGTTATATATATATATATTCAATTATTTATTATGTATTAAATTTCATATTGTTCCACATTAATCTCTATTAGTCATCCACGGAAATTTATATTCATTTTTCAAACTGAACATTTCACTAACTAACAACAAACTAAATAATAGTAACATCCGACTTCTATTCCTGAAAAGGAGCTGATGATATTTCCCTTCCCATGGCGAATATAATCTCATTTTATTAAACTAAGCACCAAAGAGTAGAGTGACAGGCAAGCTCCTGTGCCCTCATTTACGAGATGTTACAACACATAAAGAATTGTTAATTTTAGCTGGTGAAAGGCGAGCCAATTTAATCATAAAGAGTTCTGAGAACACTAACAGCAGTACGCACTAGCCATTACTTTGCTAAATCTGACTGCATAATTGAAACTGGAGTCCATTGCGGAGTTCTACCCCCTTTTTTAAATCCATATTCAGATGAAAGACCATAACTCATCTGAAGCTATTCATAGTCTGGGGTAGAAACTGGAATATTCGAATTGCTTATTAAGCTTATTATTTTTATCATTGTTAATAATCACTTATGATTACTGAAATTTTGCGGGTGATGACATATTACCAAAAGCTCAATACTTATTCAATCAAATATGTACAGGGTGGCGCAAATAAAAGGAAACCCATTTTCAAATTGGTTTGTTTTACAAACTATCACAGCTAAAAAAATTCTAAAAATTCTGTTTTATTTCTCTACTTTTTTTGTATCTTTCTCGATAATCTGTTAAAATTTACGACAAAAATTAAACATCCTTCAGCGAATTAAAAAAATGGAAATAAAAAGGACTTGTGCGAGGACGAAATATACGAAAAAAATTCATAATAAGTATAATTCATTTTAAATGGATGTAAAAACATTAAATTCTACTGTTTCTTGTAACAAATAAGAGAACATAAAAAAGAATAATTATCATTTGAAAGTTAGTTTTTGAGATAAAAATGATATCTTTATAAAATCATTCCGCTGTTAATTTGTATCTCCTATTCGAAATCCTCAAAAGGCAACTTTCAAAAGAACAAAGAGTTTTCGTGGTGACAAAGTATTTAAGCACTGATAGTTTTATACAGGTTCAACCTCATTTTTAACAACGCTTTCTGGAAAGCTTTCCACTAACTACAAAACCATATTGACATATTTTAATAAGTTCAAAACTGAGGAAACCAGTTTAAATTTGAACAAAAAGCGATCAGGTTCGCCTGTTCGCATTTTGTTCAGGTGAAAAAATGAACACATGAAAACATTAATCTTTTTCTTGAACAGTTTATTGAGAACCCAAAAATATCAATCAGAAGGAATGGATTAGACATCACTAAAGACACATTTCAATGAATTGATCTGTACACGATTTTAGATATCTTCCTTTTAAGAAGCATGTAAGGCCCGAACTCTTAGAAATGATTTACCACAATCTAAATTTTTCCAAATCGTTTCTGCAAAGAAATGCACGTTTTGTAGAAGCATCATGATTGGTGATGAAGATGTATTTACATGAATGAAAGAGTCAATACCCAAAACGTTAATAATGAAGGAATGGAACTGGAATACTATTCCTCTAGATATTAGAAATAGCTCTTCCTTATTCATTTTTAAAAAGAAATATAAACAATACCTTTTGGACTTTTATTTATTGTAGTATGCTAGGAATCATTATTTTTTTTCTCTTTTCTCACTTCTGTTCTTTTTGATGTCTTTTTTTTTTAATGTTCTCATATTATATCATATTATATTCGAATGCTTTAATTAGATAGTGCCTAAAAAGTTTAGTTACTTTTGTAACTAATACTTCGTATAGGCTTGGAATAATAATGTAGTGAATGTTTGTTGTTTTTATGTAAATTTGATGTGTTTTTTTTTCAATAAAGATTATTATTGTTATTATTATTATTATTAATTGAATGAAAAATAGTAGGATTTAGTTTTTACTACTACCATATGGATATAATTTATACCAATTATGAAATTTTTTGTTTTTTCATCCTCGCGCAAGTCTTTTTTATATCCATTTTTGTAATTAGCTGCAGGATGTTTAATTTTAGTCACAACTCCTAACAAATTATCAAGATCGATGCACTAATTTTCTAAAAACTGTGTTTTTAGAAAATTTCTAGCTTTGGTAGTTTGTAAAATAAACTAATTTGAAAATAGGTTTCATTTTTTTTGCGCCACCCTGTATAACAGTTTATCACATTTTCGGATCAATAGACATAATCATCAATATAGAGCTGCACGGGGATTATTTCTGGAAATATACGTATGATGCTCTTTATCATCATAATATTTATCAAAACTTCTGGAATAATCTAACAAACGTGAATGAAAGACAGAAATACACTTGAAGAACTAAAAAATATCTAACCCAGTCGTAATTATTTAAATATTATGTTGTATTTAGTTTTGTGTTTCATATAATAAATATTGGTAACCTATATGAAATATTGATCCGTATGAATATACATTTTGATTCATATGAATAAATTATCTATATGAAAGGATTGATCTACAGGGTGCCGAGAAATTCATCAATTTATATCTCATTCTCTTCCTATAATCATATATTTTTATGTTCCATGTCTAAATTTTGATAAATTTACATTGTCTTTTGTAAAAATGAGTCAACGTGAGGCTATTATTCAGCTACACTGCGCGGGGAAGACTAACCCAGAGATTGTTAAGCTGTTAAAAGCACCGAAATCGACTGTTTGGGATGCTGTTAAACGCTATCAAGAACTTCGCACTGCACGCACTCCAACCAAAATCAAAGCCATTAGGAGCGGATAAGGAGGAACCCCAAACGAAGCTTGAGAAAGATGGCTAAGAGTATGGATATCGACGAAAAAAGTGGGAGAACCATCGTCAAAGAAGACCTCAAGTTTTCCCCCTTCAAAATGACAAACATGCAACAGCTCACGGACTTGCAGAAACAAGAGAGTATGGACAAATCAAATATTCTTTTGAATGCAATGAAAGATGACACGCAAGCTGGTGAGATCGTCTTTCCGGATGAGAAGATGTTCACTGTGGTGGCCAAATTCAACTCCCAGAACGACAGAATTTTGGCAAAAAGGGCTGACAGTATCCCTTCATCCATAAAGACTGTTTTCTGTCACCAAAAGCCTGCCTCTGTGATGGTTTGGGCTTCCATCTCTGATAATTGGAGATCTCCTCTCATTTTCGTCAAAGAAGGGGCTAAAGTTAACGCAAAATGGCATATCGAGGATATTTTGACTCCAGGACAGGTCGAGATGAAGAAGCACTTCAAGGACAGGCCTTTTCCCTTCAACAGGACGGTGCGCCGTCGCACACAGCGAACAAAACTCAGGATTGGTATGAGCGTCACTTTCCTGTGTTTTGGATGAAGGAATTGTGGCCTTCTTCACCGCCGGACCTAAACTCTCTAGACTTTTGTGTGTGGTCCATCTTGGAGAAGGAAGCGTGCGCTACAGCTCATGATAGTACGGGAACTCTGAAGAAGTCCCTCGAGCGACAATGGTCCAAAATTCCCCAAGAAACGTTACGTCCCGCTGTAAAGAGCTTCAGAGTTAGACTCTAGAGAGTAATCGCCGCCAATAGAGGTCATATTGAAAAATAATTGGTTGAACTGTTAATTGGGTTTATTGAGATATTGTGTGATAAGTTTCGTTTTATTTCATCCATCACAACTCATTAAATTAACATTTTTATATGATCGGGGACTTTTTCCGCACCCTGTATATTAATAAATTTATCTATGTATATGATTACATTGACCTTTATGAATACATCTATCTACATTAATATGTTATATCTATGGTTAAAAAAAGTTAAATAAAAGAGAATTTATAGAATCAAATGCTCAGTCATGGAGCTCCTAGATATGCAAACGAATGGAATCAAGCAAACAAAATGTTGAATTGATGCATTTGAGTGTAAACAGAGAAATGTTGCTGGATACTCTCCAGTCCACTATCTGGGTTAGTTTTCTTACTCAGGACTCTACATTCACTGTAAAGGAGTTCTATCATACTCATTTTATTTTGGAACACTTTTAAGTAAATATGAATGAGATTCCAAGGATAAATTTTCTTCAACACATGTTTTAACACTTATAATGTACATTTTGACTCATTTTGAATTGCTAACTTAACTTGTGTGATGTCAAGACTCCTTTATCCTATACAACTGGTGTTGCAGATCCCTGTATTCCTGTAGGAACCTATAGAGTTGCTGATCATAGTACTAAAACTGTTTCACTTCACAGCAAGATGCGGCTTTACCTTCCAATCTTCAAGATAGGCTTTCTTCTTCCGGCCTAAATTTGGACAATTCTTCCATTCGATCCTACAACTTCGTATCTCTTCAACGAGTTTGTTTTCTTCAACACAAATTGTTTTGCTGTCATAACATAGCTGATCCTAGGGATAGTTTTTGTCGTTATATCTCTTATATGACATAAAGGGAATCCCTGAAGCGTTCATGTCTGAATAGCTCGGGATTGAAACATTTTCTATATTATAAATCAAATAGTATCTGTACCTTCTGAAAAGAAAAATTAATTATGTTAGTGCTATCCATCAGTTTGATTATATTGAACAAATGCACTATTATTCTGTACAACATCCTTTGTTTTTTAAAACACATTTATCAAACCATAATGCTTATTATTGACCTAGCTCATCAACTATATTGACACTCGTATTTCATCCCCTGAAATCTCATATAAAAGTTTTCCTGGCTAAATTTCATTAACTATTTATAAATGCCAATATTGGAGAGCTAATTAAGATAATTTAATTGTATGCAGGATTTAATGAAAAATCGATAATGGATTTACTGTAAAGATTTCCACTGTTTTTGCATTTCTATGAACTAATTGGATTGGGAGATAAAACCAGATTTGTCTAAATGAATGAATCAGATTATTTCTTAGAAAATAAAGGAGATTAAATTCAAAGTAAATGTGGATGAAAAAGAATTAAACCATTCAGTATACCAACAAAAACTGATGATAATTTTTCTTTAGTTATGTATGGTTTCAGTTATGTTTTCTTGGCAATAATTTCATAGTTTTTATAGTTATGTACAGTATTTTATAGCTTATGTACAGTAATGGAACTTAACTTCATATACTATTTCAATAATTAATGATAATATTGATTTTGATACATTCTTTTGCACATTATGTAACAAACTGAAGTGAAATATTTTGATATAATCAAAAATTATTGCTGTTAACCCTATTGCGTTTGAGTATTAGAATGTACGGGAAGGTTTGACTATGTGCTTATAAAATACATGTCTGTATTTTTATAAGCTGTTAGTATATATACTAAATTAATGTGTACAGAATTCCAAGTAAAATGTTGAACATATATGGAGAAATAAATACATATATAGGAATATATGACATTGGCAACTGAGAGAGCAGAGCTGTGTTTGGTTGGAAGAGAGGGTTTGTTTCTCGCGAGTGTAAAGTGGTCTCCATTGAAACGTATGAGCTGCATTTCTTTCTATATCTAGCTCTTATAGAATTTGTTGCTATCATGGGCCAGGATAAAATGAGACACAGTCCAGGGACAATAAAGAAGATCTCTCTCACGTTTCCACATCCAGCAACTCCAGCGCATCACAGGGGCTCAGGACCAAATAGTAATAGCCTAGAAAATTATATGGAAATCAGATACCTAATTCATTTGATATAATAACATTATAATCAAAGTTTAAACAAGCAAAGTATTCAAGAAGTTACAGTCATTAGGAATTATAGTAATTAGGAATTATAGTCATTAGGAATTATAGTCATTAGGAATTATAGTCATTAAGAATTATATTCATTAGGAATTACATTCATTAGGAATTACAGTCATTAGGAATTACAGTCATTAGGAGTTACAGTCATAAGGAATTATAGTCATTAGGAATTACAGTCATCAGGAATTATAGTCATTGTATGGCATTTAAGAATAGTATGGTATTGATGGCATTTAAGAAGAGTATGGTATTGATGGCATTAAGGAATTAGCATTTTAAGAATAGTATGGCACATAGGAATTTAAGAGGTTTTTGAAATTAAATTATGGAACTGACAAACTAATTTTAGGTTGAAAGATAATCTATCATTAGATATTTTATTAATTTGATCATCACTGCATGAACAGCTTTCAATTAAAAAGAAACTAGACTAATACCATGAATCAATTTCTCATACACATGTCTCTCATTAGTTGAATAGTCAGAATTTAAAATTCATTTCAAATTTTAATTAAAAGGTCCCTAAATAAGTTAACCCGTTCCTCCCTCACTGGAGTGGCCAGCCACATACAATACACTATTCGTAAGCAGGGGAATGGGTACATTTTCTCAAATTGTACGATATCTCGATTTACAGTTGATTTCACACAAACACAGTCATTCTAGTGTATAGTAAAAATATATTTACACAAGAATATCTTATCACATTTTGTATTACTCTGATTAATATTAAATCTAAATGATTTTTCGTGAGAAATTGTACCCAATCTTATTGGTGTCTAGCTCCTTTATTAAAAGACTAATTTATAATGACCAATGCTTCACATATACAGTTTTCGATGCTCTTTCTTTGTATTAAAACAACACTTCAGAAATCACTTCCAATAAAAAATGTATTCAAAACAATCAAATTTACCAGAAAAAGTGGTCCAAGTACTTATGCCCTACTCTGGGCTTCGAAGCTTGAGTAAAACTCTGTTTTTGTAATTTTAGTAAAACGTTATAACTTATTAATTATCTATTAGAACGGGTTGAAATTTTACTTAAATTTGTAAATTAGCATTTTACATGGTATGTTATAGTTTCGGCATGATTGATGCTCTAGTTATCGAGATTAAAATCATTTTATAAAATCATCATGTAATTGAGAAAAATTAATTTCGGGATTGGGGAAGATATCTGAGGAAAACAGTTAGAATATCAAACCCTTTCATGTAAATACAGTTTTTTTTTTTGATGAAAAAGGAGTAAATATATTTGGTCTCCATGATGTAATATATCTTTTTATGTACAGATCAATATGTAATAAAATGGAAATTTGGGATTAGGTAGTTTTATAGCGACAGACTTTTCTTATTGAATAGAATTCAAAGTTATTAAGAAAATAAATACGGCACGCGAAATATGATAAATTCATTCTTGTTTTTTTTTAATTTCAAATTATAATATCAATGTAGACTACTGATGTGTATATACCATCATCAAGTGCAGAAAAAAATATTTCGGGATTGAGAACGATATCTGAGAAAAAACAATCATTATATAAAAACCATACACGCAAGAACAGTTTTTTTATGAAAAACTCGTATATATGTTTGCTTTCAATGATTCAATATAACTTTCAATGTACTAATGTGTATATACTAAATATGAGACTAAGGATTGGGTACATTTTTAGCAACAGACTCCTTATTCAATAGGAAACTACATATTTAAAAAAAATAAAATAGAGCGCATGAAACATAATGAATTAATTATTTAAATTATTTATTTCAATTATTGTATGCTGATAAATCTTTTAAGTACGAAACGTTTCATTTTATGATGACATTATATCAACTAAACTTGAAAATACATGGTGCAATCACCAAGATGAGATGAAATATGCAAGCCGGATATGATAGTACTTGAAAATTTAATTCATATAAAGTAATAATTATATTTGCTAAACAAAATTAAATAACCTACATTAACACCACACATTTATGCTCCAAAATTGTAGTTCATTTACATACTTTCATAAGATAATACAAATAATCGCATATTTGGCAGTTAGATTTGGCGGGAAACTAACAACAGAAAATTACCCAATCCCAGAAGTAACAACACTCTTGTACTGAATCCCGAAATTGTGCAAAATAATACAATACAATTAAATATTTGGCAACTCAGGTATATCGTATTGGCAACTCAAAACAGAAATTTACCTAATCCGAAATATCACAACACTCTTGTACCCAATCCGGAAATTGTGCACAATCCCGAAATTTGTACCTAATCCAGAGTAAAATGCGCCCAATCCCCACAAATGTTCCTAATCCTTAATTCCTGTTCCTAATCCCGAAAAATCACTACCCAATCCAAGAAGAAGAACGACAACACGTTGCCACACGTCACCACAGTATAATAAATGTATGTGATTTACGCCGATGCGTAAATATTTTTTAGCTTTTAAAAAAGAAAATGTTTTTGGTATTTAATTAGGAACAATGACAAGAAAGGGCGGTAAATTTAAAGGAATGACATAAAGTATATATCTATTAATTTAAAAAGGATGTGCTTAGAAAACACGCGTCAAACTCATTAGAGTTAAATATTTGGTTTCCTTTTTCGTGTTCAATATTCCATTTATAATTAACTTCAAAGTTGTCTGGGATGAACTGTTCAGGTTAGGAAGGCTGGGAAGTTCTCAAGCAATTCACTCATTGATCACTGTCAGATCCACACTATGACCACTCCACCATCTGTTATGATTAAGAGAGCATCTAATCACTGTGACTGAAGCTACGACTAATTGGGAATCTATTACCTCATGGATAACATGAATAAGTACAGAAAGATCCGCTTCATAATTCAACAGCTATGTCATTAAAGTTCAGTCCAATAGAAACATAACTAATTTTTACAATTCGCAGGATTCGCATGAGCGCTATGGATGAATTTCATCATTATTTATCGTATGAAAATATGCCGATAATTTATTGATTATTAAATTATGATAATACTATATTATATTAATTTAATCTCCTCTCTAGAGGAAGTTTCGAACATGATATCAATTATAATTTTATGATTTAATGAGTGACTTAGTATTATTATTACCAATATACGATATTGTATTTTCAATTAACCTATAGTTAAATTAAAAATAATGTAGCATAATGTATCATTTTAATGGGAGTTTGATCTCGACAAGACTTTATAATAGCGATTAAATATTTGTACATGATTTAAATCAACTAAGATTTCATGATTTTTTCATTAAATATATGTGTAAATTATCATACTTTGATTTTTTCTCATATGTCAACAAGAACATTATGCCAAGCATAAAAATGAATAAAATTCTATAGTTCACAGACAATATGTGCTTGTGTCTACCACCATAGTACTCCCGCAAGACACTAGCGAACATACGTACACATAGTTGGCAGAGGTCGCTACGCACCAAGCAATCAATTAGAAGAGGAAATTAACGAATGATTAGTATTAATTACAATTAATTATATTTACCAATTTATAGCTATTATTTGCAATTATTTGTTGTCGGAATAACAGTGACTTGGCAAACAGCTCATGTACACACTACCTCTAGATTTGACACCCCAAATTTAATCCCTGCAGCCAGTGTAACGTACACAGTTAATACAGAATACATTCGATTTAATAACTTTGTTCTTATCAATCGTGTGTATATAACATTTTGCACAGTACATTTATGTGATAAAAGCTACGAACAGACAAAAATCATATAATTCAAGCGACTGGTTTCCTAAATATCAAATGTGTAGTGAATCCAACTCATTTTGTCTTTCAGAGACCTAAATTTTGTCAGTCTGATTAGGGTTAAACACTGGAAGGAAAACAATTCTTATTTCTGAAATAAACACGTCAGATAAAAAATAAATAATTTAAGAGCATCTAATATTTGTGAATGAATGGTTTAAGTGGTGTATATATCCTTTACCTGGAATAACCTAATTTAATTCTGAGAATGTTAGATAGCTCCATTACCCTGTTTTCCATTCAATTAATTACCATATTGCGATATCCTTCTAGTTTTTGCTGAGACTAGAGTAGACCGATAATAATTCATTAACAAATGAATAAAAATTACTCAACTATTATAAAATTATGTACATAACATCACGTTTTAATCCTGTATAGACTGAGAAAACAAATCCATTGCATTACACAATTTATTTACAATTACATACAATATATTCTTCTCGTTTACAATTGAAAAATATGATCTTAGGAAAATTACGTACAATATCATGTTTACATAAATATACATATATCATTGTGTTTCTTATCTTACCATTTTGTGTGCAATTACGAAACAAATCATATACACACAAGGACACAAGTGTCTCGGCAAATCCAGTAAATCGGGAAATACTTTCAGGTAGCCAGGAGATCTTTGGGGACTCGTGAGCGCGTCTGTACAAATAAAACTGGCTTCTTTGTAGATTTCTTTAAATAATGGATCAGTTTCTTTTTTGTCATGACCCGGCATTTCAACAAATGATACTGTTTTTGGAATGTCTTTGAATGGAAACTTCGGACTGATTATAGGGTACCTGTTACAAACACTTTATATAACGCTATCTGAGCGATTTCTTTTATTTTCTGTGATAGTATGAGCGTTAGGTTAGTTTCCACTGGACCATCTTTGTTTTCGGCCACACATCTATAAATTCCCTGGTCCTATGCGTCAGCTCCAGCTATTGTTAGCTTTGACACTCTGCATCTATTTCTTGGAGCTCCTATAATTAAATCATGCAGATCTTTCCATGAGACTCGTATATATATATTAATTATTTTATAGTTTAACAAATTAACTTGCACCTGAATTATTTTATTTAAGATATCTCATTTATTAGAACCGGTTTCAATTTTTTTTGTAATTTGATAAGAGAGCTTCTGTATCAAAACTTACAGGAGATTTCGTTTTTATCCTGAATTATTTAGCAAACTTTAGTTTTCTACGTAAATTATAATAATGTGCAAATTTTAAATTGTTCAAAAGTGTTATTTCAGATTAAAGTGTATTATTTATTACTTCCTATATGTAGTGTAAATAATTTAGAATTAAATAAACAGTTTAGTTAAAACAATTAATGAAGTATAAATAAACGGTGCGTTACATTGATTAATGTAGTTAAGTGCCACAGAAGCCCTTATTTTGAACTAGGGCATGTGTGAGAATCATTTGTATTGATCAGTGAGGTAAACAGAGGAGGAATGAAACAAACACACAGTACTTTATTGTACAATGTACAGGGTGAAACAGATAAAAAAGTGTATATGTTTCTGAATTATTGTAAATGTTGTAATTTTTAAATGAATATAAATTAGAGTTCAATTGAAATTAAAAATTGAAACTTTTACATATATCTATTCTACCACCGTCATTGTTCAAAAGTTCACATCTATACCTTGAATTCAAAGTTTGGAATTTTTTTCTTAATTTAAATTGTAAATCAATTAAATGTACAAATTGTGAATAACAAATAATGTACAAATTGTGAATAGTTTTCATTGCAATAGATTTAAGTTTATATTTCAATGAATTAGTTTTTTGTTGCTATAGAATTAAATTTTCATTGCAATAAAATTAAGTTTTTATTGCAATAGATTTAAGTTTTTATTGCAATAAAATTAAGTTTTTATTGCAATAGATTTAAGTTTTTATTGCAATAGAATTAAGTTTTTATTGCAATAGAATTTAGTTTTTATTGTACTACAACTAATTCTAAAAAGAGAAAACTTCTTAAACGAATTTCACTTTTCTGAAAATAAATTTGTAAACTTATTTAAATAGTGTAATATTCGTTATTACTTGGAACCCTAGTTATCAGAGAAACGAAAAGAGTCACTTTCCATCCATAATATTATATACTAATTCGTAAACAAGGTAAATAATATTAAATATTCTTGAATTCCTCCCTAGTGGCTAATTCAAAAACCATTATTTAAAAATATCTTCTTGTTCAACTTCACTGATTGTCCGTAATAATGTTTTCTCAGAGTAAAAGTCATTTGAGTTTTTCTGTTCCGGAGTTAATTCGTCGCAGACAATTTCACTGCTAACTATCGGACTTATTTGCTTCAGAATTATCCTTACCGAGGATATAATTTCCTTGCAATGGAATACTTGACATCACAGTCGGGTAGATAGTAATATCATTTAGCCTCTTTCCAGCTCCTTTTAATTAACGTGATATCTTTTAGAATTCGGATTGATCCTCAAATTAATATTTTCTCTCTCTTTCATTTTATGTGGGATTGCTGTGGGAACCTACCTCGCTATTTTTCCTGTGTTTTAGATTAGGGTTAGGCTTTAGTTTAGTTAGGTCTTTTATTTTGTAATTATTTTGTATGTGTAATTCTAATTATGTTATTTTTAGGTTGCCTGAAAAATTTCACCTAGAAACTTAGCACAGGCTTGAATTTATTGAGATTAGAAAAGTGTATATTGTATTAATAAGTTTGATTTAGTATTTGTGTTTCTGTAACAGTTTTTAATGTTTGTTATTATTTTCAATAAAGATATTATTATTATATTATTATTATATTCTGAAATAACCCGCAAAAGAAATTCAATATTTTCTATAAAGCCATTTGAAAATAATGAAATACATAACAATTATATATCCTACAAAAAATAGTTTGAATAGTATTACTTTTTGTTACCCTTCATATTATAATATAGGAATAAAAGTTAATTAAGCAATAGAATGTCAGAGATACTGTAAACCTAATTATATATTGATCAACTAAGATTGATTACTAATATATTGATTTGTACTACTTGACTTACATGTTGACATTTTGTCCTGAATGTCATAAATAAATGTTTTATGTATAAAATTCATATACTGATTTGACCAAGTAAAGATAACGGATCAGAAATTAACTAAGTAAAGTTAACGGGACAACAACTAACAAAGTCATCCCAGATAACAATGTTTCCCAACACAAGTTAATGGGGCCCGTGTTGGCACTAGGTGTACAAATCGTATTGGTACTGTGTGGTTTTCTGCAAAATGAGCCAACATGGTGACAGCATGGGCTGTTATGTTGAAACCATCTCGACCCAAGATGTTGCCAATATGTTAATCAGTTTCAGCCATTTAATGTTGACACGTTATATAGTAATCAGGTTGGGCCAATATGACAATTCAATGGGATGGATTCGCCACATCGAACCAACCTTCTCCCAAGGTAACATTCCATGAGAATGGAGAACCATATTATCCCCATGTAATTTCTAGGCTACTTTTCAGTCTGCCATCTCTTGCCCACCTAACCATCTAGTGCCCATGTTGGCACAATGTGTCATGGTTGCTTGGGTTCTTGGGCCAATATTGGGAAAACTTTTGCAATATTGGGACAACAATGAACCAAGAATCATTTGCTACCTGGAAAAATAATGGACCAAAAATCAACAGAGTGTAGAAAAACATCTTTAGCCCATTTCAAATATCATCCTTAGATCATTTCTAAATACATCTGTAGATCATTGATCAGATAATTAGATCATAATAGCAAGATCATTAACCTAATTAGATCAATAACTTTATTAGATCAGTTAAGTAGATCAGTTAAATGTAGGTTAGTTGATTAATTTGATTAGATAGATCAGTTAATTTAGATTATTGATCAGAAAATTTCTCATAAATTGTTAAATAATATATGGTTTATATGATTTCAAAATATATTAAATTCAAAGTACTGTTTGTATATTATGAATTTAAGATAACAGGCCATGGTTGGAATTCTTTCCTTGCTGCTATTGATTTTATAAAAGATAACAATATATTGATTTTCATAAATATCGATATGACAGAACAATTGCATTTTCAAGTTCACACTCTTCAAAATTGTCTATTCCAACCATACATCACATTTGCCTACAAATCCAATTATCCATCCATCAGTCATTCAGAGAGCTTTCTATCAAATTTACTCGCTCTCTTTCTATCTGTTTTGCCAACAGAACTCCATAACAAATGGGTGCTATCACCTCAGCTAATCGAGCTGCTACGCCCGAATACTGCCTTCAGAAAGGAGTATTGCTAACTTGGCAGAAAATTAATCGATCTCATTGTTATCTCTTAAGTATCTTATTACAGGTCATCAGATAAAAGCTTTTTCAAGAAATCACCGATTCTTGTTAGATAATTGCAAGAACAAATTTGAAATATAGATTTGCTGATTTTTGTTAATATAATTTTATACAAATTTAAATTTAAGAAAAAATTGGGTACGAAAAGGTATTTCAATCAGTGTGTTTCCATACAAAAGATTTATAATAATTACATTACACAATGTAATATTACGTAAAGAGGAATCAAACAAAAATAAAAATAAATTATATTCATACTCTCGGCTCTATTCACATATATAATATACATTCGAAAGACCACTTTAAAGCAGAATCATTTTTTTATTATAGAGTACATATATTACAAAACCATTGATTTGTAAACTGTAAAGTAAAATTATATATAAAGTAAAATATTTTTTTGAACGTTCTTATTCCTGAATTCAAGTCATAACTAGTATTTTCAATGCGGACTATATTATTTATTTCAGAGATATAGATATTTTTACTATCTATTATATGTGTACCTTTGTGCGTGATTAAATACTCAAAAAGAATAGTGTAATCTCTGATAGTCTTATTTCAATCGGAGTTATTAATTTGGATAACAAAATATATTTTCGATGATAAATATTAGGATGGATTTTAAATCCTAGTTTCTCATAAAGTTGGAACACCGATGTTCTTATAATAAACAACAACAAATAAACAATAAGAGCAACAAATACAAAATCTGTATTAAACATAAGGAAACGTCTCAGTAGTCGAACATTTAATAAGGCTGACCGTAATCGGAAAATGGGTATTAACATGGGCCCAAAATGTCTAAAGTTCGATTGGTTCATGCCCACTTTCCTAATGGTGTGAGTTTTTAGAAACTGCGATGTTTTCCTCAATTATGAAACTTTGTATATCTTAGGTAAAATATGAAATATATTTCTCATCAAATTATCAATAAAAGTATTACTACAATATTACAATAGTCCCAAATAGACTCTTGGGGAAGAATTACAGTGGCCTGGAAATTAGCGATAAAGTCATATAGAGATATTTAAGTGAAGCCTCGGCTGAGCTCTACTTTGTAGCGTGGTCTGACAGTGGGGCCCTGAAAAATTTGGTGCCTGCCGATAAATGAGCTAAATTTCAGCGGGTCCAATTCTCCTTGGCTAATTGTCTTTGGGTCCAAATGTCGGTGGGACAAATGGTTGAGGACCAATTTCTTTTAGGTCAAATTGTCGGCAGGCCCAACTGTCGATGCTACATTTTGTAGTAGTGCTTTACTTATTTACCCGACTGATGATTCAGTCATCCATGTCCAGATAAAAATCGTCACTAAATTTATCATGTATATATTTTAATGTCAAGTTCTACTGAATCGATGATGACTGATGTAGTAAGAATATTAGTCATACTTATTACCTGAATATGACGATACTTAAATTCATCGACGAATAAACTTACATATATTTTCTGTCAAGACAGTGTAAAAATGAAAAGCATACCCAATTACCCATCGCTACGATATTTTCTCTTGAAATGTATATTCATGTTCTTATTCTTTATTTTATCAAATCTGAAAGTTAACGAGAATCTTGGCCCGGAATATATTCTGCCTCGTGGAATTATAGGCTGAAGAGACTGAATATTCATGGTAGGGTTTCATACGCATCACCGAAAAGTTCAATGAACTGCAATAGTTTGTCAAAGGAAATGTTTGAACAAATATTGTCTGTAAGAGATGAGAGGTACTGTACCGATAACTGCGCAAATCAACACTTCTATTGCTAATAATAAGAACTCGTTCTGATTAGAGGTACTTACTTCTAATCCAACTTTTGTTAAAGTACAGTATAATGGTATTTTTAGATGTTCAGTCCAATTATATATCTGTAAATAATTTAATCTATCGAGTATTCGTTGATAATCAAAATAATCACATGACTATATATTCAAGCTTATTTCTTGATATAATGTTTCAATTAACTCAGTAAAAGATTTAATTATATACTAAATATTAGTAGTTTTGTAGAAATGAGAATATATCCTCGAGATGAGAAGGAAGATTAAACTGCTAACTTAAAGTATAGAAATATTCTGTTTTATATCAAAATATATATATGTTGTATATTGTATGGGTAACGTAGTCAATGTTCTTTAATATCATTTAAAAATTCTGGTAGATTATATTCTTGTGTGTAGGTTAATAACCTTACTTAATAATAACTGTTATATAGACAATTTATCAATTTCAGTAACGTCATATTTCATCAAGAGTGAAAAGTTCGTTATGTACGACATCTTGTACAGGAAATACGAGATTTTTTTCCATTTTTTTTTTATTGTTTTGTAATTTTATTCATGAGAAATGTGCATTTAAACTCAATACATTATCCTCTGATTGATACAAAGGATGACACAATTCAAGATTGAAGATAGAAGATGTACCTTTATTGAAATGAATTATCAAAATAAATTGGCAATATGAAATTCATTACGGGCTTATGATTAATGGAACAGATTTAATGAACAATATATACACATTTGCAAGGCAAGAAGAATTCATTCCTGGAGGTATTACTATAAGAAGGATATATTCCTGGGATATTAAGGGTATATCCCAGGAATAAATCCTTCTTGCCTGGGTTATACCACCTCACAGTCCCTTGCTGTTACAATCATGGCTTCAGATGGTGTATTTCAGCGGTTGTCTATTTGCATGTATTCCACTCCAATTTAGATCGAATGAAATTTAAATGAACGGATCGAATTAAATTGTTAACGAAGCTGTGGGTTAAATTACTTCATAAATTTAATTTACTAGGATTACCGTAATTTGGTACTTTAATAAGGACCTTGTCATGATTAATTCGTAATTCAATTGAGAAGTGTAACATTAGTTAAAATTAGTAACATTAGTTAAGGTGCAAACATGAAATACATTCATAATTACTTTATAATCACACTAAGTCTTTCATTATTCATATTGTTTTATAAATGAGATTTAGTTATGATATAAAGATATATATTTTCATGAACTTAAAGGGAAAAAGTCAACAATAGCTACATATACAGAGAATGAAAAATATTAATATACATATAGTCATAACGAAAAATTTTAATGAGCATGAGGAAAGTATAAAACCACTTAATAATATGTCCATTTTATTTATTCACATCATACTTTTTTGCAAATTAATATCTTAAACGAAGTTAAACAAAATCCAGTGACTTTCACATTTATTAATAAATATATGACTCTATCTTGCTATCTAATTTATTGCTAATTCATCACAATATCACAAGTCTCACTGGGGCAAAAGCTACAAATTATGAAATTATTGCCGGTAAAGAAAGCGCTGAAGAAAATAAAACACAATTTACAGCCAGAAAATTAGTAGAGTAAGAAAGATAATTCTAGTGAGTTGTGTCTTCCCTTTGATATATGTGTGGTAAAAATTGTTTTTGTAATTGCACTATGTGAGTATTGCTATCGTATAATTGTATTGAAGTAAGTAATATTTGTAACTTGCTTTAGAGTGAGTTTTAAGTTTATAAACAGAAAAACAATGTTTATTATTAAAATTGGTTTACATTGGAACAAATCTATTAATAATCCTTATCTTTATTATTTTACATATCATATCATCAATTATTGTATATCATTATTATATAATATATTATATTATTCTGTTCACCGCTGATGATTTTGGCCTTGCATTGTTTACATTTTACTGTTTCCCCTAATTAAATACTAATCTACTTTTTTCCTCTAATTAATTACTAATGTAAATAAACCATATGCTAATTATTACCAATTAAATATTTTTAAAAGGTGATATAAATATTGACATATTTTATTCAGCGTTCTCATTATAATTTTGATGTTAAATAAATATTTCGTTAGAATATTCATGCATTCTGTAAAAGTGTTTCGTAATAATATATTAACGTAAATATGTTATTAAAACAATTAACATTTTATAGTAAACACATTATATTGTGATTTTCAGCTGGAAAATTATAATGAGCATATAGTTATTTATTGTTAATTAAAAAAAAATATATATTTACCGTATTTTATCTAAATATATCAAAATTTTAGACATTATCATAAGGATTTTTCTTCAGATATGTTAGACTATAAACGATAGACTATTGTTTGTTCTTAAAATTGAGTAAAAAATAGAATTGGATTCTCCTCGAAATCGTTGTCAATGAATGAACTCATAATCGTCATCGATTATGCTTGATATTATCATTTATAATTATAATTGATATAATTTTCTGACTTCTTTTGAATGTGTCATTTTGAATTATAACTTAAATTTTAGAAAACCGATTAAATTCTTTATATTTTTGTATATGACTATATTGAATGTATTTTGGAAATTGTGATAATGATATAGAAGTATTAAAAGTTGAATACGAATATTTAATTGAAATAATTCCCCGTATTAATTATTACTTGATGCTATATGTATCTGTTCCATGGAAAATATATTATTTACAATAATACCAAATTAGAATCAAACATACTTTGGAAAATACTAATTTGGAAACTTCTTAAGAGTTTTTCAAGTTTCTTGTTCAGCTCTTTTTTCTGTCTCATTTAAATACTAGAAAACTGTTTCAATTTTAGACTCAAGTATTCAATTCATCAACTGAATTAGAGCAATCCATAAAGTTTTTGATTGAATAAACAAACAGACAGACAAAGTTCAAAATCTTCTCCCAAAGAATCTTATCCCAACACAGCTGACACAAATCCAATTGGAGATGAAAATAAAAATGACATGAAAAATCATAAAGAAATTTTTTTTTTAGAGGATAAAAAGATCATCTACCAACGATGATAAATGATTAGAAGGAAATCAAATTCTAATTAGTAATAAATTAAAAATATATTTATTCCTTCGTTTTTCGTTAGACATACACGACTACAATACGTGAAATTATAAAAATATAATCAATATTCACTATATGATTGTAATGGATATAAATTGACGATCTGTCACATGCAAATTTTCCAATGGGGGATGTAACAGAAGTTTTCCATTTCCGTAATGTCGAGTAGTCATTTTTGTCTCTTGATGACCAATTTTGTATTCAGAGGAAGAGAGAAGAGCCATTCGGAGAGTAATTCTCTTTTTATTGTAACTGCAGAGAGGACAAATGAATAACAAAATCTCTTAGTGCATCACAGGTGGATGTATCCCAGTTCGAATATCTTGAAAATAATTTTTTTTTTAAATTATTTACCTATTATAAATTAAATATATTTATTAATCGAAAAATGTATGTATTAAGCAACTTAAATTATTTATTTATTAATTGGATTATTTATTATTTATCAAATTATTCTAATTATTACTTGAATTGTATGTTAATCAATTACATTTTATATTTTTCACAATGGCAGATATCTTTTCTTATTATTGAATAGGATTAAAATTATTATTATGTTATTTCAAATTTTCAGACAAGATTATTGTGATTTCAATGAGGGACAATAAATTACAACGAGAGACGATAAACTGCAAAGAGAAACGATAAAGTACTACGAAAGACTATAACTTACTACAACAATAAACTACAACGAGAGAAGATAAACTGCAAAAAGAGACGATAAAGTACTACGAAAGACAATAACTTACTACAACAATAAACAAGAACGAGAGAGGATAAATTACAACGAGAGGCAATGAACTACAACGAGAGAAGATAAACTACAACGTGATTCACTAAACTACAACGAGAGAAGATAAAGTACTACGAAAAACAATAACTTGCTACAACAATAAACTACAACGAGAGAAGATAAACTACAACGAGGGCCAATAAACTAAATCGAGAGACAATAAACTACAACTAGCGATGTTATACTAATAGGAGTGTCGATAAACTACAACGAGAGACTATAAACTACAACGAGAGACGACAAGCTACAATGAAAAGCGATAAATAAGTTTTCCTAATATAAAATAAATAATACGATTGAATTCTCATTTACAAATAATTCATATCGTAGATTTTATTTCCTTCTAACTACAATAATAATTAATATATTTTTGTGTCTGGGATGATTATTGATGATTACTAATTAAAAGATAATAAGTCATCTGAGAATGAGGAAAGATGTAATATTATTATACGTCAATTTTCATCAACATTCTCATCATACATAATTAATCATAATTAAGTGCAATTATAAGAAAAGAAATAAATAATTATTTATTGAAGATTTAGTTTCTAATACTCTATTGACGATGTAACTCAATAATTATTTCTTCTCTATTATGTAATAATATAATTCACAAGCCTTCCATTCTCTGGTACGATTATTATCATTATGTTTACTCATTAAATGTACTATATTATGAAAGAGAAATATGCATTATACTAATTATTTATATAGTGAGGAAGTATGTAGATTAGTTAATTATATTTAATGCAGTCATAAAAACATAAGATGGCTAAAATATTTATTTACAAAATTAATTATTAGGTAAAATTAAGATATATGATTTACTAATTTACTAATTTATCATCATATTATATATGATCGATTCATCACTATAATAAATATATAGTTGAGTACTACAGGAGAAATAGTTAAATAATACCTCTTATGAATCTAGACTATTTGTGACACGAATAGGTATAATCAGCATTCAGATGACTCAGCATTGAACTTCAATTTTGTTTCATTTCCAATATTTCCATCGAATTGAGAGAGATTCAGCCATCAGCCACTTTCCCTTCCCAGTTTATATATATATTTTTTTTGAAAAATCGAAAACTTTGAAAAGAATGGGAGAGATCACACGTGCAATAAGGTATATCGTATAAACATGTAAATGTATTTTTTTAGTATTAATTTTTAAATTAATTTCGTATTGTCGGGCAGTTATATAACAATATATGAAAATTTCCAATTCGAATCGTTCTTTTAATCTCTATCCATATTACATGCAGGTATCATGGACACTAAAAATATAGCGAGGTAAATTATTTTTATTATAAGAAAATTTTCCGGGAATTTGGGACTTTCCAATTGAAGATTATCTAGCCCTATATTGAAGATTATCTATTCTTGTGTGCATTGTACATTGAGTTGATGCGTAAATATGATACTGTATTTTTATATAACATTTATAGTATAAAAATTCTCGTTTACTACTAAAAAAAAAAATTCTATAAAAAAATACTTATCGAAAATATTTCATACACAAAATAATTTATTGTTGTAGCGGAAAAATATTAAATAATTATTAAAATATTTTAAAATGTCGTTATATTCCTTATTAATTTTTTTCATAATATTATTCCTTCGGGCTGTGTCGCTCATCAAGGGTCTGGAAAAAATAACATTTGATTTATTTTTTCAGAAATTAACCCTAGTAACCTAGAGGCTGGTCCTCCTGGACCAGTCTCTAGGTTTCATGAAAATATATTAATAAATTTATTTTTAAACTGATTTGGAAGATTAGTTTCCATAACTTTTGTTTCTTAACATAATTTCATAAGATTATACAAAAAAGGAGGTGATAAATGTCAAGATACTCATATTATGAGCATTTTTTCAAATATATATACAAAATAGACCACAACTTTAAGTTAGTATATTGCGAAAAAATATTAAAGGTACATGTTTCTTCCTGATCAATTTCATTGTAGAATAATTCTCCATCCACGGATAATTTACACTAAGTCTTATTTATTTTTGAGTATGTTATAAGGATTTTATTGATGGGTGGTGAAAATTGCTTTTTCTCTAATATTTGGAAAACTTAAGAAATATTTTTTCATATTTTTGTTAGGTAATTTTATTTTAAATGGATAGCAATTTTGTGGCGTTTACAAATGGATGTGTAGATATCAAATGAAGGTTTTTATAAAGGCAAAACATCGGAAAGTAATTTTGTTGTTGAGTGAGTACTGGTCTGCTTGGACCAATCCCTATGTTACTGAGCAAACTTTAAAGGGCTAGGTTACTAGGGTTAAAATGTTATTCATAAAAGAACATATCAAATATTCGTAGTAATAACCGTAGACTATAAATTTTAAAGGTTTCTTCAATGTATCATAATTATATATGTTCATTTTACGAAAAAATGTATTTTTCCTTAAATAAAATGAGTAATGTTCTATAATTTAAAACCTTTAAATATCAAGAATTATCGTAATAAAGTTTGATATTGATTTATGCAGTAGATATCATTAAACTCAACTAATTTTAATAATTTTGTAAATTATTATTTATTTCGTAAATTTTTAAATAATATTTTCAAGAACCTTCATTAAAATTATTAGTAATTAATATATTGTGCTTTTTCTTTGTGTTTCTAAGGTGATTTTAATTAAAAATACGAAACATTAATAGTAGAAATTTTGAAAGTTCCTCTCAAGGATCCGGGGAAAAAATAGTTTATTACATAATAATATAGAACTAAAGTCTAGAATCTTTGACTGTATTGATTTACAATTTCTTTCATTATATATTTTTTATGCCTTTAAAGTTTTCATTACTTTGTGTGTAATAATTATACGAAACACTAAACTGACACATAAGAAAAAGATTGTACACTCTTTCTTTTTACTTAAAATAAAATGCTATATACAGTATAAACAATCCTTTTTCGGCCATTTTTAGATTTTGATTATTTCATGAAGTATATTAACATTTCTATAATATGTTCATCCGATTTTATTCCATTACATTCACTTTGAATATATGTTCTTATTATCATTATTCTGTATTTGAATTTTCAAATGAAAGAAAAAATTAAACGGAGAAAAATTAAATAACATTAACTCTAAATAACATGACCTTATTTCCGGAAAAAACTGGTTATTTTTACTTATTGTTCATGAAATTATTTAATGAATATTTTGTAAGTGATATTTTTGATTCTTTTTTAAAATTCTATATTTTTATTATATTCATATTTTTCGAGTTGTGACATAAAGTGTTTTGAAAAATACTGAAACTTAATTAAGAAAAGGATGGAATTTTTTTTGTCATCTCACTATGTATTTTAATAAAAAGAACGTTTTATTTCTGCAGTGAAAAGATGGAATGAAAATCATTTATTCTAGAATTTAGATGATCCAAACTACGAGATTTTTTTACATTATTTTATATAAAACTTTGAATTCTTCAACGAATAATGTTAGCTCACATTATTTTAATGTAGAACAAACTATATAAATTCTGCTACAGAAACTTCCTTCAGTAAGTAGAAAACTTTTCTTCAAATATGAATATCTTGAAAATGATGAGCTACATGGAGATATGGAGAAGATTCGTTCATTTTTTTTGATCATTTATTGCATACAGATTTAATATACAGCAGTAAATCAAATATGCTTCGTAATATTCGTAGTTTTATAAAATAAAATTTGTTGAAGATCAATAAATTAAATTAATAAATCAGTTTCGCACTATAACGAAAGTTAATATTATTTGAAATGTGATATTTCAACTTTAATAATAAAACCCCGTTATCTCTGATCAAAATGTTATCACTCGCAAAATGCATCATAAGAAAAGGGAAATATATGTCCTCCTATTGCATAAATGGTTAAAAGCGGTTCCCTCAATGTAAATCGTAGTTACTCTGCATTCATGTCATTATTTTTATTTTTTGTCTTTCAAACTTGGGGGACAATGGAGAGGAAATACGCGATGAGAATTTCACTGTACTGACAAATCTAGAAAGATTGCACTTTGTTATCAAGAAGAAAATAATTCACACTGATGAATTAAATAGATAAGTTCAATATGATTAACTTGAATAATAAATATGGAAAATATCCTAAAATATGTATACGTGTCATCAATCGCAGTATTAAGTATCATATTTTTTATAATTGAACATTATGGAATCATTTTATATTAATTCATTGTAAATACATAAATCAATTGTATGTGAGAGTCAAACAATATATGCTATTTTTCTTTAAATTCAATATGAATTTTCTGTCTTTTTAAATAAATATTCATACATTTTATTTTAATTACTAATTAAATTGAAATTTATTCATCATTAATTAATTTATTATTACATTTAATAGTGTAAAGTAATTATGAATAAACTTTGTATGTGAAAGAAAAATGACATGCTATTAAATGTATTTATTAATTGACATCTTCTAGAAGCAAAAAGGTTTTGTTTTCATGAATCACCCAATCCACTTTCAAACTTTGATCCACTACTTAAAACTAAACTGCTGATGTGCTAACTATTAATCATATAATCTTATTTCAAAAGAAAGGTATTTAATCTCTAACGCAATTCAGGACATTAAAGGCAAAGCCCTGTCATTCATTACTACCCTCAACTGCTTCAAAAATGCATTGCATAATTAATCATATTATTCGTTGTATAATCCTCTCGTCGAAATTGGATAAGAGTTTCATAATCTGAACGACCAAATTTCGATGAGAAATAGAAAGTGAGGTTTGAAGTTGAATATTGTGATGTAAGTTCACAATCAGATAAATGAAATGATCGATCATCGATATGATAAAATACGGATATTATTTACTGCAATCGATAATCTTTGTAAATTTGGATTCATTTACGATCCATTTTTATTTCATAAATAATGATTACATTATATCTTATCCACATTTTTTCATGTAGTATATTTATTGTATATAATATTCACTGCAAAAATATATCACAAACCTATCTTTTATAGGAGACAGAAGTTTCCATTTTTCGTAAAGAGGCAATTTGTTGATGTTGGTTATTTTGTGGCAATAATGTGGCGCGTCACTCCCGTCAAATGGTCAGTTATTCCTTCTTTCTGCGTTTCTTTTTATCCAGAGAATTAAAAGACAATCAGCGAAAATATGATGATAACTTGAGGTGGAAAATCCTTCCAGCAGTTCAGATGCAAATCAATGTTCTAAAATGTTGGTCTAAACTGATGATAAAAAAATAAAGATTTTTTTACCTAGTGAAAGTAAACACAAACTTAATATATTACCAAGTGTTACTGGGATGAAACTATAATTTTATACTTCTATGAAGCCCATTCAAAACTTCAGATTTAATTCCTATTTTTTTTGTGCTTTAAATTTATTCGGACCAAATACAATGATGTATATAATATATATAATTTTCCATATTATACACCAACTCCATTAAAAATAAAAAAACATTACAAATTTAATAATATTCCCTTACTTAACTTGAGCCCAGTATAAAAACCACACGATCATTTATTGTAGTTTATATTTGTAAATATCTTTTCCATCATATTACAAAAATTGTTTCCGACGTTATCATCGGGATTTCATTGCGTAAAAACTCAAATTAAGACTGAAAACTAAATTTTTTCAAATCAATGCAAATTTGGTTTTAATTTTCATCCTATCATTTAACATTTAGAATATTCCAATATTCAATTAAAAGTTTCTGACTTCAAGTATCGTATAATGTAATTGCGTATAATATGTATGGAATTGTATATCATCACAGCAACATTTCCCGAATGTAAATTTTCAAAGTATGTCCCCCTTTTAGTGAACTTCCTGTTGTTTTTTTGTCTGATATGTTAGCAACTCGTAAGGTTGTTAGCATTAGCTACATTTCCGTTCCTTGCTGTAATATTTCAAAGTAATGGAGAATATAATTAATGATGGCGCAATGAGCTGTTATGCTATTTTTACTGAATCTTTTAGATTGATTTTTACAATTATAAAACAATTTCAATCATTTTGCTATTTGATTGATGATCGTGAATAATTTGAATGATATGTTATCAATGAACTTGAATTCAAATAACTTGTTTTACATATTTAAATTTTAACAGGAATCTATTATTCTCAATGTACAATCCAATTTTGGAATATGTTTTTGTATTATATGATAACGCTTCTTTACTCAATGGAAAACCTTATTATTGAAACCATGGAAAACTTTAAAATGGAAAATATGGAAAACTTTATAATTGAATACATGAAAACCTCATAATTGAATATATGGAAAACCATTTCAAAATACAGTTTTTCAATGCCATATAGATTTTCATGAAGAATAGAGATTAATCACTTCAAAATTCATCTACAGCAAAATTAGATGAAATTCGAATTCTATTCAAATTATTAATTAAAATTTTCAATGCAAAATATTACAGGACATTTGACGCGTTCAGCGGAGGAAGGGAATAGGCCACATTTTAAAATAATTCTGGAGAAGTATCCAGACTTTGTAGTTCGATTTTGAGGTATACTGAGATGTACAACAGACGATTGAAGTACTATTTATCTCTCTTTCCATAAAAATGACAGGAACCATAAAACTACCCTGCATTTTAATTTACTTACAACGATAACTTTTCCATGAAAAATTCCATTTTCGGATTTTGGGGCTTAGGTGTTTCTCCAAACTAATGCGTAATATAACTTCTCCAAAGAGCTTTATGATTGCATGATATAGTTAACTCAGTGGGTAGATGCATATTCTTGGCCACTGCTAAATTAATTCAACACCTGCCTTTAAGATTGAAATTCTTAATCAACAAAGCCAATTGGAACCATGTATTGTTTCTTGAGCATGTCTGGAGACGTGGTTAGAATGCTGTAGCGTTCAATATTCTGACGTCAATTCGAATAAACAAATGATTCAAAAATTCCTTCTAAAGATCACAATGATCATTTCATCAAATGTGTGATTATATGAATTATGTTATCGATAGTAATTGGTAATGTACAATTTTTATTGAATATTAATATCATAATTACGGTAAATAAATATGAAATAATTTTTCGACAGGAATTTGTACTTAAATTTTAAACATATTTGAATAAAGATTATTTTCCCTTTGTTTTTAATGGAAAATATTGTCTATATAACAGAAATATGCGTATTATAGTTTAACATGTTTTTATGTGCGTAAACCATTTCAATATGTGCAATATACATTTTGAAGTGAATGAATTACAAATATATTGAGTAAAGTAATTTATTACCTTCATGCAAAAGAAATATTCCATTTGATAGCAGATTGTGAAATATATTCTCTCGTGTTCGGGTGACAGACTCTTGTCAGATTCATTATTTACCTTCATAGGTGAAATAAAAACGTAACGATTGACGGTAGTAAAAATGTCTAACTCTCGATCAATTTCGTATATTAATAGTTACAAATTGTTCATCTGAATGAAAGCGAAATGTTGAGCTAATACGTTTCTTTTTAAATCAGAGGAAAACTCGATAATCAATAAAAATATATTAAAATTAGATTTGTAAAGAACCAATAGTGAGTTAAAGAATCAACCAATGAGTTTAAATAACCTAATAATAAAGAACCAATAATATACTAATTATAATACAAGATTCAAGCAAGGTTATCGATAAATTAGAAATTGAAGATCGTATTACATTCTTCTCTCAGTACTGAATTCATGTTCAACTTAAAAAAACATTTGATTATTGGTCTGTGAACCTCTCTTGTTTGATTTACTCTTAAGTTATTTTCAACTTGCTGTTATCTGAGATTTTGTACAAGGAATCATTTATAAGGCTGATTGAATGGACACGGTTAACAAAAGAGAATCGGGGCTTTATAATAACAGTTCCTGTAATCTGGAGAGATAAAGTATCTTTTTCCTGATTACCAGAGGAGGAATTGTTGTTGGTATTATCTCGGGCGAACAAACCCGAGATTTATCTATTCCCTTATAGAAAGAAATGGAAGTAGGTTCCTTTGTTTTTATCATTGTTTCTGTTTCAACTAAAAGTACACTAAAAGATTATACTATACGAGATTATGTCTATAGTGGATTTAGGGCATTTTTATGACTTTCTGTTTCCTATACGTAATACTTGAATCTTACTGCGGCAGTCCTGATTGGAAACAAAAATTAATTGTTGCTAGTTTAAAAATTCTATAGATAAAAATCCTTTGTTTAATCATGTTTAAGATTGCATTTCAAATTACGATTGGGAATATTAATCGAAAAATTATATTCCCGATCAACGGATATTGGTCAACAATTATAATAATCGTTAGAATAGAATCCTTATCTACCGAAGATGGAATTAATTCTATTCTGCGGAGTCTTTTCTAAAATGCTGTTATGTGGTGTGGATTTTTGGTTCTAGGCTGCTGAAGCGCGTACATAAGACTTCTTCTTAGTAAGATCCACTACTGAATATCAATTTAGGTATAGAGTTGAAAAACATGCAGAGTACACTTTTAGAAAGGTGACACTAATTGACAAAGGAATTCTGAAGCTAACGCCATGTAAGACTACCGTAGCGTGGCTATCCTGATTGAAGACAGAACACAGATTAGCCATTGACTACGGTATTTATAAGATAGATTGAGTAAAGGAATTCTCAACAATTGAAGGTTTACATCTTAAAAGTGCCTAAATATGTTATTATTTTAAGTCGTTGTTGTTAACAATGCTAGAATATTGAAAAAAATATCCTTTGACGGAGAGTTGACGTCTTAAAAGGTAGGTATTTAGACAGTTAGACAAAATAGCTACGTCTCAAGATGTTATTTCCCCTGACTAATCAAAGTCATAATTTACCGTGAATTTTATTTATTTAATGGTACTTCTATCTTTTTAACAATGTTAGTGTATTCAAATCAGCTAATCAGGGGTAGTACTTGCTATTCATATAAGGCGTTTGATTAGGCATTCCTAATCTTAAACTGTAATTCACTGCATATTTTTCTAAGAGTTATAACCTTCTGAAAGTTAACAACAAGATTTCATCGCAACTCTTACAATACCAATACAATAGTACAATACTATAGTAATAATACTATTATTTAATTATTAAATAAGTTGAAATAATCAAATTTAAATAGTACATTTTTAATGTGATAGAAGCTATAAGCAAAGATATTGTACTGCAATATGAAGGGCCACAAGCCAAAGTCTCTTAACCGCAAAAATCGGGTTGCTCAAGGTAAAGTCTCTTAAGCGCTTAGCACCAGTGAAAACGGTAACAATCTTGATGTGCTAAGCGCTTAACACTCACGTAAAACGGTTGGAGTTAGCGGTAAACAAGAGTCTCTTAACCGCATCTCATTGCACAGAAAACGGAGCGAGGGTAGACTCAAGTATTAACCTTGTACTTATTATGTTCATTATTAGACTCTTCTATTTATATGGAATTTAATATGTTTCCAATTTTTATAATATAATAGCGGTAGATATATTGTACTATAAAAACAATAATTTTGAGAGGCCTGCAATATTTACTTCAAATCACTTAGGTAATGAAGAATAATATAAATCACGTAATTTAAGTTGACATGATGTAGTAAATTATAGCAGTTCATTTTAATTTCGATTTCACGAAAGCTGTATCTTTAAGCTGCTAATTAATTTATATGCACTTCTTAACATCTTTATTTGACTAAACTTTAAATTACATTTTCATTCTCTGTTGCTCAATATGCAAGTCTTTAATTATCTTGTTTTTAATAAAGTAATATATTTAAATAATTGTTAACATTGCATTTATACTTTTAATCACACAATATCAGGAGAGGTTAGTTGAATTAAATGTATAGTAGAATGATGGTAGTGAACATAAATAGATTTTTTAATCTATAGTAGTCAGTTCCAATCTAGTCATTTGCTTTAGTAATTGCAAATATCTTCAAAACAATAACACTCACAAATTATCTGTACTGTACAGCAAAATAACTGTATTTGTATTGATTATTTAACAATGGATAAATTTCACATTTCCAAAAATTAAATTTATTAATTGTAATGTATATATTATAGGATTGGTGTGGGTAAACTACAGATTGGTAAATAACAAAAACAGTGATTTGGGAACTAAACATCCTACGGACACTTTCACTCTAAGCAAATCTTTTTATTGCTTTAATTAATGAAGCTGATGCTTCTCATCATCTTGCTGCAAATCGTATGGAATTTGATAGCATATTTTTGTTATTTTTATAATAAAAACTCTACAATACCTATTTTTACTTCAGACTTACTAATTTAAGGTCTGAAGAAAAAGAATGAAAACCATTTGTTTTGATTGTCAACTAGGTATACCATAACCATTTATTATTCGTGTAAAGGTATGCAATTGAATAAACTTATTATAGAAACGTTTATATACTTTAGGAAACAAGTTATATCATAGTTAAACAAAAACCGAAAACTTATTGTTTGTTCATAAATTTAAAATCAAAACAACGAGTGTATAATCTTTTTTCTAAGCGTCAGGTTAGTGATTCGTTCAATTGTTGCTCACAGAGTATCAAAAACATTAAAACCAAATAATATAATTATACTGAGTCTAATTGTATGCGGTTTGCAGAATAATGATCGTAGACCTTAGTTCTATAATATTATGTAATGATAGAAGAAATAAATCTGGCGGTATTCATACAGATATTACTTTTATTAGTATCGACAATACAGATGAAGATTTCACAACTATAATAAATATATTATAAATTTTATGAAGTAAAATAATACAAATAATGAAGGAGTTTTGCATGAGAACATTCCAAATGAAAGAAAAAATAAATAGAATATATACTTACAATTACAAACCAAATACACGAAGGTAAGAGGATCTAAATAATTAATGCTGTACTTCTAATTATCAATACCGTATGTAGCTACTCTAAATAATAAAAAATGTAAATTAAAAGTAATACCATAAGTTAACTGTTAGCAACTAGACTAGTATAGTGCTGAAGAGACACCAATCAATGTAATAAATTTACATTAGTAGGGGATTTAACGTCTGTTTCGTAACAAAATGCCATATCACTAAAGTCAAAAGAAAATTAAATACAAAGGACTGGAAACATAAGTGAAGAAGGAAAGTGGTTCCATGAGCAGTGATACAAACAACTGTTATTACAAAGCTTATGGATGCAGAAAAGCTCCTCCGTCACTTACAACTAAGGAATGTGATGAAAGACACAAGCACCGGTAACTGCACTTACGAATGGAAGAGGAAAATGAAGAGGTGATAGTAAATGAAGCCTACGAGCCTACCTAACACAAAATCTAAGAGGAAAATGAAGAGGTGATAGTAAATGGAGCCTACTGAGACTACCTAACACAAGATCTAAGACCTCGTAGTTGAAGAGCATAACCCTGGCGCTATCCTCTAAAACTGCAAGTAGCGTTAAAATATGAAAAACAATCTATAAACCACATTACAACAGTTTGGGTCCAAATGGAAGGCACCCCCCTTCTCTTCCATTCACCTCAGACAGTTTCAGAATAGAACCTCTGGCAGCTCAATATAATCAAATGATCATAGTTAATTTTTAAAGAGAAAAAGACAGATTGACAGAGCTAGAAATTTATTATTTAATGATCAGCTTTATTATTTTTAAAAGGAGGATTTAACGTCTGCTTCGACTCTGAGAAACATTCAGAAAATAAAGTGGCTCCATTAACAATGTTACCTATCACCAGTCTAGTGACAATGCACTTGGATGCAGAAAAGCTTGTTTCATACAAGTATTAAAGTTTCACACCAAGAAATGTGACTGAAAGGGACACAAGTACCGGTGGTTGTACATATGTATGGAAAAGGAAACGAAAATGTGATACTAAACGAAGTCTACCTAAAAAATTTAACATCGTAATTGAAGATCATAACCCTAGCGCTATTCTCTAAAACTGCAAGTAGCGTTAAAAAATGATAAACATAGAAATCCAAAACAGTTTGGAACCCAAGCGAGGCATCTCCCTTTTTCTTCCATTAACCATCGACAGCTTCAGGACGGAGCTCCTGGGTCAATTGAAGAGGTACCTAAAAATGAGTATGGATGCAATATTAATAATTCAATAATGATATAAAAAAATAAAAAACATGCTATTAAGATTCTATATTTGTTGTAAAATTCCGATAGCTAGTTATAAATAGCAACTAGTTACATTTTTTGGATCAATTATATAGCTATTTTGAATGCAATAAATTAGATAGATACTTATTGTATTTTTGATATAGCTAAAGCATATAGCATATTTATTTAAATTTGAGAAGTATTTTTAAAATTTTAAATACTTCTAATTTTACATTCAATATTAGAGAATAGCTACAGCGATTTTTATTTATTGAGTTCATTTGTTACCAAAGCATGATCTTGGACCAATCGCTTTAGAATTAGTTAATCATATATATAACTCATTAAACAATTAACTTTAAATTACATCTACAAGAGATCAACATGATGATGACTTACAATTAGGAACATCTACTCAAACTACACATGTATGTATGCAGTGGCAGTACTGATGTTTGAAGACATAGAAGAGCAATCATGGGATAGTTGCACACCTGTAAAATAAAATACATTCCTTAAAAGGTCATAAAATTAAAAAGTTAGATGCATTAGAAAGTAGCAAATTCAGTTCGGAAAAATTTATTCGGATAACAGTTACCTAACTGTGGTGACCTTATATAATTTTTATCTTTTGAAAAATTTGCCAGGGAGCTCTGTGATTAAGTTTGTGATATAATTCTTATACAATCTTTAAAATAGATTTGTTCTGCTCTGTTATATAAAAATAAAATAAATCATTTTAAGATAGATAGGGTGAGTATTGAGTAAAAAGCTACAAAAAAAGTTCTTGGTTTTGTAGTCACCTTCCTGTGCTTGAATGTAAATATTTTTTTATCTACAGTAAATGCAAATACATTTTTAACTAGCTATATTCAACTAAGTATATTGTGATAAGCATAAGCTAAATGCTCGAGTTCATAATAGCCTACTTCTATATTTATTAATTCTTTCCCATCACTAAACTGTTTACTTTAGAACAGCAAGCAAAAAAAAAAACAGATCAGTTGTTCAAATGAAAATATTATATTTTTAAGATTATTTGGATGAAAAGAGGATGGTACTTTATACTGAATATTATTTTTCGCATCAAATTAGCTACCGATTTTTAACTCACTACACATTTCCCAGTAGCTAGATATTGTTTTCCATCTTCACTTTTATCAAGATAATTAAGAACTTTCTTTGCTATATTTAGATTAATTGTAATGACAAAATAGAACTACTTTGGCAATAGAATAACATTTTATGACATTGATTAGATAATTAGATTCGACTCAATTTACAAAAAATGTTCATAATTTATTTGATCATTTGATAAATATTAAACACAAAATTCTCATTCAAAGAGATTAAAAGAAAAATGATTCAAAATATTCAATTTTTGAACATTTTTAGGAGAAAAATCATTGTTAATATCAATTAGCCAACTTCAGACACATTATTATGTAGTTATGGTACTTGAATTATCTATAGCTACTTTCAACATATAAATACAGTGAAAAGTCTACTCACATAGCAAATCAAGATGACACTACAAGTTATCCAAGGGTGAAGTATCAGGAGATGTCCTTTCCCAAGTCTTGATAGATATATCTGAAAGGAACAATTGTTTAGAAATTTTGTTAATCATATTACTGATAAGAAAATTTAACTGTTCATGACACACATCACACAGCATATTGATAAATTATAGCTACATTTAATTATCGAAGCATAAAATTTAAAATATTTTCAACAGGTTGCTTAGATCATAAGATTCATTCTTTAGATGGTTTCAAAGTTTTTGTTCTCTAAGTTGACCTTTATTATCAACTGTCCTATTCTTGAGCCAAAAATGAATAGCTTTTCAGAATATTTTCATACCAGTAACTTGACTACCAGTAAGTAGCTACACTAAAAGTTGTATCATTATGGCCCATTGCCGCCATAACCAAAAAACAAAAAGGAGTTTCAAGTTTATGAATATAAGCTAAATAATTGTTTAGTAGTCACATTTTCTATTTCATTTTCCAAATATTTTAATTCATAGTTGAAATTTAAAAACAACATCTTTTTTTGATAACTGTAGCGAATGCAAAATATTTGCATGTTTGAATGAAATCACTATCTTTAGACAGATAAACCAATCACACATTCATAGACAATAACTTATTAAATTTAGGTCAGAATAATCTCACTGCGATTATTTACCCCAAAAGTGTGATGCAATTATGCTAATTCTTAGGAAAGGTACGTTAATAAATGATTAACTTGTATAAGAGATACAAGATTGAAAATAGGTACACATCATTATTGAAATGATATCTTAGGATGGTGTAAGTATGGAGCTTCTACCTGAATTAGTTCTTATGTTAGATCGAAGTTTGCAGGAAAGTGAGATGGAATAGTAGAATACCCTAGTCGATGCTAGGGTTTTAGTGAAAAAATGACATGAATCTACAAAATGATTATTCACCAAAATAAAAAATATTTTAAAAAATCTGCAATATACTGGGTGGCACGAAAGAAATGAAACCCATTTTATAATTTTACTCACTCTCATCAAGATTTTGGTTACAAGTTACAAGCCATGACCCACTTTGAAAAATTCTGCTGGCCAACAAATGAATTTGAGGATAAATACTTCGTTTTATAAAATTTGCATCAATTCAATCTTAATATTTTGAAATCTGCAAAACTTCGGAGTTAGGTAATCAATTCATCAGTAAAGTCCTAATTTTCAAAAGTGGGTCTCAACACTCCATTCCCATTTTGAATATTTCCATCTGTGGAGCAAATACTGCCTATTTGCCTTAGTAACCTGTTATGCAGTGGTGTTAGGCTGTTAGCCTGGCTGCTATTACCAGCCATATTTTATTGTATTTTGAACTTTTTGCAAGACACTGACAAACAACACCATAGATTATTTTCCAGTAGCCAATACTTCAACAACATACTACTTAGGTATGTTCTACTTGACAAAATATATCTTTATTAAACTAATCACTGTAATCTAGATTTTACAATAAAAATAATAATTTACCTAATACATACTAATAACAGATTCAGACATACTTCAAAAAGTCAATAATCAATAGTTTGGAGTGTTAATTCTCCCAATTAGGTTGGTTTTATTTTTATTTTTTATACTTAAATATTTTTATTTCAGGGTGTAGCTACTATAAGCTTAATATTTTAATACAATTAAATTAATGGAAACTTCATAATAAAGAGTATTTAGTCTGTAAAATTAATTTGTTGGCCTAAATAATTTTTGATAGTGCTTTTCAGACTATTATTTATACCAATATTTGCTTAGAAGAATTAGTTCAAATTTTAGCACAAATAAATATTTGAAATTAAATGTTGAATTATTAGTATAACAACAAACTTTTGGACATAACCCAGTATGTAATTGGTGCACAAGAACCCAGTTGCATTTTCAAAAAGCTGAAAAAAATCCAATAGCTTATTTCCAATTTAATTAATAGTAAACAATAATTAATGACAAACATAAGCATTAATAGTAAGCATAAGAATTAATAGCTAAAAATCCACCGACGTTGCTGGAATATTATTTTCAAAGGGGAAAAACTATATTTAACTGTGAAAGAAACAAAAAAGTGTTTAGGTAAGTAGCTAGGTTAAAACTTAAAGTAAATAATAACTAGTATCCTAAGTCTACACTGCAAGAACTGGTAAAGTGTTCAAGAAATCCTCTATTTTGCTTTCTGTTCTCAGTAAATTGTAAAATACATGTAAATATAAGAAAATTAAACATTGTGAGTACAGAAAATGTTAAGAAATTCCCTTACTATCATACTTTTGGTCTATGCAGTAGGTAATCAATTTTAGCTAATGACCAAGATATTATGGTAACAAGTTGATAGAATCTGCCCGCATCTCAGTCTGCAAAATATAGGACATTCTCAACATTTCCTGTGACAACAATACTTAATATGAATTAATAATCATATCCCCCTATACTAATTATATTTAGCTACATGTATTTTTACTATTTTACATTATTAAGCCGAGAACAAATGGCAAAATAAGAGGTAAAGATTTCTTGGAGAACAGTTTACCAGTTTGTACAGTCTGGGAATCTGCCAAGACAGGCCATTAGAGAACTATAAAGTGTTCAAAAATAAATCCTCTATTTAGGCTTCTGTTCTCAGTAAACTACATGAAAGTATAGGAGAAAATTAGAGATTGTTCACACAGAATTTCAGAAAATCTTATAAATGTCCCATTTTCTGCTAACTGACTGGGAATCTGCTGATAAGCTGAGCTTAATAGCATGAGCTCAACTTCACATAAAATTAGAATATCTGAAAGTCAGGAGACACTGAAGTCACTGAAAGAAGCTACATTATGCAGAATGGGCTAGGATATCTGAAATTTTTGAGTTATAAATAACAGCCTCAACTCTGCTTAGATATTGATATCAGCCGTATTAGGTACACAAATTTATAATACCAAGTTGTTTTTACAAAATTACAGATAGTGGCTAGAAACCTACCTATAAAATTTAGCTACACTATGAATATTTAATAATGAAACAAGAAACAGATAATTGAATACTACTCATCCTGAGTCATCCAGTCTGCAAAGCGTATTCATATCGCCGAAGACCTTTGAAGACAAATTTTGAGGGAAAATAATTAATTTTCCTAATCAATTCCAATGTTTACATGTATTTATGTTTTTATTGGAGACATTTTGCAGAAGTCTGGTCATTTTGGAGACAGATTTGAAAATCTTTGAGAGATTTACCACACTTTACAGACTGGTTACTCATACACTCATACTAGGTCCTACCTACTCCACTAACTATAGCTCCAGGTAAAATAGTAATGCTCATAAACTGTCTAGCTACTTGTTCTTCAAGATTTAAGACTCCAGCCTCCAGGTAATAAAGCATGTCCAAACTGAGGCAAACTCGCCATTTTAATGGCGAGTTTGTGCCAGACTTAGTTATTTTGAGCCCTTCAATTGCAAATGGAGAGAAATATCTATTTTTTTCGTATGTTACACTACATTTAAAATGTTATTTTGGGGAGATTTTATGATAATTTGGTCATTTTGGAAAGAAATTTGGTCATTTTTGAAGAGAAATGAAGAGTTTATGAAACAAAGAGATATACTATTTTACTTTGGTCTTAAGCTAGTCTGAGCTAGGCTCAAATTGTCATAAATTCTATCTTAAAAAACATTGTATGATTGTACTAATTGTAGGACTACCTAGAGGCAAGAATAACTAGGAGAAATGTCTCTACTGTCTGAACCAGACTGTATTTTATGGTAAATTCCATCAACATATATGGCGGAATTTTGCCCTCTTTGAAAATAAAATTCTAGCTAAGTCGGTGGATTTCTAGCTCTTGCTGCTCTTTATTCCTACCTATGTAACAATTAATTTTCACTTTTTAGTGGAAAATCAGCCAAATTTTTGGAAATTGTTGGTGTATTTTTTCAACTTCTAGAAAAAGTCAGTGGAATTTTGTGCACCAAATACAGACTAATCTCTACATTTGCAATGAAGGCCCGAGGTTCCTAATTTGTTCAAAATAATTGTCATTAACCCACAAATAAAACAGCAAGAATGGACATCCAAGTCATCCATATTTCAGAGGCTGGTAAATTCACTAAATTGTAAGCCCATTTGACTCATTTTTCTTTTTTGATGATTTCAAGCCAAAATTAACATTGGTTGGAACATAGGAATTAATTCATAAATTTAAGCCAATTAGGAATTGGTATCTGATTTTTACCTTTTGAAATATAAGCCAATTAAATTAATCAGCTTTAACTGACATATAGCTACTCTGTGACATGGATGGACATAAGTTTTAATAGGTACTAGCCAGTGATCCACTAGGTAGTTAGTACCTGGGGGCTGGGCTGGGGTTTATATGAAAGTTTATTAACTGGCCCGGCCCCGAGCTGGGGCCGGGCGGGCCAGCAGTCTGTATTTGGTGCACAAAATTCCACTGACTTTTTGAAAAAGCTGAAAAAATCCACCATAAATTTTCAGTAATTTGGCCGATCCACCAACATTTTAGTGATTTTACCCATTTTTCCAACGAAAATTAATGATGATATAGGAATAAATAGCTAAAAATCCACCGACTTTGCTAGAATATTATTTTTAAAAGGAAAAACCATGAAATACCTACAGACCAGACTCGTAACTGGGTCCTACTCCTACTGAACTAGTATCTCTCAATTTAACTAGAGTCTAGAGAGCTCAGAGAGGCAGGTAACCTACATAGTATATACTAGCCATGTTTTAGAGTAGGTATGTCAGTTAAAGCCAACTACCTAATTGTCTTAGATTTCAAAAGGTCAATACTCAGATAAGTAGGTAAGTAGGTATACCTACCTAATTGGCATACAATTTTGAATTAATTCTTATGTTCCTATGTTAATTTTGGCTTGAAATCTACAAAATGAGCCAAATTGGCTTAGCTCAGAATTTTTGTGAAATTTTTTGGCTCAAAAATTGGCTTAGGTACCTACCTACAATTTTCCAGCCTCTGAAACATGACATAATAGCTACCTAGGTATATACCTACCTACTATTTTGTAATTTTAGGTTATAAGCCATACCTAAGTAGTACTTCAGGATATAAAACAAATTAAACTTCCAATCTTGCTACCTAATTAGGTAGATTGGCTTACTCCAGGTACATTTTCAAACTCAAAATATCAAAAGACGAGTGTCGACTTACCGGATGAAGAGATTTTCTTATACGAACATATTTTGAGCGGATTCTCAATGTTAATAATGAGTTTTTGGATCTAGATGTACAATTTAAACTAGGTATAGGTTCCTATTTCTAATTTCAAATCTCTACAGTGTAACAGATCTAAAGCACAATAGAATGGTCTTGAAATTCGTGCCGAATTAGGCGGTAATAAAGGATTGAGAAACAAAAGCTAAGCGTAATGATTGGTATATAGATTCGAACCCTTTATAAAACCTTTTTGTAGATTCCAGTATCTTCAAACAGATTTAATTGTTTGAGAAATACCTAGTTCGGCTAAGTGTTTTATACTATATTCAGATTCACAGCATAAGCTGTGTCAACTCCAAATATATTTCAAGGAACTGAATGAGTTTATTAATAAATACATAGGTAGTTTTAAAATTAATAGAAATATTATTTTTTATACCTAATGGTTTATTGATATTCCTGATTCAATTTACGTACTTTTCATCGAATGAATCATTCTTTCCGGACTAAACCTATACTTTTATATTACGTGGAAAGTTATTACGATTCATTATTCCTAATTATTGTATATATACACTCCCATAAATAACATTGCAAAAATTAGCTATATATATACTTCGTTTTCTATGCTTGCACTTCGTTTTCTATGCAATGAGATGCGGTTAAGAGACTCTTGTTTACCGCTAACTCCAACCGTTTTACGTGAGTGTTAAGCGCTTAGCACATCAAGATTGTAACCGTTTTCACTGGTGCTAAGCGCTTAAGAGACTTTACCTTGAGCAACCCGATTTTTGCGGTTAAGAGACTTTGGCTTGTGGCCCTTCATATGATATACTACTCTCGCCAATTTTTATTTTAATAGTGTCTACTCTATATAGCGCCATCTGGTTTCAAAAGAGGTAAAGAGAATTGAAATATTGTGAGGACAATTGAGGTATGTTGTGAGCGTGACGTCATAACAGCTAATAATTGAAGAAGATAAATTTGTAAACGTAAATAGTTATTTATTTGTATAATACAATATATAAATATATATTAAATAAATCATATAGGCTGTTAAAGCCCTAATTTTCTCTTTAAATTTGTTCCATTTCTTAGGTTAGGTCAAAAATCACTCAATTGTCGCTTCCTATCAATAGTAGTATTTCTACTAGGGTAGGTACTGAAGTGTAAAGCTTTGTGAGCTGTTGTCACAAATCGAGTGATTTTTGACCTTGACGTCAACAAGGCAACATACATAAATAGAAAATTAATGTTCATCACTGTTCCTTATAACGGAAATAAATAATCAGTTTTCATAATGTTATGTTTTTTAATAGTTTTAAATATGATTTTAGAGTGTTGCTTTTATGCATGCAAACAACATACCTCGATTATCCTTATTGTATTTCAATTATATTTCCCGCTTTCGAAACCAGGTGGCAGAGAAAATAGAAATTGTCGAGAGTAGTGTATCTTATTGTAGTATAATATATTTGGTATTAGACTACCTTCTACAATAATGGATAATAGAAAGATCATAAATCTGCGACGAAATTCGTATCGAAATTTATCGTAAAGTGAAACACTTATTATCTATCAAAAGGATAATGTCTGAAATTATGATATTTAAAGATAAAATTCGATAAATATTACCACTAATCTCTATTCTGCCAATTACATATATCCTGATTCGGAAACAAATACCAAACTATTATCAAATACAACATTAAATTTTATCTTATATTTTCCAATGTAGATTTATATACCAATCATATCAACAATTGTGAATTCAGTCTTATTGTGAATTATTTTTCTTCGATATAGTATAATTATTTTTACTGCTCTCCAATTGAAACCAACGGAGAAAAAAATTGCAAATTCGATATCCTAATAAGATCCACTTTAATCTCATAATTTAATCATGAGAAACGAAGCTAATTCAGACCAAAGAAAATGAAGTTGTGTTCAATACATTTCCCTTGTCAATATATATAACTCTAATTTATGTTTTTAAATTCGCAGCTTTACTAAATTGATATATGATAAATTTAAACCAAGTTTGGATTAATAAAAAAAGTAATAGTAAGATTTTTATGCTATATTTCAGACTAAATATAGTAAAAGGAAAGAATAGGAAACAGATCAGTTGATTAATAAAACTAAAACATCAGATGTTTCCAACATATGCAAGTTGTAGTTAATTTCTCCTTATATATTATTATAAACATATTTCACTTTAAAGGTGATAATTATAACAATCTAATCATCTGATGTATTTTATATTTTTATTTATTGCATGATGATGATGATGTCGACTCCTCCCCACTCCCGACACTGGGAGTGGAGTCCGTTTCACTGCTATCGCGGTTTGCCACCCCGCAACGAGCCACCCCGCCAGTAGGGAGGGGTACCACCCACCCCAGCAATGCTGCGGGTAACTAAGCCCAGGGCCAGGGTGGAGGTGTGAGGTTTTATGTTTTATTTGTGTGTGTGGTGTGGGATTTATTTGTTCTGAGTTGTGCCACTTGTCTGCGTGTGTGTCTGGGTAGTGTGTTTTCATTTGTGTTTATTTCAGGTGCTTGGTCTTGAGGTATTTTGTTTTGGGTTTTTGATGTGAGATATGTGTTTACTATTTGTGTATGGATGGTTTTCATGTTTTGTTTGATGGTATCTGAGGTTGTGTTTTCTGGGTTGGTGTCTAAGTTTATTGTGTAGTTGTTGTTGTTGTCATGTATGGTTTGTTTCTTTGGGTTGAAGGTAGTTGGGTTGGGTTAGGTAGTGGAGGGGATGTTTTGGATCTAGTGTCTTTTGTCTATATTGAGATGCATGTAGTTTGAGGTGTTCTGTGAGTGGTAGTGTTTGTGTTTCGTCGTGTAGATGTTGTATGTTGGTGTCTTGTGTGCATCCAGTGGCTGTCCTGAATGCAGTGTTTTGTATTGTCTGTGGTTTGTTAATGTTTGTGAATGATGTTATGGGGGAACAAACTGTGTTGCTGTATTCTAATATGTGACGTGTGATTGTTTTGTATGTGTGTAGTAGTGTTTCTTTGGATTTGCCCCAGTATGTGGATGTTAATGTTTTAATTATTTTGAGTGTACGTTTGGCTTTTTGTGTAGAGTTTTGTGTGTGTTGTGAGTATGTGAGTTTTGGATAGAAGGTGACTTCTAGGATTTTTGGGTTTCGTGTTGTGGGGAGTATTGTGTCTTGTATTTCTAGTGTGAGTGTTTTGCTATATTCGGCTGGGTCTGGTATGAACATTGTGGTCATTGTTTTTGTGGCATTCAGTGTAAGTTGATTGTCTTGTGTCCAGTTGTGTATTTGATGTAGATAGGGTTGTATTTATGTTTGTGCTGTGTGGAAATTTGTGTGTGATGAGAGTATAGTGATATCGTCTGCGTATGTGATGAGTTGTACTGTGGGTGGTGGTGTTGGTATGTCAGATGAGTATATGTTGAAAAGTGTTGGTGATAGGACGCCACCTTGTGGTACTCCTGTCTTCATGTGTCTATGTTTGGAGTTTGTGTTGTTGAATTGTGTGCAACTGTTGCGTCCTTTAAAGTAGTTTGATATGTACCTAGTGACTGTTGGTGGGATGTTTGTGTTATGTATTTTGTGAATGAGTTTGTGTATGTTAACCGTGTCGAAAGCTTCCGACATGTCTAAAGCCACCGACACGGATCTTTGTGGAGGTTGTTTCATGTTGAAGCCCAGTGTGATGGTGTTGTTTATGATGTGAAGTGCTGTTTTTATGGAGTGTTTGGCTTTGAAACCATGTTGATGACTGTGGTGAGTGATGTTTGGTGTAATGTATGTGTTTAGGAGTATTTTCTTAAGTGTTTTGGCTATGAGTGAGAGTAGTGAGATGGGTCTGTAAGATGTACCTAAGTTTGTGTCTTTGTTGGGTTTTGGTATGGGGATGACTTTCGCCAACTTCCATGTGTGTGGTATGTTGTTTGTGTTGAGTGCAATGATGGCCAGTGTGCCTAGGTGTTTTAGGTTTTTGATGTTGATATTGTCTGGGCCTGTGGAGTTGTTGTTTTTGGATTGTTTGATGGCGTCTATTGTTTGTGTGCGAGTGATGTCAATTAGTGTGGTTGTTAGTTTCTTGGTGTGTTTGTCGTGTTATTTCTGTGTTCTATGTTGTCCCTAATGTGTTCTGGTAGTAGTTTTAGGTTGTTGCGTATTTTGCCTTTGGGTATGTTTCTTTTGTCAGAGTGTAGTATGGCATTAATGAGTATTTTGTTTGCGGTATGTATATTTGTAGGTATTTCTGTGTCAAGTAGGGTGTTTTCTATGTCTTTTGTGAGTTGCTCCCAATCTTCTTTGTGTTAATTTGTGTATGCACGTATATTTAGTTGTAGTTTGTATTTTGTTTTGGTGTTGTATGTGATTTTGATGGGGAGGTGGTCTGATGAGAGTGCGTTTATTGTGTTCCATGTTATGTGTCTGTGTATTGTGTCAGATGCTGATGTGATGTCAGGGGATGTTTGTTGTTGGTTTGGGTTATTTGGGACTCGTGTGGGAGTGTTTGTGTTCAATATGATGTGATTGGAATTTTCTATTAGGTTGTAGATGAGTAAGACTCAGTGGTCTTCTGTGTGTTAAAGTCATAATTTCCCGTCATTTTCGGATAAAAAGGCTATAATCGTTTACAAGAATACATATACCTATATGTCGTTGAAAAGTAGTTTCTTATACGTAATATAACGGAGAAAATTATAACTTCTTTAATAATGGAAAATATAATAATCTTAGATAAACAGTGCAGCTATCAAAGAAAATGTTATTATTTCAAGTTTAAAAGGAACTCACCAACATTTTGGTATTTCAAAGATCCACAGAAAGTTCAGAGAAAAGAACTTTCATTCTTTTGAGTTTGCTCTCAATTCATTAGGTATTTTTCTCCTCTGGGTTATCATATTTCAGAAAGAGAATGGATGAGAGCAGTAGCTCTTAGTTAAGGGGATGGTTCACGCTTTGTGCTATAGCTACCAATAATACTTGTCCGATTGAGCTGAGATTTTGACATATGGTGTAGAATGCTCCAAATCTTTGAAGCTGCTCATGTAAATTTTTCATTTAGGGGCCTTTCTCTCCCGTGGGGGTTGAAAAACCTGTTTTTGGAACCCCTCACCAAAAAAAGCGCCCAGGGTTGGGGGTTCGTCCTACAGAAAAATTTATGGGAGATAATCTGTTGAGAATAAAATTCCTAAGGTCGTCTAGAAGCCCTTTTTTTGAATTTCGATCTCAAATTTTTTTTATTTAATTTTTAATTCTTTTTTCACTTTTTAATTTTTTTTCCTTTTCGAAATAAAAAAGTTAGAGATCGAAATTAAAAAAAAGGGCTTCTAGACGACCTCCGAACAGATTATCTCCTATACATTTTTCTGTAGGACCAACCCGCAACCCTGGGCGCTATTTTGAACGAGAAAATTTAAGTAAAAAAAGTTACGAGATAATTGAGAAAGAAAAAAAAATCATTTTTTTAAACACAAAAAATTAGGCTTTTCGTCCTGGCCGTCAGGTCGCTTCGGAGGGACCAAAGGTCCACCCTGGCAGCGACGAAGCCATCAACCAAAAATGGGAGGCTTATAGGTACACAAAGGTACAGAAGAACAAACAAACATCAAAACAAACTCTCACCTCAGCACCCTATACATTAAATCATAATTGGCGCACTTAGAGTCATCCGATCGCTATGGAAATTTCCACAAGTTTTCTATGGACTATTTTGGGAGTAACTAGAGAAGAAAATTTTTTTGGGAAAAAATGTCAAAATAAGCGTGAACCATCCCCTTAACATCAACACCCATTGATGTTAAATAAGACACTCATAATGTGATTTCAATGTAGTGCACAGAGTAATAAAATTAAAATTTGATTTATATTATTATCTCATACTTAAATTTATGCAAGAGTTTTCATATAACGAATTCATGGTTTAAATTTGATTTCAATTATTTCAGTGAAATCATAATATTCCTATTTAATATCCCTATTTAATATTCGAGAACAGCAAGTTAATACCCCATCGCTCGTAATCCCTGATCACTTATGTCAGTTTCAATAGCAGCTCCTAATTCAGGTACTGATGAACTGTCTATCAGCTTGAGACAATTTGAAGGCTGTTGCTAAATCTGATTAGAGTCTCAATTGGCTGTCGTATAAATTTATCGAGCGGCGCTAGTCTCACCGAAGGTAAATTCTCTGAAAGATGGATATACCCAATTGAAAATAAGAGCAGGTTTGAGGCAGCGGTTAAGCCGATCGGGGGAGTCACCATGGTTGCCTGGGAGCAGGGAGATCGCAGCGTGGGAGCCAAACTGACCGCTTAGGGGGCTAATTCTAGTCTGGCGTAACTGCACTGAACTACTATGGGCACTGGCTCCTATTTGCTTAGCGCGCTGCTTAACTGCGGATACGCGGCCCCTAGCCAACACTGCTATAATAGAAATACAATATGACAGTCGTGGCTAGAGGCCGCGCATCCGCAGTTAGGCAGCGCACTAGGCAAATAGGAGCATGTGCTCAGAGTAGTTCTGCAAATTTACGCCGGAGTAGAATTTGCCCCCAAAGCGGTCAGTTTGGCGCTCTTGCTGCTCCTTAGCTGCCATGGTGACTACCCCGATCGGCTTATCCGCTGCCTCAAATATGCTGCTATTTTCACATGGGTAGGCTGAATCACAGTCTGAGAAGAAACGGTTCTAGAAAAATTTCCCCGCAGAATTCTTCTTCACGGGATATTCAATCAGGAATATTTCGCTGCTTGAAAGCTCCACGGGGGAATTTGCAGGCCAAGGAAGGAACAATTGAATGGATTGGTAAGCTTAAAGCGTACGTTGTATATTTAGTTCAAGATGATTAACTATCACATCAAATTTAATAATGATATCAATTATCCAATCAGGAAAAGAGTTTCCATGTGGGACGTAGAGCATTAAGTAATATTTCTCAATAATCTTTAGTGACCATTAGTTATTACTCTGTGTGGTGAATTATTAACAAGCACTAAACAAACTATTACCTTAGATAAAACTAGTGTAAATCTGAGGAAAATTCAATATCAGATATATATTCGCAAAATAGAATTAAATAAGAAAAATATATAGATTGGTAAAATTACTGAATCCTTCAAAATAATCAGCAAATTAATACAAAATAATACTCACCATATAATTTAAATATTTGTTCTAAACCCTTGAATGCCGCATGATCATCTGTATATATATTTTTTTATTTCTCAGATGCTTTCCTTTACTTGCAAATTTCTTTATGGAAGTGAAGCTAAATTGCCTGTTTAAGATGAAGGAGATACAGTATAGGATTATCCGGTGTGGAAAAGCAATTTCCAAAAGAGCTCTTATAAGTGAAGACATAAACTATTATTTGGTGTGAACGGTGAGATTTAAGTCTATGGGAAATAATTTGAATCTATTAGAAATATAAGGATATTCATTGATGATAATAAAGAAAATGTGTATTAGGGCCTTTTAAAAAGGTCCTGATGTACGAGATAAATGGTAAAAAAATATGAGATAAATGATAAACATTATCGTACTTTTGATAATGATATCAAAAGTACGAGATAAATGGTATCAAAAGGTTAGCTCTCGCATTTTGCGCAAGGGTCTCTCTCTGTTCCACGTCTAATCCCACTTGTCGGTAACTTCACAGAAAACAAACGTTGTTTCACGAAAACCTAAATGAAGAACAATAATAATTATTATTAAAGAACAATTATTGAAGAACAATTATTCAAGAATAATTAATGAAGAACAATTATTAAAGAACAATTATTGAAAAACAATTTGTACATTATTATACAATGTACATTTACTATCAATATAATAGGTAGTAACGTCTGTTATGCAGCAAGACGTGAGATGTGAATGGGATTTAAGACGTGGGACTGATATGGATATGTAAGATGTGGGACATGATATGGGTAAGTAAAATGTTTTGAGACGTCTGAAATCCATTGTACCTCGAAATCCATTGCTAGATTTCTCCTGCTGTCCCAAGCGGGAAATAGTTAGCTTATCAAAAATATTCAATCAGTTGAAGTTATTTTGAAACATTAACACGAATTCATATTCTATTTATTTTCAAATTCAAGTAATGAAAAATAATACTAATTTTAATAATCAATCAAAATTATTTCAAAGAAACTCATAGAAATACATAGAAACTAATATAAATCCATTAAAATCCATAGAACTCTTATAAATACATAGGAACTCATAGAAATCCATAGAAACTCTTAAAAATACATAGAAACTCATAGAAATTCATAGAAACTCATAGAAATCCATAGAAACTCATAGAAATTCAGAGAAATTCGAATCCATTGAAATCATTAGAAAATCATAGAAATCCATCCAAATCCATCGAAGCTCATAGGAATCCATAGAAATCCTTAAAAACTCAATGAATCCACAGAAACTCACCAAAATCTATCCAAATCATAGATGCACGACTAATACCGGGCCGGACTGACTTTATCGTTCTAATATACGAGAAAAGTGACGTTAGCTTTCGAGTATTTGCTTCCGACTGACAAAACTCCTTACAATGGAGTGTGGGAGCAACTGAATTACAGTATATTGTAGGCAGAGAATGCCATGCGAAGGAACGGATGCCTGAATTTTGGAGTGAAGTAACCACACTATGCTGTGTTACTGCAAAGATTCTTTTCAATACTTTGAATGAATAAATTAATTCAATAATACCAACCGAAATTTGTTAATGAATTTATTTTTTCATCCTCAGATACTTAAGAACAATATAGTTATTTTTAATTCAAAACGCAATTTACTGATATTCAATTTATGAAAATTGTCCAACGAAAGTATTTCATTTCCATAAACGAAAATATCAATAGAAAATAGTCCACTATTTAAATTTTATGATCTTTACATTCAATTCAGTGAATGGACATTCAATTACGAACTTTAATATGATACGAAGTTTCATTGTCCTAACATTAAATCATCAAATATGATATTAATGGAATATCCATTCATGGAATTCATATTCTATATTTCTCTTGGTATTCATATTTTATATTCACTCTAGGCATTCATATTCAATATTCTCTTTGTATTCATATTCTAAATTCTTTACCGTTATTCATATTCTATATTATCTATAGGCATTCACAATCTATATTTCCTTCTTCTATTGATATTCTACAAAGTGTGAATTCATATATATTTTGTTTCTCTGCCTACAAATTCTATATCTTCATTTCACGGGGCAATGACTTGCGTCCATAGCTTCCATTGCTTCTACGAACACTTTGCCAATTTCTGCAGCCTGGCCCCGTCTTTGGGGAGGATGAAAATGTCTCCGGAATGATCGATGGGGCAGATAGAATTATAAACCTCCATACATGAATAAAAGTAGAGATGCTGCAGAACGAAGAGCCAATATTTCCCTTCCTGAAATTCCATTTCGTTTTGCTACAAGAGAGTGCATCGCTACCAAATACACGTATTTGTCATGCAAATTATGTAGCATATCACTGACACATAATAAATATTTCAGACAAGTTTTTTTCCGTCTCTCTATTCTAGCCGAATATTTATTTGACAACATCAAAATTCATGTATATATCCATAGCTATATTTGCACAATGTGTGCATACATTGAATATTGCAGCTCTGATAGCAATTCATGGTGAGAATATTAAAGATTAAGGATAAGAATTTACCTTAAACTTCTATGGCCAACTATAATATTTTTCTATTACTATAGGTAGATACTATGTTATTGCATAAAATTTATGTGTGATTCAAATCAATTAATGTATTAGATATTTCTCCAATATAATTCTTTATCGTAAATAAAGTTATTATTTCTTCTTTGGCTTACAGATCGTCAGCTTTAAGTGGCAATTAATCATTTTTATAAATTATTGCAAATTGAGAAGATAGACTCGTAATTGTTGATTCTTTCGCTCGTTCATTATTAATTGGGTCGATGCGAAAAGTTTGTCTGACCTGAATGATAGTCTGTTTGTTTTTGTTTGAATAAATATAATAGAAAAATTATTAATTTATTCGAATAATTAAAATTAATAAGTTAATTTGAAAGATTAAAAATAAAAAATGTTCCTTAAAGATTAAAAAGGAAGAAAATCACTTTAAATTACTAAATTGAATTGAAAATCAATTTCAATTTGAAATCTAATACTAAATAAAAATTCAATTTAATTAAGAAACTTTAATGAAAAAATAATATTGAATTTTTTTCATCTTGATAATAACTAATTGGCTTGTTTTTAATTCTCATATTTTTTACAATTGTGTAGGAAAATGACATGACAATAGGGGCGAATAATTGTCACACATATCAGAATAGATGTCTAATAACTGTCTATTCCCTTCATAATACCAAAAATAGAAAAGTAACATTCATATTTTGCTATATTTCTTCTTTCCACATTACCTCAATTAATAAAATATAAAACTTATAGTGTTTAGCAGTACTTTCCCGCAACAGTTCATTATTTAAAATGTCACACTCTAGGATCTAGGTACAGAGCTCTTCTAGTGGCCAAATGCAGAAAATTTTCCTCCCACCACAAAAATAAGTCTAAAATACTAAAGATGACTCAGCGTAAACTTCCCTTATGGGAATACTTTACCGCTGTGAAAATCGCGTCATTAACGCTAGTAACCCAGCCCGTAAAAAATGGCACAGCGACCTAGCGACTGGCGCGCCTAGATTACTAGGGTAAAGTCTCTTCGCAGCGCAACGCTGACGCTGACGATTTCACCCTCGAATCTATGAAGAGAATAAATAATAGAAGGAATTTTTGAGGAATTCTTTGATTAAACTGAATAATATTTTGTCAGGAGATGAAATGCTGCAATTTGAATGGCTGGGGGCAGTCGAGTGAAAAAAAACTAAAATTTTATGCTTGTTATGTCCTAAGACCTGAAGGGACTTTCAAGTGATGATAACGTGCACTATTACATATATTGGAACACATGTATACGCGTACATTAATGAATTGCAATTGACAAGGCATGAAGGGTCTAGTGTCCTTTTCTTTTTATTCATGTAAGACTAGTCAACCTGTGCCCAGGCAAGAATTCATGATATATTAGGGGAATATCCTGGGAATAAATCCATTTTGCCTGTGAAGCACCTATTTCTACTCATTTTCTCTTCTTCGGATTCAATTTTATAGGAAATTTATTGACATACTCGTCATATATCATTTGTCGAAAATTTGGGTTCAAAAATATCAATCAGTAAAATATCGAAGCAAAACTAAACTAAAAATAATTCCTGATTTTAAGAATTTTCAAAAGCTGCATATGAGTTGTAATAATAAAACTATCCCAATGTTTAAAAACAAATTACATGCATTAATAATTTCACTTTATCAATTCCTAACATCTCCTCAGATGTTATTCCTCATCTTGTCACCGATGTTTCAGTTTGTCAGTTCCTAACATCTCCTCAGATGTTATTCCTCATCTTATCATCGATGTTTCAGTTTGTTATTCCCTAAGGCTTTTCAGAGCCTCTCTCGTTCTCTTGTATCACCTGAGACAACTAATTGTTTTCAGGGAGAGATGAGCTGCATAACACGCTGCTCAAATTCCAGAGAAAACATTTGTAGCAGCGGAATGAATTCTGTGATGAAAGCATTGTTCATGGATGTCCATCATGACTTCTCTCTGTTTGATATATATTTAGAACACTGTCTATTTGTATACACAAGAGATTTCAACTCCTAATAATTCTGAAACTTGGGCCGGATGAAGGACAGACTATGTTTCATCATAAGTTTGGTTCAAAATATTCAACTATAATAAATTTTCGAATATCTATGGTAAATTCCATATTCCTTTTTTAGAGATATAATATACTTTTTAATCATTTATTGAAATATTTCATTCAATATATTTTATATTGTGAATATTATTTCATTGGAACATATTTATATATCTGGTCTGAAGTGTTTAGTCAATCATTGAATATCTTTGAGGTGTGAAAGCTCTTGACTTTAATGATGTTAGGTGTTTTCTCTGTGAGAAGATCAAAAGTTAAATAGTCAGGAAAGTTGAAGACCGATGGGAAAACTGCAAATTCATTTTAAAATTACCGTATTGATAGTATTTAAAGTTGACAGGAAAGTGAAATTTAAAGAACTTCTGCAAATGCTTTATATAAAAATAGTTCGTAACCCTTTTGTTGTATATTGGTCACTATATGGTGATCATTTATTATTTCAAGTTATAGGGTGACTACTCAATTACCGTAGGGGTGTTAACATAATCCATTTTCCAATCTGACTGTTGAAAACCGAAATCCCTTTTAAGTACAGTAAGCATAAAAATATTGTTTATTTACATGTATCACTTTATAATATTTTTTTCATATAAATATAATCCAGAGGAAGAATTATTGAAATGTAATATACAAATTTTAAATATAAAAGCTACATGCAATAATTTACCAATACGCTAAAGTAAAACATTAATTAAATCTTAGCAATGCATTGATTAGAAATTCTCTTAAATATCAGAAAAATAGAGATTATATCACTTATGATATTCTATTTAGTCTACTAGAATACATTAATAAACTGTCAGATAAATAATCCATAGAATGTATTATAAATTCTCACTCTAAATTTAACATCCCTCATTTCAAGAGCGTTCTTTTAATTCTATATGAATATATATAATGTATTATAGTTTCAATTGGATCGCGAATTTCTCCCGTGTTTATTCAAATCAACTCAACTGCTGACTTGGCAATCAGAGGGAGAAATTTTGAGACCAAATATACACACAAAGGAAGGAGTTCTGCTTGTCGAGGTGGTCAGAGTCGTGTCCGGACAATTCGTCTCGTACAATTCGTAGCGGACAATTCGTCGTGGACAATTCGTCGCAGTCCATTTTATATGTTTACTATAATATTATATTAATTCAACACAATATTTTAACAATTTATTAAATTATTCAATTTACACCCCACGTGTGTTTATTTATTTAAAAATTTGGTGTCCGCTTTTATTCGACGGGTATTGAACATGAAGAATGTAAATGTGATACGCACGGGAATATATTGACTTGATATCTAAATTGTTTTTATTCAATTTTTGTGTGTATTCTATCTATGAAATAAAGTATCAGCTTATGCAGAAAAATTTATTTTAATTGAGTTAACTGAAGGAGCTTAATAACAAGTAATAAATTGGTATTGAAAACCCATTATTTTTAACGGGCAAAAACACAAGTGTTTAATAATTTATTTCAAAACGTAGAATAGTTTTTTTTTTCCAGAATACAAAATTAAAAATTCACCAGAAATTATTTGTGTATTATAGATACCAAGTTTAGGACATATTGAATCATTCATTATTTGGAAGATTTAGAAAAAATGGAAAATTAGGCGATTTTCTTGTTGAAACGAAATATGAGATTATTTAATAATATGAAATAGTGCGAAGTGGAAAATATGGCTACGATGTGTCCGCGACGAATTGACTCCGTGACTAATTATCCTAGCACCGGTCAGAGTTTACTGACAGACTGAGTAACATTGCATGCATTGAGGGGAAGTAAGCTAGCTGATGAAATGAGCTTATAAAATATATAAGAAACTACTCTATTTGGATATACGTAAATAGGATGGTGGGACGAGTTATAAAAAAATTGTAACACTTTTATTTGGAATATAATATTATACTTTGAATTATTGAGGAAACTTTTTTCTCATGTTTTTATAATCTATTTGTAATTATCTACAGATTTTTTTATTAAATCGATAGTCTTTATCAAAAATTTGTCCCATATCATAGAAGAGATTTTTTCAATTATTTTTCATTTAAAAAATACACACATACACTTAAAATAGATTATAGTCTTTCGAAAATGCATTGAAGTTTTTATCCCTCTATAAAGATTTAATTTAAATATCAGATGCATGTAACTATTTATAACTTAAAATTTTGTTAAATAAAATAAAATAATATAAATTATTATTATATTTTTAATTCGTAATAATAATATCCTACTGAACTGTAGTATAAATAAAATAACTACGAAGTTATTACAATATTTATTAATCTATTAATCCTTTTCATTTTATTTATAATTGCATCAATAAATGGAAGGAACAACGATAATAATCATTTGAAATAAAATATAATGATAATCTTAGCACAAGTTACATAAATTCAAGAATATACAGAAATACTTTAGTCTTTTGAAAGTATTTTTTTATATTGAAATCAAATACAAAATTAGAGGCTAAATTTGACGTGTGTCACAATCAGTAGCCTTGTTACAAAAACATTGTGTAAACATTTTACTCAGGTTATTCTTTTACTATACATTGCTATGATGATTTTGTCGGATGAAATGTATAAAAAGTCTACAGTTATTATGTTGATGCGTTTTACAGGCACATATAAAATAAATAATATATTATATACCTAAAAGTTATGATATAATCTGCACACGAAAAAATGTAATGAATATACAGAAGATGTTTGAATTTGAACAACATGATAGAAATGTATTTTAATACTTTTGATATGAAATGATATTATTTATGAAGTGAAGAGCGAGTGAGACGACAAAAAAAGTTTCCATCCTTTTATTTTTCTAGAGCTTTCGAATAATTCAATTAGGATATTGATAATGAATATTGAATTATTCGAAAGCTCTAGAAAAATAAAAGGATGGAAACTTTTTTTGTCGTCTCACTCGCTCTTCACTTCATAAATTTACTAAGATTTCCAAGAAGGAAGCCAATTACTGAAATTATGATATTATTTTTGATATGAAATGATATTATTTTTGATATGAAATTATATTATTTTTGATATGAAATGATATTATTTTTGATATGAAATGATATTATTTTTGATATGAAATGATATTATTTTTGATATGAAATGATATTATTTTTGATATGAAATGATATTATTTTTGATATGAAATGATATTATTTTTGATATGAAATGATATTATTTTTGATATGAAATGATATTATTTTTGATATGAAATGATATTATTTTTGATATGAAATGATATTATTTTTGATATGAAATGATATTATTTTTGATATGAAATGATATTATTCTTGATATGAAATGATATTATTTTTGATATGAAATGATATTATTTTTGATATGAAAGGATATTATTCTTGATATGAAATGATATTATTTTTGATATGAAATGATATTATTTTTGATATGAAATGATATTATTCTTGATATGAAATGATATTATTTTTGATATGAAATGATATTATTTTTGATATGAAAGGATATTATTATTGATATGAAATGATATTATTTTTGATATGAAATGATATTATTTTTGATATGAAATGATATTTCATATCATTTCAAACTTTTGAACCAATGTTTGAAAATCTTTGCCTCTTTTGTGATATTTTATAATAAATTATTCAATTCAAGTTCAATTTAATTGTTAACAACAAATTTAATTTTATTCCATCTAATTGAACTTATTGAATAAAACAATTAAACATCTATAATCGAAATCGAATGAAGAGATCGACTTTAATGTAGCCATCTGCACTCTTTAAATATTTTATTACATAAATGAACTCACTTCGCACGTGTGGGAATAAATAACGTTTCTAATTGTTCTTGTTATCAATATTACAGTATTAACTTCAATGAACCTTTGTAATTTTTGTTTATTTTGATAATGGAAGATAGTTATTACCATCATAAAGATATTGTAGCACTTCAGAGTAGGATCTGAACATCAAGAAAATACAATGTCGTGAAATTAGCTTATATTTCCTGCATTAAATCTAAGACTACAAATTGAATTCTATATTTCCAAAGTATGCAGTGAATTAAATATATATTCAGGTTTTCAGGTTTAGTGAATGAATAGATATTTATTATACAGATATTCATTATTCAGGTCTTTCCAGATATATGTGGTTAAGATTATAACTAAAATTTGTTTCGAGAATGTATAAAAATAAATGTACATATAAATTGCTCATCGTTCCGACCAACTGTAATTATTGCGGTATGAATATAGTAGCAAAGAAAAGAGTCTATATGATGATGTTATTTAATAAAATAAAATTAACACCAAAAAACTATATATGAATGACATCATGTAAAATAATATCTACAAGCATTAATATTTAAATATTATTATTTTGTTTAATAAAATATAATAAATACCCAATTAGTTTATTAAACATAATTTAATATGCTATATACAAACATTAATATTTAAAAAAAGTTTCATTTCGATAATGCAAATTAAGTCATGTATGAAACAATCATCACATTTACACTTTTTTCGCCTGTTTTACCACCCTAGTTATAAATATAACCTTCCGTTTATGGAAGGTCTACCGGTTATGGTAGACCTTTAGCTTACGGTAAAATATAGGGCTTATTGTGGAAGTCAATTTCGTTGCTTCTAACTTTGCGACATTTTCAAAGTGGATTTTCTTAACTGCTGAAAATCCCTCGGTTATTGGAGTTAGCTTTCCCTCTAATTTCCAAGGAGAAGTTGAGTTTGGACAGAGATTTCATTTCACATCAAAGGGACTTCCAACTTTTCGGAATTTCAATCTTGTAACGGAAAAAAAGTTTGCAGAGGATCAAACATTATCATCTTCATGAAACAAAATTGGCCGGTCAAATGATTATTGTTTGAAAAATACCAATATTAATCTTTACAGTTATTTTCAATCTGATTTGAATACAAAAAAAAAACTCTAATTGTGAAGTTTAATACAACTTAAGAAATAAAAATTGATGGGTTAGGTAATAAGATATTAAATATCACAGCTTTTCTCAAAAATTGTTTTTTTAGAATTGTTCGTTACTATTGTTAGAAATTTGGTTTGTGACACTTCACGTCACACTCATAACTCTGATATGATTGAGAGACCGACAGAAAACATTGTATTACATACTTTTTACGTCAGTCTCCATAACACGCTGCCGCACTTCCTTAAAATACACGATATATAAAAAGATTTATACGATGTGAGGGAAGGGTTTCAGAAATCTGTGTTGAATTTCAAACAGAATATTAATAAAATAAAACAATTGTTGGCCTTATTTGCTGCAATACTGTATTGTATTAATACTTGTTTGTTGTGATAGTCTGTTGTTTTAAATTATTTTTAAATAATTAAAAATAAATAAATTATTTCAAATTATTTAAATAATTACTATGTTATTTAATTATTAGTTTAATTCAATAATTAATTTTAGATAACACATTTTTAATGTTTTTAGAACATTCCTTTAAACATTTTTTTTCAACATTTATTTCTCTTAGCCAAGTCGGCTGTCCGTTCCTTTATTGAGTTATTAAGTCATTCAAATAAGGCATTTAATTAGGTGTAAATAATTTTGCACTGAACAAATCTGCACGATTTTATAAATGTCATCAACTTCTCTCTCCATTAGCTCAGCTGCTAATATTATAAAATTAATAAACCTTAACTATTTATAACCATTAAAATGAGAATAATTTGATTGATAAAAAATAACTAATTCTAGTGTTAGATAATTATCTTATCTTAATTATCTTAAATATCATTCAAATACTTAGAATATTCAATTTGGTCGAATAGTGTAAAATAAAAATATGTGATTTGTTCGTATTTCATGCAATAGCTTAATTGTTAATATAGTTTAAAAAAATATAAGCATTAACCATCAGTACACTTACTTCAAACAATCGATCATTCCATTATGTATAATATTGAACCTTGATCTTGACAACAAAAAACACACTATCAACACTGAACGAGTGCAAGTTTTGATTACAAGTCGTATAGAATATCGATGTTCATAATGTAGTCGATTAGAGTTCAACTGTGAACTCAAGTAGTTATTCCACTTACGGTGAAGGAAATATTTTCTCTCGTATATGTATTTTAGAATAACTATACCGAACCCTCGTAGAGCGCATACGTCTCTCAACTTGACCTTTTCGAGACCTTGGTCCCATGACCCAATCGTTTTCAAAATACTATCAAATGGTTCCTGTATAATAACTAATCGTCCCTACATTTTGAGTTACGTGAATAACAATATTACAAATAAATTCCTATCAATACATACATAATCTTGCGCCAATTTGCAAAGGTAATAATAGAACTGAGGTGCGTTTTAACGATGGTCATGGAAAGTATTCAAAATACTTTCCAATTATAATTACTGTAAGCACTAGAATTAGATTGTAATATCATGCTCAAAACAATCTTGAAATTCAAGTAAGTACCCACCAGTTATATAAGATGGCATTTATTTGTTTATACATTTTCTCTAGAGACGACGTAGGATGAAGGTATGGAAGACGTACGATGAAGGTGTGGAAGACGTACAGTGAAGGTATGGATTTTGACGTCCAAATCGAGAGGTTCTTACTAAATTGCACTCTAGATGAAGTTTTCAACATGAAAGTAAGGTTGAAAAGTAATAAGTAACTTAATTTATTTTTAGATCTGTGAAAGTTGCAGATTCTCACCAAATGCGAGCATGTTGCGTGCATTGGCTGACAGCTAATTTACATTCTGTAGATTTACAGCTCACTTCCATGCTACTGCACCACCTGCTTTTAAACATACCTTCAAAAGATTTTCTCGTGTATGGGGATACACCAATAATAGAAAAGAAACACAAACATAATTGATGAGACGAAGGAGTGAGGGTTAATAATTGTTAAGCAAATGCGCTTATACTTGACTTTGTGTTGATAAATCATTTCTATGTTACATAGACTTATTTGGAACATAGTCATTCGAAGATATGTCCACGTCCATATTTGAACTATTTATACATATGGAAAAAGCAAATCATTCAAAATAAATATTCACGGAATATGTGCATATTGAATAATTTTCAAAAGAGTTTCAACGTATGTATATAATAATGATGATTGATTTTAACAAGTTAACCGCCATGTCTGATATTAGAGGTTTGCCACTAGTGCCACGACTTTGCTGATAATTACTGGAAACAAAGCTACTTTTTGTAAAAATGACGCTTTTTTGTGATTTTTAGAAATTCTCAGTATTGTACTTGAGCTAGGCACTATTGTAATATCTATAGTCCTAAAAATGTAGAAAGTTCCAATTTTAGTTTACATTTAGTTTACAAATTATTATAATAATAATTATAAAATATAATAAAAGCAAAATTACAGAATTTTGTCCATGATTGAGAGTAGTGATAAATTTCAAGATGTATATATCAGTAGATTTCTACTCCCTTGCACTTCATCAACGAAGTTAGTTGATAACTTCGTTAGATTAATTTCAAATAAGTTATTGCTAGATGTTGGAGAGGAGCAGCGGAAATTAGATTTTATCTGAAGTTTCGAGGTGTCTCAAATATTTAATTGACTGGAGGACTGAAAAGTGTTTACAGAATACATAATAAAGAGAAGTTAATTATGATCTTGTAAGATCTATCTTATGACATTGTAAATTCTTAATGTAATCGTTATATACATTCAAGCAGAACAAAATAGGACAATATTATTTCCATAAATAGTTTGAGAGGAGGTTGACCAAAGGTCATCATTGAAGTAGAAATATAATTAAAGTACAAGAGATATTTGAAAATGTAGTATGAAAAACACATGATCAAAGTCACCTAGAACCAATCGGATACCAGTTCATGGATGCAGAAAAAATACTCCGTGAATGCCGTTACTAATCGAGGAAAATGACTAAAATATTTGTATCAAAATCCCATCCTTCGAATCTATTGCATTAGAAATAAAGGCATCAACAATTCAAGTATTTAATTTTATTTACAATATTAAAGTTTGGATTACAATATTTTTTGGAATTAGAATATTTAGTTTGAATTACAATATCTAGTTTTAATTACATTATTCAGTTTGAATTACAATAGTTAGTTTGAATTAAAATATTTAGTTTGATTTTCATATTTAGTTTGAATTAAAGTTTCCGTTTTGCAAGAGGAATTAACATGCTATAAACTCATGCCCCGGAAGCTATCAACTTACCGGATAAAAACACATTAGTTAGTTGTTTATCCCTTGACAAAATTCATTAAATAAATAATATTCTTTATATAACAGGTATAGTATACTAACACGCCTATTTTACTCTATTTATATTATTATATAATATTTAATACATACATAGAGATATTATACCTAATGTTGCTCCCAGAAGTTCTTTATTGGTAGTAGTAACATGCTTGCAAGTTCTCCATATTTCATAGTTGTAATAAAGTATCTATTTTGTAGGGTAATATTATTTATCACAACAATCAAAAAGCTGTAAAAGAATATGGCTCGAATAAGAGTGTACGAGTATTCCAATAAAAATAATCAGTATAGATTCTTTTCAGAATGGATACATTTTTCAGTATTGATTCTCAGAAAGACATAGATTTTTTTCGCATCATTACACATTTATTTAGAGCATACAAATAAGTAAGAAAAAGACATAACCAATGCTCTTAATTGGAGCTTTGGTGTACGTTTTACAATAACGCTTTAAATGTATCTCTATTTGTAAATAAAAAATCAGTAAAACACTTATACACTCAATTAATTGGAACTTAACAAATATTATATCTCCAAAGAGATTGGGAAGTGGAAAGTGAGACACTCAGTCTCTCTCATCTCGACTTCAGGCAATAAATTTACTCTGATGGTGACGTTCTTCTAATTCTTTTGTGACTCATGAAACACCGAATATTCTTTGAATTAGAAGCAAAATGTTTGGTGTTTCTATCTTCATGTCCAGTAAATAACGTAATTTTATTAAAAATTAATTAATTCCAATTTGTATCAAGTATTCAATATAAGCATATAAATAAAAAATATATTATATTTTATTCACTAGATTATAATCACGATATTTCAAATAATAAAAATCTAGGAAAATTTATAATTGTTGAAATTAGTACCTAAATTAAACCGTAAAAGGTTTCTTTCACATGGACGTTTATTCCGTGCCACAGTTAAGAAATTGGTGAATGAAAAATCGCCACGACTGCATATACGTTCGTGATTTATATGTCTATTGAGATTGGCCATTATTTCATGCTGCATTTTTTAAGGAAATATGCTCCGTGTGATATAGGTTTGATGCCCATTTTCACAGAGGTGTTCTCATAATGTAACATTAGCACAAAAAGCGGCAGGAAAACATGCTGTGACTGAATAAACGATCTTGTGAAAATGGTCTAATATCAATAGCCTCTTTTAATTCAAGTACTGCTGAACTGTCTATCAGTTTGAGACAATTTGAAGGCTGTTGATAAATCTGATTAGTGTCTCGATTGGCTGTCGTCGGAATTTAGTATATACTTTAAATTGGTTAGAATAGGCGATCATTGATACAATAAATAATTAGTAAGAAGAAATAGGGATCATTAATTTCTCAAAAAAGTACATAATATGAATAACCATTCAATTTCACAATAATAATTAATCAATCCGATTCAATTTAAAAACTGTCCTATATGATATTCCCTCAATTTGGCTAGTTGAAAAAATTTATATATTTTTTATTATATAAATGATATTTTAGCTACCTAATTATTTTTCATTGCAATTTATTTTCTTCAATTCAAATTTATATCTAATTAATCACTATTCATATATAACTTCATGTCAGTATACAATGGCGAAAGTGATGAAGCCGGTGAAAGAACCAAACCATCCCTTGCAAACTAAAGGGCACACTTGGTTTTCAGGGAATTGCCGATGAAAAGCTAATACTTGAAGAACAGCGCCACTTTGCCCAGATATTGAGGCGATAAGAGCCTTGGACAGTCACATACATCTTCTAGTGGAACAGTTATGCTGACTGTGAGACAATGATGTTATGGAAAGTTGGAATATGTAGGGACTTGGAAACTTGGAATATATAGGGACTTGGAATATATAGGGACTGGGAATATATAGGGACTTGGAAACTTTGGATTTATAGGGACTTGGAAACTTGGGATATATAGGAACTTGTCAACTTGGTATAAATAGGGACTTGAAAACTTTGAATATATAGGGACTTGGAAACTTTGAATATATAGGGACTTGGAAACTTATGTATGACCGAAGATGTGGAACTAACTGATAATTTATAATTTACTTAAGTTATAACCTACAAAATTGAATTTTCCGTAATATAATAACATAAATACTATTCACCTCAAATATTAGTATAAAGTGTGAGATTCTCAAAGACTCTTTCAGAAGAACAAATAGCAAGAAAAGAATAATCACTCGAGGGACATTTCGCTGATAGAGCAAAATTGTGCCATAATCTTCCAAATGATATTTTTTGTTTATATGGGAGTGTTCGGATAATAAAATATATTCTAATGGATATTATTTTTTGAGGTTTACTGTTTATATGGAAATTAGGAGGAAAGTTACCAACGTTACTAATGTGTTGACTGATTGTTGAACTTGACTCTTTGATTATAAATTTATAAAACATAATTAATTTCATAATGTAAGCTGATAGCTGTCAATATTGAAGTTATCGATTTCAAGAATAAAATAACTTATTTTGATGAAATGTGGCATTTGTTGTTAAGAAATCGATCGTACCTTTAAAGTTCACTATAATATCCAAGAATTTTAGTAAATGATTCAACATATTTGACAGTAATAATAATGAAACACCTACTTAAAGGTGATTAATTAATACGCAATTTTGTTTTTACTTTTCATTTTGAAAAAATTTAATCCTTATTCCCATTTCAAATGACATAGGACATTAAGACCAAAATTAAACTACAAATAACTAATCATATCACGTTGAATTTTAAATTAGTTGCAGAAATTATATAGAGCCAGCACTCTAATTCTAATTAAATATTTCTTCAGCTATTTCTAATTCTCATCCGCTACCTTTCGCAAATCTTGGCTCACGTTTATCTTATACCAATCTTGAAGAAGGAAGAAGTGTACTTTGTCAGCTCAAATAAGCAGCTTATACTCGAAATAGAAACGGTCGGTGACTTGTTTAGTATTATACCATACACACATTCATAATTCTTCTTTGTACCTCCTATCTTTGTTTGCAAAACTTTTTTATGTTTTTAACAAAAACGATATAAAAACGTGAAAAAGAAAATTAATATATAACATAATACTCTACGAATTATTACAATTTCTGCCTATGATCAAAAATCGTATACTCTGAATTTTTTTCAAAACCTTGCATCTAACAAACAGCAAGTGTATTTAGCAAAGACTAGTTTAAGGGCTGTCGAAAGTTATTGTATTTTTAATACATCAATTTTATGAACACCGAAAAACAATAGATTGTTATTAACCATGGCATCACTTTTCTCTAATATTTACATTTGGATTCATTTTCTACAGAAAACTAGTATACCAGAGCCATAAAAAAATAACTGCTTTTTTACTACATCAACTTTATGAACTTTAAAATAACCTATTTAGGATATCATGTAGTTATAGTTTCAACTATTCGTTTTGCTAGTTTAATCCTTTTAAATTTGCTATAAATCTGAGCAACATCTCTTTGCCACTGTTAAGAGAGGTATATAAGGTGTAATTATATTCATAATGTAATGTTATTATTACATTTTATAATTATTTAAGAAGATTAGTTATATACGAGCCTTAGTATATGAATGTGAAGCATTACCTTATCTAGAATAATTAATTTAATGCACTATCATCGAGTTTATAACCGGAATAATTTTAATGGAGCAAAGATTATACTGGAACATATCTAATAATATTATAAGATCATCTATTTAACCAACATGTGTCATTATAATAAACTCTGAATTAAATAAAGTTAATAACTTATTAATAAATAATCACGACACACCTTACTTTGTTATAAATTAATTTATTTTCACCATACTTTGATAGTGTTCAGTGGTGAAGTATATGATAGATTCATTATAGTATTTCAGTGGTGAAGTATATGATAGATTCATTATAGTATTTTAGTCTATTGTAAAATTATAAGAGGTTCTATCTGTGATACAAATAACAAAGTATAAGCTATTGTTTTATAGTAATAAATCACACTTTGTAATTGGAATAACACAAAATTAATAGTGTATATTTTTTTTGGAAGTATCTATTAGTTCATTACATATTCCAGTTTATAGTTTATCCCCATTTAATATTTATATTGGATTGCAGATCGAATAAAACTATTTCGGAATAAATAACTCAGTCCGAAAATTTGAAATTTTATTATTAAATAAACGTATTTATTTACTTGATAAAATTGGATGCATATGCAAACTATGCAGTATTGGACTTGTTAATTGAAGCTTAACTTCAAGTGAAATTATTGGATAGTGATAATTATTATACAAACATTTCGAAATGGTTTTTATATAAGTAGGGATTGATTGAGATTATATATCTTATATTACGTATTCTGCATCTCAATATATTAAATTATACTGTCCGTGTAATGTTACACAAGTGAAAATAATGTGAATAAAACATAAGTTTTTTTAGGTCTGTAGTATTGAAAATCTACATTCTATAAATATTTTATTGAAATATTAAAATTCATAAAAAAACGACAATAATGATAATATTAGATATTTCTGAATAGTTTTTCATGAGAGAATATTAATTCTCAAACTGAATAATTAATCTTTAGAGTAAACTTATTATCACCATTTATTTCGACAGACAACGGTACATCCTTCTGTGTAACAAATATAATGACAATTTTGTTCTCATATCACAAAGAAGATAAAAGAAGGATAATTAATATACCGTTAATTAGTTTCTATAGTTCCAGAGGCCATTTTCAAAACAATGAAAAACCTTTTATCTATAAGCTGATCAGTTGATTCATCATTGAGATGAAAACATTATTTAATTATTCATTCTGTTGAGATTTCTAAGAATTTATTCAATGATTTTGAACATCACATGACCCATTTGAATATGCGATAGATTTTTTAGAATATATTATATTAATTCAATAAACAATTATAATTAGTTATCGGATATTCAATTATATTTACCTATATATATTTCGTAATTCATACAATAGAATTGATTAATTTTGCTTCCATCAAATACTGGTATTACCTACAGTTTTATGATGAATATAATCCTACAAATTGTTTAGTTATATCGTTCATATATTAATTTTACATGAAAATATTGATCACAAATTTTGAAGCTTTAAAATCACAGCCACTCTTTGCACGATGCAAATATTCATACAATAACTATTTGAAAGAAAATGTTCAGTCCACGGAGGGACATTCAAAACTTTATTTCGCACAAACTCTTCTTGTACAACTTCACTGATTGTCCGTAATAATGTTTTCTCAGAGTAAAAGTCATTTGAGTTTTTCTGTTCTGGAGTTAATTCGTCGCAGACAATTTCACTGCTAACTACCGGACTTATTTGCATCAGAATTATCCTTACCGAGGATATAATTTCCTTGCAATGAAATCCTCGACATCAGAGTCTGGTAGATAGTAATACCATCTTGCATCATTTCAGATTTTTTGTATTAAATCAGGTAATAAGTACAGGAGAATTTCTTTTAAATGAACAGTAAGCAAAGTTCTATACATGTATATCTTTCTTGTAGCGTAGCAAGTGGTGGAATTGGTGCAAATACTAGAAATAATATTATTGGTGAATATCCCTTTATGATCTAAGGCGACATGTATGTCCCCTTTCAAAGGATGTGTTTTGCGAGTTTTCTTTGAGATATTTTGCGTAACGACAGGATCTACTCTTTCATATATTAGAGCACATGTGTAAGCCGAATTAGTCAAGCACAACCATATATTACAAGAACATCACAAAAAATTCTCTTGTTTACGCTCAAATAAATTGAGTGCAGGAAGATAATGATAATAATAACCAAACCCCTATGAAATTTCATATTTTAGAAACTTGTTAGGCAATATACAAGTAGTCATTACAATTAATGCACCCTAATTCCAACACATCAGACATAACATATAACATAACAGTAATACCTTCTTCTTACCTAACAGAATATTAGGAAATACAAAGTTTTAATGCATTTATACAGTGATTTCAAATAATTAAATAAAAACCAACTACTCATTCACATTTTTCACATAGATAATTGCTTTTTTAAAATTATTTAGAGAAGTTTGCTTCTTCTGGCAGGGGGCCTTTTTAAAAAAAAAAAAAAAAAAAAAAAAAAAACTACTCATCTAAATACCGCAATCGAGAAATTTGTATCCTATTATTATCTTCATCAATTTGTGTCTCAGTTCGCATTCTTGCACATAAAATCACATACTTGAGTTCATTGACATTATAAATTCAGTTAATTTATTTCATTGAATTACTTATATATTAATCTTGAAGTCACCATGACAACCGCCTACCAAGCAATTACTTGTATAACAACCATCAATTAGCTTCACTATCAAATATATCAGCCTACCTTCATCTCATTAGCTAATAGAACTTAATAACAGATGATGTTATTAGTGCACCTAATTGAAATGCCATTCTCCCACCCAGAGAAAAAGTTACTGTAGGGTTACAGAAGATTAAGAGCGGCTTTTCTAAACAATCAGTAAATATTAGGACCAGTGGTGGGTGAGGGGAAATATTTCATCCCTGGCGAAACGATTTTAAGCTACATACGGTAAATAAATTACAGTAAATCAAATACATATTATTGTCTACAACTTGTATATTAAACTCAGTAATTGACCTAACAAAACTAATATTATTTCTTTTTTTTTTCGTGGAATTGCTAACACAATCGAATAATTGATTTCGTCTCTGGTTATTGCATCGAAATGGTGAAGTTTGGCAAATATTTGCCTCCCTCTTGGCCTCTCTAGTTAATAGAGAGCAATAATGCCATAACTTTTCATTGTACACCCGGGAAAAAGTTTAGGTGAATCGTAGATTGGTGATAAAAATAAATAGAGCTATTCACTCAAACGAGTGGAGTCTTTATGGCTTTGTAATCTTGTAATAAAGCGAATTTCATAGCTCAGTAATTGGTAACGACCAAACATTCTCTAAGAAACATTTTTTACAGTGTACATTCTCAGTTGAAAAAATTATAAACGGCGGTAATCTAATATTGTCCTGTACGGTAAATATTGATTTAATTTTATTCTAATTTATCATAATTACAGAAATTATCGACGGGATTGAGTCAAGCATAAAATAATATAAAAATGTAATCTTTTTATCATATAGTCCCCTTTCAAATGAAATATTTTACGGATAATTTGGAGATATTTTCCTTAACTTCCTCTTAAATGTATGAACACATTAGTTAGGCATTATTGTGACTTATCGTTTATATGCTTAGTTTGTCTGTATATTACAAAGTTGTTATAAAAATAAAATATAGTAGTCATCATCATACATTTGTTGCACAACATTACCTAGCAAGGTAAAATTAAATAAGCTAGTATGAATTAAATAGCAAGCTATGCAAAGCACACACTCTCCATTTCATGAAGTAGCTGCTATAAACTTATGATTCGGTAAATGCCATTAGTTTTGTTTATCCAGGCAGCATCATTTCACGGGAACAAACACTGCATGTGAAATATCTGTCTCATCTCACCGGAGAGGAAATTATTTAGAAGATTAATGAAAAAATAATTCAGCGTGTGAAGCTCACCGACAAAACAATGTAATAATTCACTCATTCATCAGCTAGGTTCTCACAAATAAATCCATATATAGGAGTGACTGTTAATGGATTTTACAAATAATACCTTTCAGAATATATTAACATGTGAAACCGACAGGAACGTAATATAATATGATGATCTACTTATTCCCATACACCAAATTCACAGCATTCGTATAAAAGTCTCTTTATTATTATATTTAAGTGTTAAGGGCACCGTTCCCAGATTTTGAAAAGTTTTTTATTATTGAAGCTACGGTTGTGAAACTTTGTACACATATATAAAATGAATTCTACGATGTTTTTGTGTCATGACATTTTTTCGATTCGACCCATAGAAAACGAGTTATTCGAATTTCGAACAAATTTCGAAGTGTGTAAATTAATAAATGGATACTACAATTTTGTAGTTATGACATTAAGGTTTTTAAATTCGATTCTCCACAAGATTCTCTACAAGCTGTGGAAGCGTTATTTTGATTTTTTGAATTGGTTTTCGAATTATTGAAATTTTTAGTGAAACAAAAAAAAAAATTGAAAAAATATAAATTTCAAAATTCAATATTTTGAAAAATAATACGAAAATTAAATAAAACTCTTCCAGAATTTGTAGAGAATTCTGGGGAGAATCGAATGCAAAAAACTGCAAAGCCGTAGCTTCTACCATGATTTGTAGATATCTGAAGTAACGAGTAATCTCCCATTCAAAATTTGATAATCTTGCACGCAGCATACTACTTTCGCGAAGGTCTGCGGGTAACTGAGGGATATTTCTTTGCAAACTTTAGTGGGCGTGTTATTAGTGGTAGGTTAGATACCAGATATAGCGAGATAATTAATTATTACGAATTATAATTGGCTGAGAGATGGTTTTTAGAGTACATATTGACTCCCTACCCCACAGCCCTCTTTTCCCTTTCTCCCTCTTCCCAGGGGGCTTAGAGTTACACGAGACCTCTGGTATTTTGCACATACTATAAGAAGCTTATAAAGCAACTATTTACACAGTAAAAAAAAATGATAAAATTTTGAGATTTCTTCGGGGACGGTCCCCTTAAAACGATTAAAGTAAACGTCCACTTGAACACGTTCTTTCAAACTGCCAGTATAATTATATCATAAGTAATCTTATAAAGTGCATGTTAAATTTTAGCTCTTACATATGGGACTGAAAGTTAATTATCACCTATTTTCTAGGTAGGTGAGGTCTATTAATGAACTTATCCCATAGAGCAATTTAAGTCTCCCGTTCGTTACAATTATTATTTGTATTTTCTTAACTTGAAGAAACTTGGAGGTAATTGATTGAATTGTATCTATTAAACTAACAAATGAAATATAAAGATTCTGGGGTATAAATAAAACACAAGGAAATACTATTGGTTGTATGTAATCAGAGTAATGTTCGAATAATACAAAGTTCTAAGACTTAGGCACAAGTCTTCAAATAACACAACACAAATTTTAAATAAACTAGGAGTTGAGTAAACTAAGTGGTTTAAGTATACAAGGGTTTGAGTCGCCAACTCACGGAAAACCCGTCGGCGGACGAAGTCCGACCGGACTCACCCTTCTTCAAGAGTGCCTAGCGAACAATCAACGTGTTATACTTGTTCCTAGCCTTTTTATGTAAAAAGGGTGTGGTATGTCCTTCGAGGAATTTTAAGGAAAAGAGACTTCAAAAATATCTTGTGAATGTAAAATAACATTAGTGCAAAAAGAGGTCTTCGAAAATATTTATAAAAGAGTTTTTTCGATAATAAACTCTTATTAACGTCAGGCAAATAATCCTTAAAAGATATTTCGCCAAAGCGTTCAATTAGCAAAGATTGTGTGCATTCAGTCTAATCTCACAGTACCTTGAATTACAGTCATAATGTATACTTTTTAGTACCTAAAGCAAAAACTATATATAAACTCGATTGCATTTTGTTCATGGAGAATTATCTATGTTGAATGTTTTTAACTATGCTGAATGTTTTAACTATGTTATCAGAACTATGTTCATATATAAATGTTACTCATTCACGGTATCAATTGGACGGTATGTTATAAGTATATATATAAGTATTTATAATAAAATAAGCAATCAATTAAGTGCAATTATATATGATTTTAATCATGATCGTAATAATAACTAATTGATTGAAGTTAAATAATAACTAAATAATACCCAATTGATTTAAATGATTATAATGCTAATAATTGATACACGTGATGATTAACAGTGCACAAGAGTCAAAATAATGTAATTTACCCTGAATCGATCATTTTACATACAGCTAAATACTAATATATAGTATCACAATGTTAAAAATGGCACTAAATAAATTATAGAAAATCGTTAAAAAACAATTTATTTTCTATTCTGCTGTAATTCATAACATTATCTTCCCACTCTTCTATTTTTATTACAAGCCTTTTTAATATGAATACTCATTTCTATTTCTAAATCATAGTTTTTATATGAGTTTTGTTAAATTGAAAAATACCATTAATGATATCAATAAAAATTTCCTTGAATCTGAGGAAAAGATTACTTGCATGTAGCATTTTAGTCAACTTACTTTGCATTCATGTCCTCACTTTTGTTTTTTGTCTTGCAAACTTGGGAGACAATAGAGAGCAAATACGCGATGAGAATTTCACTGCTCTGACAAATCTAGAAAGATTGCACTTTGTTATCAAGAAAGTAGAGATGAAGGACGACCTCTGCATACTCGCTATGAATCTAATTTTCTCTTATAGGAAATAATATTGAAATAAATGATGTATAGGATATATGGTAGTGATGTTCAACTTATCACAATATTCATATCGTATGTTTGAAATATATTTGCTGAGAATCGAATTGTTATCATTCCAGATTACGGTCTAAATTTATTCCCTACTGAAATCACAATAGAGAAATACATGGTATAATAACTCTACAAGATATGACCACAAAAGAAACGAAATCGAGTTTCTTCTGCGCAGCCCCCTCGTGACGTCACATACGATGGCCTTTTGTATTATTGTCTGTAATTCGTATATACAATTCATATTGAAAGTATCGTATCATAGTTTATTTTCTTTTATATGGATAATATTAAACAATCAGGATACTGGTAAATAAGATTTAATAAACATAAATATAAATAAATATACATTTATTAATTCAATTATTTTTCCTTTTGTTCAAAATTAGTGTTTTCAATACTAAATAGTCTCAGGGAATCAATAACACCATTGATTAAAATATTTTACATGTCATATATTTATTTATATCACAAAAGCCTAACTTTAGAGGTTTTTTCCTTGAAATATCATGGTAAAAACTAAACACTCATTTTCTCACTTCTATGACGTCACAAAATACCTGCGCAAAATACCTTGTAGTTATTGTACCATGGTAGAGATATATATATTGTACCCAATATGGAGGAGATATAACTTCTGTGTCAATCAATACCTTAATATTCTATTTCAATGGTAAATTGCATTCTATATGTAAATAATAACTTCTGTGCGCAGAAGTTTTCATTTTTCCTAACAAGGTAATTGTTCATGTTAGTTGTTTTTTGTGGCAATAATGTGACGCGTCACTGCCGTCAAATGGTCAGTTGTTCCTTTTTTCTGCGTCTCTTATTATTCAGAGAAAGAAAAAGACAATCCAGAAAACTATTTAAACTGTGAGAAAGAAAAGGAAAACCTATATTTGGAAATATTGATATATATTTAAATGTGAATCTTGTTCTAAATACATAATATGCATGCTATTTGAAAGTGAATATAGAAATGTTCTATAACATGAGAATATAATCTGTACGATTATATTAGATTATTTGCCTGAAAATGTTTGTCATGCCTAAATATTCATATTTTTTGTATAACATCCATATCTACATAAAGACTAATCATAGAGACCAATTATAATTATTTATTAAATAATAATTATCATATCGTATTTTTTTCATGATTGAAGATGTGAAACTTATTTTCTTTAGAAGCCCCCCCCCCCTTGCCAGAAGAAGCAGACCTTCTTTAAATAATTTGAAAAACAATTAATTTTTATAATATTTCGTAACTTACCCAACCACATTTATTTCCTAGTCCAGCAATGGCCGATATGATAGCAGACCGTTACAATATATTTATGTGTAATAACTTTTGCGGTAGAACCATGTCAGATTTATATACTCCTATTATTGCAGTTATTGATAGCATTAAATGATAATGATTATAGATATAAAAACAACTGATAATCAAATGTTTGTTACTATCATGAATATTAATGGTACAGATTATTACTGTTTATTATAAGACTATTCTAACAAACAGAACAATATATTTATAAACTCACACTTTCGGCAAAAATTGTATATCAAATGTCAATACATTTTCTTCTTTAGTAAATAATTCAAATGCGCATATAGAAGAATTTCTCCAGTATAAGCTTTGATATTTACAGTTGCATAACAATTTCTATTTCTTCACTTTATTTCTGTTGCACAAGAAGTTAGAAACTTTGATTTAAAAATAGTGGGAGAATTCGTGAGTTGTATTTTTATCACAACTACTCGAAAAAACTTGTGGGAGGGGATGATATAAATATACACTGACTAACTTACAACAAAATGAAATCCGTACATACTGATCAAATATACAGGGTGGCGCAAAAAAAGGAAACTCATTTTCAAACTGGTTTATTTTAAAAACCATTAAAGCTAGAAATTTTCTAAAACATTAGTTTGTTCCTTTACTTTTTCTGCATCTATCTTGAAAATCTGTTAAAGTTGAGACAAGAAATAAATATCCTGCAGTGAATTAAAAAAAGGTAAATTAAAAGGGCTTGCGCGAGGATGAAATATACGAAAAAAAATCATAATTAGATAATTCATATCATATGAATGTAAAAAACTTTTAATTGTATTATTTTCTGTAATAAATAAAATACATTTGATATCGTTAATCAAATCAGTTTGCCGATTATTCGTATCTCCTATTCGAAACCTCCAAAATGCTACTTTCAAAAGGATAGAGTGATGTTGTGACAAGTTATTTAAACACTGAAAGCTTTAAACAGATTCAAACTCATTTTGAACATAGCTTTCAGGAAAGATTTTCACCAACTATAAAACAATATTGACTTATATTAATAAATTGAAACCTGAAGAAACAACTTTATTTATAAACAAAAAGCGATTAGGTTGCAGAAGAACAGCATGAACACATGAAAACATGAATCTTTTTCATGAACAATTTATTGAGAATCCAAACATATAAATCAAAAGGAATTAATTTGACATCACTAAAGACACATTTCACTGATTTTTTTAATACGATGTGAAGTATCATCCTATCAAGAAGCAGGTAAGTCTTGTACTCTTAGAACTGATTTACTGCACAGTCTAAATTTTTCAGGTGGGTTTCTGCAAAGAAATGTTCGTTTCGGAGAAGACATCGTGATTGGTGATGAAGAAGTATTTCCATGAATGGAAGAGTCAATAAACAAAACGTTAATTGAATGAAAAATAACATTTTTGAATTTTTACTACTTCCATATGGAAATAAATTATACCTATTCTGAATTTTTTTGTGTTTTTCGTCCTCGCGCAATCCCTTTATATTTATATTTTTTTCAATTCGCTACACGATGTTTAATTATAGTTGTAAGTTTACCAGATTTTCATGATAGATACAGAAAAACTATACGAAAAAAAGTGTTTTTATAGAAAATTTCTAGCTTTTAATAGTTTGTAAAAATAAATTAATTTGAAAATGGGTTTCCTTCTTTTTGCACCACTTTTTATAGTGCCTTTCATTGATTTTAATTCTTTGAAATATATTACATAATCTACAATTCAAGAGAAGTGTATCCGGAAAAAAGTGTTTAAGATTTATTAACTTCACATTTCCAGAAGAAATTTTACTAAGTGTAATGCTTGCTGATATTTTTAAATTGGTCTGGGCACATGACGACAAATTTATAAGATTTGAAAGTAATAGAAATTTTTTCAAACTGTGATTTCAGAAATTAACATAATCCAGAGACTCTTTTCTCTGACAAACATACAAATACATACATCTCGGTGATAAGAAAGAAAATCAATCTTCTTCAGTTATACAAACTGCGAGGTAAATCATCGACAGTTTTCTATTCAGACTCCAGGCGAAACGTTTTTATTTTATCACTTTCAGAAACAGTCGAGATAATCGTTGTGTTGAGGGACTCGTTCTGCTAAAACCTGCATACATCATCACCTCAGAAATATTGGTAAACTATTTCTATTGGGAAATGCAATTCAAAGGAGACGCAGGATATAGTGGAGATGGAAATTTTACTGTGAATTAAACTGAACAATGGATATTTTTGATAATTCTTTCAATCTAAATATAATTCAATCTTCTAAAAAAATTAAACTTTCAATCACATTTTCAGTATTTTGTAATTCCATTGAGTGTAAATCATTTCGATCAAAAATGTACTCTACAACTCTTGAGATGGAGGAAATTATGATTACTGAGGATATAAATAACTATAGTCACTTCATCTGAAAGTTAAAATTAAATTATAGAATCACTCGAATCTATCTAGTCCATTTATTTTATTACCAAAACCAACATTAAGAGTGAATTCCTTGATAATAATAGTAGGTTCGTTTGATATAAAGTCTCTGTTAATTACCTGTTTCTATACAATCTGCTAATGTAAAAGTGTCCTCTAGCTGGGAACAAAAGCCTTTGTAATTATCTTTCCATCAGAACATAGATATTACTGGCACCTCCTGACCTGAATTAGACTCTACAGAAATGGAATGATTCCTAGGGATGAGTTTAGAATGATTCCTAGGGATGAGTTTAGAATGATACCATGAGATGAGTTGAGAATGATTCCTTGGGATGGATGCATTTATAATGATTCTTTGGAATGAGTATATATTGATTGTTTTTGGGATGCTTTTAGAATGATTCTTTGAGATGAGTTTATAATGATTCCTTGGGATGATCATAGGAAGATTTCTTGGGATGAGTATATGTTTTCTTACATTTATGCATTTTCGTTCTTTCAACTGACGGTGAGAGAAGAAATTTAATGAATATTTGAGAGTCGTTCAACTGAATATTAATATAGAAAACAAACATTTAGAGAAATATATATTGCTCAGTAACTAATTTTTGAAAAGTTCTGATATCATAAGTACTTAAATATCGCTCCTTTAAATTAATAACTGAACAATTGTCTCTTTTTCTTTTCGCTTCATATTATTTTATTCTCTGAATTAGCAATTGACACTTCCTCTCTTTGATATTAGGTTTTTCAGTTTAATTTTGTTGACTCCCGTAATTTTAATTCACGATTTTTACTGTCATTTAATTTGACCAACGTTTAATGTTTCACTTATGCTATCGCTCTTTTGTTTCTTATTTTCTTCTTCGCTCCTATCACTTAATTTATTCTTTATTTGATCATTGTAACTGATATCTTTCCATCAGTTTTGTAGTTGAATGCACTTCTTCAATTAATTATTCCTTGTGGTCTCTAAATGTTTCAATGTTTTCCTTTATTTTTATGGTTCTCTTGTAGGTTCTCTTTGATTAGTTTTTATGGTTCTCTTTGATTGTAACTATTCAGAGTTCTCATTCTGTATTGTTTTTATAAATAACTGATTAAATAATTATCTAATTGTACTTTTGACTGTAACTAGTATGAATTTCCTCATAGTTATAAAACGAGAGCTGTGTAAACTCTATAAGATGGCAGAACTATGATATTGCACGTATGCAGTTTTATCTTATTAATAAAAGTTAATATCTTAACAAATAAATTCAGTTCTTTTAATGTATTATAGAAGATTATAATATCCACAATAAAGTTCTTACTTCTGTTTCCGAAATAAGTTTAATATATCATTTTATAATAAACAAGATTTTTACATTTCGTTTTCTTGTGTTATTTATTCTGCAAATTATCAGATAATTCCAGCAAACAGTTTGCATTATCTAAGAGGTGATTCACATGCGTGAGATTTACAGTCACTTAGCACACAATTGTGCACCAAACTCTCTTAATATATTACCAATAAAGAAATAAAGTTAGCAAATTCATTCTAATTTAAGTGGTTACCTTTGTATTGTTACCTTTTAATAATATGTGAATGAAACGTTAAGAAGTGTATTTTGAGATTCATGTTATATATATTATGTCCTTATTTATAATATATTTATACATAATTCCTATGTGAATCTTTTATTTAACACAATTTATAGCTCTGATTTAACCCTACTGACATAGCTAATGACTGGTTCGGCCGAACCAGCTCTTACTAAAGCTCTTAAAATATGTTACCTAATCGAATTTTCAATACAATATTTTCATAGAAACTGTCATTTGAGATTTTTACTGAGGTACACATAAGAAATTAATGATGCATTTAAAATAATAGAATAAAAATGAATAACATATTATTATTATTTTTTTCTTCTACAACGTGAATTATGAAATTATTTAAGTTAATATACTGATGTACACTTGTTTAATTTGTGAATTCGAAAGTTTATTTTATTATCAAAACAATGATGAATATTCTAAACAAAAGAATTAAAGTATAATTTTATTTTCAAGCTATAGTAAATACGGTATCTCAAGCTAAGGCAAATGAAGTGTTTTAAACATGTTTTCACGGTCATTAAACTGTAATTGGAGAATCCTCTATTATCCCCGAAAACAATTAGTTGTCTGAGGTGATACAAGAGAATGAGTGAGGCTCTGAAAAGCCTTAGGAACTGACAAACTGAAACTCGGTGATAAGATGAGGAATAACATCACAATCACGTATATCAAAATCAACTTATTAATGATTGATTCAGGATAAAATTCTTTCACTTTATTATACCTTGCGTAATTTCAGAATGTGAATATGTGTATAGTCACTGCCACAAGAATTTTCTATCAGGGAAAAACTCGTAAACGTGAATGCAAAAGTCCGTTAGCAGACACCCGAAAATATTTGAAAATATGCAAAAAGGGTGTAAATGCAATCGTGTTCTGAAATATCGAAGAGATTTATCACTTGGATGTTTTTTTCTCTGGAATTTTCAAAATCAAACCGTAACCCAATTTGCGATAGGAGGTGATGGGGAGGGGGGACAATATGCACCCCTTTCAGTAATTTGAACAACCCAGATAGCAATAATTCAATTTTTCGAGTCAATATTGTACCATTATGTTATAACAGTATTCGGAAAATTGTAACATAAATGTTAAATCGTTACAATATCGTCGATGTTGTAAAAATATTGATATTTTCGTAGCAATATTGTCAATATTTATTACAATATTGACGATGTTGTTACAATATTTATATATCCGTAACAATATTGTCAATATTAATTACAATATTGGTATTTTCTTAACAATGTTAGGTCAATGTTGTCCTAAGTGATATTGGTACCCCTGTTAGAGTTAATCATTCACTGCGTCCTTCATATTCCTGCTAGCATATGCTTTTATACGAATAATTATGTATTAATATATTCTATATTCATTAATATAAAATACAATTATGAGTTAATAATATCTATCAATTTCGTAAAAAAGATAAAAAAATAGTTATTCATCATTGACAGAAAATAATTTTTTATGAGCATCGTTAGTCGAATAGAATGTGAAACTGAATTACCTGAGATAATTGTATGATGGGTTATAACGAACCGCATTCTATTTTGGGTGTTGTTCAATCATTTGCATAATTCAATTTGTGTTCACTTGACTTATATATTTATACATATATTTAATTCAAGCTACATATAGTGCAACTTCCATTGTTTCAGTCTATAGTCTACGTGACTTCAAAGTAGTTTGTATGATATTTGAAAGTGTATTTTGTATATAGTTTATGATCAGCTGATTTGAGATAGTTATCAGGTGTAAAACTGGACTCTGTTTGGTTTTATTTTTATGCCATTAATCCTCACAGAAGCGACAGAGGGGACATTTTTTAATGAAATATAAATGTTTTAAATAATGCACTTGTTGTAAATTCTTAAACAGTACTGATCAGATGATGCACCTTATAAACTTAGTTAAAGATTACAATCCCTTAATAAAAACTACTGTCTACTAACTGTTTAGTATAGAAGTATATATTCAGTTTAATTAATACAATCATTCCTATTTTGAGTGTTCATTTCTTGTTAGTTTGTTTTGTAGTTTGTAGTGTTAGTTTAATTGTGTTTAAGTGTATTATGGTGTTCTTTCGTTTGTTACAGATGTTGTTCATTTCAATGTTAAATAAAGCCTAATCTACACGGCATTAATTCCTTAAAACTTATTACAGCACTTTTTGTATATCATAACACCTGAACCGCATATTTTTATCAAAAGATAATATTAGGTTGTATCAAAATGGGCATGAAAGATGGTTAATATCTTCTTGCAGATACTAACTTATTTGCAGTTCATATAATTTGATGTACAAAGATTTTTTTTTCAGATATTGAAAAAAAAAAATCTAATTTGAAAAAAATAATCTTAAAAAAACACTAAAATAAAATAGAATAAAAAAATGTAAACATTTTACGCTTCTTGGTTATTAAAATTATATTCTTAATTCAAACAAATTATCATTAATTGTCGTTGATTGTATAAAAATCGTACTTTTTTTCCTGCATTGTTAAATAGTAAAAATATGAAGGAGAATAAACCAAACAAAAAAGAACCATCTGCTGAACAGAACACAAAAATACTGACAATAAAAGATTATTTCTTCTAGCCACACCTTGCAACTCTCATCACGTAAATAGTTACTGATTGTCAGGGAACATTAGAGATTTCACTGATTTAATATATCAGGAAATGAACAATAAAAGAAAAAGGAATAACGCAGTTTATATTCTCTATTCAACCTGATAATGAATACTATATTTGTATATTTTGATCTAATGCATTATTCTCAATAATTAATTGATTTTATTAAGGTCTAGAGACAGGATATTTAAAATATTTTTCCTATTATTTTAAGTCTACGGGAATACTTCAAATATTTCATTCACTTCAACCAAGGGAGAAACTTCAAATTTTTGTATTTCAAACGGAAGAAATTGATAATATCAATATTAGATGATTTAACTTAGTTTTCAATAGTTTCAATATAATTAGATCTACATTGGTGAATACTAATAATTTCGTTTTCTATTAGAAAAACATTAATTTAGTGCACGCCACTTTTTCGAATAACAGTGAATTCAATGAATAATAAATGAAGATGAAATTACTTTGTTAACAGTGATGTATATAAGAGCTTCTGATTATTACTTTTAATATCCCGAAAGAAAAAATAGAGCCGAACAAATTACATTTCAAGATCATTAAAAAGTTTACCAAATTTTAATGACTTGAGGCTGCATCAATATAAAAAACTTCCAATTCGATATAAAAAAATTATAAGAAATGGATAGGATAAGATATTCCAATTTAATATAAAATTACAAAGCATTTATAATAGAAGAAATTATTACTTAATCATTCACTATTATTTGAAAATTGCTCCTTATTTGAGATATAATTACTATTAAGTTAACAATTTATTAGCCAATTGGAAAATGAAGATAAAATTATGGAATGATATACAGTAGCGGACAAAATATAAGGGTAGGCAAAAACAAGTTATCTAAATCTTTAATTTCATAAAAAGTGCAGAATATACAGTATTGAAATTTTGCATGTATATTCATATAGAACTCATATATATTCGTATGAAATTTCAAAGCATTTGGACAAATTTTCTCGGAATAGTTCCATATTTCACTTCAAACGCTAAATTTTGCTCTGGTCAAAAAGTTAAGGGTAGCCATCATAAACTTTGAAATATTCGCGGATATTGGCAATTAACTCAATAATTCGTGAATAATTCTTTGCTATATCACTCTAATACATCTTCTACCACAAAATTCTGATAATTTTGCACAATATGAAGAAGTTATCCATCTTCTATTCATCCTCAAGAAATGTCCACAAGTTTCCCCTCTGATGCAGTCTCCAATTGTCGTTGCAAGAGATTTCTATTGCCACATGAAGGTCAAAAACGAGTGTGCAACATATTGTGGCTCAACATAAGCAGTATGGAATTGTTGATTTCAAATCGAAGAACGGTAGACTTCCAAAAGCATTGCTGAGAGAAGATCATGCAAGTCTTCAAAGTAGCTTTCAACATTTTTGATCAAATTTTTCGTGAGATAGATGTCATGTCTGGTGGTACGGTGTCCCAGTCTACTTTTTCTCTTCGACTTCAACAAGTTGGTTTGAAATAATTTGTCCCTGCAATGAAGCTTTCAATCTCAAAAAAGAAACGGAAAGTGATACATGTGTTTTGTCATGAGTATGTCGTTTGGTCGATTGATCAGTGGTCGAAAGTACATTCTAGTGATGATGGAAGATAAATAGAAGTCTTTGGTTCTTATCGGAAAGTACAAATTAAACGGAAAGTTGGGGAAATGTAACTCTGAATTGCATCAAGAGAACGGTTAATTTTGGAGGAGGTAGTGGATGGTCTTGGTGGTCAGTTTTTCTTCTGGACCTGGTCCCATTGTTCGTCTACGAGGAGGAGTTATTGCAGAGTTATAAAACAGCTCTTTCGTCATCATACTCTACCCTATCAACGAGCAGCTAACTCTCAACCACAGAGTTTCAAGCAGGACAACGTACCCTACTAGTCAGATAAAAAGTTACGACTCTATTAGAAGATGAAGAAATTGCTCTAATGAGCTGGCTTTCACAGAGTCCTTACCTCATTCGAATTGAGATTGTTTGGATAATAATTGGAGACTGTACTCAGAGAAGAAACACAAGAAATGTGGAAGAATTGTGGACATTTCTGGAGAATGAATAGAAGATGGATAACTCCTTCATAATGTGCAAAATTAGTAGAATTTTGTGATAGAAGATGTATTAGAGTGATATAGCAAAGAGTTATTAACAAATTATTATGTTAATTGCCAAAATCCGCGAATATTTAAAAGTTTATGATGGCTACCCTTAACTTTTGACCAGAGCAAAATTTATTGTTTGAAGTAAAATAAGGAACCATTCCTAGTATATTTGTCCAAATACTTTGAAATTTCATACGAATACATATGAGTTCTTTATGAATATACGTGCAAAATTTCAATTATGTGTGTTTTGTACTTCTTATGAAATTAAAGATTTAGATAACTTGTTTTTGCCTGCCCTCATATTTTGTCCGCTACTGTATATTCATAATATGTTACAAACTCTAAATTATTTTTTCTTTAATCAAAGCATACATTATAAAATAATTGTGTGTGTCTCACATATATTTAAATACACTGTATTTCAGTTATCAGATATATGAAAAAATTAAAAAAAAAATTAAAAAATTGTGAAATCAATAAAGAGTAAAACATAAACATGCTGTACAATAGAACAACTCAATAGAAAATAATGTTGAAAGGTGTTTATTTATTCATTGTTACAGTACTGAAGTTTTTATTTGTACTTATTATGTAAAATAATAATGTATTTTTGTGTCTTTATTTCAATGATTTCAATGAAATATTTAAACAAAATAATATTTGATCTCAATCACAAATAAAATAATTCAATTTACAAATTAAGAATAATAAGGATAATTCTATGGTTTCTATTCCTAACGATATCGAGTTTTATATATCGCTATTCAAGTTTTAATAAAATTTCTCTTTATTTTTACTGCAAGTAGCATTATATTTATTTGATCAGGTAAAATAGGTGTTGTTTGATGTGACCTTTTTATTGTGAAATATTTTTCGTATGAGGCAAGATAAATCTAGTGATAGACAGGAGCCATTAATTTGCTAATAGTCTCTGCATCATTTTACAGCCTGCAAACATATAGTCGATGGGATATCCGACTGATATCAGCAAACAGATGATATTATGAGAGCATCAATAGGCTGAAAAGAGACACCAATATATAAAAAAAGAGAAGATTTTGGAGAGTAATGATAGCTTCCTTACCATAATCACCAGTAATGATAGTTTCCATAACATCCCTCCTCATTTTTTCTATCTATCACCCCAGTGATGATGATAAAAAATGAGATAATTCTCTCATTGATAGAGAATAGAGATTGCAAGTGACGCTCACTGGAAATAATCTCTTAGCATATACTTGTATGTAATTCAGTGAACAGTATATAAATGGTACAGGAGGTAAATCTTATATGATTTTACTCTTTCATGTATTAACTAATATACATGATCATAATATCAATATTTGAAACTATGAGAAATGTAATTAAATCTGTTTATCAAAATGTTATGAACAGGCAATATGTTATTCTCTAATGCAGAAACAAATGCAGTTGAAAAAACCCAAATTATAATTTTTTTCTGTTGATAAATCTATGAAAATGTGCCATTAGTTTTTAGGTCTGTAATGGAATGCTTACTGCAAAGTAACTGCTTTCAGAATCAGTAGTGTTAATTTTATGTCACTCTTTTAAACATAAAATATACATATTATCGCTTGAATATTGTCTTCACAAATTTGTGTATTTACATCCAGTCAATGTTAACGGTAAGAAATAATAAATAAATATTTAAGGATGGTAGTTAAAACATCTTGATTATATAAAGATTTCCTATATTTTCCAATGCTGGAATATAACAGACATTCGATTTTAAAAATTATAGAACAAATTTTTTATTTACGCACGTATAATGTATATATGAAAAAATGATTGGAATTATTTTTTCAGAACTCTATTCATCCAATAATAATTTCACATGAGTTATTGTTCCAGCTGATATTATAATATTTCAAAAACAGACAGAGTTACTGAAACTCCATAGAAGTTATTGACTTCAGCAAAACTTTGGACATTGTCACTCTAACGAGTTGTTTCCTTTGCAAAGTTAAATTGAGAAGTGACTGACAACTAAAGAAATAAAATATGGGGATAACGTAGTTCCATTCTATGTAACTATTTGCTCAAGTTTTCCATAGGAAAATATCATACTATGCAGGGTGTTTCATTTCAGATCCGTCAAAATATTTTACAGACATAATAAAATTTGAAATTGACACTTTTTTCAAGATAATGTCATGTCTAAATATGTATCGACATATCGACTGATCAAAGATTAATTTTTCTAACAAGAAGTTTAATTATTATATAAAAAAGACCCAGTTGCGAAATACGACACCTTCCAATTGATAATAAGGGGTTTTGTGTGTTTTTAATGATGGCTGTCACGAAACACGACTCCTCATGTTATACGAAACGTAAGAACAACCTAACCTACCTTCAATTGAAAACCAACAAGCCTTTCTATGTTTATACCATTTAACTTAAGTAAAATTCAATAAGTACAATTAATCAAACCTTATAATACAATGAAATATCCTTTATTAAACTTTATATTACAATTAAATATCCTTCATCAAATGTTTGAAGCAATCACATAAATGAGTTGGCATAGTTTTCCGTACCTATGATGCAAAAATTATTTATTATATTTATTCTAATTATTAATGAATTAAAATGATTTCATTACTAATACTTGAATGTAAATTAAGAGGAGTTGGATTGTTTTCATATCGTCTCTATATAGCTCGAGGAGTCGGATCGGATTTTTGTATTTCAAAGGAGTCGTATTTCGCAACTGGGCCAAAAATCGCTTATATTGATTGTTAAGTGCATTGACTTATGAAATAAAAACAACTATATTAACTTACATACGTGTATATTCGAAGCAAAAAAGGCAAATTAGATAGTACGAGCTCCCGCCTAAACCAAATTAAATTGACCTCTTTCAGTAACTAAATTGATTATATTAATGGGAGTTGGTAAATAGATAGGATCACGGATTGCCCTTAGTAAATTGATATTCATTTTACTTCTGATAAATTTAATTTGATGAACGCTAGATTAAAGATAGGATATGGATGCACAGTATAACATATGGAAAACAATCTTCAAATTATCAACTCGATCATTGATAACTATAATGAATGAATTATGTAATAGATCATAATAGGGAAGGAAGTTTAATAATCAAATTTAAACACATATCTTAATTGCAAAACAAAAAAATTTCATCGATGAACTGAGAGCATTTCATCACTTAAACACTTCCGGCTTTCATCGTCAGTTAGTTTTAGCACATTATTGAACATATTTTGAGGTAAAATAATAATTTTACTGACTATTACCAAGGTATCACAATTCCAAAATATATCCCAGAAACTCATACAATATTTGATGCAGTGATTTTTGCAAAAATATTCGTAAATAACATATATGTACATTTTACTATGATACCAAACGAAATGATGAATAAGCAATTTATAATATTATTCCATTTCATAACATTGTATACAATTCCATAAATTCTCACCCGAAAATAAATCGTTTCAGTCTAAGACGCTAATGGTTCGTATACGGTTTCAAAACAGAGAGACTTCAGTGCATCAACTGTAAATCAAGATCTTGAAATTAATGTTTCACTGCGATGCACTTTAGGGTCTCAGCATTTCAGCGTGAATTCATATATGTATTAAAAATCTCACTATTAAATATATATAGACGCATAGAAACATTAAATTACATCGCACTGAAACATACACAAATATATCAAAATTATTATATGAACCACTTAAGTGTTCTGGTCTTTGGAAAATGTTCAAATTACTCCGGTGTAAAGAGAAAACCTCTGAGATAAGAAAAATTGATGACATTTTTTAATAAATACTTCCTATATGCTCATATTTATATATCACTATTTTAAAATTGTGAAATCTTTAAACTAGAAAATTAACATGTATCTATCAAATTTTGAAATTTGTAAGGTAAATAAACATTCAACTGAAAATATCTTCTATACACAAATATTAGATATTATTTATCACATTCAAATAATCAAACACCTTTAGTCCTTTACTCTGCATAAATGGTGTCCCAAACGAATGACTTGGAGTAGCTACTTGAAATTCACTCCAAAATGTTGGCGAGAAGAGAAGTTAATGGCAGATTGTGAGGTGATTTGATGCTGTGAAAGGACTTTTAGGAAGACACCTCATGTTTAGTATTCATTAGTGATTGAAACTGAGGTGAATTTGCACATTCAAAAGACTATGTATAGTGGAAGTCGCTTTATGTTTGGATTAACTTTTGATGAGAGAAATAGTATAATTGTTAAAATATAAATACATTAATTATAGAAGAAATAAGAAATACTTCAATTTTACTGAACTTATTATTGCTTATTAATAATAAATTAATTATAATATTATTGATATATGTCTCTCATAAATGAAAATTTTTGACGGTAATGTCATCACCATATCTAGTCATATAAACATGAGAGTGTGTCATTCGAGCATGACAGTTTGCCATATGAATATGAAAGTATGACATAAACATGACAGCATGTCCAATGTTCATGACCCTATTTTTTATGGTCATAACTTAATTTACTAATTACCTATCTAATTTACAAGATTTTGAAGAAAAAAATTTCAACGTTTAATCTCCCATATTTCATACCGCTTTTTCAGTAGTTATTAGTTACAAACTGTTACTCCACCTATAAAAGGCTATTCCATCAAAGATGAAATTTTTTAGAACTTCAGGTTAAAGATTGGATGAATATTGCTCTATAATATCTAATGGATGGAAGGAATATTTATTTATTCAAATCTGTAGGTAAAAGAAGAGGTTCGTTCAATCCCATCTGCATAAGTTTTGACATGTAATATAGAAGAGGAACGTGTGGTGAATACATCACAACTGTAAAGAGATACACGGAAATGGGAGATAAAAACTAAGGTGATTACACGACTCTGCTTCTACTTTTTCTTTCCGGTGACTCTGCAGTGTAATTCTGATTTAATTGAAGAGACTTGACGCATATTAAAGTCAGAAATAATTAGAAAGATATTTCATGCATGGCGAGGAAGTTTTTCGTAGGGAGGAGGAATAAATGAGGAGTGAGGACGCGTGTGATTTTCCAATGAGGTATGGTATCGGACCATATTATGCAGTATTAGGTATCGTACTGAATACAAACAGATATCTTATTTTATTAATTTATTTAGTTTTAAAATGCAATTTTATTCCACTTAAAATAAGTAAAATGTGTTATTGTTTTGAAGACAGATTTTATGAGCACAATTATCAAGTTATCAATAATTTCTTTTGGGGTGAAATTAATACTACAGGGTGGTCCAGAAGTAACTGACACTTTTAATTTGCTAATTAAACGAAAACCAAAAGCACTAAATTGTTGAAACTGTTTTTTTTGAGTGAATAATATTTTTAAGGTTTATTAACACTAGATTTTGAATATAATGTCCTGTAATTGACGGTCGTGGTTGTTTTGACAAATTAGGGATCGCTTCCTTGTCTTTTCCACAACGCTCTTTTGTATATCAGATGAGAATTGCCTTATTTCAGAACGAATGTTGTTTTTAAGTTCTAGAAGATTTGCTGGATTTGCTACATAAACACGGGACTTAAGGTATAGCCCACCCCCCCCCCCCCAAAAAAAAAAAAAAACCCGCATAGGGTCAAATCAGGAGAACACGGGGCCAAGAGATGCTACCACATCGTGATATCAAATGATTTGGAAAGCAATCAATTGGCAATGTCATTATTTCTCTTGCTGTATGTGCTGGGCTCTATCCTGTTGAAAGCAAGTATTACGTAAGCTCAGTATTTCAAGTTCCAGAATGAGAAACTATCTTATCATTATTTGGTGCCTTTCACCGATAATTGTTTCAGTTGGGCTTTGATTTTCAGTAAAGTATGGACAGAGGACAGCTTAAGCAATTATTCATCACCACTCAGAGTCACACGAAGTGAATGCAGTATTCTTTCTTGAATTACTTTTGGATTTTCATAACTCCAAATTCTTGTATTATGATTATTTACATCAAATTACATGGACAGATAAACGAAAGTGAGCTTCCTCAAAGAAGATAATAGTTTCAAGGAAAGAAACATCATCACGCAAACGAATAAAAGTTTCGGAATAATTAAGACGCTGTTGATAATCCGTAGGCAATTTGAATTGAATTTTGTAAGGATATAACTTCGAGTCTCTTTTACCAAGGATACCAAATTATAATGGGCCATCAAAGTTTTTTTCTTTCAAATAAAACAAAATTCAACATTTTAAATATATAGTTTCCGTTTTTTTTAGCAAATTAAAAGGGTCAGTTAATTCTGGACCGCCCTTTATAGGGATCTTGGGCTGAAAGAAAATTTTGACAACAAGTGATATGATACTTACGATGTTTGTATTTGATTTAAAAATATAATCGGCGTCATTATTAATATTATTAAGATCAAATTACATATGTAGAAGTACACTCTAAAATTGTATGAAATAGAAGATAAGGTTTCGTAACTGAACAGTTATTCAAATCATAACAGCCATAGTTGGAAATGTGTTATCCAAAAACTTCGCTCATGCTTGAATAGTTATGAAACTGAAATTATTTACTCAGCTGTATTGTTCTGGTATTTATGAAATATGAAAAATTAATAATAGTTATAATTTATAACAATAATTATTTTATTATTATAGTTAAGAGCCATAAGCAGCAAAAATGGTCTATTTAGGAAACTAGGTTGAAATTGTGACTCTAAAAAGTGAGACATGTGATTTATTAATTAAAAATGAACCGAAATATAATTATTTTGATCATTAAACCGAATATTATTTAATCGAATTTATAAATAATCACAAACGCAAAATATATGATAATAAGGAAGTTTGATTTACGTTTTATTCACATTGTTGGTTTTAAAAGAACAACAAGAATATATTTTATAACTAAAGTTTTTGAAGATGGAAAAATATTATCAAACAAACTATAAAATAAGTTCATTTTCCTCCACTACACATCATATTAAATATATTTATATAATTGTTCTGTGCGCAACTGGCCGATCTTAGAGTATGTTTTCTACTCGCGTCTACGTGGGGGCAGTAAACCTTAATGGAATCTGAAAAAATCCACTAGCATCTTCTGAGACCATTTCCAGCAAGAGAATCTTCTCTTTCAGCTGCTCCAGCCTCACACTAAAACTAATGGAAAATGTCCAAGATATTTATGCGTGAATCTTGCGAATTATTCAGTGGAAGAAGTATATTTTATGAAATTTATGCACTTCTGTCTATAAAAAACTTAATAATATTTTATCTATATTTTAAATAATTTTCATCCTATTTTTTCATGAAGAAATTGATAATATATTTTTTTCTAATTGTTTTTAATCTAATATTTTAAATAAATTTTCCTATTTCCTAATTAAATATTTCTTAAATTACTATTGTTATCTAAAATTTTAAATAATTATTCATATCGTATCGATTTAGAGAAATGAAAAGAATGCTTCTGCTATGAAACTATTTTGATTATTTCAAATTTGAGAATGATTCCAAAGAATTAATTACGTATACAATGAATTGTATTTTAAATATATTTCTCACTGTAATAAGATCATTACCAATTGAAAGCGATTAGAAAAAGAAAAAGAACAAAAAATAAACTGAAAAGAAGGGAAAAGAAAGAGAGAAAAATTATACGCTATATAAAAGATTGGTGCAAAAAAAAATGTGCGGTCAAAAACCCCCCGTGCAATGTACCCCCCATGCAATATACCATCCGGACAAAAAAACCTCGTTCAATCAACACCAGACAAATATCCCCCGGACAAGAACCCCCCAAGCAAAAAACCCCCGGTGCAAAAATCCCCGGTCGATATAAATAGCCTAATTCCATTTTATTAATTTTCATTACTTCTAAATAATGATATTACTATATGTTATAAATATAAAGAGATATAGTGCCCCTAAGGTTAGGTTAACGGTCCGATTGGGGGGGGGGGGGGGGTGAGGGCTTCCCCCCCCCCCCGGCCAAGTTTGATAGTGACAAAATGTATACTGTACTTATTTTAACTATAAAATAGGTAATTGGGGGTACCTTATTTTGCAAAATGTTTTGTCATATTTTTGAAGAAAAAGTAATAATTATTGGTTCGCATTGAATAATGTTTATTTAATATATTAATAAAAATGAATGATGCTATTTATATAGACCGGGGTTTTTTTGCTAGGGGGGTTTATTGCACGGTTTTTTTTTGTCCGGTGGGTATTTTGCACGGTTTTTTTTGACCACGGTTTTTTTTTGCACGGGGGGTTATTGTCCTGGAATCATAAAAAGATTGTCGCACGATATTTTAATTTATTTTTTAAGTGATACTCATTTTACGTTCAATTTTTTTCCCTTTTATTATTTTTTGAAAAAGAATATCAAATTATTTCAAAGTTGTCTTTTTTTATTACACATCAAAAAATATTTTTGCTTTTCCCTATAGATGTGGTATCAGCTCTACATTTTTTAGCTGTCTTTTTATTATACATCGAATAATATTCTTGCTACACCTTATAACATTTGTGGTATCAGTGCTACATTTTACCATTCATAATGCATCCATTGTCTTGCTAAGAATACTTGGTGGAGCTCTTCACATTTTTCCTCTTTGTTGTCGACAGCCTTTGAGTGTCGCAATCGGAACTTCTCTGTTGACACTAAATGCCACTTGTAGCAGATGAACCAAAGATAATTCTAAGAATAACAATGAACAATGGTATGTTTATGTAAGCGCAACTCTTCGATACAAGAGTGGAGTACTTTACGAATTATCGGTCGTTTTCAAATTTCCGGTCTAATAAGGAAAAACCATATAGTTAATTATTATCTAATTTTTATTAAATCTGTTTTTTGTACAATATTGTACTTTCGGGAATATTTTTCATATAAAACCTGAGCATCAAAGTAATCAGACATGAAATTAAATTTACAGTACTCGGAACGTGGGTAACAACATGGGACATGATATGTCAATGAAAAATTTATAATAGTCAGATTAATCTAAATATATGTCAGCGCCCACTGTCAAAGTACTGAGAGTTTCCGAGTCGTTTGAAGTTCTAAAAGTAAATAATCAAATTTAAGTGACTAAAATACCATTGATTATTTATTCTATAGTTTGGATATTAAGTTATGATTCCATTATACTCTAATGGAAAAATGGAGGGTTGAGAGGTAAAGTTGGGTAACTACGATCCTGTCAGAACTAACCATACTTTACCTCGCACGTCTAATCTAATATTTACTGAACGGTAAAGTTGGGTAACTCCTGGTAGGTTATACACTCATTTCGCGCATTTAGTGAGTGGTAAACTCGAGTGTGGAGTTACCTAACTTTACCTCAACACTAAATGGTGTGTGCAGTGAGAGGCACACTTGGGTGAGTTTATACACAACTGTTCTTCTAAACAATATTGTCCTTACGGTGAGAGGTAAAGTCGGGAAAGAACGAACCCAACTATACATTTTACAGGTCTAGTTGATCCAAATGAAATGATATTTTATCCAAGATAATATCAATTTTATCCAAGTGAATTTGAATTTGCTCAATGTGAAATTGAATTTGATCTTTATGCAATTGAATTTGATCCATGTGAAATAATTCTTGATCAAAGTGAAATAATATTTGATGCAAGTGAAATAATATTGGATGCAAGTGAAATAATATTTGATGCAAGTGAAATATTATTTGATCCAAGCGAAATAATATTTGATGCAAGTGAAATAATATTTGATCTACGAGAAATTATTGAATATTTTATCATTCCGATACCTCACATTTTGTGTCTTACAAGAAAAAAGTAACGCTTTTAACATTTAATATATAAAAAATATATTTGTATAATTTATGAAAGATTATGATTGGCCACTATAATCTCTCATTCATCACCATAATCCTTCATTGCCCACCATAATCCTTCATTGTCCACTATAATCCTTCATTACCCACCATAATCTTTCATAGCTCACAATAATCTTTCATTGGTCATCATAATCTTCCATTGCCCACCATAATCTTTCATTGCCCACCATAATCATTCATTGCCCACAATAATCCTTCATTGCCCACCATAATCATTCATTGCCCACAATAATCTTTCATTACCCACCATGATCTTTTATTGCCCACCATAATATTTCATTGTCCACCATAATCTTTCTTTGTCCACTATAATCCTTCATTACCCACAATAATCTTTCATTGCTCGCCATAATCTTTCATTGCTCACCATAATCATCCATTGCCCACCATAATCTTTCATTGTCCACCATAATCCTTCATTGCCCACCATAATATTTCATTGCCTACCATAATCTTTCATTGCCTACCATAGTCTTTCATTACCCACCATGATCTTTCATTGCCCACCATAATACTTCATTGCCCACTATAATCCTTCATTATCCACCATAATCTTTCATTGCTCACCATAATCTTCCATTGCCCACCATTATCTTTCATTGCCCACCATAATAATTAATTGCCCACCATAATCCTTCATTGGCCACCATAATCCTTCATTGCCCACCATAATCCTTCATTGCCCACCATAATCCTTCATTGCCCACAATAATATTTATTGCCTACCATAATCTTTCATTACCCACCATGATCTTTCATTGCCACCATAATATTTTATTGCCCACCATAATCTTTCTTTGCCCACCATAATCTATCATTGCCCACCATAATCTTTCATTGACAACCATAATAATTCATTGACAACCATATTCTTTCATTGCCCACCATAATCTTTCAATGTAATAATTATTCATTGCCCACCATAATCCTTCATTGCACACCATAATCCTTCATTGCCCACCATAGTCCTTCATTGCACACCGTAATCCTTCATTGCCCACCATAATCTTTCATTTATCACCATAATCCTTCATTGCCCACTATAATTTTTCATTACCCACCATAATCTTTCAAAGTCCACTATAATCTTTCTTTGCCCTCCATAATCTTTCTTTGCCCTCCATAACCCTTATTACCCACCCATAATTTTTCATTGTCACCATGATCTTTCATCGCCCACCATAAAATTTCATTGCCCACCATAATCTTTCTTTGCCCTCCATAATCTCTCTTTGCCCTCCATAATCTTTCATTGCCCACCATAATCTTCCATTGCCACCCATAATCTTTCATTGCCAACCATAATAATTTATTGACAACCATAATCTTACATTGCCAACTATAATCTTTCATAGCCAACCATAATCTTCCATTGCCCACATAATCTTCCATTGCCAACCATAATCTTCCATTGCCCACCATAATCTTCCATTGCCCACCATAATCTTCCATTCATTGCACATCCTAATAATGTTTCATTGCCCACCATAATAATATATCATTGTCCACCATAATAATATATCATTGTCCACCATAATAATATATCATTGTCCACCATAATAATATATCATTGTCCACCATAATAATATATCATTGTCCACCATAATAATATATCATTGTCCACCATAATAATCTCCAAAATCCTCCATTTTAATTTGTCTATCTATATCTTTCATGCATTATACGTGAAGTTTATTTACATTAAAATCAATTACATAAAATTTATTAACATAAATACATACAAAATACCCCTTCTTAGTTTACGTCCCTAAATGATATAGGGACGTGCACTAGGAAGGGGGTATTTTTAAATTAATTTATCTCAAATTTACTTAAATTTCATCTGATTAAAATATATCGCACAAATAGATATTAATTGACAGACAAATTAGTATCTTAACTACAAATACAAATAATACCAAAAAGGAATATTTGAATTTGAAATTCAGCTAATTAAAGAATATAGATTTGGAAAACAAATTGAAATATATATACTCTTACTTTCTCTTAAAATGGTTATCAATATAAGAAAATTATTAATTTATGATTACCCCCTTCTTAGTTCGCGTGGGATTACGGTCAGTTGAAATGTTATTCCACAACGTGCAAAAAAAGTCTATGGGAAAATGTAACCACATTTTAGAAAAATGTTTTTTTTTTAAATTTTATTATCATTATTTTTGAGAATGTGAGTTTGATGAAACGGACTATATAATGGTAGAGTAAGAAACCTGAACAAAATGAAACGAACACCATGAACAAATAATGAGAGAGAAATAGGGATTTTAATAAAGTTTAAATTGATGAGGTTAATTCCAAACGTTTGTTAGAATGTTCGATATCTTAGTAATATTACGATACCAGTTTTGTTACATTTTCTTTAGTAATTAACTCAAGCTTAATTAACCAACTAATGTTTCTTGGTGGAATTATAACCCAATTAGTGTATGTAGATCCCTGGTTTACTACTACCTGACTATAGTACCTATCTAGTAAATAACAAACTAATGTTGCTAGGGGTTACCCAAGGTTCATAGACTATAACAGGTTAAACGAATGGGGAAAGAATTGCCATTGAGAAAACAACATTTTCTGTCTTCCTTCTTGAATATCTCTTAAGCAATAGATTAAACTCGAGCGTGAGTCAAAATAGAATTCTTTAGAATTTAGTAATCTATCGAATGGTATAAAAAATATTTCAAAGAAATGGTTATTTCCACTGTTAAAAGAACAAAAAGCTAACTGCTATTCACGACGTTGTCCGTTGATTGATGGGCACTGGTCAACATTTTAATCCGCTTTAATTACTGTAGCTAAACGACTAAAATAAGAACAAACCTAATATTGCAATAATAAAATAAGAAATAAACAATGTAATATGTCAATTATTTGTAACATTGGTTTCATAGGTTTTAATCTAATGAAAAGGTTTTCATATAAAGAATTTGTAGACTCAGCTCTTAGTAACATTTCGTACTATTTCTATTCGTTTAACCTGTTATAGTCTACGAACCTTGGGGTTACTATTCACTAGTCCGACGCCCCAATAGTCCGACACTTTAGTAATTTATTACTGATTTAACATAAAATATGTGTATATCGGGGCACGTGCCACCCCCCGAACCCCCTTGCCAAGTCATTAAACAATCATGAAGTGTGCCGTACAATAACCTAGCTACAGATACAACAAACTACATTAAATGATGAAATACAATGAAGGAATAAATAAATAATAAATATATATATAGAACTAAAGTGATATGAAAGAGTGATATTAAATTTAAAAAATGAAAGAAATTAAAAATTATTTTATTATTTAGATAAGTTATTAATTGAGTAAACCTATTTAATCATATTTTTTATTCTAATTGAATAAATAAAAACGAATAATAACACAGAGATATAACTGTCGGACTAGGGGGCGTCAGCCAGCATAATGGCACGTCTTCGTTGCAAGGTAATTTCTACTATAAAATAATGTTCCTATGTACTTTACGAGTAATTAACTACTCAACTACATTCAAACTGTGTATCTTCTATATACCTCAATGATCGAAAATAATTTGAACTTCATTACATTAGGTATAATGATATTACATAATTTAAAGCGCTATCGGTATAATTCGAAATTAAACAGATCATTAATTTCCTCATAATCACGAGTAAACTAAGTCATAAAATATACATTTTATTTTGATAGTCAGTCAGTGTTTAAAATCTTGAATATGATAGAGTCAGATAGACAGTAGTTGGTTTACTAAACGCAAGTCCACCCCAAGTGACTGTAAGATAACAAACCTATTTACAAACATTCAAGCTTTGAATGACCAGAAACTAATACAATGAATTACATTAGATGTTAACACGAATGTATTGTATATATTTGTAAATAAAATAACGGTTTATAAAGAAATAGAAGTACACAGTTAAAAAACATTAATTTTTCTCTCGGTTATCATTTACCGCCACAACATTTCTCCCAATCTGTATATCCCTATATAGTATATAGTATTATACGTTCACACGCACCGCCCCATCATTTCACCCCCTCCCTCCATCTTTATCAGTAGTTTTTAGCTACCTTCCGAAATGTTTAACAAATTGATGAGCCTAGAACTGGAAAGAAAAGCTATAACATGACAACTGATAGATCTCTTTATTGTTATAACAAAATTATATTATAATGTTGAACTAACATATAATTATTATTGGATATGATTATTCTAAAATCTAAATTAATCATGCATTTTCACATCTTTGGTCGATGTAAAAAAATATTATTGAAATATATAAAATCAAATTCTGGATAAAAAGATGTATTATTGTGACTGTTATTTGAATAACGATTTGTGATATATTGAGTAAATTTTATACCTAATGGTAATTTTACATATAATATGGTTCATACTACCTAGTTTAATTATTCGATTGAGGTATTTGTTATTAAATTTAAATAAATATTGATTAGTATTGTACAATTTGGATAGCAGACTTATTGGGGTAAGTTCCAAGTTATCGAACAGTTTCATTTTCGAGCACGTAAAAATATCTTATAATTATTATTCTATACTTCATATTAACCTTTTTTACTTGTTCGTAAAACTAGAACCGTTCGATATTTTGGAACTTACCCTATAGATAGGTATGATTTACTTGGTTGTTTTAGTAACGTGGTACCTAGCAACATACAGTCTTTTAGTTAAAACTGATAGGAAACGTAACAATGTTCGGACACCCATAGTTCTCGGAAAGTGAATTTTCTACAACATATCAAGGTAGATAGTACTAAACTAGGAAATAATTTATGTTTTCGGTTATATTACTATAAATAATGTAATTATTGAGTTCAAGATTTCATTACTATGATAATAGTGAAATATTGTTGTAACTTATAAGTTACAAAGATCTTATCTTCTTTGTAACTTATAAATTAAATTAAATAACACTAGGTATATAGTACATATCATAGGATATTTTAAAGATTATACTTATCCATTAGTTCTCTCTTACTCTCAAGTAAAAGAGAGAGAAAATATTTGTGATTGAGCAACGAGTGCTTCACTTCACTCACTCTATTTGGTGCCTAGAGTGACATTATATAAGGGGGGGGGGGGGGTCATAAGGGAGGGGGCTAAGGGGGACAGGGGAGAGTAGCGCTATGGTTAGTAGGTAGTGGCGGGATGTGTGCTATCCTCCAATGACCTCATTGATAAAATACTTATTTATTTCCTAATAATAATTACCTTGTTGGCAATATATCATGTACATTTAAGTTTACTTCACAACACTGAATCAGTCACAGTTAACATGTACTGCAAATAATGATCATCATACTGTTTTTACAGGATGGCATTTTTCTCTATACCTGAAAATAATATAAATCATTCACTGCAATAGAATTATTAATTTATGTATAGTTTATGTATTTTGTTACTAGGCCCTGTAAATAAAACAAAAAAATAATTTAATCATTTCTCCTTCGGTCTATTGGTGAGACCTAAGTAAGTAGTGTCTCAGATGATTGACAGTTGATTGACAGTTGTACAACCAGTGACATAAGTCAGGCCGCCAGTAGAAGTGACTGTATTTTCGCGCGCCTTGATAAAATTAATACAGTCCACCACTTCACATGAATGACCAATGATTAAAACACTGAAATTAAATCATACGTGAAAACAAATGTATTTGTATATGTTGTATATAAAATATCAGCTTATAAATTAGCATACATTAACTTAGAAGATAATTTCTTTCTGTGTAATTAACCACTCGTTCTTTTCTCCCCCCACCCCCGATAATAAGTTACACCTCTCCTCGCCCTGTACCTCTCCCCCCTAAATCACAAAGTACCTTCCTGAGTAATGCAATGGAACTGTAGAGAAAACCTTCTTATGTAAAAAAACAATACTGAATTTTTGAAACCTTTTTTTATTCACATACAGTTATTGAACTTATAATGTATCATAAAATGAATTATTTTATTACTAGGTTCTGATTTTAACTTATCTTATCACCTTCGCAGATTGCAGAAGGTTACACTTTAGGCAGTATTTATTTATTTGTAATCATGCTAGGTTCTTGCATAACATTATCCAGGAACCAGTTGGTTAGATTTTACAGATTGTTACAATAATTAGTAACATTATTTTATTATCATAGTATTCTTTAGTGACACATTTTAGTTAGGCTATATATTTATTGTTATTTGAACATATTATTGATTAGGTAGGAGGGGAAAATAACTTTCATCGTGAAATAAACACTAAATTAACTATCATTGATGACTGACTGTAGGTACTGTCGTACTGGTAGTTGGGGCCGGTAGTGATTCTTTTCTAGGTAGTTAGGTAGGTACTACACCTTTTTAACTTAAATTTAAAACATTTTTAAATTAATTCAAAAGAAGTCAAGTTATATTTAAAAAGTTAGAAAAAAAGTAATTCGAGTTATATATGAAATGGTTCAACTTGAAGCTACTCCGTGAATGCAATCACTATCCAAGGAATGTGACGAAAAAGGTCACAAGCATCGATGGCTGCACTCACGTATGGAAGAGGAAAATGAAGAGGTGTTACAGTTTCCGTGTTATTTCTTGTTTTACTTTTTCATTAAAATAAAAATATTTTTTAAATAGATATGCTCCATTAATAAATAATCCTAATAATAATTTTTCTTTACTTTTGAGAATTTTATATTCCTTTCTTAGTTTACTTTATTTCTAATATATTTGTATGATGCAATCATTCATTGTATTTCATCATATAATGTTGTTTGTTGTATCCGCTAGTTTGTTGTACTACACACTTCATGATTATTAATGACCTGTCACGCCCCTTCATATACATATAATTGATGTTAAGCAGTAATAAACTGCAAAGGTGTCAGACTGATGTTGGACTAGAGGGGCGTCAAACTAATGGTGTTGTCGGGCCAATGAATAGTAACCCTATGAATTTGCCTAAGACCTCGTAGTTGAAGAGTTTAATTCAAGCACTGTCCTCTTAAACTGCAAATAGTTTGAAAAAATGGTAAACATGCAAAATTAAAAAAAATACATAATCCAAATTACAACAGTTCGGGGCCTAAGGGACGCCACCCCCTTCTTTCCCATTCACCAAAGACAGCTAACGGATAGAGCCCTTGGGTGCTAAGTTTTAAAATCACGGTATGTTGCTAGGTACCGAGTTTATTTAGGGAAAACAATCAAATAATTCATACCTATCGATAGGGTAAGTTCTGAGTTATCGGACTGTTACAGATTTACGAATAAGTAGAAGATGTTAAAAATGAGAGTTAAATAAATAGTTATAATATATTCGCTTACTTGCTCAAAAATATGGAACCGTTCGATAATCGGTACTTATCCTAATTAGTCAGGTACCTAAAGAGTAAATAACTAATCAATATTCTTAAATCCATTATTTATTTAAATTTACATCTCAAACATCTCAATTGAATAACTGAACTATAATAAACAATGAATTCAATCAATCATACTTAAAAATGCCATCATTATCACTCAATATATCACAAATCTTCATTCAAATAACGGTCACAATAATACATCTTATTATCCATTACTATGTGATAAGCCTACCTAATTGGATTTTAATATTTTATTAATGTTTCTTTTAGAAACACAAGAAGTGATGAAACTGTTATGATTAAGATTATATTATCAAAATTCATATCCTAATAATTGTATATGTCAGTTCAATATTATAATATAATTTGAGTATAATAATATACATTCCTATCATTTGACAATGCTAAGTTTTTCTGCAGTTCAAGGCTCATAAATAATTTTTTTAAACATTACGGTAGGTAGCTACTGATAGAGGGGGGGGGGGGGGGTGGGTGAGATGAGTGGGGGATCTGTACGTAAACACTGATATACAGTTTGGGGGAAATAATTTGACAATAAATGATAACAGATAGAAAAAATAACCTATTAACTGTGTACTGTGTACTTCTATTCCTCTATAAACTTATATTTTTTACAACTAAATACAATACATTTGAGTTAATATATAGTTAAATTTCAGCGTATTAGTCACTGGTCATTCTTCATAATCCGTGAATGTGTTTGTAGTATGTATGTTTCAGAAGATCATCACATAGTGGAATTACTTGGTAATTAACTTTCATCATTCTATCGTATTCAAGATTTAAACACTGATCGATTGCCTGTCAAAGAAAAATGTTGACTTTATGATCTTAGTATACTAGCTCGTGATTATAAGGGATAAATATTTCTATAAATTTATATTATACCGAATAGCGCTATGAATAGTGTAAAATATTGAACTTCAAATTATTTTCGGTCATAGAAGTTTATTGAAAGATACAAATGCAGTTGAGTAGTTAGTTACTCGTTAGGTACATAGAAACACTATTTTGGATAGTAGAAATTACCTTGCTACATTAGTTAGTTAATTACTAAATATGTACATAGATACTATAATCAGGTATAAGTAAGTTAGGGACCTACATACACCAATTGGAATATTATTAGGTACCTAGATCCTATAGTTTGGGGTAATTTAAACTTTACATTCCTTTAATCCTTTATAAGTTGACTTTTTTTTCTAATCGGAATTTGTAAGATGCAATGATTCATTGTATTTTATCATCTAATGTAGCTTGTTGAATCCGCTAGTTTGTTGTACTGCACACTAAATGATTATTTAATGACATGGCAGGGGAATATATTTGTTGTTAAATCAGATATATTGGATTTTAATATTGGTGCGTCGGACCAATGAATAGTAACATAAACTAAACTAGTACTTATATATTATCAATTTCAAATTTCCTGACCGTATTATTTCGTAAATAGTAATTGCAAATATTCTTTAATCTATTGGTTCCTAAGTATACATAATATAAATATAATATAGATAATTTCCATCAGTACAAAAAATCTTCAATTCGAATATTTAAACCAATAGGAAGGTATTCTTCGTCAATTAGTTATTAAGAGATATTATAATATTGAAACATTGGTCTAGGTAGCTAACTGAATTAAGTATTTTGTATTGCGTTGCGCTATCAGTGCTCAGCTGTAAAATATTTAATAAATAAACTAATACCTATTAAAATGAAGAGTATATGATATATTTTATTGGAATGTTTATTTTTTCTCCTTTGTCTGAAAATGTGGAACTGTCCAATAATTCGTAACTTACCCCAGATAACCATGAATTAGTACACATATTTGATAATGACGTATGGTACAGTATATATATCAGAATAAGTTTTATAAACTACCTGTTTTTATGAAAGATTCATTCATGTAGGTAGTACCTATTCAAATTTGAATGTATTTTGAAGCTTATGAAATTGACGTGAAAAAGTGGCACTAACTTACATACATACAAGTTAAATGTATCGTTAAAATGAGAGTAGTGGAGTATTGGAATGATGAATATATTAAGGTACGTAATACATGTAATAATGAGGATACAAGTACTATTGAAGAAATCAATTTAATTTTTCAGTGTATAGCTTATGTGTGATCTATGTTTAAAGATAAATAATTATTATTGCCTTGTCAAGAAAAAGTTAGTTTTTATTGCAAAAATTGAATACCATCTGACAAACTGTTACCTAGGTAATACTAATATTACTAAACCTCAAAAATTATATCGTACACGCAAAATTGAAAGAAATACAATTTCTTACAACTATGAAGCTAATTACTTTACCTGAACCTAATAATAGAATAAAAAACATTGCACATCAACCTAGCTCATTCAAAAATGTGAAGATTATAAACTTCCATAGTTGAAAATAATTTAGAACTTAAATATATTTTCTAATTATAACCTAATATTTAACCATAGCTGGATGCAACACTAATAATTAATTATTATACCTATTATTTTAATCATGAGTATAACGTGCGATAAAATCGTCAGTGAAAGTGACTGTACAAGAACATTCGTACGTACATGTGCTCACGCCTTTAACTGAATCAAAACTAGACACGAATTGCATTTGTTATATACTATTTTGTTATAAATAAATTAGCAGTTAACAAAGAAATATTAGTACATACTTTGATTGTAGATTTGTTTTCTCAGTGTACCTATCATTCACTACCTTTTTCCTTATATATTGTCAACCTCTTCCCCTCCCTTATATTGTATTTTGAGCGTATTAATATTATTAATAAAAAATAAATACCCACTATTATTTGATACATAAATAACATTATAATATTGCAGTATTTTTATTTATTATTGGATATTTATTATGCTAACATTACCATTTATTATTAATCACTTTTTCTTTGCATTACATTACTGAAATTTTGAAACCTAGTTTTCTCAGATACCTAGGTTTAGAATAATCAATATTTCAATGCATCAAAAGATGACTAGTGTCATTGTCACTATGCACTAAACATATTTTAATTACTTAAACTGATTCATTGTATTTATATTATTTTTATATTACCTAATTCATTTCTAAATTATCAGTAAATGCAACACGTTATTATTATCTGAACATATCAATGATTAAGTAGATTGAAAATATATATACCTACTGAAAAGTAATCGATAAATTATTGGTTGCTAAATTAGTATCTATAGATGGTTGAATACATCCAGAATCTATAAGTTTTAGTGAATATATCAAAATAGTATTGTTGCTGCACTAACAGTAGGTAGGTAAACAATTGAATATTACGATGATATTTTATTAAAAATAATTATAGTTTGATATACAATATATAAATGAGAAATAATAGTGTTTGTATTTTGTTATTCATGAATGAATAACAAGAGGTAGTAATTGTTTTGTGTTCGTGCTTTTAAATTACTTTATGATAAGCAATCAGTTATTAGGTACCAGCTTATAATGTTAATTGAATTATTGCTAATGCTCATTACGTAACTAATGAGTGTAACTTTTTGTAATATATGTACGATTCCAGAATAGTTGGGTATCTATTTACATACCCAACTTCACCTCCTAATCGATGGATAGATAGATCCCCCCCCCCCCGCCTGCCCAGGAGACTGCAGATTATTGAGAGGACAAGTTGGGTAACTACACACACAACTTTACCTAAATATCATTGACTGAATCAGTGAGAGGTGAAGTTGTGGAACGACACACACTACTTTACCGCAATAGAATACTGCTTTTATGTGAGCGGTGTAGTTGGGTGAGAACACACATAGGTACACCGTTTGAGATAATTCCAATTCGTTTAGAAGTACAGTTGGGTAAGAAAGCACCTACCTTTACCGTAGAGGGAAAGCTTCATTTCGTGGAGAGCGACACTTCGTAGTTACCCAACTCTACCTCTCTACCCTCCAAATGATCATATAAATTTACGTTCAGAATGATCGAGAGTTTATTAATAATGAACATATTTAAGAATACATTTATTTGAATTTTTATTAATAGCCAATTGTAATTCGTATCTGGTATCTATTGTTCGTATTATAATTGTTGTTACTTTACCCTAGTATAGAATATAGAACATACGTGTACGAAATGAGAATCTATATACAAAGTAACTTTATTCTGTTTGTTCTGTTAACAGTCTCTGTTATGACAACATTATCAACGTAACTTCTCGTCTTGGAATGCCCAACTTTAGAAACTTAACTTGTTCAAGAATGCTCTTTTGGGAATCGTATCATTAAATTGACTCTGTACAATGAGACGAAATCTCTCTAATTTTCATCTCATATTTTGATATTTAATAGATTAATAATTAATACTAATAAAATATAGTCTAGATAGCTGAAATAGAAAGACGGTATCCTACATACAACCATTGGTCATAAAATTCATTGCCAGGTCCAGGTTTACCACCCTTCTCCTGATGATGAATAGAAATCTTTATATTCGAAAGCTTGAAAACTGAAAAAAACCTTCGACGCAGAGTTTAAATAACTTCTAACACTGTAAATGTTGCACAAACATCAGAAAATAGTTATCTGTGAAGTCAGATTCACGTTATAGACAAGAACTTATTTTATATTACGTTTTTGTTGGTGCATAAATACTCCTGCATAATAAAAGTTTAGGCAGGCATCTTTTCGCACATACACTACACACTGTATGTACACACTCTACACAATGTATGTATACACACTACACACTGTTTGTATCACGCTACACAAATATCTATGGTTATTATTTCTTATCATGCTGAAAATTCAACATTTTAAGTACTTTAATAGTGCAGGATAATGCCCTGCATATTTTTTCATGCCGGGCAAAACCCCGCACTAGTTTGTTGCCATGAAGTCAATTTTTGGCTGACCTGAAACAAAAAAGTAGGTAGTATACGCCAAACTTTAACATAAGGTTGCATTCGTCGAAATAAATACTTTTTATTTCATGAAGGTATGGTCTAAAATGATTAGTTAAAGAGTTACAAGGTTAGGAAATTGGTATCTGTACCATTTATTATTGTTAGTTAACATTTTTTTTAATGTTGTGATAAGAAAGAGAACATTTTCATCAGTAATTATTAGGAGCACAAGAAACATAATCTTAAATTAGGTTACATGTTCACATAATGTGTTCAATTTGCCGCCTATTTGTTGCAATCCAAGCGTTCAAACGTTTGTCCCGCAAGGATTCGTGAAACTCCTGGTGTCTTTGTTCGCGTCCGCCAATCATTGGACACACGTTTGAACGGCTGCATTGCAACAAATGGGAGGCAGTTTGAACACATTTTGCAAACATGTAACCTAATTTAAGATTAAGTTTCTTGTGCTCCTAATAATTAATGTTAAAAATGTTTTGTTTCTTATCGCAACATTAAAAAAATGACGTTAACTAATAATGAATGGTACAGATACTACTTTCCTAACCTTGTAACTCTTTAACTAAGCATTTTAGACCATACCTTCATAAAATAAAAAGTGTTTATTTCGACAAATACAACCTTATGTTAAAGCTAGGCAACAAAAGTGTCGGATTAAAGTAAGATAATTAACTTATAATATGTCACAAACGTGATCAAATTTGATTGAGAATTGTGGATTATGCAACAAATCTTGCAAAATTATCTGATTTTACGAATGCAAATGTTTGGTGCATAATTTTATAGTGTAATATTTAAAAAATATTTTAAAATACTAACCGAAACCTAACATAGATAATATTATTTATCCTGAGGGTTGGAAATCTGTTCTTTCCAATGCCGAAACAGAAATTTAAATTTCCAAATTGTTTTGGAGATAAGGAGGGTGCAGGGTAATGCCTGCACATTTCAGGTGCGGGGGATTTAACCACTTTGACGCTATTATTAACAGTTTGTGAATTATAGAAGTTAAAACGGGTCATCTCTTACCCTGCCCCTTTTATTATGAACAATAGTTATCACATAATATTATGATATTTCAATAGAAAACATTGTGCTGTAACTGGTACAGCAGATACTAATAGATATAATCATGTCATTGTATCTACTATTTAACGTCAAAGTTCTTGAGGGTTCTTGCCTAATTGTTTACTCTAGCGTCTCATAGTCAATGAACGAATCTTTGTTTTACTCTTAATCTCTCTACGTTGACTAGTTTATACGGAAATACAAAAGATATAAGTTTATTTATCCTTTAATGTGATATTGTTTTATTTTGTGATTATCATTATTGTTTCTACGTATTTGTTTGATTATCATCAATTATTTATGTTATCTTTTCTTGAACTTACTGTATTCTTTTGTTTACAAATATTTTAGTTGCTTGAAAGCAGTTATGTACTTACCTTTTTGTATCTTTCTCAGAATTTAATATGCTAGTTTTCAATTAGCGTATTGTACTGAAACCTGCTTTCCTACAATAAATTTGAAGATTGAATACTGTATTTTTTTAGCCTACCTCGAATAGCCAGTACAAACATCATCCACCGATTATACTTTAGGACCGAAGTAGAGTCCGAGTCAAAGTCTAATCATTTCACGACCCTCTCTCTCAATTAAATTTCACAGCAATATTTACATGACCAAAGTACAGAGTTTCCGTTTATCTTTCTGATGGGAAAATATACAAATAATTAAAATAAACGTACGCACTTCTCTCTTCGTACCATGTAAAAATAACACCTCGTAAATGTACATACATTTCATATCATAAATATTATTATAGCAGAGCATAGCGAAATTAAGCGTAATGGAAGGTTTAGATCTTTTATCTTATCTGAACAGTCGATGAAATGGGTTCGAGTAAATTATTTGAAAAGGTTATTTTAATGGTGGAGTAAAGCTCTGAAAATATAGATAATTGTAAAGGATTTAGAATAATGAAACGAATATAAAGTGAGTATGTTGTTAAGTTGAATTGCTTGAATAGAAATATCAAATAAAATTTATTTAACAAATGATATAAAAATATGGGTTGTGTAATTGTTGATAGTTATTTTATATTTATTGTAGATTAATAGTTTTTCTTTTCATAGTATTTGTAATTTTAGTGTATTTTTATCGTTATTCAACAATTTATAAGCATTTGTGTGGGAATGTGATTTATAATTTAATTTAAAATAAAAAGATGCACAATTTAATGCAAATGATAATTATGATACTTATTAGTACTGTAATAGAAAAAAAAACAATTCACCTCATAGAATTGAGTTACAAATACTTTAGCAATGTGTGTTGATGACATTGATATTTAAACGTACATTGTTGTCACAGTTTCATGAAAACAAGTATTTAGTATTCGGAACACGTTCATTCAGTCCATCCGTTCAATTACGATGTTAACTATTGTTCTGTGTGGGATAAATTAATTGCGATCATCTGATAAATACATATTGGAGTAATATACTATTGTCTTAGTAGAGCGAAAGTTTTAGTTACTGTAAGAGTTGTGAGTAAATTCGCAAACAATTATACATATCCTGTTAGAAATTAATTAGGGTCTAAAAAATATTGGATAAGTAATTTCTAGATCTGTGATCAATAAATTAATTTTTTTTAAATATTCAACATTAATTATTGTTAAATTTATGAATCAATATAGAATTAATTATAAGTATGAACTATTTATTAATAAATCATGTAAATATCTAAAAAAAATGTCTAATAGAAACCTAAGTATATATCGTTCATTATCATTCACAAAGCTCCCCGGTGAAATGTCGGTTGAATGTATGTATGGTTCTCTTCATTTATAAGTCATAACTAATAGAGATCCCCATGCATAAACTAAGCCTGTGCTGAATTATTTTGCAGCGTTAAATAACACGCCATCCCGCATCTCTTTTTTTATTCGCCGGAATATAACATAATTCTCCCTGAACTCACCAGGGGATAGAAACATGGAATGATAACAGCATTTTCTGGGTTTGTGTGAATGATGAAAAAACAGAGCACCACTCATAGAGAAATATTATGGTTATGTGTGACGTTGATATTTAATATACCATGAAACCACCAATTATAAGCTTGAATTTTTTTTTAATTAAAGATAGAAAATCCACTAACAACCAGCATCATTTTCATCCAAAACTATAAGATAGCTCCCTTTAAATTAAAATCGTTCAATTAAAATCCGCATTCTTTAATTTGAGTAAATCATAAACGCTCCTAATTTTGGTCTACTTAATTAGGTTTATGTTATTCAACAACAGAAACTAGCCATCAAAATCCACATCCTTAATGCAAAATATAATAATACAACCACACTTTAGCACGTTACACACACTATAGCCACACGAAAAGAATTCCCCATCAAAAGATATGAAAATCTCTACATAAAACTTTTTTCCCTAAACTATCCCGCAGATTTCATCAACCGTTTTCAGTAACAGTTTGGCACCTTCGCAGAATCTCATTGGGGAGAAATTGGATCGGTATAATCCTCCCCTACATTTTGATCATATTAAGGCTGTAAAATGGTAGATACCGCTGTAAATGAGTGGAAATGAATGGGAAAAATATATTAAATAGCTAACAATACCGAAAGTTGAAATAGTTTCATTACTCGTATTGATGTATTAAATAATTTATGTTAAATACGAGATAGCAATATTGTTAAATAGCTGTTACAGTGGTAAATAACTATTGAACTGTTAATTGGTTGTTAAATAATTTTTAAATTGATAAAAAGTTGTTTATGTTTAAATAGCTCTGATATTGTTGAATAGTTCTTATATTGTTAAATGGTAGTTATAGTGTTAAATAGATTCTGTATTGATGAATAGTTGTTATATTGTTAAATAGCTATTGTATTTTTAAATAACTATCATATTGTTAAATAGCTGTTACATTATTAAATAAATGTTCCATTAATAATTACAAAGAATATTTCAGTGAACTTTCCCTTAGAGAATAAAAGACATGTTACAATTTTTTAACATTTATGAGATGAGAGAATATTCCTATCTGATTATTAGGAATTTTGGAGGGGATCACATGGGGATATTGTACGAAAGAACATATAAATATAGTAATACCCCGAGCAACCATGACACATTGTGCCAACATGGGCACTACATAGTTAGATGGGCAAGAGATGACAGACTGAAAAGTAGCGAAATTACATGGGGATAATGTGGTTTTCCATTCTCATGGAATGTTACCTTGGGAGAAGGTTGGCTCAATATGGTGAGTCCAACCCATTGAATTGTCATATTGGCTCAACCTGATTACTATATAACGTACGGCTGAAACTTGATTAACATATTGGTAACATCTTGGCCCAGATGGTTTCAACATAACCGTCCATGCTGTCACCATGTTGGCCCATTTTGCAAATAACCACACAGTACCAATACGAATTGTCATCCTAGTGCCCTCATGGGCCCCATTAACTTGTGTTGCTTGGGACAGGTTGGACCAGATAGTATGCACCATTAAAGGAACTTTTATGAAAACCAAACATAGTTATCCATAGCTCGAAAACATTAGATTTAAGAATTTTAATTACAAATTTGTAATATAATAAATAGTATATTTTCACAATACGGAGTTTTCTTAGTAGCACAACCAGTATAATGTTAACTGTAATAATCAATCTTCTAATTAGCAATATCCATTAATTGGTGATGCGAAAACTTAAACAATAAATTTACTCCACAAAAAATAATCCACCAAAAATATAATTGCAACACCAAAATAATAATTTCACAACAGAAATGAATTTTCTCCATCAAAAATAAATTTTCTTCACTAAAAATAAATACACTCTAGAGAGATGGACTATAGAAAAGTTAAGAGGGTATATATTCTAATTTCCAATCGCGATATCTTATTTTTTTCGATTAGTTAACAATCGTTGTACTAACTGCAACACTATAACAATAATTAAACTCACATATTTACATCTTTACATATAGCAAATTTCTCAATTTTTCCAATGACTATATAAATAATAAGATAAAAATATGATTAAATGCAACGTAGAAAAACAAGTAGCCCTCTAATATCTTAGGCTGTTTTATCGCTTCCACGACATAAATGGCTATTATTCTAAAGAAATTTATCGTGCCAATTGACTACAGAGTTCGTGATTCTTTGAAAAGAGTTTCTCAAAAGAAGCGGCTGCTCTCCAGCCTACTTTGCAGGAACGTTTGGAAAGTTCTAGATGTTCTTTATTCTACTCTAGGATTTTGTACAATCTCACTGTTTTATCGGACTCAAGATGTTTTAAATCGAAACAAATAAGTTGGGTGATAGATACAGTATTCATTATAAAATGAGATAGTTTTGTCCTTATGAAAGGGATACATTGTGATGAATAACTCTTACCTTAGGAATTATGAATTTCTTTTCGATTGAAAGAATTATAACTACGACGATATTAATAACAGGATGACAATTTTGAGAGTGGGAGAGTTAAGAAAATAATGAATAAAGTATAGTCAAAACAGCACTGGTGAAAAAAAAATTACTATATAATAATATTTGTTTAATAATAATAAACAGAAGTTTATGTATGCAAGAATGTAATAAACTACCCATTATCTTTTTTTCATGTATAATTTCAAATCATATTTGTATCTTAAAAAAGGAAGAAATGCTAGTTTTTATAATCTATATCGATTTCTTAACCGTAATCAGACTGACAAAATTTATGTCTTTAAATGACTGAGTTCGTAAGATTCGCTACACATTTGATATTTAGGAAACAATTGGCTTGAAAAGTTCTTAGCTTTTGTCATATAAATGTACTGTGCAAAATTTTATTTAGAAGTGCAGTGGGGTGAAATTGGTGGTACCATTACTAAAGAGTGTGTCACTGTTTAATGTTTATGTGAGCTGTTTGCCGAGTCACTATTATTCCGAGGATAATTAATTGGAAAAATAAAAATAGAAATTCGTATATATAATTAATTCTGTTAATTGTGATAAATGAAAAACATTGAAATACTAATCATTCATTTATTTCCTGTTCTAATTGATTGCTTGGTGCTTAGCGACATCTGGCAACTTGCGGGAATAACTGTGCTGTGGGCGTAGTAACAGGCACAAATTCTCAGTGAATTATAGAATTATATTCACTTTCATGCTTGGCATAATGTTACTGTTGGCATATTATAAAAAATTCGAGCCTGACCATTTACAAATATAAGTCATAAAATCTTAGTTGATTCAAGTCATGTAAGAATATATAATCGCTATTATAAAGTCTTGTCGAGCCCAAATTCCTCAATCAGTCTTTCAAGGGTTTAAATAATTCTAATTTTTAATTTTTTGATGATTGATTAAAAAAAAACTAAAAAGGAGAAAATCATACATTGTGTCAATTCAATTTCTAAAGTGAATAATCATTTCAATTATCCACTATCACAATATTGCACACAGTTTCTATTCATTCTGCAAGAGAAATACTCAAATAATATATTATCTTTGTGTTACAGAATGTGTTATCCACTTGACAACATAATTCCTCTTCTTTGGATCTTGACATATTAAGGGGACCGTCTCTAAATTGTGTAAACAAATTTATTAATAAAGCTACGGTTATGAAACTTAGTTAATAATTGAATTATCTATCGTTTTTGTTCATGGCATTTTTTCGATTAGACGCATAGAAAACAAGTTATTCGAATTTCGAACGAATTTCAAACTGGTTTTCAAACATGTACCTCTAATACAGTCCTGAAGCTACAGCTTTGCAGTTTTTTCCATTCGCTTCCCCTTACCATTCTCTACAAAAAAAATTCGAAGTGATTTTTGAATTTCAAATTTTCTCGAAAAAAATAAGATTTTTCGAAAAAATACTAAAATTTCAATTTTTTTTTGAAATTTATATTTCGAAAAAAATTCAAAATTCAAAAATTGCTTTCAAACGTTTTGTAGAAAATAACCAGGATAATCGAATGAAAAAAAAAACCCGTAGCTTCAAAACTGTATAAGAGGTCCATGTTTGAATACCAAAATTTGTAGCTATTTTGAAGTGCCTCAAAATGGCATCCGGGCGACCGACCATGTTTTTTGAAAAAAAAAGCTACGGTTCTGAAACTTCGCACCCATTTATAAAATTGAATTTTCTATCGTTTTTGTTCACAGCATTTTTTCGATTAGACCTATAGAAAACGAGTTATTCGTACTAACGGAGCGCTATACCCACCCCCTCCCCCCTCTCCCAAGGGGCATAGCGTCAGACAGGCACACTCTAGAGTTCTGATTTTTTGTACAATCATTTATAAGTTTGTTAGGTACCTATTTATGAAATAAAAAAAATGATACAATTTAGAGATACAATTTTTTTTAGAGATACAATATATCCCATATATATTTTAGAGACTAGATATTCATATTTAAATCCCTTTCGATTGCAGATGATCAAGATATTGAGGAGATGGAATAAAATACTTTCCTGATATCTCCCCACAACTTCCCGAACTTGGGATTTTGAAAAGAAATTATTTTTGAATTTTTATTTCACTATTATATACTATATATAGGTTTGTATTCATTATCTACCTTGTATTTGGTATGTCAATAAATATTACCTAAATCAAATAATAATTTCTTGAACAAACGGTAACGAAAATGTTTATCATAATCAGTGTTAAGGGGACCGCCCCCAGGAAGGATGGCATAATTAAAGAATTATTTTTTTATTGTGTAAATAGTTGCTTTATAACCTTCTAATTGTGTGTGCAAAATATCAGAGGTCTCATATTACTCTAACCCCCTGGGGAGAAGGAGAAAGAGAAAAGGGGGCCGGGGGGTACGGAGTCAATATGTACTCTAAAAACCATCTCTCAGCCAATTATAATTCGTAATAATTAATCATCTCGTTATATCTGGTATCTAACATGCCACTAATGAGACACACACTGGTATGCAAAGAAACATTCCTCAGTTACCCGCCGACCTTCACAGGGGGCATGTGCTGCTTGTCAGATTATCAAATCTTTGAACGGGATTATATGTTAGTTCAGAGATCTACAAATCTTGTAATTCAAACCCGAAGGCTTTTACAATTTTGAAGCTAGAGCATTGCAGTTTTTTGCATTCAATTTATTCGGAAATTACCTACTATTCAATGTTTTTGATTTTTGATTTTCGAATTGGTTGTCGAAATATTTTCGACATATTTTTTTTTATATGATTTTTTTTCACAGAAAAGTCGAAATTCCGAAAACCAATTCGAAAATCGATAAACCAAAACATCACGTTGTAGGTATTCTTATGGAGAATTGAATGCAAAAAACCGCAAAGCCGTAGCTTCAACTAATAATAAGCCTACGAATTTTTGGACAACTGTTCGAAATTTGTTCGAAATTCGAAAACTCGTTTTCTATGGGTCTAAATAAAAAAATGACATGAACAAAAAAGATGGAGAATTCTATTTTATATATATGTATCAAGTTTCAGAACCATAACTTCTTTATTGTTTTATTCATTGCCAATATGAATTTAGTATTACCTCAAATCAAAAAATAATAAACGAGTACACACAAAGAAAGTTATGTTAGAGCCATCCATGCTGGCTCCTCCTGTATAATATTCGATGAGCCCACCACGTTTTTCTACAATGGGTTAATAACATAATAAGTGAAGCATGAATGCTATTTAGTATATATATAAAATTACTAGCCTCTCTACCAAAATACAAAAAGCTCTATGGTGAAATATATACTGGAAATAATAACTACAATAATAGCAGTATATAAATCTGACATTGTTCTACCGCCTGCGGTCATCGGACCAACAGTTATTACACAAAAATATATTGTAACGGTCTGCTATTATATCCGCCATTACAAGAATAGAAAATAAATAAAACAGAAAAAATGATGTGGAAAAGAATTTTAATTAGTGATTCTATGAACTTTTTATCTGTTAGATTGTTACTTTTTCAATGTTTAGTATTTTTCGTGTGCAATTATTCATCATTTTAATTAGATTTGATACATTTCTATGTTTGATTTATACATTGTATATTTAGTGCAGTTTGTATATAGTATACCTATACATATATGAAAAGGATCAGCCATATAGCTCTACATTTCATTTCAATATTATAAATTGGTTCTAAAATAGAATTTGATAGTATCTCAAGTTTTCCAGGATTGGGTGAGATTTTTCGATAAGCAGAAATGGGCTTCCATTTATCTGAGGCGTCTCTATATAGAACAAATTCCGAATAAAAGAGGAAGAAAGTGGATACCAAAAATGAATACAAGTCTTATGTATAATTTATATTTTGTCTGTATTATTACAAATCTGGTTGCAATATTATGTATATTATTATAGAGTGATGAACTCAATTTATACGTATTACTGTAGGTAATAATTAAAGATATATTTTTAATTTTTATATATTATATTCGTAGCGAAAATTTAATACAAATCTAAAATATAATTGTCTATAACCGTAAAAAGATAAATTCTGGGATTGAAATTTGTTATATTATAGCATTATAATTCATTATCCATACGTGTATAAAAAAATGTAATGGTAGTATAATGAGTATTGAAAGAGTTATTTTGATAATATAATTATAATCTTGGTATCATATTTGAATAAATTTAATAGTTTTATGAAGTAGCCCTTGAAGTCGTTCATTTAGAAATGTTATCAGCAAATGTGTTTTAACATATTTATGAAAAACATGAAATTATATGAAGCATTCGGCTTAGGAAATGCATGAAAATTTTTCATGTAAAATAAAATCTGAGTATTTTCATTGTTTCATCAGTACTTTATGCTGAGAAGAATATAAGTAACTCACAGTAAGCCTACACAAATCTAGTTATAATCCTTAGATGCTTCTTCTGAACAATATAAAAAGTGGCCTAGTCCCTTCCTCCATTGAAAGCGCCATAAATTATGTTCGAAGACTATAGACGGCATATTAAAGACACTTAGTGATAACGTTCACCTCTATTATACTCTAATGGCAATCAATACAGACAATGAACCACATTCATTCATCAAGCCGCTACTAATTGGCAAATGAACATTTGATCGGCAAATAATTGCGGCGTACACAAAGAAAATTACACCTGCATGAATCCTAAGTCATTACAGCGTCAATTTTGCATTCATTCCTATGACTTATCGCCGACTACAAAGAATGCCCCTTCATAATCAACTATTATGCCAATAAAAAAAGAATTTGGTGAAAATTTTTTACTGATATTTCCAAATGCAATTAAATATCTTAAACAATATATAACCATAAGGCTGTCATTCGTAAAAGGAAAAAATATCAATACACTAAATTGAGAGAATTTTAATATCAAAATTTTAAATCATCAAGAAAATAAGAAAATAAAAAGAAAAAATATGATAAAAATGGTTCTTTAATTTAGTGAATAATCGGTTTACAGGCCTTGCATTTCTCACAGGAGTCTCAATTAGTTTACTAATTCTCATATTGCGTGATCAAAATATCTTGCGATTTGAAATGTGTATTTCTTCATATTGATATTACTAGACTACATAGTTATTAGAAAAAATAAAATAAATTTCCCCTGTTGTTGATTTGATTTTATATTAATAATAACTGACGTACCAGCAAAATTAGAAAGTCTTGATATTTTTTGAAAATTCAGAAAAAAATAATTTTATAAAATATATTTCTCTAAAAGTAGAATCTATTTTGAATAAATCCATTTGATTGGATTTATATATATGTATATACTTATTTAATTTCGGTATGAAGTCTTAACTTATTAAGATAGGAAGTTATTGTGGAGTCATAGAAGATTAAGAGGGGCTCGAATTCAATTTGACAATAGTACTTCTTTAGGAAGAGGGCGAACTAAATTTAATTAAATATTAAAGTTAATTTAGCCATAACGATCCATATTCTATTTGTTATAAATTGAAACATATCACATTTTTTAGATGCATGGGTTGAAGTATTAATAGTTAAAATTAATTGCTCTCATCTGTATAGATAATCAGGCTTAGGTTCGGATCCTCCATGAAGTGACTTTAATCCCCTTTGTCAGAATATAGATGTTTTGTGTAATAGTTCTGGGCCTCAGAGTTGCTTTGATCTTCCTTTCTTTTTATAGCTGCCCCAAATTACACGTTTGCGCACATTGGTCTTGCAATTAATTGGTAGACACACACTGGGGATGTACGACAACAATCAGATCTGTTACCGACACCGAATTAATTGTCGGAAAATCGTGAACTATTATCGAACATGATAAATATTTGCTTCATTTTATCATAGCAAACCACAATGCACTTGAAATATGCTTCTTGCCATGGGAGGGGGGGGGGGGGTTAAGATGGATTGGGATATTATTGAGGATTAAGATGGGATTGTCACGTGTGCACGCGTTCTGTCAAAAATTTTGTAATGCTCTGATTTGGTTAATGGATGAATTTGAGTGAGTTAACAGTGCATTGAATAATCTGAAAACTGAATTATTATTGTTTGAAGCTCAATTTGGAGGCCTGATTGCATTCAGCAGACAATATCTGTCCTATTAGTTACCACTTGTTAGTTAACAGCAACTCAATTGATTAAAGTTATGCAATTATCATTATTGGAGAATTAAATAAATTTAATCAAAATGCATTATTTCGATGTTGAATTCAAATTCAACTACAATGCTTTATAAGATCTATCAGAAACAGAAAATACATTAATTTATAACTTTATTTTCAAACAAACTTATAAGGTATCGAAAATAATTATTATAAATTCAATTATGACATCACATTCTTATTGAACGGGGATACCTGTAATTTATAAAAACAGGTTCTAAATATGGATGTATATCAAATAAATCTGTTACAAGGAGGTATTATTTGCACTTTAGAAGTCATTGAGCTTTGAACTCCTGCGTTTCATAGATTTCTTGGCAAATAAAAATACTAACTGCGTTAATTTAGCCCGAAGATCGCACCGTTGAGTGCTAGATCAAAGGCGAGAAGCTTCTAACACAGAGTGGAAATATGAACCATGAATGTCTTTACGAGTCAGTATAAATCGCTAAATTGTAGCGCTATACATTAGCTAACGGTGGCATTTTCAATATCGGACTGTATTTCAAAAAGATGAGGAACATTGTCCACATTTTATTCTTTATCAGATAAAAAATGTATTTTAATGAAATGTTTGGTTAGAGAATACTACATAATTATATGATATGTATAATTGTATATATACTATTATCAATATATTTTACGTTATTTTCCTATCCAAAATGAACGGTTAGAGAAAATTAAAGACACGCATGAAAGTTTAGTAAGTAGCATACTGTTAATTTATTAGAACAGTAGAAATCCTCTATAGTGAATGTAGAGTCATGAGTAATGGAACTACTCTGTTTAGTTAAAAAAATTGTTTATACATTAATTTTTTAACTGATGCCCTTCCATATCAGAATGAAGAGAATGTAGTCACTAAATAGAAGTTCAACTGTAGCTGTTTTTTACCGTCAACATCACCTGTTACCACTCTACATTGATGTGTAAATTCGATTTCAAATCACTTATCACGTGACGAGGTTCTTAATCGGCTTTTGGGAGGCTCTATAGCGTATCACTGCAGTCTATATTTTACAATTGCATTGGATGTGCAGTACCCTCAATTTATATATATTTTTTATAAATAATAAAATGACAGGTACACTCAAGACAGTATGATTTGATTTATTCTTTTATCTATTTTTCAGATTTATATTTCATGTACCAAAAATTATTATTATTATTACTAAACGGAAAATATTGTAGCATATTGAAACCCATTATTTTTGTACTTATTTGAATTGGCTATTTCATATAAATTTATATTAATTATTTTAAATAATTCATATATTCATTAAAATATTATAATACTCCCACATTATTTACTCACTAGCTGAATTTTATAATGCATATAGTAATAGATAGCCACAAACTGTAATTTAGATAATGGATCGATAATTATCTAATTTCCGAACCCTCCTGGTCCATTAGCTGTTTAAAAGTTTTCAATACAATTATAATTAGTGTATTAGGCATGGCATGGAAGTTATCATCAAGAGATCTTAATTACATTAATCATAATATATCGTATTAAAAAATAATAAATTTCAAACCAATTTCGTCAGTGATTTTAATAAGAAATTTCTTTGGCGTTTGAATTATAGGATGATATATTTTTTGATAGTCTACGAATACATCTTTGACGCACTTAGATACTATTTTAAACTGAAAGTAGCATCCCTTAACCTTTGCATTTTAATAGTGTTTAGCATCACAAAGATAGAAGAGGACACCATACTTAATTTGTTAAGGCCCAACCATTATTTTCTCTAAATACTGTTTTTGAAGACCCATTGCCATGTTCAGTGTAAAGAACCCACATTAGATATTTTTCTCCTCTGTGATATCATATTTCAGAAAGAGAATGAACGAAAGCAGTTGCTCTTAGTTAACATCAACACCCATATGGGAACCCTGACCTGAAATTAGGGTGCGGTCAGAAAAGGTATAGAAGGTTTCCCTCTTGATATTTTGTTGCTCCACAAAAACTGAACTATATATGTAGTTTGTAAATCATACTTCATGAGCAATCAATAACTAATAATATTGAATATTTTGCAATTTCTAATTACTTATAAATTCTGATGAATTCTGGAAAGGTGATCTCCCAACTTATTTTACATTTAAATTCCGTATAATATATTCAAATTGGAAAATAATGAATATATTTTTCAAATTGATGTTCCATATTTGAAGATGTTTCTTGAAAAAAATGCATTGTTTATTTGATAGATTTGAGTGTTCAATTTATAATAATATTATTATCCATTTATTAATTTACTTCAATTTCACATATACAAGTATCCTATAATTTCCTTTAAAATATTAATTAACGAAATAACATTGAAATGATTACATGTAACAAACGATTCATCTAGTAACGAAACTATATTGTAAACGGAAACTTGTATTTGGAGATTAATTTGCAGAGGCTTTATAAAACTTTCATTTATTCTATTTCAATTTAGAATCTGTGCGGATCTCTTAGAGAGATTGAAACAGTTGGTGTGACAATGAAATTCATTAACGGAATCAAAATTGGGAATCACAAAAATGTGATACTACCTGAATAGAAAAAGTTATTGCGAGGCCATAGAATCGCTGGTTCACCGTAACATTTGTTCTGGTACATTCAAGATACATTCACTTACATGGTATGCTACGCCTTGATACGAATTTTATACTCTTCTGCGCATAAACAAATACGCACATACGAATGTACAGATGTGACCCTGCAATATTAGATTATATATTTGGAATACTTTACAGTGGGTTAAACACATTTTTATGGTATCAGTACATTACACAAACAACAATTCGACAAATTTCTATATACTATTTAACCACCTATTTACCAAGCTGTATAGTATATAGTATGCAATGTAATATTGCAGGGTCACATATGTGCGTTCGTATATTCGTATCAACTGTATTCAGTCAGTTAAGTCAAATAAAACGAAGTTAAAGTATTCGATTATAAAAAGGATGAATAACATAGATTGTTTCTATGTACAAATATTTAAATATCATTGAGGCATAATATGTATTGTTTTTGGTTATTAAAATGTAAATATTTTTTTGTCTATTATATGTAATATTGATGTAACTGGTACACATTTATCCGTATATTTATAAATATTTACTAATTCATATTACTTTATTTAAATATTTATAGACACATTTATAATGTATTCTCATTTATGAAGGCACATTGAGTTAATTTAATACAAATAAAAGAATGCATTTACGTATTTATTAAAGTAAAAGAGATATCAGTTTATTGTATAGTAATTATTATTTTCAATTGATATTGATATTATCAAAATATAAATAGTGCCTGCTTAATATTGAGAATCATAGAAGATTTCAGGTTAAATCTGCTCCCTTTGAAATTTAAGATTAATCAATCATAATCTTCTTTAAACCCCACTTTTCGAGTACTCTGTGTCTAATGAAGTGTCCGAGAAAGTACTGCGGCAATATTCCCTACAATAATCACAATATTTTGCATATTCTTCTTTAGCTTAACAAATACTTATTTCTATATCGAATGATTTTCTTTAACTAAACTTCCCAATTTAGAAAATTTCAAATCTCATTTATTCAATATTTAAAATAAACTTCCACAACTCAAAATGAAACGAGATATAAAATATAATTTAATAATTCTTTCGATAAAACAAATATCGTGCATCTTCAATAAGAAATTAATTAAAATCATCCCTCACAATTGATTATGATACGTTGATGATGTTTTCCAATAAAACATCATAACTTATTTCATCTGAAAATACCAATTAAATCTATATTGATAACATATACCTAGTTTGAAAATTGGCTGTTTTTTAGAATATAAAGCAAAAGTTTGTTTTCAATTGATTTTTTTAATTTGTTCTAATTATTTTCTAGTTTACGTTAAACATAGTAATATTTTTTTATTGTGAAATATCGTAATTCCAGACATTCTCGTCGGTATTGTCCATTTGGAATGTACGACGATAGACTTTAATTCTAAATTTAACTTTGGATTGTTGTTAAATCATTTACAGTTGTATATACCTAGATAACATTATATTCTTGATTATTTCTGGAAATTATCGCTTGCGCTCGCCTATTACAGTTTAACATTAATGGTAGTCTAATGCTTTAAAATGTATAGACCAAATACAGTTTTCATGTCCCCCGTTTTCCAATTGAACATCAACATCAATCTGTCATCCCTGTACTCATTCCGATTCCTTATTAGTGAAGTCAAAGGGACGGTTCTCGAATAGTGATTTTGTATTCCTTTGAAAAGAATTCATTCAGTTGATTAGAGAGTAGACTCCTCATCAGTCAAAAGAGACACTCGAAAAACACTTCAATGATCTCCATAATGTCGATCACGTGGGCATTGGGTAGTATAGAATATTTGAGTTATAAATTATGTAATAACGTTTAGAATATTTACTTCTGACAACCATAGTAGTCGGGAAATTGGCGTTAAGATCTAAGAATTTGATTTATCTTCTATAGAAATTAAGAACTGCGATGATATTTTGATCCGAGTTGCATTTAAAATTATGTAAAATAGATATTAAATTAGTTTTCTAAATGTGAAAATATTACGGTAGAGTATTCGAAAATTAAGGTGGAGCTCAATTGAAATTATGTACTCAAAGAAATCGTTTTACAAGGAAAATAAATATTAGATTTTACAGAATCTCAAATCCTGAATTTCAAAATCGAATTGAGGAATTTTCAGGATTCACTTCTACATATAGGAAATTTATAAAGACTTTTGTAAATTACAAAGGAAAACTCGAAGGTGTTTACAGCTTCTCAAAAGACTGATTAATCGAACCGATCTCCTAAAATGAGAGATTCTCATCCATTTTTCAAGAGGTGAAAAATTCAGAGAGAAGGAAGAAAGGAAAGAAGCTAATCCTATCGCAGGAACGGGACATCGAAATAAATTGAAAGGAAGATAGAATGTTTGATGGGACCGTGGAAGATCATCGTTTCCATCATCACCAATAATCTTAGAGTAATTTCATCTACAACTGGAAATTGTAGGTGACGGATACCTATTATTACAGTTAATTTAAAATTTGATCTACGGAATTATTTTCATGGTATCATAGAATAGAGAGAAACTGCAAACTGCATTTTATCCATTCTGAAACTCTTCTGAGATCATTGTGAATCTAACTATGAATTTCTCATAACAGATTAACCAAATAGTCAAAAGATAAATATATAAATGCATGTATCATTGTGAAAAAGATAAAAATACCAATGATAAATGTCAAATACGTACCTAGTATCATAATTAAAAACCAATTCATACTTGTAAATTGTTTCTTTTCACAAAATCGTATGGTTTGATAAAAAATAAACCGTTGTTAAGGAACACATACAATAAATTAGAGATTTAATGATGGCATTGAAACCATTTTCTACACCAACGTCCTTTTTATGACTAATTTTATTACATGCTTTCATTCTCAGTTGTTCATATATTTTGAATGGTCCCGGGACTGTTTTTCTTAAAATTTATTTAGAGATGAACATACAGCGATAAATGTACAGAGGACACAAACTAGTTCAAAAAATAGCATCATAATGAAATAAATTATAAATATATGTATGGATTTCTACACGCTGTTCATATTCTATGCTATGCCCTGTATGTAACCAATATGTATCATAAATTTTTTCAATTCAAATCTAATTAAAATTGGGTTCATAGGTTTATCATCTATATATACCTATGTCATAACTATGTTCACTTTGATTTTATTTCAGTAAATGGAGGAAACTTAGAATGAATATTACAAAATTGTAATAAATTATCTTCTTTAAAAATCTTCAATGAGAATGATTACAGTTTTAACAAAATATACATTATTATCATTTAAAAAGTTCATCCATTATTCAAAGTATTAAAATAAAATATTGGATAAATAACACAATCCCAAATAAAATTAATAATGTGTTGCAGAAAATTTTACCTAAATTTACCCAAACATAATCTTCTATGAGCCCCTGTAACTTTTCACTGGAATTTTAACTAATTTAGCAGGTGATAATACGATGTCATACATTTTAGAATGAATGAACTGCGGCTGAATAGCAATGTGTTGTATTCACTAAATGAATAAACTGTTGTATATAGCAAAATATTAAATTAACAAAATGAATTCCTCTGAAAGCAGGAAACATTAAAGCTGAATCGGCCTGTAAATCTGCAGCAAATGTGACAAAATAAATTAGGTGACAAAATTCCCTCACACCTCAAATCACATTTCAGCTCAACATTTTTCTCACTTTACTTAATTCGAGGCACAAATTGAGCTTAAAACAAAAGAAGACGTAATACATTAGCTTTGTAGTTTTACCATTTGTTGAGAAGCTTATTTAAGTGAATTGGTTTTTGATATGATGATAAGAATCATCAAAAAATTATAAGGTATCAAGTGAATAAAAATAGGTATAATGGACATACAATCATCACCAGTAATGATAGTTTCCATACCTTCATCACCAGTAAATGATAATTTTCATACGATCCCTCCACATTTTTTCTATCTATCACCCCAGTGATGATGATAAAAATGAGATAATTTACTCATTGATAGAGATTGCAAATGACGCTCACTGGAAAAAATCTCTTTATACCTTATCTTATAAGGTTTGTCCATTATCATTATCACTTCACTGGCATTGAAAGTCTAAGGTTGGATGAATGATATTGATTCCAACCAGTAAAATTGAAATCATCACCAGTTTCCATTCAGAATTAGCATGAAGATAGTAGACACAAAGAAACCGTTTCTCTCTTGGTTTTATCTCTTAATTTCGGTATCAACGAACTGTCAATCAGTTCTCATTTGACAATTTGAGAGCCACTGATAAATCTGATTAAGGTCTTCATTGAGTGTCGTCTCAATTTTATAGAGCGGCGCTACAGTCTCCGCGGATATAATTTCTGTCGCGGTAGACACGCTAAATTGATTTCAATTCATTGATACTTCGACATGATCAGAGTTTGGAATGATCACCTAGTGCAGTTTATTCGTTCTTGCTTAGTACTCGGGAAGTTGGTAATTCAGAGCCAATATGGAAGCTCTGTGAGTTACATTAGTTCAAGATATGTGTAAACGCTCAAAATTTTCCTACTGTTGAGTGGTTAGCTAATGAAGTTTGAACTTATTTTGTAGTTTAAAAAGAATTAACAGTACGTTTCTTTACTTTGCTCATTCAATTTAGGTTGCAGTTATATATAATTATCAACAGTTAGTTACGAGTTATTGGACAGTTCTTCAATTCGGTTCTTAAAATATAAATAATAAATTTGCCAACTTAACTGACTACATGATTGTATGTAGATGAGAAAATGAATAATGACCGATAACTCGTAACTTACCCAACTCATATTATAATAATCTTTTTATAAACATTTTAAAGTCTTGCTGAAGTGTTCATTATAAAAATGAAATTTGGGGCTGATTTATATTTTCATACTTCTCCTTATACCTTAAATAAAATATAATAATACTTTTATACATATTCTTAAATTTGAATTATTCCAAGAAAAGAGGAATTGCATATGTAAATAACATTTCAAATCTATGTTATATATACAATTCAAGTTATTGAAAGATAGATTTGAAAATGTCATAATTTAAATAAAAGTTTCCTTTAAATTTCTATCCCAACGAAAAATGAAGAAAAAGAAAGATAAGGAAAGAAGGGATGGTCGAAATCTAAATTAATATCTGAAAGTGGTTCGAACACGACGCTTCTCATTACTTAAATGTCAGAAGATAGTCTGAAAAAGTGCGTCAGTCTCAAAAAAAATGAATCTAAAACGGAGCACATTCGGGAAGTAAATTGTCAAATATTTTAGTATATATATCAACTGTATATTTAATATTGAGACATAATTAAATTGATCATCTGCGCTGAACATTGTACATTTCAATTAAGTGAATACACTTAACTCTTAGCTGTCAGATGAGACACATACGTCCCAAATATACTAATAATAAATATATTATATTCCATGTGAATGCCAAATAGCTTTAGTCCCCTTTCACACGGGCGTTTTTTTCATGCCACAGCAAAAATAAATGTAGAAGGAAAAGACGATACGTCAGAATAAGCGTATGTATATTGTGTGTCAGCTCAGATTGGGCAGTTTTTCATGCTGCATTTTGTTTTTGGGCATGAAAAAAACGGCCCCTGTGAAATAAGATTTAAAGATTTAAATAAACTATTATTTTCCAAAACCCATCTAAATAAAAAATACAGTGACTAGTTAGTTCCCAGACACTTACAACACTTAAAAAGTACTCATTAAATGTAAGGAATTGTACTTGGAATGTACACACACAGTACCCATCACTTAGGTACTTACCCATTTTCTAAGTACTATGAGTATAAGAGTACTGCGACACTATATAATTGTTCAAAAAAAGATTAAAAGATAAATAATTTCATGGTGGAACATCGTAGATCAAATAATTTTCAATCTCCCACTTCTCACTCTCAGTTTCTTCCTGGGTATTATTTGTTACAAATTAGAAACAATTCCGATGAGAAAAATAGCGATTATTTTCCTTCTTTAATTTTCCTAGGAGATAAATCTTTGCCTATTATCTTTCTAAATGAAACGAACTGCTTAATATTGATGTAGGATTTTATAGGATATTATAGGAAGAATAAGATACAAAAATGAATATGAAACTTCATCAGTAATATTTTCCCAATGTTTATTTTTCCAATGCTTATTTTCTCAAAGCTTATTTTTCCAATGCTTATTTTCTCAAAGCTTATTTTTTTAATGCTTATTTTCTTAATGCTTATTTTCCCAATATTTATTTTCCCAAAGCCTATTTTCGCAATGCTTATTTTTTTCCAATGCTTATTTTATTAATGCATATTTTCCCAATACTTATTTTCCCAAAGCCTATTTTCGCAATGCTTATTTTCATAGTGCTAATTTTCCCAATGCTTATTTTCTCAAAGCTTATTTTTCCAATGCTTATTTTCTTAATGCTTATTTTCCCAATACTTATTTTCTTAATGCTTATTTTCCCAATACTTATTTTCCCAATGCTTATTTTTTTAAATGCTTATTTTCCCACTCGTTCTTCACTCCGATGGAAAGTTTAGTCGTTTTCTCGTTATATTTTAATTCAGTCTCCCATCTCTTGGGGAGAAATAACTTGACATGAAAAGTTACAAAAGGATTAACTAACTCATTCACACCGCCATACTAAGGTAAGTTCACATTATAAGGTAACTTTATAATTAGCAACATTTTATAACGTGAAAACTTCTAAGTGTTGGTTAGTCCGGTAACGAAGTAATTTGGGGGAGGGGGGACTCTGGAGACAGTGAAGGGGGGGGGGAGCCTATACCCAATTTAGGGTTTAGGATGAATAGCGAAGAAATTTCATTATACGTTCATTTTCTTTTCTTTTCAAATATTATAAACAAAAATGAAATGAAGACTATTATCAAAAATAGTTTATTTAAATCCTATTACTGACTACAAAATAAATGGTCAGTTATGGCATTCAGTATACCTAGATTTGCAGATTGTCAGTTGTTATGGGTTGATTTCTGGAAAATGTTTTGATGAGATTACATATAAAGCATAATTCCAATCGTTAAGTAAATTCGCACATATTTTATTTTTATTATAAATAATCTGGTCAATTTGATTGAACATATAATAGAGGGTGTTTTAACCCACTGTGGTACTTTCAACCAAACTGCATTAGAAGAAAAAAATATTAATAATGAAAATTGAAAATAATAAGATATTGGAAAACTGGGATTTTTCAAATTATCATCACATTGACTTCTTTCTTAGATAGTACATCACTACAGTGACTCTTTTTTCTAATAGTACAGCATCAAAGTGACACTTTACTCTGACATTACATCATCACAGAGACTCTTTTCTCTGATAGTACATCATCACAGTGAATATTTTTTCTAATAGTACAACATCAAAGTGACTCTTTTCTCTGATAGTACATCATCACAGTGACTCTTTTCTCTGATAGTACATCATCACAGTGACTCTTTTCTCTGATAGTACATCATCACAGTGACTCTTTTCTCTGATAGTACATCATCACAGTGACTCTTTTCTCTGATAGTACATCATCACAGTGACTCTTTTCTCTGATAGTACATCATCACAGTGACTCTTTTCTCTAATTTTAGATGATAAAAGTGACTCTTTTCTGTGAGAGTATATCATCACAGTGACTTTTTTCACCAATAATACAAAACTGTACTTACTAATTGACAAACAAACATTCTCAGTAAACACAAATGTGGCAAGATGGAAGTAATGACATAGACAGAGTGATATGATGTTACATAGTTACTGATATTATTTCAGCCAATATCTTCAGCAATCAAGCGGAAGAGGCTCTATTTGTCCAATATAACAATAAACAATTTCTATATTAGCAGCTGTTTATTCTGTAGACAGATGGACGAAGATAAAAAATATGGCTATATGAAGTTAATATCATATTTATTGAACAATTCAATAAATAAATTATTATTATATAATTGAGAATGTAGTTTGAACATTTGACATTATCGAGTATCAAGTTTTTGAAGCAAAAAAGATGAAATGAATTAGTATTTGTTTGTTACTAATATTTTTCATGCAATCAATATAGTACTGCTGTTTAAAAAAGAAAGAAAAAAAAGTGCCCATTCTGGTTACTTATCATTTTGTTATCATGCATATGTGATTTCATTGTCACTTTAAACGTACTGTAACATATAATTTTGCAATTGTTGACATTATCGTCGGAAATACCCCACAAAAAATTAAATTAAGTTACAAGATATATATCGTTCAGTTTCCACATCTTCCATAATATTTGAAAGAAAGATATAATAATAATTATTTTACATTTAATTTAATTTGTATATATGATACCTGCAGCTATCATAGATGCCAAATTAAGTTATATAATAATTATTTAATTTTTTTTTCTCATGTGACCAAAGATGTGAAACTGACCGATAATTCACAACTTACCTATAATGTGCTTTGAAATCATGGGGGATTAGCATTCTTATTAAATGATCTCCATAATAATTGAGTAAAATCGTCCACCATTGACGATTCTAAGTTTCTAATTGAAATACTAATTTAACAAGCAAACTTTAAATAAATTCCATTTTATTGATATTTCTTTAAAGTGAATATCAAGTTTAGTAAACAAAGTTCATTGTGTATAATATCTTCACCTGCAATTTGAGTTATGATGCAATTGAGTTGACTGTAAATGCTGTCAATGTGATCAATGAGAGTCATAACAAAACTGAAAGTCTTGGGAATGTTCTATCCCATTTCCAGGGGATGTCTTCTTCATCCACGTAAATTTTGCGATCAAAAGTTGAGAGAGAAATATCCTGCCGAGAAGAAAAAAGACACACCACACCACCTGACCATGCAAGGTTGTTGACCCTCTAGAGTGGCCAGCCACATACAATACGTTGTCATACGTCACCACAGTATAATTATTAGCTACTCCGATACGTAGCTATTTTCTAGCTTTAAAAACAAAAATATATTCGGTATTTATGTAGGAACAAAGTCAAAGAAATGTCAATAAATTTAAAGGAAACACATGAAAAGATTTAAAGTAATTTAAAAAGGATGTGCCTAGGAGACACACGTCAAACTCATTAGAGTTAAGGGGAGTGTCTCATCGAAATTTGAGGTAAATCAGAAAATATATTTTGCATAAAAGGACACCCTATAATGTTTATTTGAAAAAAATGTCTCAAGTAAAAAATTGCCTAATCTCTTATTATAATCAAGTAAGAGAATATCAAGCATCTCACTCTTCAAAAAAACAAAAAGTAAAAGAGGATATATTCCCCTTATTATATATAATATACTCTTTTTTTTTATTTTGTGTTCTGAACTGGAATATTTTGTATAGTTTTTTTTTTGAAAATTGATTTTGAAAATCAATTAACATGTAGATAATCACTCAATATATTAGTACTATCAATTCTTGAATTATGAAGTTAAATAATTACAAATGGAATAAACATTCATTTACTAATTGTGAAAATAAAAACAATGAAACTTTTATTTATTCTTATTACTGTGAAAAGACCATTTTAGGACTTCAAAAATATTTTTAACAAGTGCTTGATATATTGTTATTTATAAATTATTTTTGTTTTTTGAAGTTCTCCGAATTTTCAATGTGAAATTATTTTCCATATTCTATCAATTTTAATTATTTACTTAAATAGATAACTGGTAATATATATGATTACTATTTTTTTCATTGATAAGTATCTTCAGCTATGAAAAAATCTACAGCATGAAATTGTCAATTTTAATTTATCTATAGAATAAGAATAATCGATTTTAATGAAGAATTAAAAATTGTAAAATCCTAGGAGGATTTTATATGTAATTGCGTTGAGGATCGTGGAATGATACCCAGTCTAAGTTTTACTTTTAGATTTTGTTCATTTTATTTTGATCCTGCAAAAAAGATACAATCCTTAGTACAGAAAACTTTAGTAATGTCCATAGAAAAGTCCATAGGATTAACATCTGGGGAGCAGGGAGGCCACATTTCTTTGGACCAGAACCGTGGAAGATGGTCATGGCACCAGTTTTGAGTGACATTTGCAGTATGTGAAGTCGCGCCGTCTTGCTGAAATGTCCATAGAGTGTCATTACCGAAGTGATCCTTAGCTGACTCCAACATTGGCGTCAAAATATTCTCAATATAACATTTAGCATTAATTTTCGCACCTTGTTCCACAGAATTTTAAGAAGATCTCCAAGTTTCTGAAATGGCGTCCCAGACCATTTCTGAAGCAGGTTTCATGGTTCTGTTGACAGTTTTTTGGTTGTATGGGATGTCTTTTGCACTTTTACCAATTATTCTGTCATTCCTCCGGTTGTGAGCTATTTCCACTGTGAAAATTTTTTCGTCAGACCGAACAATTTCACCAGCCGTGCCAGACTTCAATTCTCTCAGAAGTGCTTTGCTTCTCTCCAATCTCTTTTTCTTTACAGCTTCTGACAGAGTCTGTCTCTTTTGGAGGGTGAAAGAGGACATCTTTAGGTCTTCTTTGGCAACTCTTCTCATTGTTCTGGGACTCACATTAGCTGTTTTGGCTAACAATCGTATTGATCTTTTCGGGTTCCTCCTGATCTTCTCTCGGGCACATTTTATCAGTTGTTTGGTTCGTTGTGAGCATGGTCTACCACTTCTTGGACGATCAGTCAAGTCTCCTCTCTCATTAAAACGCTTCACACACTTCCAAACAGTCGATCTCGCTATTGAGAGAGTCTTTGAAATGACGGAATCTGACTTCCCGGCACGGTGTAGAGCAATAATGGCTTCTCTTTTGTCAGACATTTTTGAATTGACTAAATTTTTGTAAAAAATAACACTGCCACGTCATAATGTAGTGTCTCTACTATAGTTCAAACCCTATCACGTACTTAGGAACTTATTTTTAAGAATTATATTTAATGTTTGAAAAATTGCTTCCAAACTTACGCCCCACCCTGTATATTTTAACCATCAAATCAACAATCTAATTAAAAAGATTATTGGCATAGTTCTCGTAATATATTCAGATGTTGAAAAGCTTCCGCAGATTAAGACAGTAACCGTTTCTTCTGAATACAAACAATATAATTAATAAATTAGAATATATTTTCATTACTAAACCTTGGTAACAATGCTTACTGTAATGATATTATGGCAATGTTATGACTATATTGCGGCAATGCTGTAACAATATTGCCAATATTGAAATACGTCTCCCTTTTCCGAACCACATTTCATTGCCAGCTCAAGGGTCTTTCGCACTCCCTTTTATTGCTATTGTTTTAATAAAAGAAAGATTTTTTGACTCTGAATTTGTAGATGCACTTTCCACCCCAATATCTGTTGAATAAATAAAGTTCATCAATTGGAATAGGTAATAAAATTCATTTATGCTCAAAAATAAGACGATAAAAATTCTTAATGTTGCCACAGTGATTTTCATTATAATTAATTACAAATTAGTATTTCATGAGAAATTTTGTTAGATAAATTCTACAAAATTCCATTGCATTTTTTATTCAATTTTCTTTACTGAATCTATAAAATAAATCACTGCACGACGATAGGAGTCTGATTGATTATTTCTATCATGACATTGTCATTTATCAGATAAACTTTTTCATTATTTTTAACTAAGGAGAACCATGGAAAAGTCAGAGTTTGGCAGTCAGTCATCGGAAGGTAAAGAAGGACATGATTTTATATCCTCATCTATTTTAGTTTTCGATGATTAATTGAAATAACGATGAATATATAAATGAAGAAGTTAACATAATTGAAAAATTGAACATTTTTGAAAATTAAAATATATTCAGAAATTTCAATATAATTGGAAATTTGAACATAATTGAAAATTTGAAAATGATTAGAATTTGAACTTAATTTATAGATAATGGAAATATATTGTCTGTTAAAAGCTAAACCAAAAAAAAAAGATGAAAATTTAAACATGATTATAAAAAATTGAACATTAATTTGATAGTTATAGTGACATAATAATATATGATATATTATTGATACAGATGAAATGAGACCAAACTAATGAAGCTGCTTGTAGTATCATTATTTTTTTTCTTTTCTAAAGGAAATTCCAAATGAATTGTAAATATGAATGCAGTATGACAAGATGAATAAAGAGTAGTATTCATAAGTTCTTCCCATGTAAAGTTGTCTTATAAATAAATAATACTGATATTTTATTGTAGGCTACGAGTCCAATCTCAATTCTTCGCTCCCGTTTAACCCTAATGAGTTTTGCAATCAGAATGTATCGGAAAGTTGGACTATGTGATTAAACAACACATGTCTTCTTTACAAACCCATGGCACTGTATGTTTTACAAGTTTTTAGTATATATACTAAACTAATGTGTACCTAATTTCAAATTGAAATATTGAACATATAATAATAAATAAATTGAAACATATAATAAGAAACTGAGAGAGCAGAGATATGATTGGGTGGAGCAGACTGTAGACTGTAGTTTGTTTTGCAGGAATATAGCTGTATTTCTACATTGCCACACGTCACCACATTACAATTAGTTTCCTAATTTTCGTGATTTACGTAAAATTACGCTGATTCGTAAATATATATATTTTTGAAATACTAAACTATGTTTGGTATTTACATAGGAACAAAGCCAAGAAAATCCGATAAATTCTAAGGAATGACATGAACTATATAAAGTAATTTAAAAAGGGATGCGTAATCATTTAGGTTAACACTACCTCCACATTTCTTTTCAGTTAGACTGAACTAAGTTTTTTTTCTTTACGATACAAACTGTATCTACGATTCAAACTTTTTTTCTTTATGATACCATTTTTCTTTATCTAGAAGTTTATGTTACTACTACTGCTAAGCCACTCATTTTGTTTCAAATGCACCTAAAAAAACCCTTTGACTAATAATTTCCATTAGCTTTCATAAATTACTATCCTGAAAACCTTTACAAAAAGTTCGTCAACTTTAAAAAGTTGGAAGATCGTTTCCAATTTTGGTGAGGCATTTTCTTCATCTAGTTCAAGTTCTGGGTCATTAAGAATCGAATTGAAGAGAAGGAAGATCAACATCTAATTTAATTCGAAAGTTTTTATAGCTCATGATCATTATCTTTGATCATCCCCAATTCCAAAATTAATGTGACGGTTTACTACATAAAATTTACAGTTGTGGATTCAAAGAATCATATATTATTGGAAGGTAACGATTTTTTGTTATGATTCGGAGAGATCTTTTGTTTTATAACAACGTGAAGATGGAATTTATATTTTTTCTATCATTCAATGAATTTTCATCTTGTTCAAATTAAATATTTCCTACGTCGTAAAGATAATAATAAAAGTGCAAACATCAAGGCATTTATGTAATTCAGAATGATTGAGATACAATTCGACTTAAACTTCGTTCTTTATCAGGAAATTTGCAAGGAAAATAACCCTACGAAAGTTGGTTCATTATCATGCCATGTTTTGCATTTCAACTTTTACCTAATCTAACAGAAAAGCCGAATTACTGAAGAATGATGAGATATTTAATCGCAAATCTTTCATTAATCAGCAAATATTTCAATGTTCCCATTAGCATATTGATTTATTAATAACTATTCAATTCAATTTATAAACAAAAGATTAATTAGATATTATTTTTACGTAAAAGAGAGTAAACAGGATGCAAAATAATAATGAACTTGCTCTATGATAGCTTCCATTGTTATGAAATGAAAGTAACGACTCTGATTTTAAATCAGAGTCGTCTAGAATAACTCTCAATTGTCAAAATGAAAGATTTCATTTGAGGCCGATTGGTGTTCTTTTACAAACCTTATGATAGAGTGTCCCACAAAAATAGACCCCTGTTTGTATTAATCATATATTGATTTTAATTTTCCTGTAATATGGAACAAATAAACAGAAACAATAAATATCTTAATTTTATCCGAAGTAATGATAATTACCAAAACGTTTATATTTTTGTGGAACATCCTGTCTAATAAACTAATATAATAATGGTGACATATTAAAGATCCAGCTATGGATGTGTTGACCAGATTTACTGTTCAAAAAGTTGCTATAAATTTTGCAATTGTGATCATTTCTTATAGTTATTTCTAGTTCGTGCATTGCACATTACAATTTTTTTGTGGCACTTAGGAATGTCACTTATGTGATTATTGCACTCCAAGATGCAAGCCTCTAATCTGTCGCATCGCATTCTCTGCCTACAAAATGCTGGAATTCAGTTGCTCACACACTCCATTGTAAGGAGTTTTGTTAGTAAGAAGCAAATACTTGAAAGCAATCGTCCTTTTCTCGGATATTGGAACGATAAAGTCCGGGGCAGTAGTCATACATCAGTGGATTTCCAATTATTTAGGTTTCCATTTTTTTTGTAATTCTATGAATTTTTATGAATTTTTACAAATTTCTGTGTATTCTTATTAATTCCCATGTATTTTTATGAATTGCTTTGGATTTTGATGGATTTCTATCAATTCCTATGGTTATTTATGAACTCAAATTGATTTACATAGATTTTTATGAACTGCTAATTTTATATCTATTAGTAAGTATTTCTATGTAATTGCACACATTAAAACTTTTTAAAATAATCAACTAATCAATGATACATTGTTAAAGATTAACTTCATATGCCGATGATACAAAAGAGCATTGAAAGTAGTTTAATAATGGTATTAATATATTCATTCTGAGAAGAAAACAATAATTATTTATTTGTAGCTTTAAATTATTCAAATTGATTCATATGCATTGCATATCTTATTAAAGATCCACTTACTATAAATACGACAATATATTTACTGAGAACGGTTTGAATTTGAACTTTCATGATTTACTCTGCTAAGAAAAACTTACTGGAAACCTTCTATTGATAGGCCAATTTATTAGTATGGAATATATTGACTTTTAAGATCATATATAAGAATACGGTACTTTTAATACCTATTTACTCATTTTCTGTTATATATGTAATTGGTAAACTGGCCTTAGAATATAGTTGTACCATAATTCCCAGAGAGAAAGTTATAGCTGGACTGCCGTTGAAGATTCACTAGTTCTATCTTAATTTTTCTTTTTTTACCATAATTTTTTGTTTGAGTATGAATGATATGATATAGTAAATCAATAGTGATGTGATATAGTTCTTTTATATTTTCAATATAAATAATTAAGGAAACGACCTAATACTTAAATGTCTCTCAGCTTATTCATCATATTTCCTTGATTAATAGTTTTTCTTTTCATATTAAAATATAAGTTGTCTAGCTGTAACTCTATACTTCTGATATAAAATCTCATTTCAGTGCCTAGAAAATTGGCTATGTTATTTATATACTCCAAAGAGACTTTCCAAAGAGTTTTCAAGATGATTCAAAGCTGCAGAGAGGTCGATATTCTTTACTCTCAATCCTCCAAATTTCCAATAAGCTAATTTCTGCTTAGGCTGAGCGATATACTGCCTAGGAATTTACTGTCTGTATCTATTGTTAAAAGAACCGCAGAGAATTTTTGAATGTGTGGAGAATTATGGCCGTTGGCTGGTGAGATCGAAATGACTGTTTCTATTTGATATCTAGGCTACCATGTAGACATGGTGAAAAAAGTATAAATTTACATCGTTTGTCGAATTTAGTTAAATAAGAACTTTTTCTGCATTTATTGCATATTTATTTTACGTGAACAAGAACTGAAGAAGTAAAGAATATTAATTAGGAAAACTATGACAATATACGATGAATTGTTAGTTTTACACTCATTACTACCTTCTTAGAGAAATCAGAAAATATCATATAAATAATAATGCATGTAATATTTAAATTCCAGCATTCATCTTATTTTTATCTATTTTATCCAACTCTTGCAATATTATAGAATTATTTGAAAAAATCAAAAGAATTCTTCAGCTCGGCTCGTAAAGACATAACTGGTGTGTTTGAGAACACTATCTACTGGATAGAAAATTCTACGTAAATAACACACAATCTTACGCTCGTAAAACAGTTTTTCAAGGAATATAATTTGATGGGTGACTAAGGTTAATTTGCTCAGAAAAAAAACCTTGTAACGACAAACATTGCAATCTATGGATGACTATAAAATGAATAAAAATACAATGATTAGAAAATAATGAAATAGATGGAAAATAATTCGAAAATTGAAAAATAAATAAATGATAAACAATACGATGGATGTTACAATAAATGAAAGATAATACAATAAATTAGAAATAACATAATAACTGGAAATTGTAACAATAAATGGAAAAATATATGATAAACGGAAAATAATACGAAAAATGCAAAATATTATGATAAATGAAAAATGGTAGGACAAATGAAAATTTTACAATGAATGGAAAACAATAAGACAAAGAAGAACAGATATATTAACCAGTAATTCATTAACCCTTACGTATATAATTGGGCAGGTCGCTGCCCACTTTAAATTTATATGTATATAACTTTTTGATTAATTTTTCATTTATATGGCTTTTGACCGGAAAGTCTTTCCTCTCTAATGGATATATAATCATCTCTCTGGGAATTCCAATCGTGAATAATAACACAAAATGTAAATTGCAATTCCAAATTCACACCGTTTTTCTGGAGTTTCAAAGTCATCCAGTCATTCAACCGTGTACGTTACAGCGGTAGGCACTTCAGTACAGGTTTACCGAACATGGTACTATTGTACCAGATTTGATACATTTGCTCTCTTGTATTTCTAAAAAGTACCAGATTAGTACTTTTTCCTCTCCCTAATTACCTCATTTTTCAAGAATATTTTCAATTTTTACGAACATAGAGTCAAAAAAGCGTTGGGTTTCATGGAAATTTAAGGTTTTCGATACTTTTGTGTCCATTCTGGTACTTTTTCAGTGCGTAATCTGGTAATATCAAGAAAATACTTTCGGCAACCCTGCTTCAGTAGCTCAGGCGGCTAACTTAGCCATTCCAAGCCGTGACAATCGTGTTATCTTCTCAGTGTTGTTTTAGACACGAGGGCGAGTGGAGTCAACACCTCTTAAGCCTCGCTCCGCTCTCTGCACTGGCCGACTAGCTGACTCCGCCCTCCCGCCTAGCACCGCCCACTCACTGTGCTTAGCTACCTGAGTGGTCCTGACGAGGAGTCTTGCCGCAACTGCCCTGACGTTGCCACTCCAGCGTTAAGAGCTATACCAGAACTTGCATATTTCATGTACCTATGTATAACCTTGTGTATGAGATTGATAACTAATAGATTGGCAATATATTACCCTGGTTGTTTCACTTCGATGTCCTACTTAGCTGCTCCTCATATCTCTAACCCTCTGGGTTGTCCAAAGCTTGACGGGGAGCTTATTACTAGAATGGTATGAAACAAAAATGTCACAATATGTTAAGTTCAGTTTTGATGTGTATTCATATTATTTTTTGATGTTCAATCTTATTCTGATTTTAGAAAAGTTTGAATATTTTGAATATATCTCTGAAGACTCTATTTAATATCGACATTCAGAAATAAAAGAGGGGAAGGAAGGAATTATTAGAAATAGATTTAAACAATTAATAAATGTTCGAAATTGTTTATCAATTTTTAGCAGTTATAGTTTTGATATTTACGATTGTTCAACTTGAATTTCATAATTTTTCAATTTGAGATTTAATGTTTTGAATTTCAGGATTGATTAAAATAGGATTTATGTTTTTAAATTTCAGAATTGTTAATTGAAAATGAAGTTTTGAAAATCATTTTCAATTTATATGGAAGGGGGAGATATGTGAGGTAATGTTTTGATATAGTTAGTATGCCACCAAAAATTTAAGCTTTGTAGAATGAACGAGTTAGTTAGCAGGTAGCCACCGCTCAGAAAACATCTTCTGATCATAGCTAGCAGGTAGTCCCCGTCCTACACCGTTGCTAGATAGTAAACAGTTATAAACGCTGTGTTTCTACACAAATTGTGTAGAAGTACAATCTGTTAAAGTTATCAGATAGTGGTTTTATTGTATTAAATCCTTTACATAAGACTTTGCTAGGTGTAAGCTTATGAAATCAGAGAATATAAGCTACACATAATGACTTGAGTGAAAGTAATGATAGTTTTCCAAATATAACACTAGATGATCTGTTTAGGGTAAAATCTAAAGTAAACCCAGAGATCACATTATGAAATGGTACCATATTTACGAAATACTACAAACTTTAGTTTTCCAGAAATTACGAGATTTCTTCAATTTATATTTTTTGTTTTTGTTATATATGAACATGTATCATCTATAGTCTATACTCTATACTATAATAAGAGCCGCGTCCGTCTGTGTGTATGTGTCACACTTTTATTAAGAAATAAATATTAAATTTAAAATTAAATGATTTGTGGTAGCATCATGATTACTTGCTACAATAATATTGACACTAATATTATTATTTAAAAAGCTTAAATTTTTATTTCCGCTTTTGAGAGATTTTTTTTGTTTAATCAGAATATGTGTATTCATATTTCATACTTGTATATTTGAATATAATTTAGGTTCAATAACAGGTAATGTACTATACATTATGTCAACTAAAAATGCATCCACTGCCATTGAATACATATATGTACTATGTATATTTCATTAATTAATCTACGTATCTATGGTACCAATATAATTATGCATATTATCATAGATTGATGAATATGCAGAATCATGTAGATTGAAAGCAGTGGATACATTTACGGTGGACAAACTGTATAACTAATGATAATTTAAATTATAGATTGGTTTGACTTTAAATGCAGGAAGAATATAATCTTAACAAAAGAGGAAAAATTTCTTTAGGAGTGGTTATGTAGTAAGTAGTTACTAATAAATTTTTTAGAAATTATCGAAGTATTTTAAAAACGGAAACACATTTGGTGACCGACCCACCATATGTATTGACAGCTAGCGAGACCATTACAGAAGATTATCTGGAAATGACTTCCAAATTACCGCCACAGACAAGAATTGAAGAAGTTAGTCGCCAATAAGAGTGACATGCGATGCAGTTAAAAGTGACTCTGATGCTCTTTATACGATGTGTCGGTGAAAAGACACGTTTTAAGAGAGGGAGAGAGAGAAAAAAAAAGATAAAAAGATCGTTTTGACTAAGAAGATTTATTACTCAAAAGAAAAAAAACAGAATGACTATATTTTCAAAAGGTAATATATGGCTCGAAAGTAATTTAAAAAGCTCGATTTCTGAAATAACTATCAACATTGATTTAAAATTAATACATTAAAATTGATGATAGCTTGCTGTTAGTAGGTGGCTTTCTTCATATGAGTCACTTTTATTTCCTACTGCTCCTTCGACTCCCTTCTATTTATTTATCTTTTGAAGTCAGTGATATGACCTTTGGATTCAAAGAAGACTTCATACCACTAGCGAATTGAAATATCAAATTTCAATTTATGTACTTTATAAACTTTAAAATACATCCTTGTTAAAAGAAAATGTTATGGTTGAGTCTAAGAATATTAAGAGAAGACTATATTTCTCCACCATAATTTTCTCTCTGTATTTGACACACGAATAGGAAGTTACTACGATATATTTCATGATGTTTGTATATTTGAATATTAACAAGAGCTTATGAAGAAGTTATCTTATGGTTATTCATAGTTGTTGCATTTATAATGAATTGCCTTACATTACCTAACTGACGAATCCATGAATAATACAAGTAAGTTCCATGAATTAAACATGCAATCTCTACAGCAAAATGTCTATCTAATTTTTAAAAATGCAAATGCTCAAATTATCAAGTATTTGAATTCTATTTATTCATGATAAAATGTAATAAATCGCAATTTCGAAATCTGAATAATGAATCGCTCAACATTTGAAAAATCATTTATATTTTTTTCGTGTAGGTCCAACGATGTTGAGTGAATGAGATATTCTGTAAAATTGAAACTTCAATGGTATCGAATTTGATAGAAAGATATTATCTGAATTGTTTTACATGTTTCAGAATTATACTATAATTTAAAGTATCAGATTTCTTTAGAGATTTTTTGTTTCATTTGGAATAAATAATTTCAATGCAATATCATGAATATTGTTGACTTAGTGATTGAAAATCCATGCATCTATGTATATACTGTATATATGTTAATATAAAAAAATATGTATAAGAATAAATACAGTAATCATTATCAATCAAATTAATAGACACGATTTGCATGTAGACAATTTCTCTGTGTTTTATCAATGTTTATCATTATAGTTGATAAGCACTCTCAAGAATTGGTGATCCATTAATATAATTACTTTACAAGGCAACTATAATATTCAATGAGGTGATAAATGGCACACCTGTTTTATCTTGATCAATCATTGACATTTATTATCATCAATGATTTATAACGGGAGAAATAATCAATGATATACTCAACACTTATTAATTCACTTATGAAATAAGGAGGGATCAGACTATCGGTTTAAAATTACTAGCGCCAATGTAATGAGGCTACTTCTAGGTAGGGTTTCTTTTTGTTCTATTTTAGTTACTTGGTCTCTCTTCAGTCTTACGTTTTTTTAATGATTTATTTGTTTTCCTTCTGAATTGCTATATCCATGAGTAAGCAGAATGACTGTGTAGGTCTCTCATCCATGATTAAGCAGACTAGCTGTGTAGGTGTCTTATCCATGAGTAAGTAGACTAAATGTGTTGGTCTCCAATCTATGAGTAAGTAGACTGACTGTGTAGGTCTCTTATCCAAGAGTAAGCTGACTGACTGTGTATGTCTCTTATCCATGAGTAAGCAGACTGACTTTAAGGTTCTCTTATCCATGCGCTATGTCGTTACGGTTAGATGTGGTAGCCGAGTAGCCGACCTATCGCTTTCACTGCCCCGGGTGTCCCCCCATCTACGATACATTCTTCTCTTCATGTCTCTTTGGATCACTTCGTAGTGAATAAAGACAACTCTTAAGCACCTAAAATATTTTTCAATAGAAACAGATTACTTTAGATACTGAAAGGATATTTGGATATAATGTAATTAATTAAATATTAATGAAAGATATCTAGGAAATTTTTTGGCATATAATTAAATAAAAAAATAAATACTAACGACTGTCAGTTACTATCATAAATTAATAATATTATATTATCAAATATACATATTTACCAATCGAAATACTGCAATCTGTGACTTTCATTTCCAGTCTGGACTGTGGATATCAGAATACGTTTCCCTATATTGAGACTTCTAGATCAATGAACAATTTGAAGTGAAGTTAGCACAGCGTTAAAATGAACTAACTTGTTCAACAAATCCTCCAATACGCTCCATTTGCATAATATTGTCGTAGTATATTCTGATGAATATGAAACTGTCTTCACGGATATATGCTAGAATTATAGAATATACTAAACTAAAAATATATTCCCATCTAATTGTATATCTATTTTCAAAAATATTTTCATATTTAAATGATTAAAGAAATTAATATATAAAGTAAGTGCTTGTACTTTATATTTCCATAAAACCTAACAATTCTTTAATTATTTTTATTTTATTCAAAAAGACAATATTTTCTCATTAAAACAAGAACTGTTTGTATCTTATTCTACACCAAAATTGTTCTATTTTAAATATATCATTTTTTCACAGCATTTTCTGCAGCTGTACAGTTCCGTTATAAAAATATGATAACAAATTTCTGGTTTGTAAAAGATAAAACTAATCCGAAGAACTTAAATGAGAGTACATTTGTTTTTGAAACCTTGAAATTCTTACCAATGTATTTTTTATACGATATTTTTCCATTAATGGAGAAATATTTTCTTAAAAAATTAACAAATTCTCTATTACAATAGAGAAAATGTACCATGGCCTTTGGGTAATAATTTATATTACCTATTTGAAAAAATGGACACTTTTTAACTTACTATTAGTGTCTTTTTTATGCAAGATAAATTGATTGTTTCTTGTTCAGTTCACATTGAGTTTTCATGTTTAAGTTAACTGTATCTCAGCTTTATCTTTAACGGATAGGACAACACAAAGAAAAAGTTATACGGTATTTATTTGAAAATTATTAACCCTTTATGTCCTGAAATAATTTGAGCTTGTAAAAACGAATTTTTTAATAACATTCTTGTCACAGAAAAAAAAATCAATATTGCTTTACTAATAGAAGCGTACAAATGTGCTCAAAAATATGGAAGAGTTTATCCGGTCGTTTAAGGAAAATATCTCAAAAAAATCTATAGTGAATAAATTTTCTTTCGTTTGCCATGAAATGGCCATTAGTTTTTGGAAAACTAATAGTGATTTTATGACAGACTAAAAAGATTGTTCATCATAGAGGCTACTTCTTTACTCAAGACTCTACATTAACAATTCAGGATTTCAATATAGAGAAGTTCTACTGTAGGTATATTTTTCTTATAGAGTTAGACATTTTTTTCCTTTACTTGTGAAGTGGTACTTCAAAATCAGCAGTGAACATTTCACCTACAATTCATCGGCACACGTGAAAACACTATAAATTCTATTCCGCGGAAGATTCTTCAAGTCTCAGAATTTATTGGATAATCAATATGCTTTTAGTGTCTACCTTCAAGTTCTAGTTTGTCACGTTTTTCTCTAACGACTGAAGGAAGAAGAATAGTGCTACTCCAAATAGAGATGGGAAAATAATAAATAAATGAAATAGAGCAAACTCTCCGGTAGAAATCACCTAGCAGTAATGCTTCTTGGCATGTGTCATCTTTAAAAAAATATGTATTGTCAGAAAATAAATAATTGGACAAAAAACTAAAACAAAAGTGACGTGACAAAATCTATAATCTACTGTTTTTTACTATAAAATGAGCAATGGAGCATACCTTATTTTGCTAAAAATGTATTGAAAAATTGGTGAAAATATCGTGCAGCAAATGTGTTATCAACGAAAAGACCTAAAACTGTTTTAATAATTATTCGCATTATTTTGCAACTGATATAGAAGCATTTGGCAACATTGATTACCATGTAATTGGTTGCAGCTGTTCTCGAGAGAGTTTTACTGACACGTAATAAAACGTAACCACTCGTAACTATTTAATGTAATTAAAAGTCACCACTCCGTAAATTGAAAGGTATTCTTTTAGAGGTAAAATATTTTCCTAGAAATATACTTGACTAATTTTAGGGGTGGGAATACTTCGAGAAATTGTTGTTAGCATAGCTCATGACAGTTTAATTATATATTTCTGATGGTAAGATTGGTTCATGACGCTTATGACTCCTATATTCAATGTAGAGTCTTGAGTAAGAGATCTACTCTGTACACTAACAAATAATGTTTAGTTTGCAATGAATTGTATCAGTTTTATTGAACTAATTCCTATTCATGGCAAACTAAAATAAAATTTGTTCACTATATGAGGTAGTTCATAATTCAGGACTCTCCACTCACAAAAGAGAAGTTGTACTGTAAATTTGTGTATAATACGTGATTACTCTAACCGAATCCTTCCTGTTCAATATACATATTCTTAGTCGTAGTAAATGGAATGTGTTTCATAAGATTCATAATTTGACCATTATTTTTCGTATTTAACGCCTTGGCTTAAATAATTAACGGTGCTAAGTTGCTCAGGGAAACCGGTAAGAGACCCGAACTAATAGAGTTAGTTACTCCAGTTCTGTCACCGTAAAGTTCTGAGTTGCAAACTTTTACCTCATACCTCAAGTTTAAGTTCGGAACTGCAGGTTAAGGTAGAACATAATTTTCTAATGATTACTGTGGTGCAACTGTTTTCACACACATTTAGAATGTTTTAAGCAGATTCCATTAAAGAGTGCAGATTGTGTCTTGAATAGTCGAGTATTCAAAAGAATTATTGTGGACTTTTGGTAAATGTAATTCAATAGCTACACTCAGCAGAAATTTCATCAAAGATGATGTTGGCTAAATCTCATAAGAACGTCTTTCAGTGATTTAAATATTTCGTTGAAAATGATAGGGAAATGAACTCGTTCTTTTTAAATTAAAAAACTGTTTCGTTGCAGTACGAATATTTAATTAAACAGATTTAATATTTTCATAAGCACAGACAGTCACATTAACGAATAGATAAGAATAAGGATAGAAAAACATTAGTCATTTTCAATTTCTCTTTAATTTCAGTTATTTTCAGTTTTAGTTTTGGCGTTTTTTTCGTATTTGCGATACCATTACTGTATCTAGTAAGGGATTCAACCTTCAGGTTCTTTACTTGTGGTATGCTCTTTTCGATTGGCATGAGAGTAATACTCAACTGTTCCTCGCTAGAAACTTGTACAAAATGTTATGGAGTACAAATACACTTGTATTTAATTGAAAAATAATGTCTTTAAAGAAAAAGGACAATAGAGTAAATAATACAAGCCGAAAGATTTTTATTTTAAAACAAAATTTGTTAGTAATATTACTTATTGTAATAAAAATAATAACAATGTATAATATATTGTATAATACATATGAAGTAATTGTACTATACAATATAGTAAACAATGGTATCAAGCTTAAAAGTATGAAGCGAACCGTTTTACCACCTCTTATATTTGTGATGATTTCCATGATTATGAAAAAATTCAATTGCTGAGTAATATATGGTTACAGTTCGTAATATGGATACACATTATTTACATATTGAATTTGACTTTCCTTTTCTATTATATTTTTCAATATCATGGGGTTAAAAATTATAATTATATTAAACGGAGGCTGCAGTTCATTTCATGGATACACATTGAATGAAAGTCTTCCGGCCAAGTGTCCTTTCGGTCAAATTTACGCTAAATCTACTCTCAGCTAATCGTTTTTTGGCCAATTGTATTTTGGCCAAATCTCTGTTCGGCCAAACTTCCTTTGGCCAAGTGTCCTTCGGCCAAGTGTCATTCGGCCAAGTGTTCGCTTCCGTTTTACATAATGTGGACTATTTACTGCGTGGTCTTGCACTATAGGGTATTTTAACAGTAGTTTCTTGTTTATTGTTAATGGGTTTGTTTTTATGATGACGAAGTATCATTCGTACTCTTTAAATCGTTGAGTTCTCTTTCAAACTTGTTTACATCATTATTAATCTCAGCAGTATTACCACATTCGTTTTCTCTAAACCTCCTAAATTATTTTAAGGGTTCACCTCGCTTTCTAGTCTACCGTTCTTCGATTCAGATAGGAAATTGTGAATCCATCTTTCAATTGATTACCTTCATAAATCCATTTCAACTATGTTGACTAGTTCATTAGACCACAGTTCAACCAGATCCCGTCGAAGATGCCAATATTAAGGACTCAACCATATCCCGTCGGAGATGCCAATATTGAGGGATTCAACTTTCAAGTTCTTCAATTATGGTGAAATCTATTCGATTACCAGGATAATGATACGATAATGTTCGGCCTTACAACCTTATAAAAAATGATATGGAGTACTGTTACACTTCACAAGACAATCACAATAGAATATACAGTATAAGTTGCTTTATTGCTACGTTAGTACGCTAAAAATGAACTTCGAGGTAAGAGGTCTGTGGGTTTAAATAGGTTTTGAAAAGTGAAAGGGCCGACCTTTTTTCAGGTCAAGAGCATTGTGAAGAGACATCTGTTCAGAGCATGAGCGTGATGTTATTTTTTTTTGAGAATTATGTATGGCCTGACCTGGGAATTCAAAACTTTCTAAAGTTTCACAAAGATTTCACCATAACTCTTAATATTACAGATTTACCTATTGTAACTATAATAATTGAAATAATTAATTTATTTTACAATTAATTAAATAGAGTGAGGAAATATTAAGTAACAATTTTAGTGATGTTAGAAGAGCGTTCAAATAATCCTCCCGTTATGTATGACAACGTTATTTCAGGTTCTGTTATATTAAGTATATTCGAATAAATATATTTTATTATTTATATTTGTCTCCACAAGACCTTTTGTGGAGATACATCCTTGTAGGTCATGAGCGTGATGTTATAGTATTTTTGCGAATTAAATATGGCATGAGCTGATCTGGGAATTACAAACTCTCTAAAGTTTCAGGTTTTTAACACAACTGCTAACTATTTTGGTAATACTGAATATTTAATTATTAAAGTAAGTGCCATTTGTAGTAGTTTTAGAAGAGTTCTCTAACAGTATCTGTTTAGGAATCAACTCATTTATCCCACTTCAAGAAAGTGCTGATTGATAAACAAAGCAATTGTAAGGGCCCCATCTTATGGCCCTGCCAAAAATTTTTCTCTGGTAAGGTTGTTGACAGTCTCACAGGACTTTAGCTCATTGAGATGTAAACTCAATTTAGTTAACAATGTTGCATATGCTTCTGCATGATGCAATTATTTATCACCTGGAGTCCTCTGTCAAAATTGTGCAGTACAATTTGGAAATTCAGGACAGAGAATAGAAAAGGTGAATTTTAAAGCATTCTCAAAAGGCATGAATTACTTTTTTTATGTCTTGGATTTCCTCAAAAATAGAAGCTTAATTAAATTTGTAGTTTATATCACGTTATTGTTAGTGTTATTATTTATTTTATGTTATAAAAATATTGCTAGTTTGACATAGTCTGTTATATTGGGTTTCTACTTTAATTATCTTAATAAGAATTTTTTCTCCGAGAAACCTTTTTCATGAATTCAATAGTGATTGTAGTATATACGTGAATACGTAGCAGTACAGAAATGTTCAATTATTTAAAAATTAAGAATGAACGTCATATGTCAAGTTGAAAAATTATGTTTTTTTTATGTAATATCCGATTTGTTTAACTAGGGTTTCTTTTGGATTTTATTCAAAATTATGAAATAATTGTGGAATAATGATCTATTTCAATTGAAACCTTTATTACAGCTATGAATGACTAATAGTTTTTGACAGATAGTAGAAGAAAAAATTGTTAAACAGACGAAAATGAAAGCTATTAATATTTAATTATGTTAAATATATTTCATTCTTACTAAATAGTCTTACTAATAATCAATTTAATGATTTAAGATACTCAATTGATAGCCCTATCATCTTTTAGCTTATATTCTGTAAAATGTAAGACGAAGCGTTCAGTTACGGCAAAACACTTCGATTAGTTTTAATGGTATATTAGCTTCACGGTGTTATTGATAATAAGTACCTTCGATAACGAATCAATTAGTTTATTAGTAACTGATTGTCAGGCGACTAATTTATTTACTAGTTAAAGATATAATTATTATGTTTTATAGATGATATGTGGTAGTAATACCAAAATATTTTACTAACTAGAAAGTTTGAGAAACATTCTTTAATTAAGGAAAGACGTTTTTCGAATGAAGAAATGACGTTCTTAGAATAATGAAATAATTTCTTCCTATATTGAAATAAGATCTCTAAATAAAAATATATGTTATTTAATTAATGAAATAGGCTCAATGAATAATGAAATATGCTTTTAAATAAAGAAATAAGTTTTTAAATAAGGTCGTTTTTAAATAATCGAAATAGGTATACATGTTATGAAAGAAAAATAAATATTAGAAACTTTATTCTTATAAATAAATACATTCTTTACGTAATATGATGCGTTTTTAATTGATTAAAAATATAAAATAATTTTATCATCATCACATTTTTCACTCTTTCAATGTCAATGCAAAAGAACTAAAGACAATAGAGATGTGAAGGGAATGAATTCGTGAACTGACACTTCAATTGTGCAATGTTAATTGCTAACCCTTTGTACTTTCCATGCATAGATAGAAAATAGGGGCACAATGTACAGTGTAGATATGGATAGAACTGAGAAAAATGAAAAATGGTTACCAATTGAAAATGATTTTAATATTTAAGTGTAGTCGATGTCTTTGGACATAATTACAATAAATTCCAATATTTTATTATTTAGTCTACGGAAAGGATTCAGAATACACTAATATAAATTTAGTGTTCGGAAATTAATTAGAATACACTACTATAAATTTAGTCTACGGAAATGTATTCTATTATTGAATTATATATTAAGTCTAATGACACTACTTATATTTTTGAATTAATTATTAAGTCCATGTAGGCTTCATCTAATATTTGTTTATTTAGTAAGTCTACGGATGTTGCTTCTAAATTTTAATTATATATTAAACTCTCGGAAATTGCTTTATTATTCCATTATTTATTGAGTCTAATGATATGGAGATTATTTCTAATATTTGAGTAAAATTTTAGCACCTATTTCTCAAGTTTCTGTTTGATGATTTTTTTAAAATAAATTTATAAACGCTTGATCTTAATATGAAAACATCTCTCCAATAAATGACAACATATTTAAATAAAATGATTCAACAACTCTGTTTTTCCACCTTCCATATTGGAAGTATTATTCCATTTTTCCGAATTAATTAAAAATAAAATCGAAATAGTATATTCTATGAATAAATATCTCACTATATCGAAAAAAAACATTCTCTGTTTTTTATCTCTATGTATAACTATATTTTTATTTCAAAATCATTCACTGCGTATACACTTCAAATTTGTTTTTTTTACAATAAATATTCAGAGTAAAATAATTGCTAGAATATTTTATATACTATTAAATTGTAGCGATATAATATTGGTTAGATTTTATCAATGCAGATAATTGGCCGTCTGAAAATACCCTGCAAACATTTTCTTATTGAATATACATGGAATCCATTCGGATTATTTGTTTCAGTGTAATACAGTACAGTATAAACAATTAAACATGAATAATCCTCATTGAATATATCTAATCATGATAACAACACATAATAAATCTGTGTTTATGCTAGTTTATAAACGTATCGGAAAAAACATATGGAAATTGTTTACATATACAATCGTCCACATCATATCCACTAGTCAATCAGTGTTTATCATTTGTTATTTACCACATTCATAGCTAACTTATCAAATACTAAACTATAACCTATGTTTACTTGTAAAACCATATTTACATGTAAAACCACATACATATAATAAATGTTGTAGCCATTTCCAATATACATCTTATACACAAGTTTTAAATGAGGTAGTGCAACATGTTATACACAAGTTTTAAGTGAGTAAGTGTGACCTATATTGACTGAATTTAATCTAATTGAATAACTTTTTATTGATGGATCTATATTAAATTAATAATTGGGTTTATGATACGTATATATACAGGTACGTCACACAGATATTAATATTTAATTTCAAATTTTCCAAAACTATGGAAATATTTTTTCAATTTTTGGCAATATATAATTTATACGATTTGATAGCGTAACCTTTTGTAAATTGATATTTATATTATTAAATTGTATATTACTACACTGAAAATAATTCAATTTGTATACCATGAGGTACTTACACATATAAATCATATGTATATCATGATGTACTTACACATATAAATCATGTGTATACAATGTATATTTTTTTTGGAAATAGAGCCCATATGTAATACGTGTGGTTTTACATGGTAATATAGTAAATGACATATGGAGAACACCTGTTTTAAGTATGCTAATTGCTATTTGGATATAAAGGAAGGCATTTAAATATGTAATATTATGAATAAAATCTCTATTTGATATGCTTCTTTTATGATATGTTTTAAGAATAGCAATATCATTTGTTAATTAATTGTTTTTATACTGGTTGATTGATTCAATGTGGATAAGACATATTCATAATGGTTGCCACATAAAAACCATTAAACAAAAAATTAATATCATTCTCTATTGATTATACTATAAATAAAATATTACATTCATCATATACTAGAATATAAAGCATCAGCGAATACTAAATAGTCTTCAGCTCCCAAATTCATCATCTTTAATCTCCAGTTGAGTAACATTGCTATATAATATGTGGAGTGGTATGACTGAGAGTCTCTGTAGTACAACTTGTCATGTTTATTACCAATGTGACTTGCAATCTCAGTCAGCGGTTACAATGACCAGATCTGGTCTGTCTTTTATTAATAGTCATGCTGATCTGGTACGTTGGGATATAAACATTACCTAAAAACCATTATTATACCAAGAGAAAAAGATCTTTCAATTGTCAATATCTCATATTTGTACCATTAAAAAAAACTATCTCTGTAATTTATTTTTAATTGGGAAATATATTTGAATATAACTCTGTTTTAACCCTGTATTTCAATCAATAAAGAATCTATATTTATTTTAAATTTATTTTTTCATTTTTTTTTATAATATTGTATTACTAATACGATACAACAAATGATAATTAGTGTACACTATAATATTTTACCTTGTTTGAATATCTGATAAAAGAAACTACATATAATATGGAAATGAATCCTTTAATCATTAATTTATCCATTTGGAGTTAGTTTGTTTTGCTAAAGGGAACATGGTGTTCGAGACACTGTGTTCATAATATCAACATGGTGGCATAAATTCATAACAACTTCCTCTTGAATAATGTATTGGCTGCAAATGGATATGAAGCATTGAACGAAAACTATGAGTAATAATAATTACATAAATTAAATTTATTCAATTAGAGAATAAGATCTTTGTCTTATCATGTTGTTTTGAAACGAAATGGTACACTGCTGATTGATGTACAAGATTTTCCAGCCGCTTCTACATATTAATATGAATCAAATGTATAGATTTAGAAGCTACTCTTTTACCACTGAAATTATCTGTAAGTTCATTCAATCATTTGTACTATTTAATATTTAGTTATTAACTTCTTACATAGATTAAAGTTTTACATTTCTACGAAAGCACCTTTGTAGGTGCATACTGAGATATGAAAACAGTTGCAAAGTTATGGTGGTTCCATATAAAGATTAATTTTGGGCTTCTTAGAATTTCTATGACTAGATAAGTTTTTTTCTGGAAAGCAGATTCCATTATAGTGGTCCTAAAGAATATCTCTTCTCAATATTCTATGCCCCTCCCCCCTATAATTGGAGAATACATTGTTACTATTTAAACCATGAATAGAACTCCATCCAGTAAATAATAACATCATTTAACTATTAACTGGAACGAAAATAACCTCTTCGAGTGGAAATATCTTTCTGACTGACAGTTCAATTAATTTTTTTTAAATGCTTCCCTTTACCATTTCTTTTTTTGACGTTGAATGTAATGTTTTCTTTAAATTTATTCTCTTTACCTTTTCAAACCTTTGAAAATTTCTATATATCTAGTATTGTAGTCAGAGATTTATCTCAGTTAATCAAGCCACAACTTTGTATGAATATTGTTCCTATATTATAACATTTTTTCAATCTTATAATAACCATGACTAATTTTTTAATCACATTGTCCCAATATTGTAGCAACATTGATCAGTATTCAATATTTTATGGTAGCTATTGTTTTCTAAATGATATATTTTCTGATTATAATATATCTCCAAATTTTCTTTTTACATTTGAAAAGTGTTCAAATTAATAGTTCACTGATTAATTTAATGCTGGATATAATATTTTATCTCATTTTATTCAAATTAAGATATTTATAATTTTTTCAATTTATCTAATTTATCAATTAGTTGTTTTCTAGTTCTATTGTCTCTCTCAAACTATTTTTTACCGCAAATAGATGTCACTTCAGTTAAATAATATAGAAGCTCCTATAATATTATATACTTGTGATTCTTCCTAATATTAAGAATATAATAAACTTTTTCCTCAATACTTTTCTGTCTTGATGATTTTTTCTTTCTTCTTAACTTCATTATTTTTTTTGAAAGTTTGATGACATTTCTTTTGAATCACAAACGGATATTAGTTTTACTTTTCTTTGATACGAAAGTGGCCGACCGGCTTTTAGTTTGATTGCCCCAGAGAGGATCATTCCTTGCAGCCTATAATTTTCATTAAATAGTGAAATAACAAGGTTTGAAACTCGATCAACAGGTGTTCTTCAAATGCTTATGTAATTTTAAATTATGTAAAAAACTGAGTAAATGATATGATTTGTTTCAAAAGAATAAAATTTTAACCCTAATGAGTTTAACGTGTGTTTTCTATGCACATCCTTTTTAAATTAATGGCCTTTCTTGACTTTCTTCCTATATAAATACAAACTATGTATTTGTATTTAAAAATATTTACGTATCGGCGTAAGTCAACGTAAATCACGTAAAATAATTGTAATGTGGTGACGAGTAGAAACCCACTCAACACACTACAGTCCACGTTTTCATGGAGAACAGACACATGCGCGATCTGTGATTGGGTCACATTCCACCCAATCGCAGCTCTGATCTCTCAGTTGCCAATGTCTTAAATACTTATGTATTTATTTCTCCTCATATGTTCAATATCTTTACTTGAAATTTGGTACACATTAGTTTAGTAAATATTAACAACTTGTGAGAAATACAGTACCGTAGGTCTATAAATAAGACGTGTGTTTTTTTAAATACATAGTCATACCTTCCGTCACATTTTGACAGTCAAACTTATTAGGGTTAAGAGTGAAATAACGATATCTACAAATAATTCTGCAAATGAAATTTAAAATATATATTTTTCTTATATATATCTCTTTATCATTATCATTACAGTAAAAATATTGATGTTTCTATAAATTTTTTCCTGTAAGATACTAAAATATCGACCTACTTCAAATTTAATACAAAAACAATGTTCATTTACTTTCGCTTGAAGCTTTGATGAAATGAAACCGGAAATGAAAGATAAAATATTCACAATGTAAATAATCAGAAATAATGGATAAAATATTCGTAATGTAAATAATCAGAAAGGATAGATATAACATTTACAATGTAAATAATCAGTGGTTGGCAAAATGAAAGAAACGAGGTCCTTGAACCCATTGTGTAACTTTTGTAATATGAAGAACGAACTTTCTTAACAAAAGTGCTCTTGATTTACTCAACAAAATTGAACTAAGTTTGGAATAGTATAAAGTTTCCAGCTTATATATAATGGATTGGAGTATGTAGAAACGAGTTTTTGTGTGTGACATTATATTCGTCATAGAATAAAGTTACAATTATCAGATTAAAATTAAAAACCAGAATAGAATATCAATCGGTTTCATAATTAATTTTTTTTAATACTCAAGTTTTAAGATTTTGTTAATTACCAACATATAGACATTCTCGTCACGTTTTTATTCGCATCTGCAAATTGAAGCTTTAAACTATGTAATATCTAACTAACAATTCTTGTATCGTTAAAACATTTGAAATACATCATTTTACCATTCTTTATAGAATACTACAACACATTATCTACATTTTTATCGTACCAGTATTGTTATTAACTATTCACTTTATCAAAATAAAGATGTGATGAAAAAGTCCTTTTCTACCAAATACAAAAAAAAAATCGATAAATTATAATTTTTTAAACATTTTATCCTTAAAGAACTAGTAATAGCCTATTATTGTATTGTATTGTTTCTTCTTCTCTGAACCCTGTTTTAATTAATAATAACATTTCAAATTGAAACTCCGCGTTTGTAATTCCATTTTATTGCTGAAAATCATACCGTTAATTAACGCATCATATCATTTTTAAATGCACGTTGTTAAAGATAGATTGCTTCTTTTTTTATTCTGGTTAATACTGATGATCATTACTTCACTGTGAATATGGGACACGAACTCAGCTGATCTTTTAATATACTAACAAAAAATATCATAAAACCAGTGCTACACCTCATGAATGGTTATGGGTATCAAAAATGATGGACTGTATTTTCAGTATTCTTTTTATGGTTAAATACATTTCGTCACATTCTAATGTAGCTTGAGGAGAAATTGATAATACAATATATTTGAAGGAAAATGTAAATGCCTAAATATACTTGTTTTCATAATACCATATGTTTCTTAGGAAATTAAGAAGCTTCAAATAAACGTTACAACTAATAAAAACTTCTAATTTAAAATGAATTTTATAATTATATGCCTATTAACAACATCCTAAATTTACAATCAACATTGGATATAAATATGATTGTACAGAGAAAGTTTTGCTTTAATTTGTAATAAATTTATATTTGCAAATGAATACCATATTTTACATTATCCCAAAGAAAAATTTATAGTTGGATTTTAGAAGATTAACTATGGCCCTATTTCTTCTATGGCCCACCTTATTCTCCTACTATCCACTATATCTGATTTGAAATGGCACATTCTGCACCATTTTGGGCGTTAACTCATTGAGATGTAAATTCGATTTCAGTTCACTTATTGCTCAACAAGTTTGCCTTTGTTCAAACTGATGCAATTATTTCACACCAGAAGGTTCTTCTGGACGCATCCCAGCCAGAAAATTATAGTCAGCAATCGCCTATTTTATAGTCGATGATAAAAAATTTCATCTAGACGATATATGGATCGTAATTTATCATATATTAATAACTGTTTATAATCTATAAATTCGTAACAAATTATCGATGATATTGTCTGAAATTGATAATTTACGATAAAATACATCAATATCAACCGTAATCGGTAATAGGCAATCTTGCGATTATAAATTTTCTAATAGGGATGAAGCTAAATGCTGCAATTCAGTCTCGTAATACCTAGCTATAAATGCACCCTATATTTACGACTAAGTAAAGTAGGTAGGGTCATTAACTGGAATACGGTAATAAATCAATTGTTTCTGTCCATTAAATTGGAGTGCCAGAAGTATTGATTACGTGTAAATTTCAGGTGTAAAAAATGTGTGAGGTCATGCTATAAATCATGATAATTAATTTGAAAGTAAGTAGTAAATAATTGATCCATATTGTAGATTAATAGCAATATTCATTATGCAATATTGTTTTTTAAACAAGAGGTTCATTTTCAAAATTGTATTGATGCTTCAAATAAATAGGTTCAAATAAATCAAACTTGGTTTTCCATGAAAGTGAACTTCAAACTAAATCTAGATTAAAAAATCACTAAAAAATATGCACCGCAAAATTTTGTTAATTCAGCTTCATGATCTAAAATCACTGTTATAATTTGTTTTCCTAATATATATATATCTCAATTAATTTGATGAGATAATTGTGTAAAATATTACGCTAATACCTTATTCTTGATACGGAAATACATGTAAGATTATACAGAGATTTAGGTCAGGAATTTTACTGATTTTCAATATCGGTAATGAATTCTTTGAAATGAAGAAATTAGTTAATTTGGATTTCCTTAACTTCAATGAATATCATTCACTTATAATAATAAATGATAATATGATAATAGAAGTAATAGGTATGAATTAGGAATAATTTCCTCTTCTACAAAGATTATACATATTCTTTTTTTTTTAATGGAAAAATAGTATCTTTAATAAACTATCATGGTATTAAATTAGTATTAACCCTTGGGATTTTTTTCTGTATATATATTTTTCTTTGTTTCATGTAAACAGGGTACAGAATATTGGTTGCGTATCGATTTATTGAATTTTTCTCAAAATTTTCAATAAATGAAGTAAAATATATTATAATCATTATACGTATATTTTTCTTACATGATCGAAAACGGGGAACCGTCCGATAACTCGGAGCTTACCCTAATTTCTTTCTTATCGTATAGAATAAATAGTTAAATTATAAACGGTAATTAATGATCTTTATTGACCGATATTTTAATACCATTAAAATGATCCCGTCACTTAAGAGTACAATGAAAAGTTATTTTTTCTTTGGAATGCTCATATTGATTTAAACACAATAATGATGTCATTAAATAGAAAGACAAATGATTTGAAGATTAAATCGAACAATTGAAGCATTACTGCTAAATTATCATAATGCACCCATACTGCATACCATGAAGGGACGTACATTAGTGATAATGAATATACTGTATATAATCATTGATAAATAACAATTATTCATTTGAGCAATTGTTCATTTGAGCAATTATTGGTCATTTGAGCATTATTGTGTATTTGAGCAATTGGTCATTTGAAATTTCATGATAGAATATATGATGTGAGAATTTTTGAAGGAAATTTTTCATGACAGAAATAACAGCTAATTATTCTCACAGCTAATTCCTCATGAGATAATTTCATGGCAGTGCAAACTTTACTCTTTTGCTCACCAAATCTGCTAGCTCCAAAGGACTAAATTTATGAGCTGACAGTTCAATTATGAGAAGTTGATTGCCATCTCTCTTCTCTATTTTGAGAGATGATGAGAGTCTCTTCCCTCTCTAAATTTAACAATACAATAACACCTTGCCACTTCTCTCCCCTTCAACTCACTCATTTCTACCCTTTGCTCTCATTGAGTTATAACCAGTGAGGTAAATATACTGTATATGTATATTATTTTTAAGAGATTATTTTATTTTTTAACTTACAAAAATTTGATAGAAATAAATGATTCTTCACTAGGTTTGTTACATTTTGGTAATGATTGCCAATAATGAAAATATACCTACGATTTATCTACATTATTTAAGACTAGAGAAAGTATTGCCAATATTTAAATACATTATTTGAAGTACAGCTTATGTGTTCAAATTAACTGAGTAATACTTAAAATTTTGGCATATAGCTTTCACAGTTGAAGTTGCAAACCAGAATGTATTTTCTATGAAAATTAAATATAATCAAGTTGATACTTTGTAACAAATTAAGATTGGTATCACGTATTGGAAGTTAGCAATTATTTTGTTACTCATATATAAAAGTTACCATTTGCGAAAGTAGAATAATATTTAATAATTACATTATCTTTTGTAAGTTCATTCATTAATATTCGTTATCTTAACTGTATGAGTAAAGCCAAATAACTCTATTATTCATCAGTATGAAATCAAATGATTTATATATGTCAATGCAAGGATTAGGTTTAAGTCTATACAATTTAACATAAATCTCTTATTTCTTCCTACGATAAAGCATTTACACCATGCCACTGCTATAGAATCGTTTGAGACTTTTCTATGTTAACACTCTACTATTTTATCTTGCCAACTGAATGATGACTAAAGTTTCTTGGATTTTCTTATGCTGAACATATGATTTGGCTTGAATAATTGTGAGGTTTGAACTGTCATTTCAGATTGAATTATTTCTGTCATCACTTCCATCATTCGTATGTGGATATTGTCACGCTAATGAGGGCAGTTATCACGAACGAAATAGGGGTATACTTTAGGACAGTTATTAACATGTGATAAAATTTGTTCAGTTTTCACGATTATAAAGCTCCTGACTGCTCTTTTTTTTGCTTGAGTATGTTTCAATAGCTAGAATCTTACTTCACTCTGCATCTTAATTATCAAAGTTTCGGTCTAACATGAAACTACGTTCATTATTTGGAACAAAATCATTCCCAACTTATTTCCAACAGAACTAGTAAAAATTGACGGAACTATATTTTTTTCTTTTATCAGATATTTTCTGATTTTCAGAACTTTCTGTATCATTCTATTTTTCTGCAATTACTGATTCAGATTTTCTGTTTTAGAGGATTTTGTTTTTCCTGAATTCCGGATCGTCGATTTTCTGGATTTTCAGTGTTTCTGATTTTTTGTATTTCAGATTTTTAGGTTTCCTGATTTCGATTCTTTCATATTTTTGGTTTCAAGTTATTATTCGGATTTTCGATATTTTTGTTTATAGTGATTTTCGGTTTTCTGGATTTGTGGTTTTCTAGAAATTTGGTTTTCCAGATTTTCGGTTTTCTCGTTTTCAAAATTAACAGCTGGATCTTTGTTTATCCAGTTTCAAATTTGTCTCTATTTTCTATTTCCCGGTTTTTCGTTTTCCTACGAATTGCAGTTTTTCGATTTTATTATATTTTTCTATTTTCCTGATTTTCTTGGTCTTAAAGATTCTTCAGTTGTTATTCCTGATTTTCATGTTATCCGCTTTTTCAGATTTTTGTTAGATGTAAAGATTGGATTTGACTTTTTTTTCCGAATTTTTAATTTTCACCAATTTGTTTTTATATGGATTTTCGTTTTTTTCAGGGTTTTATTTTTATACTAAATTCATTTTTTTTTTGGATTTTACTGTAGTTCCTCTTCATTCTGTATTTTGAAATTTTAAGAATATTAGATAAATCGGGTCGGACGACATACAGACAAATAAAAAAAAAAACGATTTATGGGGGTTGATAATTTATTCATCATCATGTTCTCTCAAACTATAACAATAAAATTCAATTTATTATTGAAAATCTTATTTTTTCTTCTAAGTAAAGTTTCTTCCCGATGCAATTCCAAAATGTTGTCCTATATATCTAAAACTATTGACAGCAGATTATATATTTTTCTGTAAATCTTTTATCATTAGTCTCTGTAGTCAAACATGTGATTTTAATTAATGATTCTGGTCCGATGTTTAGCCTATATTGTCATTCAGGAACCATTTCTTCTGTCCTGTAATTGTCCCATCAATCTGCTCACATTCTGCAAACGGTTATAGGCTTGTCATTTTTTTATTACAGGAAAGAAATTTTGGAAGAAAACCAAAGCTAGGTAATGTCCAGTTTAGTTTCATTTAAAATTAAGGTTTTCAATTACTAGTAATAATATCTTCATTCGAATATTTATTTCATTAAAATTTTATAAATTAGAGACTATTATTCCTATTTTCCACCATCTACTATTGCAGTTCGATGTAAATTTCATATTTCATATTGATGCCTGTTGGACTTTGTCAGCGTTTAACTAGAAATATCAGTAATATAAAATATATCAATGATTGTAATCTCTCAAATTATAAATATCTTCTTCAATCGTTGAAAGAATGAATTAATGATTTTCAGTGCACTCATAACTGTAATATTAAACTGTAGTTAATCCAATCTCCAAGTCTACATTTTATGTAGATTTTTTTATTTCTGTTCAATATAAAAATGGAATGCTCTGATAATTAAACACACTTCAGTCATTCAAACTTTTATGATCTTGAAAGCAAGTTAGTTAATGAAACAACAAGATTCTCCACTTAGAGCAGAATTCCGTAATTTATTCATTCCCAACTTGTTTATATTAGCGTAGAATTTACTGTACAAACCTGATGATAATTTCTGCAGTTGGAATATTTGTTCACTCTTAGAATTTATAAATAGAGATGGAATTTCATGAAAATAATTATAACGTTAACTTTACTCCTAATGGTCAAAATTATAATCTCTAACAAATTAGATTATTAGAACTGTAATATTCGGAGAAAAAAAGCTGACTCTTACATGAAAATGAATTAATGAAAATAATCAAAATGAATTGTTAGATTATGAAAATTTGTAATATATTCATCATTTAATCATTAGAAAGTATAAAAGACTAATAGTAGAAAATATTTTCATACGATTAATATAAAATTCATATTGACTGCTGAACTTACTTTTTCACACAACATATTGAATAAATTCGTAATTTGTTTTACGATGGAAGTATTTGCTATAAATATGAAGGCTATAAATATGATATTATTTTCAAACAAATCCTCAACAATACTGCATCCTGTTTATTTGCTAGCAAATAATATTCCAGAATCTGATTTTTGTTTCAACAGTAAATATTTCTATTGTTTTACCAGCAAATTTTTTTATTTGTTTTTCAATGCCAATCTCCTAGTTTTGTTATTGAATATTCGACGACACTGGTGCCTGATCGAAGGTAAATATTCCCCATTCACTGAAATATGAATATGTTTTTAACTGACTCATACAAAAATAGTTGATAAAAGTCTAAATTTAAAATAAAATTATAATATTTTAGTTGATTGGCTGCAATAAATTGATCATATATTCATTATATATTCATATATTCATCATATTTCATATTTTCTATATTTTATTCTACATTATCATTATAAAAGCCTAAACTTACCGAAACTAAAATGTAGTAATTTGGTGAAATTTAACATTCTGTATATTTTCATAATTATAAATTTTCTCTACATATTTATATATAATTGTTTTAAATAAAAATATTATTATTACTACCTAGCATTCTGAAAAAAAACTGATGTCTTTTTTTATGATATATTTATCCAAAAACGATTTATCCACTATAATGCTTTCATAAATATTCTACGCTACTCAATAGCTTGATATTACAAATTCAGGTTGTAAATAAAGTGTCACGATGCTTTCGAATATAATAATATAATGCTATTGGTAATGTTAAATATTAAACCTCCCATTAATAATTCAAGCGGAACTTTCTAGACGAAATAATAATATTCTCAGAAGCTGTCATATGGATTTATTTCGAGGTTCTGTAACAAATAGAAAAAATGAATAATATATGTTATCGTAAGTGAGGTATTCGAGGGAGGGGGAAGTGGGGACGGTGGGTTGATTCATAATGACCCCCACCCCACGATTTTTTCATTTGCTACTTCTCTTATAATGTGGTGAACTTTTTGACATTTCATGGCGTATCAAGTGTTTATTTTTCTTATCTTCAAGATTTAATTCATTGAATAGTGTGCATTAGTGAATTAGTATTTTGAAAACTGGAACTGAAATAACCAGGTACTAAAATAGGGTTATTATGCTTGTTATTTCTTATTTCTTAACAAAAATCTGCGAAAATAATTGATTTGAATTAAAAAAGAATCGTCATTTGTCGTAATTTTGAAGCATTTACAGTCTATGACCATTTGTCAGTTATTTCCGACAAAATAACCCGATTATAATTTCCGAAATCATTATTACTTCAGATAAACTACCATATTTTACCAACATGTTCGACAATCTGTCTACTATAAATGATCTGACAAGGATATCTGCAACAATTCGATTGGGTAGATATTTGTAGTGAAATTATCATATAATAAACGGTTTTAGGACAAAACGACTACGGACAAAATGCCAACGGACAAAATGCCCACGGACAAAATGCCAACGGACAAAACTCCTAACGGACAAAACGACTGCGAACAAAACTCCTAACGGACAAAACGCCTAATGGGCAATATGCCTAACGGACAAAAGGCATAACGGACAAAATGTGCAACAGGCAGAATGCCTAGCGTAAAAAAATTCCTAATGTACAAAATATATGAATATAGAATGTAAAATAGTAAACTAATGACGTAAAAGAATGTTGAAGAGAGAATAAAAGAATAAACTCCATATTTAAAAAAGGGCTTAAAAGAAAATATTGAAGTGATGTGTGTAATGAAATTATTATTGGTGAATGGAAATAGTATACACTATATTGTAATAAACTTTCTCATTGGACATCAACTAGTATTTTTTAAAATTTATGTAAAACTTAATTAAATTATACTTCGTCCCAATTACAATTTATATAGGATACTATAGTAGGCTTTTCAACGGAACTTCAGTTGAATTATACAAATATCGACGACATCTTTCATAGCTATGAGTAGTTAATTGCATGTCAGTAGGTACTAATTTTAATAAACATTGAAATTACGTACATAATAACATAATTTTTTAATCAAAAAAAAATATATGAACATCACTATGTATTGATTGAAGATAATTATAAAATGTACACTAATTCGAAATCAAAACTGATAAGATGATAATAGATATGGTATAAAAAAGTCAAAATAGAAAATAATTATAGATATTTATTAAAAAGTGAAAAATAGAGGAAGATAATTATATACAATTGATTTGTAAAATAGAACAAAAACTTTTGCAATAAATCACAAAACGTTTTGTTTTCATTTGGTCTCACTTATTAAAATTTATGAATCTCATTCCAATATTACCATACTGTAAATCAGTTTTAGACATTTTGTCCGTTAGGCGTTTTTACAGTTAGGGATTTTGTCCGTTAGGGATTTTGTCCGTTAGGCATTTTGTCTGCTCATGAGAAGAAACAATGTTTTCATCGCAAAATTCATTCCGCTGCAACAAATGTTTTCTCTGGTTATTTGAGCAGTGTGTTATGCAGCTCATCTCTCTCTGAAAATAATTAGTTGTCTGAGGTGATACAAGAGAACGAGTGAGGCTCTGAAAAGCCTTAGGAACTGACAAATTGGAACATCTATGATCAGATGCGGAATAACTTCTGAGGAGATGATCGGAGCTGACAAAGTGAAAAAATCTAGCGGTTACAACAAATAATAATTGAAAAAATTGCTTATATACGTAACAACTTTTACATAAACGTCGGAGCATAACATAGTGAATAAAAACGAATTGCACATTTGGGTTTTCAGCCTTAGTTAGATATCTTCAACCTCTTGTTCAATAGCATTGTGATTAAACTCGAAAATGTATTTAAAAAAATTCCTCAATAAATGTCTTTCAAATGGAATAATCAATATTCAGACAGTAATATCATTAAAATAAATTATAAAAAATATCGGTCCAAAAGTGAACCTTGTGGAACACCATTGTTTTCTAATATCAGGAAGAATACATAAATAATGGCCGATCTCTAGTAAATAACTACGTAGGTCGTTAAATTTTTAGTCATTATTCTTCCAGTAATCTCGTATGTCATTCAAAACATATCATATTCTCCTGACGCGTGTTCATCGTATGATGAACTTGTGAAATATATACTATTCATGAGAACTTCTCACATAAATAACTCGAATAATATAATCAGAACCCATTAATCAAAGTAAAAGCTGTTAATACATATAGGAATGCTTATCAAATTTTTTGTAATAAATAATGAAACTGTCATTTATTTTATGAAGATCATTAGACAGTTTATGAAGATAAATCATTATTAATTTGTCATTCATAAATTATTCAAAAATGATTGATTGATAACAATATTTATGTATTTCTTTTTTAAAGTTTCGAAATATTTTTATCAATTGAAATGGTGAATTTCTAGAAGTTAAAATCCAATTTTCAACCTATTAGTGTGGATTATCTTTCATAATTAATAATGAAAACAATTAACTTTTGTAAATATATAAAGCTATTAAAAATAAGAATCTTATTAGTTTTAAGATAACTTTTATTCTTTTTATTCTGATAATATTGTCTAAATTTCTTAATTATATATATAACAATCCAATTAATCCTATCCCATTAAAATGTGTTATTTTACTAGATTCAATAATAGAATGGATATTCAATTTAAGGTCCATTACAACTAAGTTTATTTCATCTCCCCAGCGTAATAAATTGATATCATTATATGTAAATTTTCATCGTACCCTAATAATTAAGTTTTACTTTTTTTTCCCACAGATATGAGAGGACACTTCAACTGAACAAGAAGTTAATTCTCCTTATGAACAGAAAGAGACACAATCTGAAGATAGATAATTGCTTTTCTAAGCAACAATGTCGTCCTTCTGTGAAACTACATGTCGAAATGATATGTGGCTCTTACAAAGACGTGTTTAAAAGCCTAAAGTGTATAATTTTATTCACTTTAATTTTCTTACTTAGAGAAACCTTAGGAGGATGTCCATCAGTATGCCAATGTAAATGGAGAGATGGAAAAGAAACCGTCACATGTGAGGACGCTAACTATATTGACATTCCCAAAGGACTGGAGGCCAGTACACAAGTTCTCAATTTGAGAAGAAATAGACTGAGCATTCTTCCAGAAGGCTCATTCATCGACAAGGGATTGGTTAACTTTCAAAATGTATGGATGAGCCACTGTAAATTGCGATTTTTGGAGAAAGGCACATTCAAGAAATTAGCAAACTTAATAGTATTGGATCTGAGTGACAATTACTTAAATTCAGTTCCAGCAGAAGCTCTATCTGATGTCTCAGGATTGGGAAATTTATATCTAGCCAGGAATAATCTTGGATCAATACATGCATCTATATTTACGTCAGTTCCATCACTAGTAAGATTAGATATAAGCTACAACAATATTATAACAATAAATAAATACGCATTCAAATCGCTCACAAGGCTTGAGGTTCTCAAATTGATAGGGAATAATTTGACTATCCTATCCGTTAATGTTTTAAAGCCTCTAGTAGCTCTACATGGCCTGCATGTTGACAATAATCTGTGGCATTTTGACTGTCATCTGCTATTGCTCATACAATGGCTGCTACAAAGAAATGTGGCCGCTGCATTTCCTCCTAAAGGCCAAAGTCCGCATCGTCTTAGGAGTCGGGGCTGGCAGGCTCTTGGCGAAGATGAATTCGTTTGTGTTCCCCTTGTGACGGCAGTTGCTCAGAAAGTGTATCGCTTCTCATGGTGACACTGTATCTTTAGCATGTAGAGTAGAAACTGATCCAAATGCTGCAGTTACTTGGTTATTTGATAAATTGCCAGTTAATAATACATCACCACAAACTGATAAGTGATATAAGGTTCTGGAATTAGGAGCTCCAAAAAATAGAGACAGAGTGTCAAACCTAATTATAGCTGGTGCTGACGCGCAGGACCAAGGAATTTATAGATGTGTGGCCGAAAACAAGGCTGGTCGAGGGGAAACGAATTTAACGCTCAAAGTATCGCAGAGAATAAAAGAAACCGCTCTGATAGCGTTAGATAAAGTGTTTGTAACAGGTACCCTTTTAGGAAGCGTCGCTTTTATATTTATTGTGAGTGTGATATCGTGTGCAGTATTGTATGATAGAAATAAGAGAACTCGAATGACTTTAAAAGTGATATCTAATGTAAATGAGTCAAACTCTGATTTATCAATGAGTGAACTTAATAGTCAACACACGTTGAGAAAAATCAATCTGATTGACTACCAAATCGTTCCCAATAATGACTCCAAATTCCCTACTGATTCTGTAATTGGAAAAGAAGTGATTGTATCTGCTGCAGATTTGACGTCAAATAGCAAAGGAAATGATCACGCAGTTTCTGCAATCAGTCCCAAGTTTCCATTGAAAGAAATTCCAAAAACAATATCATTTGTTAAGATGTCAAGTCATGACAAGAAAGAAACTGATCCATTATTGAAAGAAATCTACAAAGGAGCAGGCTTTATTGTTCAGACGCGCTCACGAGTCCCCAAAGCTCTCTTGGCTACCTGAAAGAATTTCCTGATTTACTGGATTTGCCGAGACACTTGTCTACCTATATAACATCCACAAATCATGTTCCCTATTGCAAAATGCCTAGAAGGTAAGGGAATTAGTCGTTGATCTTCCCGTTTTTCGTATATGATGCAAATACAATGAATTACTATTAATGTACTAATCTTGATAAAAATAGTATTATTATATATTGTGGTCAAATTTTATACCGAGATTAGACCAATGTTTAATATTAATGAAAACAATTTAATTAACTACAACTACTAATCTGGAAAGTTATATATATATTTTTCCATACATTTTGTGACTAAAGTAAAGCATTCAGAATGATATTTCTCTATCATGATTAACAGTTCTTAAGAATAATATCTTGGTTTCAATAAAATATTGTTGCAAAAATCCTCTAAACTGATAGAAAGCCCAACTGAAAATAAATCGAAGGTTGGTATATAAAGGAGTGAAGATAGAGTTTTTTCAGTTGCTTAACCCTAATGAGTTGAAAAAAAAAAACACATGTCTTATTTATAAGCCTACGGTACTGTATTTGTTTACAAGTTGTTAGTATATATACTAAGCTAATGTGTACCAAATTTCAAGTAAAATTATTGAATATATAAGGAGAAACAAATACATAGGTATGTAAGTCATTGGCAACTGAAAGAGCAGAGCTTTGATTGTGTGGAGTTAGACTCGATTATAGCTCGCGCATGTTTCTGTATTCCATGAGAACGTGGACACATTTCGGCTTATTGGCTAACCAAACAGTTTAATTAATTCCATAATTTACGTGATTTACGCCGATACGTAAATATTTTTAACCTTTCAAATACAAAAAGATTTTTGGTATTTATGTAGGAACAAAGTCAAGAAAGGCCAGTAAATTTGAAGGAATGAGATGAAAGATACAGAGCAATTTAAAAAGGATGTGCCTATAAAACACATGTAAAACTCATTAGGGTTAACTGAATTTAAGTTCTTACAAAACAGAGAGATGTGACTTTCGGGCAAGACTATAGTTAGTAGACTCACCATGACGATTTTTTTTCCCTTTATTAACAGACCAAAGAGAAGTGAAAAATCTAGCAAAGATTATGATCCTTTCACCACCATGTACTACCCTCCCTCTCTCAAGATGGAATATGAGATCGGTGGGGGAAGTCGCTACAACAGACAACACCGACGCAGTCTCATACCTGATGAAGAACTCTCCAAATACATAGGCGCTCTTTGGTCCGGGAAAACCAGGTCAGAAAGAAGTTCTCTATAGTTCCCTACATTGTTAATAATGAAAAAGATATGTCGGAGCCACCGAATTTTATCAAAAAACCATGCCTTCACCACAACATTTGGCCATCTATGGCCACTGATAGGTCATAGAAGATCATTGAGTGATTTCAATCTAATATTCTATTGTACCACCATAATATATTTTTAAAATTCTTCTAAATACAAGAACTTAAACCATCAGAGGTTATAGATGATTATGATAGAAGTTGATTTAATATCACACAAATACAAGTGTGTTTTTACAACCTATGTAACTTTTCCAATAATTTTATGAATTTGAAAGGTATACATTGTCTTATTCAATGGGTTTTATGAGCTTTTTTCTAATTTGAAGATTGATTTGATTTGATAGTGACTCCTACTACAGTAGAGCTCCTTTATAATGAATGAATTAGGATGAATTCTGAATATTACACAAATTTTCTTTAGTCAGCGATAAATTGCCATCAGCTTTAGAATACTAATGGCTATTTTATGGCTGACTGAAGATAACTTGTTTACTATTCAGGCTACATACTAACTCATTCACTAAAAAGGAGCTCACTATAGACGAGTTCTTCTGTAATTTAATACATCTTGTTCTATATTATCAGATGTGCGAGTGCTCTGAGTTTGGACCTGAAAGTTGCCGATGACTCTATTGGGTCAGGACAGCCTCCTTCTCTGCCCACAACACCAACCAAACGGGAAACTGGAGCACACCAAAGGAGGTAAATATTTACTCAAATTATTAATATATTTGTTCTGTAGTATAGATTTGATCTGGAACACGATTTGTTAATATTGAGCAAGTTCCAAATTTTTATATTCATAATCATTTCCATTAGAATATACATTAATTGAACATATTAAACTAATAAGCTATTATCATTTATATAACGAATATTGTAAATAAACCAATAAACTACAATAATTTACAGAAAAACTATAAATAATTTTTGTCTAACAAATGTAATCTATTCAAGATTCTCCTTTAATCCGATTTTCTCTCTCTGGACCACGCACTGCACAATATAATTTATTTTTAACTTTTTATGTTACAAACTTACATCCTACTCTGACATTTGACATCAATTCATATTCAACTCATTAATTCAGCAAAACAGCTCTATCGGATAATCCATTTGTCAACTTAAATGGAGACTCACTGCTGTGCAAGTCTTAACTTTGTAGCTTTGTACCAGAGTTGTGTAACTTTTAAGTGAATGAACTTCATGAATTTATTCCATTTGCGATTCACAATAAGCTTACTTGACTTCACTTAAAATATGCATAACAACCATCTGAAAAGTTAAGATTGCTGTAATCACACCGATGGATAACATCAACATTAAAATAAAGATTCTTTCTCAGGAGGGACTATCTGATTGATAATATCGAAAATGTTTCAATGCCAAGCCGTTCAGACGTGATGAACGCTTCAGGGATTCCCTTTATGTCATACAAGAGAGATACAGACGTATACTATCCCGGGGATCAGCTAAGTTTTGATAGCAAAACAATTTGTGCCGAAGAAAACAAACTCGTTGAAGAGATACGAAAGTTGCGGGCTTGAAAGAAAGAATTGCCCAAATTTAGGCCGGAAGACGAAGGCCTATCTGGAAGATTGGAAAGCAACGCCACTTCTGGCTCTCAAGCGAGACAATTTAAGTATTATGCTCAGCAACTCGATAGGTTCCTACAGGAATACAGAGATCTGCAGCATCAGCAGTATAGGATGAAAGATATAAAGGACACAATTGTGTGAGTATAATTTGATTATGTAACAGAATGATATTACAATAATGCTATCAAATTTTTCATATATTCTTCTTCGATACCTATAAGATTCGAATCTGTTGATAGAAATATGAATATTGACTGACATTAGTTTGGAACAACACTATCGTTTAATTACAATTAAAATTACGTATACGAATTTATTACAGATTTCAGTTTCGGATATATAGATCCAATTGTTCTATCGAGCTATTGATCCAAAATTGACTAATCTTCATTCTTGAGATGCATTCATTGACTTGTACGATCAAATCAGCTAGTTACATCTTGATCTTCATAGCTTGGTAATTAGGGAAAGTTTTGAGGATGAGTTTCAGTCAATTGTACCAACAGAGAAATGTTTATTCACATGATGTTATTTTATCAAATAACAGTTTTATAATGTTTCATTAATTTTACAAATTTGTTGTCGTGTTTTAAGATAGCAACAGAGCATAAAAATTGGTAAAGTTTATTTAAGGAAGTGTAAAATTAGTAAGCTGTGGAAAAATTATAATTATACATTTGGAAATATCTTCGACAAATTGAAGAATTTTTACGAATTTTCCCAATAAAACCAGGCCATTCTTTCTTGTTCAGGGAAGTATAATATTAGTTTGACAGTGTATACCTGTTAATCCAGTATTTCCCATTCTTGTCTCAGAGGAAAGATCAGCAGTCCAGAGATGGGTTTGGTCGGTAATCCCTTGTCGCGACAGCCTCCACATCTGCCTCGAAAATCTGTCACAATTCTGCCAACGGATAACATCATCACTACAGAAAAAATATGAAAAACTACTATGTGTTTAGTGTTATTGTATATATGTAGTTAACCTTGTATGACTACATTTTTTCCTTCATACTTGTTTTTGATGAACATAGACAATGTCACTGAATTTATGTTAATTAAAATTGATGGAATTCTATCTAAGATGGCACCAAAAGCTCAAATCAATATTTGTTAACAACCATTTCTTATTTGAACCACATCTGAAGAACGAAATAATAATTTATAATTATAAGTTATTAATATTATCCACTCAGTGTACTGTATATATAAATGTAAGGGTTTCTTCCTGCATAGCCATTTTGTATTTATTATGGTCGTGGATTTTTCCTATTTCATTTGTAAAGTTTTTGAGTGAATAACTATGAAAGGAAGTGCAAACATTATACTTTTCAAATGCTACGTTTCCACTAATGCAATCTAAACAGAAATAGAAGCTACGTGAGAAATTCGACTATCGCAAAACGGAAAATGTTCATCTTTCAATTTTCTGTATGTAAAACTCAGCACAAGAGTAATTCTCAAACTACTTCGATACATATAGATACAGAAGTAAAATGTGAACTGTATTTCATGACCTGGCACATCATCATATGGATACCGGGGTTTATGTCATAGTAATGTGGATCCAAGGCTTGTAAAAGGCACATCAGACGTATAAACGGAGTTCAAGGTTAGTAAACAGACTTCAAAGTGTATAAACAGGATTTCAAGACTTGAAAACAAACTTCAAGGTGTATAAACGTAGATTGAAGACTCGAAAATGAACTTCAATATATGTAATTGTGGTTTGAAGACCAGTAAAAGAACTTCAAGATGTATTAACGTGGCTTCAATAAGTAAGAACGGGCTACACTAACGATATTGTGTAATCTACGTATTTGTTTATAGTTAGGGAAGATAGAATGTAAACTAACTAGACTATTGTTGTTATTCTATTTAATGAGATAAAAATAAACTTCTTCTATCTGATCTTTAAAAAACATTAAATGAGAAGGGGAGTCAAATATATCTATTTCATCAGTTGATAGATTACAGAAGATGAAGTTATTTTAGGTATCATTTCGCAACTACTTCACTTCAATGTATTTCATGTCAGGAGAAAATTGTGATTCTATTCATTAATATTCTTGTATTTGAGTTGAGATAACTACTTGTGACATACTCTGCAAATTTAAAACATTTTTTATATATGATATTAATTCTAGCAGGAGTGTTCACCAAAAAATTATGAAGGGTTATGGATTATGTAGGATCTTGATCCTCATTGTTCCCAACATAACTAAATTTAATTCATAAACTATAACAATTATTTTTTCATTGATTATGGGTAATAGATATAATGATGAATAAACGGTTTTGGTTTAATTATTATTAGTACTATTGAATTACAGTCTTATTTGGTTATATTTATTTGATTACCATCAATTCTATAAATATCTATATTTACAATAATTTACAGCTCAAACAACGTACATTTTTAATACTTCATTAGAATGTTATACAGAATACTATTTATGAAAGTATTACAGTTGAAAAAAAATGTATATATAATTGACTGATGAATGCAAAATTATGATTCTATTATTGTAAGAGGTGATTTAAAAAAATTGGATATTTTTTGGTTGATTGAATTAATTCCACTAATTTTTGTAATTTTAAGAACATAAATTAGTTCTGATCTATTTTCTTAATTGATGTTCATCACATACCTCAATTTCCATGCAATTTTTAAATCTATCTTTCAAAGATATTTTGACTTCAATATTCTTCATTGTCCCAATATTGCGAAAGTTGTAATAATATTGGGACAATGTTGCCCCAAGAAGAATTGTTTCCTGGAATATGATGGGGCCACCAAAGATTAAGACAGGACATTACTTATCCCGTACATGATCCCACCATAACTAACCCCTCTCAATCTTCTATTGCCCCACCATAATTTCCAAAGAGTATTACATTCATCAGTCTGAGGTTCATCGAAAACAATTTTCAACTGGGTGGGACCTGCTTGTGATATTTTTCTCACTTTCATTTATATTATTTAACTTAGAAAAACAAATAATCAAAATGCTGTCAGTTGAATATGTTATAATTAATTAGTTAAAGCATATTATATCGTCCATTGCTTAGTCAACTTAACTAGTAAGACAAATATTGTTTTTGTTAAACTGTCGATTCATAGTTATAAAAATAACATTTCATTTTCAAAGTATGGCACTTATTATCCTTCTATTATTTTACAGCAATTAGTGCAATAGGTTCAGTACAACAGATAGATTTTTGAAATGATACGAAAAAATTGTTAGATTGTTATTTTGGCAAATAGTCAGAAAATTATGAAAGTGAACCATTTTTTCTTATATTGGTGAGCAAAAATTTATGGAAGTTAAACATGTTACTCCAAATTAATTGGAATTAGTAAGAGAAGTGAAAGTTTTGAGTTTTCGGACAGTTCCACGATTTCGATGAAATAAGAAAATTTTAAAACATTAAAATATTAAAATTGTATTCAAATTTCAATAATAACTATTCTTTATTATTCTTATTTGATCGAAAATGTGCAACTGTCTGACTTTCTCTAAAGCGGGGTAATAAAGTTCAAATTTTTCTCCTATTTAGAAGTTGATGCTCACAAGTGGAAGAGAAAGTAGGATGGTGGAGTAGTTAAGTAAACTTTGAGCCCATGGTAATTATTGGGGAGGGCACTCAAATAGAAAGAAAACACTCTCATAACTGTTAAATAGCTATTTTACAGACGAGGCATTCTAGTATTTCTAATGTACGTCCATTTATGGCCGAGACTGTATCTAAAAGTTTCAATAAGATTAATTAACCCGGATGTTAAATAATCGATGTTATTGGATATTCAAAAGAAATTGTATACCTGACTCATAGCAAACACTAGCTGATGAAGCATAGCAGTCGATAGTCAATGATTGATGTCAGGTACTCACAATTATAATGACTATGAATGAACTTATATGTTGATTGAGTGATGCCATTGTGGACATTAGAAAGATTCTGTTACCACTTGTGCAATTTTACTATTAGGGAAATGACCCACTGTGAAGACACACTATCAGAGAAATGACCCAATGTGATGACGTACTATCAGAGAAAAAAGTCACTGTGATGACGTACTATCAGAGAAAAGAGTCACCGTGATGATGTAATATAACAGAAATGAGTCATTGTGATGATGTACTATCAGTGAATTGGAGTCACTGTGATGATGTAGTACCAAAGAAAAGAGTCACTGATGTTATACTATGAAAGAAAAGAATCACTGTGATAATGCACTGTTTGAGAAAAGAGTCACAGTGATAATATAATATCAGAGAAAAGAGTCATTGTGATGATGTGTACTACTATGGTCACGAGAAGGTAAAAAAAGATTAAAGTGGTGGAGAAGGTTTGTATTCTACGATTGCTCGTTCTAGTTTTTAAAATGGGAAATTAGAAAACTTTTAAAAAATCAATACAGATACAGTCTTCATTGATTGTACCTACAGTCGGGTTAGTAAATATTCTTACCGTACGATAAATGTAACATTTTCCTTTATAACTTTTAAAATATCAATTCCTGAATTCCAAATTTTTGTACACTTTTAGATCTGACATCGATAATGATACACAAAAAATTTCAAAAATTTTTTTTTATCAATAACAAAAGTTACAGAGATTTAATTAGAAAATGGGAGGACAGAAAGTATTCATACGGCACGAAAAAATAACATATTTAATTGAAATTCAATATTTTTAAGACCTTACGAAGGCGATAGGGGTTATATTCATGAACTTCAGTGTAGTACCGATCCTTTTTTTGTATACAGTCATTGTTATTCTCCCATGTGTTGCAACCGTTGGCTTTGTTTAATAATTTGTCTTTTAAGAAATCTAAAATCATGCCAAAAGCTAAAGAACATAGTTTGGAGGTGAAGAAGATAGTCTTAGTGATGCACAATGACGGAAAGGGGTATGGGAAGATATCCAAGGAGCTAAAACTACCAAAATTTACTGTCCAATCCATCATTAAGAAGGTAAAGGATGTTGGTCATCTGAAGAATCTCCCTCGGAGTGGACGTCCGGTAAAGGTTTCCCCCACAGGTATCCGAAGAGTTGTTCGAGAGGTCAACAAGAACCTCCGTGTGATCAGGGATGAAGTTAGGTCAATCTTGGAACAATCTGGAACAAGTGTCAGTCGATCAACTGTAAGTAACATTCTGCACAAGGATAACTTGAGAGGCTGCCGTCCTAGGAAAGCTCCTCTACTGCGTTATATGCATTCGAAGGCCCGTGTCAAGTTTGCAAATGAATATTCATTCCCTTGAAGAATCGACTTATTGGAACAGTGTTTTGTGGTCAGACGAGACGAAAATAGATTTTTTCAGTCATTCTAGTTCTCAGTATGTTTAAAGGAAAAAGAATGAAGTCTTCAAAGAAAAGAATACCATCCCTACAGTGAAACATGGTGGAGGCTCACTGATGTTTTGGGGTTGCTTTTCGACTAAAGGTGATGGTGCGTTGGTTCGAGTGAATGGTATAATGAAGGAAGAGGATTATCGCGATATATTGGAGGAAAACCTGAAGCAGAGTTCGAGGAATCTTGGAATAGGACGTCGCTGGATCTTCCAACAGGACAATGATCCAAAGCACACCTCGAAATTTGTCTCCAAATGGTTAGCAGATGAACATGTTAATGTCCTCCCATGGCCATTTCAATTACCAGACCTCAATCCCATCGAAAATATGTGGGCTGAATTGAAAAAAAGAGTAAGGAAAAGGCAACCAAGTAATCTGGCAGAACTTGAGATCATTACAAAAGAAGAATGGAGTAAAATAGACAAGGAAACCTGTCAGAAATATGTGAGAGACTATTCTGGACGCCTCCAGAAAGTTATCGAGAACAGAGGATTCACAATTGACTATTAAAACAATATTATATACATTTTCTTGTTACAGTATGAATACTTTCTGTCCCCCCATTTTCTAATTAAATCTCTGTAACTTTTGTTATTGATGAAAATTTGCTTTGAAATTTTTTGTGTATCATTATCGATGTCAGATCTAAAAGGGTACGAAAATTTGGAATTCAGGAATTGATATTTTAGAAGTTATAAAGGAAAATGTTACATTTATCGTACGATACGAATATTTTCTGAACCGACTGTAAATGCGGATTGAACCACTGAATTTAAAATGGCTTTAGATTGCAATTTTGTATTTAATGTCTAACTAGAAATTTGCATGAAAATATAAATCAACTTATAACAGTGGAGACAAAGTTTATTCATGAGCAGACATACCTACAAGAAAAACCTTCCTCGTGAAAATAGAGATAACTGCGGAAACGTTTCAGGGGTTTTTCCTTTCATGCAGAATATCAAACTGATGAATAATGGCACTTTCATGCAAATTTATAGACGAAAACAAGAAACCCTCCGCAATGAACTTCAGTTTCAATTATGCAGTCAGATTTAGCTAAGTAATGGCTAGTGCGTACTGCTGTAAGTGTTCTCAGAACTCTTTATGATTAAATTGGCTCGCCTTTCACCAGCTAAAATTAACAATTCTTTATGTGTTGTAACATCTCTTTAATGAGGACACAGGAGCTTGCCCGTCACTCTACTCTCTTGTGCTTAGTTTAATAAAATGAGATTATATTCGCCATGAGAGAGGAAATATCATCAGCTCCTTATTCAGGAATAGAAGTCCAGCTTGATATTTAGAGAGAGTGAGGGCCGAGCAGGTAGGGTAAAGGATGTATTATCATCAGCTCCACATCTTCGGTCATATAAGAACAAGAACTGTAAAATAATAATTGATTATTAATGATTGATACATGCATGTATCATTAAAAAGATATAAATATAAAAATTACTTTTATATCATTTTTTCTTATATGACCGAAAATGAAGAACTGAAAGATAATTCGTAATTTCACTTCATAATATCTTTTCAGAAAAATACAAAAATGAGTTCTCTAAATATACAAGTAAGGAGAACAATATTAATCTGTTGCCCGTTCAGTTACCTGATTTGAGTATCATTGGGAAATTAAAAAAAATATCGAATTTAAAGATATTCAAATATAATTGGCATATTTCAAGGATGGCAATAGATTTCTTACCAACTAAAATTCTTGAGCTAAATAGTTCTGAGTTATGATAATGAAACACTCGGGAAATGGGGACCTGAATTATGAAATGCACTTGAGCTGTAAAGTAGTTTTTTATATTTAAATTATAGAAAAAGATATGCGTCAAGAATTGTATCATAGTTATTCCTCAATGATCATAATTTTCTATGAAAACAATCATAGAATACTATCCAGTGTATTCGAATTATGAAGTGGCTCTGATGAAGGAACCAATACTTCATAACTCAGGTGTTTCACTGTAATAAAAATATTTGTAGATACTTATATTAAATTTCGAGTACATGAATAACAAATACTGAAAAATATCAATTAAAACATATCAGTAAATTTTTATACTAAAGAAAAATTATTCAAAATAATTATTTAGATCCTAATTCAAATTGAACGATATTTCCAATCATATAATGACACATCCATTATGTACAGGAATCATTCCAATAGATTTCTTTCAGTAAAATTCTGTCAAACCAAATTTAATGATCGAATTATTCACTGCCCACAGGATTATATAATTCCCAAGACATTCCGCCACCATTTATCCATGAAGTTCAGTTTGTAAAAAAGAAAACTGTTTCAAACTATCTTTCCTCATCAAGGGAAGATGTTCACAAAGTTTCAAGGCTTGAATTTGCTAACTGATGATCAAAGTTTAGGATACTAGCTCTGCCCTCAGTCGAAATGGATCAATTCTGAAAATTGGCTAGTTCTATACAGATTCGTTTGCCTTTATACTAGTTTATAGAAATAATAATTCAACGATTACCATACATATGAATAAGCGACATTAAAATATTTTTTTTCTGTATTAGCGTAATGAATAATTTTGGAAATTAAAAGTATTTCGATCAAAGTGTTATATGAAACCTAAACGATAAAAAGTTGTTTCAATCTGAAACATTCAGATTCTTCAAGTTTCCTCAATAATCGTTTTCTATGAATCGAGGCACTGAAGTGCATCAACTATAATTTTGACATACTTTAGATTATCAAAGATCTTGAAAGTGCTTCAGTTCGATACACTTTAATGTCTCAGCTAAAAGTCTACTGAAATTGCTATCACCGTTTGAACAGAGGAAGATTTGAGACACTAAAGTGTATCACAATGAAATATAAGTACCTCAAAATTATATTTTATGCACTTAAGCATCTCGATTTAGAGACACCACTCATAGTGTCAACTTCAAACACATGAGTGCATCAGAATTGTTCTGAATGAAATCTACAAATTACGTATAGTAAATTTTGGAATAAGCTTTACCAATTTACCATCCTGATAAACATTTCTACTATTTATTTATTGGCCTTGACCCTAAAACTTTGATTTATTCCTTAATGAGATCATCTATCTACAACGATAAATGATTTATCATCTTGCGCCGGTCATTCCCGATTATAAATCAATACAATAATGCTTTGAATTATCATGTTTTACGATCAATAATAATTATAGTCGAAAACCTCAGACGATTTACCGATAATGAGTTTTCCGACTGAGGACCTTGACTACGTTTTTCTATGTAGAATCGTATGTACCTTAAAATTATCAAAAATATGATATAAATTCACCACAAATACAATAATTTCTTGATGTTAGATGCCAAAATACATATTGAATGCAAAGATTCGTTCAACTCAATATCGACATTTTCTAAGAATCTCTACTAAAGCATTCATTTCCTTCAAGATCTCGTTCAGAACTAAAGTGGATTTGTTCAGAGGATAAAAGAGATTTGGAATGACGGTTCCTCACTTCGACAAAATACTTGCTACTGTAAAAGCCCAGTTTTCCTGAACTTTTGCCATTCCCGAGTCAATTCTTGTACAGAAATGAAACTCCAGTGTCCTGTGTGACGCAGAAAAAAACAGGATACAAAACATGTAAATATAATGTCTGGTAGTGGTTCCTCACACTTTGACTCTGACAATGATGGGTTAAATTATTGTGATGTGTACCATGAATACGATGGTTACTATGAGATGATGTGTTCCATGAATATTATGGTAACCGTGAGGAGATGTGTATCATGCATATGATGGTTACTTTGAGGATATGTGTAGTATACATCTCCTCATAGTAACCATCATATTCATGGTGCACGTAATCTCATAATAACAATCATATTCATGGTATCCATCAAATTCTTGGTGCACATCTCATTTTGGTGTGTACCATGAATATGATGTACCATGACTATGGTAGCTCACAATTGTGATACACACATTGAATATGAATATCAATATCCAGTCAAAGGCAATTATCAAGTAAGCAACTTCAAAAGTAATAATGTATTGACAATTATACATATCTTTTTCTTTCATAAAGAATAGGCAATATTTATTCTTTCATTTTATACATACAATAAATCTTGTCGTAGATTTTATTCTAAATGACATAATAAGTATTGAGTTTTGGCAAGGTTATTTACTACGTTTAATTCACCTCCCATACAATCTCAAAGGCTGGAAAATAATTATAAAATTAAGACAGTAAAATATGGATTTAAAATGTTTGTATAATTAGGCTGTTTCTTTAATGCTACTGAAGTCGTATTACTTTACCGCAGTGATTATGAAAAGTACGCCAAAGTTAGTAATCCTTATGCTATAATATTTTATACTCTGTTGGAACTGCGTATTATTATAGATACTAGTGTACTTTCCCGTTGAAAATAACGAGATTTCAATAGTAAAAGAAAGAAAAAATTAAAGAAAAAATATATAATATAATTAACTATCTATACTTAGAATATATTTATTGAGAATGATTAATTTATAAATATATAAATATTTAAATATACATAAGCACAATGCTCTTTTTGTGAAGGGAGGGGGAATATGATCACGATTATTGTATTGCCAGTTTTTTATTAATTATTTCTCAAATACATTACAAAAATCATTTCTGCGAGATCATGTGTAAAACTCTTTTTCCAGGTCTAAAGAAAAAGAAATCCTCTTGGTCTAACTTTTGTATTAATTAAATTTTGTTATAAATGACACATTACTCAGTGTAAGTGTCCATTCATTCTTCATCAATTAAAATAATTTGATGATCTCATTTACGTTTCATATCAAGGATATGAGAAACAGTGTTCTTGCTGTACATCCATCGAATTAGTTAAAAGCTGCCATTCGTTTCCTAATCTCCCGATATCAAAGCCAACTGACCATTCCATGGGAGACTCTGGGGAACAATGAACTCTACTGGAAGAGACCAAAAACCTTACAAGCTGTTCCTTCTCTGAACAATGCTCATAGAATTCTTTTCAAAGAACAAAATACACCACAATTGTGTTCATTTCAGCTTACTCTGTCAAACTAAAACCCGAGGAAAGTATTTGGAAGTTAACCAGTGCCATTTTTGGTCCGTTTTTTCAAGTTCCCCTACAAAGATCAACTCGGTGATATGTCAGGATGTTTTTTCGCTACAATTTGAAACCCAATTTGTGCTACTAACTCCAATCAAAGAAAAAAAGCATTTGATTCAACTTTTTATTTCTAGAGAGCATCCAAGAGAATTTCCAGCATTTGAAACAAGCGAAAAGGAAGACGCAGGAGTAAATTCTCCTTCAAAACTGTATCCGTTATTGACTAAGAATTGGTTAGTTATTTCATGATATTTATAATGAATTACTGATCAATAATTTAGCAATAAAATTCCTAATATCAAGATGGAACAATTATTGTTGCACACCAATCACATTACAATATTCACAGAATAAATGCAATATGCATCTGTTAGGACATATTTACACACTGTATATGTTAAGTTTTATACCGTATATGTATAATCATAATAAATTTTTCCTTCTTGTTCTTTTTTTATGTTAATGATTACCTGCAATATATTTGGCGAAGATTAGATTGATAAGATAATATTTAACTACACTAGATTGATACTGTTGTTCTTAACCATAGTGTTTCCAATTCAATAGTAAAAGAAAGCATTCATGCATTCATCGAACCCTTCGTTGGTGGAAAAATAAAATACAATTTGTTTTATAAAAAAAGAGAAATTAGAGCACAAACATCACCATGCAAAATCACTGTGCATTCAAAGAACAAAACCAACAGAACATGAATTACACACAAAAACATAATGAACCAAAATTCCGAGTCTGTTAAACTGACTCACCAATACATTATCCAAGTTAAGAATCACTGTACTATAATAATTCACACTTCCACATTATTTAAACGCTGCCTAAAAGGAACACATAGAGAATTGCTATATTTTCATACCACTAATCAAGTAGAGCGTCGTATCTTAAATTAGTAACACCCTAAAACCAGGAACACTAAAATGTTGTTTGTCACATCAATATATTGGTGCAATTAATTTTCCATGTGCGGTATATACAACAATTCACATTAAACTGAACCCTTTGAGAGAATCAACATTTCTTTGTATTTTAAACTGAAATTTGTGGCCAAATAGCTGTTGCCAATACTGGAGTTTCAACAAATCGATTTAATTTAATTAAATACCTAACATCGAAGAAGTTTGGTAGAGGATTATTTTCGAGTGGAGCCTTGAAACCTAAAAGAAAAATCACAAAGCAAAGTTCTTCAAAGGGTGAGAATTCATTGAAACTCCAACCATTCTTTATGGCAGGACTTTTTCGAATATTTACCTTTGATCAAGGATGTTTCGGTTCGAGTCTTGGATTTCTCTCATTTTATCGATTGGCTATTAACCACAATAAAAAATGCAAATATTCTAGCAACTTCTTGTGAATAAAATTGACACAAGTTGCGTTAAATTAGTGGATTTAAGTTTTTTCAATTTAATTATAGACTAAACGTTTGAATTCTGAAAAATCCATTCAGATAAATTACCACTTTTTTTAGTTAAAATTATGTTATATTGCAATAATAGATTTTGATTTAGTAATAAATAATAAATGTTTATCTTCATAATTAAATTCCCGAGAAATTCCACAAATGTGGTCAGTTTCATTTTTTAACTATTGCCTATTAAGTCTAATATGCATACTAATAGGGTATTACATATATTAGAATTCAAAGAAAAAACAGTAACTCACATGTGTTCAACTATCAGAACTACGAGAAGGTTTGACTATATATTAGATAAAAAAAGCAAATGTCTTATTTATAAATGTACGGTACTGTCTTTTTTTACTAGTTGTTAGTGTATATACTAAACTAATGTGTACCAAATTTCAATTAAAAATATTGAATATATAAGGAGAAATAAATACCTAGGTATAAATATAAGACATTGGCAGCTAAGAGGGAAGAGTGGTGATTGGGTGGAGTTTGACCAAATCACAGCTCGCGCAAGCGTCTGCTATATGAAAACGTGAACGAAAGTGTGTTGAGTGGTTAGCTTGCTGTATTTCTACGGTGCCACACGTCACCACAGTACAATTAATTTCCAAATTTACGTGATTTTTGCTGACTGAAACATAAATATTTTTAAATATCTAAATGCAAAAATATAATTGGTATTTATGTAGGAACAAAGGCCGATAAATTTAAAGGAATGACATGAATGATATAAAATAATTTAGAAAAGGTGTGCCTAGAAAACATATGTCAAACTCATTAGGGTTAAATTAGGTAGAAGGATCTTAGAATTTTCAAATAAATTGCTGCAGTTTCGAATAATTTAAAAGATTCTGCTGACAAGAAACGACGTACAGTCAAAGAAAGGTGTATTAATATTTTAAAACTGGTCTGGTGCCCGATGACAAATTTGCAAGATTTGAAAAAGATAGATTATTAGAAATATCTGATTAAAAAAAAATACATTATATGGAGACTCTACATATATTCATTTATATAGAATTGTATATAGTGTCTCATCTTTTCTTACCATTTTTAACTAGTCGGGCTGTGACAATGTGCTTTTAAAATCATTGATCTTAAAAATATCTATATCATAGGAGAAGTGAAAGGAAATGGTATCAAATACTATACCGCTAGTATAATAACTAGCTAGCATAGTAACTAGCTAGTATAGTAGTAACTAGCTAGTATACCGCTAGTTAAGAGACATTCAATACTCTTTGATTCTCTCTGTCCACAATAATTTCAGTATCTTTCACTTTACAGCATATTGTCACAACCCTAGCAATTATATTTAAGACACCTATGTAGTTAATAGCTGAATTGCTGAATACACACACACGCACGGACTTACTCACTGTAAGTACAAATAATATTACCGCCACCAAGAAAACTTGCGAGATTACTAGACAGGTAGGGTAAAGGTTCATTTTGCATTCAGCGATTATTGCGATCATCGTTGAGCAATAATCGTCCAGCCGTAGGAATACATTGAAATAGTGCTCAACGATAATCACTTGCTGCAAAACAGCCTCATAGAAATAGAATTAAATTAGTGCTCAGTAATAATCGGTGGGCGATGGACGTTAATTGGAAACTAATGGACTTTAATTGAATGAAAAAAATAGGATTTGTTTTTACTACTACTATGTATTTTACTACTACCATACTACTACCATTTAAATTTTTTTATTTACGTCCACGCACAAGCCCTTCTCATTTCCCTTTTTTCAATTTGTTGCAGGAATTTCTAGCTTTGATAGTTTTTAAAATAAACTAATTTAAAAATGGGTTTCCTTTTTTTTGCGCAACCCTGTATAAACTAACAACTTGAAAAAAAACAGTACAGTAGGTTTATAAATACTACATTTATTTTTTTAACACATAGTCAAACCTTCCCGTTCGTTCTGACAGTCAAACTCATTAGGGTTAAGAAGCGAAAGAACTTTCCTATTGAGTTATCAATGAACTTGAAAAATTATATGCAATGTAGGCAGACTATTACCATTATTATTATTTTTATTCACTTTAATCTCGCCTTCAAAAGATATAAGACCGATATGCACGTTTTATTTCAATGATGTCTTATTTCGTTTATTAATTACGTTCTAGCCACATGGGTACTTATTTAGATCACTTTTGGTAGCAATTATTAATTTAAACTTATCTACTTCCATGAATTATGAATAAAGTGAATGCTAGAAGGCAATGAAAATAAAATGATAGTGTCTAAATTATATTCAAACTGATTGAGGAATTCAATTTCAATCCAAAGTTATTATTTTTAGAAACCATATTTTTCCATTGAAAACAAGAAATTAAATAATGTTAGTTTTCCTTATTCATTACTCAATACCCGAACATGGCAAACACTAAAACCGTTCGCAATGCACACAATACATCACAATTTCATGGTCTAGCGTAACATTCCATCACATTTACCTGCATATCCATCCATCAGAGTCACCCAGAGAGCTTGTTATCAAATTTACTTACTCCCCTTCTATCTGTTTTGCCAACAGAACTACATAAGAAATGGGTGCTATTACCTCAGCTAATCCAGCTGCAATCTATTTCAAAACAGCCTTCTTCGATGATTTCTTGGGGATTAAAACTTCGGTTTAGTATATTCATAGTAGAAAACAGCAATCAGCATTAGATTTTAAAAATTGAAATGCATATATTATTAAGGCTCGAAAATAGTTTCTAATATATTCAAATGTTTTAAAATTACAAATATGTTCATTTAATCATTGCAGTTATAATGTAAGTATATTACATAAACAAGGTGTTCCACAAAATGTTAGTTTTTATATTAATCACAACTCAGTCTTAAATTGAGATATTTATATTCTGTTCGTTTCATATTATAGAAAATAGAGTACAATAATTCAGTTAAAATTTGATGAATCTGCACCGAATATTGTGTGCACAGTAATCAAATGGATGAACAGGAGTAGATTATGAATTAGTTAACTGCTCTGCAAGTCAATTTTTTATCATTCTTCAATCTCTGGATGCCTCCTCTATCCGTTGTCGTATTAGTGACAATGTCGGAAGTGACATTTTAAATACCAGACTCTTGATATATACCCAAAAGAAATGATCGCATGGGGTTAGGTATGGGCTTTTTGGTGCCCACTCCACTTCAAATCCTAATGCTAGAACCAACTGCCTAAATACTTTGTTTAATTTGTTTTGACTGTGTTTGGTTGATGAGCTGGTGCTCCATCTTGCTGAATTAGTTTTTGTAAGCAGTTGCTGAAAAATCAATAATGTGCTGAAATTAATGATACACATAGCATTTCTATATAGAGATTTCCAGTCGAATTTGCATTATAAAATGATGGCCCAATAATACTTCCAATACCACAGAGACCCGCCCACACTTTAAGCTTCTCTCTTTGCATGCCTGTTTCAAAACCATTTTATTTTGGTGGATTGTTGTACCAAAATTTTGTATTATTGTGTATTAACAATTAAATTCTTGGAAAATACATCATCATCAGTGACTGCTTATCATTAACATAACCTATATTCTTACACAGTAATCTAATTGTAAAACGCTTCTCGTTGCGCATTCCGGGGGAGAGTAATTGGTGTTTTGTTTGATATATGTACGGGTTAACAATAAGATCTATCTTTATAATTCTATTGAATTTTGTCTTCGCAAGACCAGTTTAGCTACGTCTTGCAGTATTATATCTGAATAAAATAGCAATTTTTCCTATAATATGAACTAAATAAATATATTGATATGAACCGGAAATATGAAAAGGTATTAATACAAGAGTGTCCCGAAAAAATCCGATTTTTTGGGACACTCTTGTATGATTATTTTTTCTATGAAAAAACTGTAATGAGCATGAAACACTGATTTAAATTGGCAAATTAAAGTAATTTTTCAACGGCGTAATCACTGCGTCAATCCTACTGAAGAATTGGTTCAATGAAATCATCAACGGTTAGATTCTTCAACAGAATTGCCTGACTATTTATGTTTCACGAGCAGACAATTGATGGTAATTGTTACTCTGCATCAAAAAAGACTGCAATAATGTAATAAATATCCATTGCACCCCCATATAAACAGCTAGAGAATAGATGATCGGTGACTTATGGAAATAAATTTACTAACCAATATGAGTGAAATAAGATTAATTTTTTTTTTTTTCATTGCTATCATATAAAACTTTTTAAATTGAATTTCCTTTTCAATTGTTGAGTTTACCGTTTTTAGTCAGAAAAAAGTAGTTTATTATCCGCTTGTCGCTTGACAGTAAATATGTACTGGAAAGTGATTACTTGAAATTTATTTTACAAAGTCTATTTCATCTTTCTTTCAGTCCTTGCGTCAGCAAATGTATATTTTCTTTATAACACTTTATTATAATACAACCATATAATAATATATATATAGTATAACCATCGCTGCAATATTTTCTCTTGAAATGTATATTCATATTCTTATTCTTCATTTTATCTAATCTCAAAGTTAACGAGAATCTTGGCCCGGAATATATTTTGTCTCTTGGAATTGTGAGCTTAAGAGACTGAATATTCATGGTAGGGTTTCACCGAACAGTTCAACAAACTGAAGACTTTTTGCGCAAATATTGACTGTAGATGATGGAAAGGACTGTTCCGATAACTGCGCGAATATACAAATTTATTGCAGCTTTATGACTCTATGGTAATTTGTTCTCGTTCAATACTTAACTCTTCCTGGGTCATAACGACTTGTCGAGACTCCAGCTGAAATGATATTAGTTTTCATTGTTATACAATAGAACTCCTCTATAGTGAGCTCCACTATAGTGAACGTAAAATCCTGTGTAAGAAACTGCCCCGAATATTGAATTTTTTCCTTATTTTTTTCACTATATGAGATAGTTCTCTTACTCAGGAATATATATTAAATATAGAAATTAAGTTAGATAATTATTGTTTTGTTTCTACGACTCTACAAGTTAAATGTAAATGAATAATTTTATTGAATATTTTTTTGGAATAATTTCATTGATAGAATTTGAAATCATTATTCCAGAATATTATCCAAAAGATAAATATTTATTCAATAAGTGTCGATTTCCCATTCGATTATTCGAACAAATGATTATACACATTTAATTTTATCAAATACATGTTTGAATATATCAGATAACTATTTACTTTGACGATTTTAATGAAGGCATTATGATGTTATTTGATGATTTTGTGTAAATGTTATCTAGCTGAACCTAAATATGTTTTGCTAACGCTATTACAGTAAAATTTTGACCATTACATTTGTTATTGCTTATATAATAATGGAAAACAACTCTAGTATTGTAAACTATTGTGAATTATCGATGTTTTCTCAATTTATTTTCAATAACAACAATCAAACTATAATATCAATAGAGATATAATAAATCTTAATGAAAGTTTAAAAGAAAATGGGAATTCAGCCGCCTATAATTGATCTCGATCATCCAATAATTCATGAATTTAAAAAAAAATGATCAATTGTTCGACAAAAATTCATGCAATTTGGTTGAATCCATTTTGAGTTATGTGAATAACAAGATAACCACTAAACATAACCTACCGCAATTTTGCGAAGGTGAATATTGGTGGCAAATCTTATATCAACTTAAACATTGCAATACTTTAATACTTATTTAGATTCACAGTACTCAGAAAGGGGTTTGAGAACTGTACAGCTCCTCCCGATCTACTGTAGAGTCCTGACTAGAAGAATTTCCTTATAGTGAAAAAATTTTGTTTAGTCTTTCATAAAATGGCCAATAATTTTTCCAACCTGATGGCCATTCATGGCCATCATTTGTTACCTTTACAGGATCATTTTCTTCCTCGCAAATCTACATTCATTATACATGAGTCCACTATACAGAAGGTTTTCAATGAAGACGATTTCTACTGTAATATGAAAATCTTGCTGTGATTTTCCACTTGTACACAAGCCACCTCACCATTGTCAAACATGTCATGTTTATTAGCCATTTAGTTCTGCTGCTCTCGTCTGTGTCATTAATTCAGGTAGCACATAGTCGTTATTCTGTAAATTGATCTCCTTATTGATATTGTTATGTTTTAACATGGCAAGACGCTTCTCGTAATAATGAATAAGATGTAGTTTCAATGTAAATAGATTGTATTTGAGAACTATTTTTTAATGTTATATCATATTTGAAATGAGCGTAGGATTTTTTAAATATAATTTGCTTCATCTTTTCTATTCATAAGCTCTGTATAAATATTCTGTGCAAATTGTGGACTTTCCGTAGTTGGGAAAGCTCTACCTTTCCGTTTTAAATATAGAAAGGAAAAGGAAACATTTTTTTGAACTAAGAAATAATATCTTTAATGGTAATTGTTCGACCTTCTCCTATTTAAATACAGTGAATAGGCAGCTAACAAATAGTTGAATGTGTGAAAATTGTTAACTGTACAAAGTACCTAATGGAAGATAAATACATTAAAGTTACATATAAACATTGAACATATCAATAAAATCAGTTAAATTAATAATACACTTGATGAATGCTACTACTTAATTATATATAAAAATAAAACCATTTAATAACGTCTTCAAATTCTTACGGTTTCATTTATAAATCACTAAACTGAAATTATTTGAATCTATATTTTTTGTTTTCATAATACTTATGGATATTTGAATTCACAAATGACAAAAGCATATAAATGTATTATTCAACTATTTTTGACAGTAACTCTAGAACAGTATGACTCGATTTAATAAAGATCCTTTCCATATGGTTTTGAAGATAGAAAAGAATTCCTGAATAAAAGGGGAAGATATTCAAACACAACCAACATTTCCAATTGAAGATACGAATCAAAAATGAATGAAACTGTGAACTCGAGGGAAACGAAAAAAAAAAAACGATTTAATATTCTTTTAACTGTGGACTGCTGAGAGAATTGAGTGAATCTTTTATTTAATCTTTAAAATTTTTAATAGTACTTTGGTCTTCTGGTAACCAATTTCGTATTCAGAGTCGAGAAAAAATATTTTTAGAATAATTGTGTCTGCATTTTGTCTGTAGTCATTCTGCATATCTTATTTGCGTTTCTGATATAATATTTGTTATGTATTCGTATATAATATAATTGCATAAAACTACGAATTTTGTATTTAGAGTATACTGGAAACTAAGAATATTTTTGGAGTAATTCTGTCTGTATTAAGTCTTTGCATATCTTATTTGCTTTTCTGATATATTATTTGTTATGTATTTTTTGATTTTTAGATACAGATTTTTTAATTTTGAAATATGGAAAAATGTCTCCTTGTGTTAACAAAACAAATGAAGTTCTTGTGTTAAAGTATTTAGTAATGGAAAAATAACCTATTTTATTCAGAACACATATCTATGAACTATCTAAAAAAATAAACACTCGTCTCATAATACCCGCATGATCTAGAAGCAGGAATTTGGTCAATTACTAGTCGCAAACAATTCGAATTTGAAAGTTGGAGCTGGAATATATATTCCTTTCAGTGCCTCATTTCTGTTCGATTTTTAAATTTGTTCTTCTGCAAAATAAATAATTTGAATTGTAATCTGAATCTGATAGAATGAGGACAAACTAGTTCTGAAATCTAGTAATCATATCGTTTACTCATTATTTATTCATCCTAGATTGTAGCTAAACATGTTATAATATGCTATAGTATAATAAAAAATAATTTTCAGATTCCCTGATTGATTAGACAGCTTACCAGCCAGGTTATATTATAGAGAATTCCATTTAACGGAAAAAATATCGTATACGAAGATTAATTCGTTTCCGAGTTCAGTCAGATATCCCTAAAGCTAATTCTTAAATAGAGCTTCAAACAAGTAACCAGACTCCATGTCGAAATATTTGAGGACGTGAACTCCCATTATTATGCAAATAAAAGAAACTGTAAGAAAATCTGCTCGAGAAACTTTGTTCTGGTTAGTACAGAACTTTTGCTCTAATTTGAATAACTTAAATAAGATGAGCCACATATTATTAGGGAGGTATTCTTCACTTCATATTAAGGGTAAAATGGCAGAAGTTATTCTAACTGGTGTATTGTGTAGCTCTTTGATTGAAAAACGCTTGAAATTTATCATTATATAGTAAAACTGTCTCCTATTTTCCGATAAACGATTAATACTTTGTAATTATTAATTAGTATTTAGATATGGAAAATTTTAACCTAAGACTATATATTTTGTTTGATTAAATTCAATGTTTCGAAATTGATCCGAAAATAATGTCTAAAATAATTAATAAGAGATAAAGGGTAAACTAGGTCTTATCATAAAGTTTCACATTCTCGATCATATAATAAGAAGATATAATTTAACATTTCATTTGTTACCAATTAAAGTACGAGTTAAAATGTCAAATTATATCTTCTTATATGATGGAGAATGTGGAACTATCCGATAATTCGTAAATTACCCTAATCATAAGTAATGGTTACAGCATTGCAATTTTTGACTTTTTCTCTGGTCACTGTCAATAAAAAGATGGGAAAGGCGATAATATCCACAAATTCATGGCTCTGAATTTCTCCGACATTTCTATCGATATCTTAAAGCAAATAAGTCTTAATGGACCTCCCGTTCTCAAATTGCTTTCCGATACTTAGACAAATAGAAGCTTTTCTTGCGTTTCAAAGGAGACCAAACGACAGATAAGTAAACCTATCCAAAGCCTAGAAATTAGTACTAAAAGCCTAAAACTAAAGTACAAAAATTTGTCAGTACTCAAAACCAAACGACTAAATAACAAACTGTGAAACAAATGTTATAATTTTGGTAAAGATTATGATAAATAATCAACTTTAAATATATAATCTTTGGTGTTAATTAGAAAATATGTGAGTTACACAGTATTAAAGAAATTACCTGTTATGGTATTATAATTTAGGCAAAATGTCAAATTACATTTATTCTTTAACAGTTATTTTTTTTCAGTTATTCTATTTTACAGTTATTCTTTAAGCAGTTTGGAAGATGACGTCGCTCAAGTGATGGGCTTCATTGTCAATACACTGAGATACTCAATTTTTTTAAATTTCTTAACCCTCTCCAGCGATCATTGTAAATGATAGATTTGAGGTAACTGCAAAATAAAAAGTCACATGGAGTTGAATCAGGCGAGCGCGCGGGCAACAGAAGATCGCATCGATTGCTGCCACTCGCCTACTTCTTGCACACATCGTGAAATAAAGTTTAAGGACTACAGAATGAGATTCTAACTAAATTATACAAGTATCTTAAGTAATTTCTTTATTATAGTCAGCAAGTTTCTGTACCGCACCCGCATTTAAAAATCAGATAGAATTTTCAACCAATTTATATATAAAATATATTTATTCAGCTTCCTTGGGTTAAAGATTTAAAATTAATATGTAATACAAATACAATTATATAACTATCATTATTCATCATTAGTATTATTCTGTATTAGTTACATCTCTATAAAATATGTACCTTAGAGTACTTCACAAATTTATTTGAAGGATAAATCAAATTTACCGAATCTATTTATATAACAATCTACCCAATGATTTTATTCCAAATACCGACACTAATATCCAATATCTTATACACTTTATATCTTCATCATTAACTCAATGATACAAAATTGTCTTCAAGTTCCTTTACCTAACGTTGAAAGTTTGATTGAATAATGGATAGTGTACATGAATTTTTAAGTTTTCTCGGGAGAAGAATAGAAGATGTGCAGTATCGCTGACGAATAAAACTGATTAACTTATTTAATTGAAATAATATGAAAATATGTTATTAAATTAGAGCATGATGTTAAAAAAATTATACCTTATATGAATTATACAATAGAAAAATTAATATGTCAATAAATTCAGTTCATTGGTAGTTCAAAATGAAATTATAATTTGATATTTTGTTCCCCATATTAAAGTTATACGAATGTTCATTTAGCACTGTAAGATGTAAAATGTCTAAATATATCTAAACTTGCATGTAGCTCACTTTTGAAATTATGTTGCATACACACAAAAAATTTGCTATTGATGAATTGAATTCAAAGATTATATCAACATTCAAGTACTGTTAAAAGGACACGGTTTGCTCCCCCGTATATTTCCCTGAGAATAACCGATCTAATTAGTCTCCATGACTAATTGCCGGAAGTCTGAAACTCTACTGATTATACCCTGTTAGTTTCAGTAATGTTCGCCCGTGAGGGTCCAACTACTGAACAAAATGAAAGATGGTTCTCACTCATTCATCAAAGAGACGTGTGGAAAAGCAAGGAATTATTAATTAAGAACCCTTCTCGGTTGGCAAAACTGTTCCTTTTTCAAAAAATGTACATTATTTTCTCTCGCTTACATCGTAACTGCTAGGAACTTAAATGCTTTGTATGTCACCTTAGAGTATAAAAGGATGATAGTAAAATGCTTGCAATAAGATAATATAATATGGTTATATGTTGATTAATTACTTTTCATCATTCTTAAACTAGGTACTGTTTATTATATTTTAGTTTGTTACCTTCATTTTCAAATTCAGTGATTATTTCTTAATTAATGAAGAATATAAACATATACATTTTTTTTAACATAAATAACTTAATATGTTGAAGTAACTTTATTACGCTCTTCATCCAATTTAAGTTTTAAAAATTTGTATTCTGAATTCTATATAATAATTTAGAACCTGAATTTCCGACAACATGTGATAAACCAATTAAACTTAATATGAAATATACTTTAACATGTCAGAAAATGTTGACTCCATCCAATTGTACAAAATGATTTCATGTTATCAACATTAAAGATATTTGTAAGTTTGCTATTAATTCGAGTACCAAGAAATTATTGCTATTAAAGTGGGTATATATCTGACAATATTGCACATTATTTTATAATAGAGCTTAAGCCTGTTAATACAGTGTACAGACTGTACAACTGTTGGAAAAATAGATTTTGATAATATAATAGATTAACAATAATTGAAGAACATGTTTATTAAATTTGATCATGTCCCTGTCTTGAATAATACAGCATTGAAATTTTGCTCATGACTAAATAAACCTATTCATATTTTCTACAACCTTAAATTATATTTCCTTCATATTTCATAAACATTTCATTTCAAATAAGATTTTCATTCTTTATTGACAGTTCGAAAAATATATACAAAATTCTTAACCGAGTCGATACCAGTTTACAACAAACTATATATAAAGTAAGCAACTGCGAAAACATCCCCTGGCGATGCAGACAGAAAGTAGTTACGGACTAGGAGAGACAAGAATATTTGAAAAGACTGAAGTTGATTGTTAAGCGTTTTACTTCAATATTTTAGATTACCGGTCGCAGATGCACTGTTTTTTATCGCGGCTCAAAGATGAAAACAACAGTTTATAATTTTATCAACTGTTGATTCTTCATGTGATACCAGTTTCAAATTTTGATTCGAATCTGAGATGCAAAATAAAGATATATTTTTCTTGCATAATCATAGTTTCTGGATCGTCTTTTTCTTTCTCTGGAATAAGAGACGCAGAAAAAACGGAACAACTGACCATTCGACGTAATTGACGCTTTGCATTTTTGCCACAAAAACAACTAACATATTGCCTTGTTACGAAAAGAAAATCACATTGACGATATAGTTGAGTGACGGAAATTAACCGATAAAAAAGTAATTTCCAGCTTCCTCTCTAACACATTTATTTATTGAAAAAATCATATAGTATGGAATAATAACTGAAAAGAGTCAATAATTACTACCTGGAACTGCTTAGTGGTAAGAACTGCTCAAAGGGAAGAATTCTTCACCTCAATTCTGCATAGAGATAAAAGATATTGGTGAGGTTTTAGCCGGAATGGGGTATATGTTTTGTAGTCCGGTCAAACCAGAGAAAAATAGGAAAAAAAATATTAGTTTTCTAATTTTTACATATGTTACTTTATAGGTGCTGTTATATCACAGAAAAAAAGTTTACCACTTTATGTCATTGGATTTGAAAGTTATTGAAGAAATTCATTTTGAAGGGTTAAAAACAGTGTTTCAATATCCGTGGAGGTTTTTGAAGCACTTTTCTGGATAAAAAATGTCTTTCATTAGCTAATTGCGGCTAATGAAACGCATTTTATTTATATTTTACTTATAAGTCTACACAGTACTATCATTTAAATCATATTCCATACAATTATGACAAGATACTCCTCTGCATTGACCACAAATATTGGATCATCGAAAGGAAATATCTGAATCAGGTACAACTTTTGGTACTACAATCCCCTTTACATGTGCTTCTGATCATTTTCAAGAGGGAATATGGAGCTGGGGGTTTGGAAGTGTAAATTGTCAACAGCCTTTCATTTTCAATTCTCCACCTAAATTCAAATCATCCCCTATCCTTGCTTGAACCTGATGGAACACTCTCACCGAATGGAATGTTGGGCAGAGCATCTCAGGCTGGAGAGGTTTATTCCCAGTACACACTTCATTAATAGACCCCCATAATCGATGGTGATCGAGATTCGATGATTTTGTTACTCCATGTAATAGTAAAAGCAATCTCTCACCAGCATGCATGGGATATATCATCTTCTTTTATTGTGCATATGTTTTAGATGGATGCTCATTGATACATCGAATTTCGTGGCAGAAGGGTCTCTTCTTTTAATTAAGAAATAGTACGCAATTTACAAACTATGTTCTTATAACTTTCTCAAATGTAACTATCGTTTTCGATGTTATACAAGTAAGCTCTAAACCAAAGATGTGAAACATTTCCGGAATTGAAAGGGAAAGGCCAGAGTTGTTCAAATATAGAAGTCAGAAAAAAGGCGTTAATGAATGTTATTAAGAAAGAAGATTTTTTGAAGAATGAGAGCTATAAAGAACAATTCATTAAATTGCGTCTAGAAGACTTCAATAGCAATGACATGAAGACACTTGAGGCAATGGATGACGCGGATTTGCTGATTGTATTACCAATTCTAAGAACATCTGAAACTCACAACACTATAGTTATTGAGAGGATACTGATCTTTTTGTTTTACTGATCCATCACGTGAATATCACTTCACCTGGCTTACATGACATCATACTAATATCGGACAAAAGTGATTCATGTAAGATATAAAACATAAAGCATGTAATCGGAGCCCTTGGACTTAACATAGCCAAACTGATATTGCCAATACATGCACTTCCAGGATGCGATACAACCTCTAGGGTATATTCCATTGGGAAGGGAGCAGAACTGAAAAAGTGAAGTACTGATCGTAATTTCAAAAAGACATAATGCCTTTTTTCAGTAGTATACCTCAAAAAAGATGATATATCCCATGCACGCTGGTGAGAGATTGCTTTTACTATTACATGAAGTAACAAAATCATCGAATCTCGATCACCATCGATTATGTGGGTGTATTAAGGGGACCGTTCCCGGGAAAAATGGTATAATTGAAAAAAAAAATTATTGTGTAAATAGTTGCTTTTTAACCTTCTAATAGTGTGTGCAAAATATCAGAGCTCTCATGTTACTCTAACCCCCTGGGGAGAGGGAGAAGGGAAAGGGAGACCGGGGGTTAGGGAGTCAATATGTACTCTAAAAACCAACTCTCAGCCAATTATAATTCGTAATAATTAATTATCTCGCTATATCAGGTATCTAACGTGCCACTAATCAGATGCTAAGGTATGCCACTCAGTTACCCGCAAACCTTCACAGGAGTCGTATGCAGCGTGTCAGATTATCAAACTTTGAATGGGATTTTCTATTAGTTCAGAGATCTAAAAATCTTGTAATTCAAAAGCCTAAGGCGCTTACAATTTTGAAGCTATGGCATTGCAAATTTTTGAATTCGATTCTCCCCGGAATTCTCTACAAAGTCTGCAAGAGTTTTATTTAATTTTCTATTATTTTTCAAAATATTAAATTTTGAAATTTATAGTATTTCAATTTTTTTTTACAATTTAAATTTCAATAATTCTAAAACCAATTCGAAAAATAAAAAAAACGCTTCCACAGCTTGTAGAGAATCTTGTGGAAAATCGAATGCAAAAAAAACATAATTACATAGCTACAAAATTGTGGTATCCATTTATTAATTTACACACTGTTCGAAATTTGTTCGAAATTCGAATAACTCGTTTTTTATGGGTCAAATCGAAAAAATGTCATGACACAAAAACATCTTAGAATTCATTTTATATATGTGAACAAAGTTTCACAACCGTAGCTTCAATAATAAAAAACTTTTCAAAATCTGGGAACGGTGCCCTTAATTGTGTACTGGGAATAAACCTCTCCAGCCTGAGATGCTCTGCCCAACATTCCATTCGGTGAGAGTATTCCATCAGGTTCAAGCAAGGATAGGGGATGATTTGAATTTAGGTGGAGAATTGAAATTGAAAGGCTGATGACAATTTACACTTCCAAACCCCCTGCTCCATATTCCCTCTTGAAAATAATCAGAAGCACCTGGTCAATGCAGAGGAGTATCTTGCCATAATTGTATGGAATATGATTTAAATGATAGTACTGTGCAGACTTACAAGTAAAATATAAATAAAATGCGTTTCATTAGCCGCAATTAGCTAAAGAATGACATATTTTATCCAGAAAAGTGCTTCAAAAAACCTCCACGGATATTGAAACACTGTTTTTAACCCTTAAAAATGAATTTCTTCAATAACTTTCAAATCCAATGACATAAAGTGGTAAACTTTTTTTTCTGTGATATAACAACACCTATAAAGTAACATATGTAAAAATTTGCAAACTCATATTTTTTTTCCAATTCAGCCAATTTTCCAGCTAAATTGGAGCTGTAAAGATAGGTTAATTACTGATACATATATTTATACATATATTAATGATTTTTCTATATCTATGTTCTGAAATAGTAAATTATAAAAATAGTGTGTCATCTTTTAATTATTTTCGTGTTTATTTTTAATATTAATTTAACCGGGACCGATATATTCCGCCCCCGTAAGATCTGGTATATTAGAATATTCGTTTCACCATGTTAGTTGTAATAAATTTAATTTTATAACATGCTAGCAGAAATATGTTCATTATTTTCATTGATTTAATTAGAGCTTGCCATAATAATACAATTGTGAATCAAGTTACAAATTGAATAGACATAACTGTCCGTCTGATTAAAAGATGAGGATTAAAAGGAAAGGTCACGGCTCAATATCATCAGTTCATAGAAACTCAAGAAAAACATTAAAATTGTTGTTCTTATTATCTTGGGCGAACAAAGTCCAGATTTATCTCTTTTCTTGGAGGGAAAAAATCCAAATAATTGTGTTTGGGTTTTATCAGTGTTTTGGTCAGACAAAATAGCAGATATACCGACAAAAGAAATGAAAGGATCTTTAACATATAATTAAGTAGAAAAAGACCGGATAATAGTGGAAGATTCCAAATTGGAATCTATATGAAATACGTAGATAGCAAATTTTTTTGTGTGTATACCATGTACAGTATGGGCCACAAAATGTTTCCACTCAATGATTTTACTTACTAAAAGGCAGTGAATAAGAGGAAAAAAATTATAATGGTAGACATTATAACAAAGGGTGCTTACACTTTTCCTTGGAAAGTATTTAGAAATAGAACAACTTCAGTGACATTATGCATCAAATTATCCACTCTTAATATTCGTTCTTTGTTTATTCAATGCATGGTTAAGGCCCGCTTCACAAGTGCATTTTTAACAGCGCGGAAAATAAGCTATTCTAAAAATGTGTTCACACTTGCGTTTTTTTATCGCTGAGGTAAAAATTTAATGTAATTTTTCCAAGTGTAAACACATTTTAAGAAGAGCTTTTTCACCGCGGTGTTAAAAATGAATGTGTGAAGCGGGCCTTAACCATGCAATGAACAAGCGAAGAACGAATATTCAGAGTGAAAACTTCAATGAGATCAAAATGTCACTGAAGTTGTTCTATTTCCAAATAAATTCCAAGGAAGAAGTGTAAGCACCCTGTATTTTGATGTTTACCCTTATTAATTTTTTCCTCTTATTCACTGCCTTTTAGTAAAATCACAGAGTAAGCTCTAAGAATAACCTTCGCGCAATGCCAATAATAATCAAACTCACTCTTTGCTTACCTGTTCTTAAACTATGACCGTCAGTTCAAAATTGTTTTCACCAGTTAATAGTTCAATAAGAGACAGAGAAAAAGAGTCCAAGATACATTTTTTTCGTCCATTGGCCAACGATTTACAGGGTGCGGATAAAGTCCCCGATCAAATTTTTATTTACTAAATTTAACCATTTATATCTCATTCTCTCCCTATAATCATATACTTTAATGTTCCAGGTCTAAATTTTGATAAATTTACATTGTCTTTTGTAAAAATGAGTCAACATGGGGCTATTATTCAGCTACACTGTGCGGGGAAGACAAACCCAGAGATTGTTAAGCTGTTAAAACCACCGAAACCGACTATTAGGGATGCTGTTAAACGCTACCAAGAACTGGAGAACACATTTGATCGACCCAGGTGTGGATGACTTCGCACTGCACGCACTCCAACCAAAATCAAAGCCAATAGGAAAAGGAGGAGCCGCAAGCGAGGCATGAGAAAGATAGTTAAGAGTATGGATATCGACGAAAAAAGTGTGAGAACCATCGTCAAAGAAGACCTCAAGTTGTCCCCCTTTAAAATGACCAACATGCAACAGGCTGGACAGATCAAAGATTCTTTTGAATGCAATGAAAGACGCACACAGGCTGGTGAGATCGTCTTTTCGGATGAGAAATGTTCACTGTGGAGGCAACTACTAGAACTACCAAATTCAACTACTAGAACGACAGAATTTCGGCAAAAAGTGCTGGCAGTATCCCTCCATCTGTAAAGACTGTTTTCCGTCGCTAAAAACCTGTCTTTGTGGTGGCTTGGGCTGCTATCTCTGAGAAGGCGCTAAAATTAACGCAAAACCGTATATCGAGGAAATTTTGACTCCAGGACAAGTCGAGATGAAGAAGCACTTCAAGGACAGGCCTTTTACCTTTCAACAGGGCGGTGCGCCCTCGCACACAGCGAACAAAACTCAGGATTGGTGTGAGCGTCACTTTCCTGCGTGTTGGAGGAAATAATTGTGGCCTCCTTCATCGCCGGATCTGAACCCTCTCGACTTTTGTGTGTGGATCATCTTGGAGAAGGAAGCCTGCGCTACAGCCCATGATAGTACGGAAACTCTGAAGAAGTCCCTCGAGCGACAATGGGACAAAATTCACCAAGAAACGTTCCGTGCCGCACTAAAGCTTCAGAGGTAAACTCGACGTACAGCCAGGTCCTCGAGGTGAATTATCTGTTATTTGACTCTGATTTATCAAATTAGCTGAGAGTTGTACTTTTTCATTCGGAGTTACTATCAATTGGTTAATTTTATATTTGTGTATAAGTACTTTGCCACCTCTAAAGACTGGTTAATAATGTTCTTATTGAGGGATACTGTTAATAAGTAATAAATGAAATATGCTTAAGGAACTAATTGAACTAAATAATTGAGGTAAAAAAATCTTTAAAGGAAGATTAAGTTTAAAAATAGTAAAAAATGGCCCTTTTTAGCGGTTTTTTGGTTAATGCCACCTATAAATTATCTTCTAATGCCTTCAAATTACACAAAGGCATAGTTTGTACATGAGAGCGCCATTTAATCACTAATTGTAGGTAAATTTTCCGTCAAAAAGTTCATAAAAATCCAAAACTTTTACAAATTCATTTTTCCAAAAAAATCAAAAACTCTTTTGAATGTTGCCGCCTGTAAACATCAATATTTCATTTCACAACTTTCTACAGGTAATTGCATTTCAATATCAAAAAAAGTGTTTTTTCGCTCCACCCTACTGCCCATACAATAATACCTGAGAAATATTTGTTTGTTATCTTTACTTGTTAATTATTTCTAAATGGAAAATTATTCATTTGTGTTTACCAGATTTGTAAATATCAAATGAAGATTTTTATGAAGAAAAATAACGAAAATAATAATTGTTTAAAATTATATTAGATATTTAGTAACGACTGGCGAGCATCAGCCAGCGGCTAGGTTAGTAAACAAACTAGGGTTAAAGGGTGGTATTTGACATGTTGATCTTAATAGGTTAAATTACAATGGAATGACCACATGTTAATTATGCGTTTATATAATGGTTACATAGATCTAATTTGGAAGACACATTTATATTGTATTAACACATCAAAACCATCTAACCATGTGTCAATAGTGGGTCTAGGAAAATTGATCGAAAGCAATTGACCGAAAACAATTAATCGAAAGCAGTTGATCGAATGGAAAATTGGTCGAATGGAAATTGATCGAAAGGAAAATTAGTCGAAAGGAAAATTAGTCGAAAGGAAAATTGATCGAATAGATCAGCTTCATTATTTTCTTCCATCTGTGAGTGCAGTAACCGGTGCTTAGTGTCCCTTTTTGTTACATTCCTTAGTAAGTGACTGCACTCACAAAGTACTAGAACTACCTAAATTCTAGAACTAAGAAAATTTAAAGTTCTTCAAATTATAATATATTTCGAAGCATATAATTCTCTGTTGTAGAAAAACAGTTGATTGAAGAAATGTTATACATAAATTATTATTATATATTATTATTGTAAAAATAATTATTATCATACATAAATCATGGTAACAAGATCTACTAGCTGTAATATATTGCAAGTAAGTGTCCCTGGTAATTCATGGTTTTAGTTATCATTGCCAATTAGTGTAAATAGATCCAATACCATTTTCGATCAATTTCGTTTCGGTCAATTCTCCATTCGATCAATTGTTGTGCGATCAATTTATCTTTCGAACAATTTTCAATTCGATTAATTTCCTTTCGATCAATTTTCCATTCGACTAATTTTCTTTCGATCAATTTTCCTTTCGATCAATTTTCCATTCGACCAATTTTCCATTCGATCAATTTTCCATTCGATCAATTCCTTTCGATCAATTGTTTTCGGTCAATTGCTTTCGATCAATTTTCCGGATCCCGTCAACAGTGTGTATGCAATATGGTAGTGTTTGCAGGGTACATCACAGCTTACTTTTGATCTCTATATTGAATTATACTTAACAATAATTGATATTCCATTCAGCCTATTTTTCATCAATGAACAGTAAACTCGACATAGGATTTTGAATGGTGGGCAATTTTTTGTATAGTGATATTTGACACCTGGGTACATGAACCGTGGCTCATGAATAAAGATTCGAACGCTGCTTCGGATGCATCCTCAGGTGAAATGACATGCAAACCCAAGTCGAGTATTCTATCGAAATCCTAATAAGATACACTTGAACCTTTCAGAATCCAATCAAGGGACCGTGTTAGCCAATTTAGGACCGAAATTATGGAATTGCTTTAGAAACATTTTGATCACGATAAAATTCAATCTGAGTTAATCTAATTTAGAGGGGAGATGTGGCTATATTGTAAACAATTATGTATAAATATTGTGTTATGATAGGTAATAGAAAAAGTAAAAACATGTTTGTGATATAGATATTTCATAAATGAATCGTTTCACTGATTAACCTCCCATTGATTAAACTAATATAGAATCTTGATTACGAGATGTCAGATAATATCCCTTTTATCATTACTATGAAAAACTGTATCTGTACTCAGAGAATACAACCTACATTCTTTTGAGTTTGCTTTCAATTCATTAGGTATTTTTCTCCTCAGTGACATCATATTTTATAAAGAGAATAGCAGTTGCACAGTGTATTAGTTAACAAGAACACCGCAGTGGTAGGGACCCATTCTGTTAATGTTTCTCACTGTTTATCGTTCATCAATTAAGAAAATCGATTTGAAAAATTACTGAGAAGCTTTTTTTCAAAGATATATTTAGTGGAAAACTTAAATCCTCAGGAGTATTTATAAGATTATAGACAATGATTATTTTTTTAAGACATTATTTTTCAATTATAATAAATGAAGAATAAACAACTAATCAATTCGCCTTAAAAAGTATTATCAGCCAAAGATTCCGAACTTTTGATGATGACATGTCTGTTCACATTATAACACGTAAATCGTTTCTTTAACAAAACATTTATAACGAAACAAAGCCCAAATTGTCATACATTAACATAGTGTATTGTTGTATATCTTTGAAGCGTTGCCACATTATTTCATTTAATATGAAGAGACCTATCGAATTACTTTGTGAAAAAATACTATCAGTGTTTTTAAAGTACAGCAATGTTTTGAAAATAGAAACAGTGTTTAGAAAATACTAACAGTGTTTTTAAAGTACACACAATGTTTTGAAAATACTAACAGTGTTTAGAAAATACAAACAGTGTTTTTAAAGTACACACAATGTTTTGAAAATACTAACAGTGTTTTGAAAGTACAAACAGTGTTTTTAAAGTACAAACAATGTTTTGAAAATACAAGCAGTGTTTTGAAAATGGGAACAGTTTTTTTAAATAAAGTAGGTACAAGCAATGTTTTGAAAATACAATTAGTATTTTGATAGTACAATAATTAAACAGTGTTTGGATATAAACAGATTTTTGAAAGTACAAACAGATTTGGATATAAGCAGTGTTTTGAAAGTACAAACTGGATTAATTAAGGGAATATTTCAGAAATGGATTCTTCTTGCCTAGAAAATACCTAACTGCAATTGTTATTATACTGTACTTCATTACCAAATTTAAGTAGTTTCTATTTATTTCTGTTAGAGTAATATTTGACATAAAATATGGAGAATATTCAAATTCAGTTCATTCTTAAAGTGGTTTTAATTATAATAATTAGCGAAAGAGGATATAATTATATTGTAATATTTTTTTTATACCACAATGACTGACTATTTATGATATATAATAGTTATAAATACATGTATATATTTACTATTATAATGGAGCAACCTTTGGTTACTCTAATTTTATCAAGAAATACCTGCTTGTATTTACATGAAATTAATTTAAAAAAAAATAAAGAACAATAATTCACCTTGGTTCATTATAATTTAAGTAGTTATAAAACTATTTCTTCGCAACTTACTAATATCACATTTATCCTAATGTATTTTGTGTGTGTGTCCTTGAGGTAACATTGATACTGCAATACTGCAAATACACTATTATTGCAAATACAATATTGCAATAGTTGGAGATGAATGATATAAGATTACGTGAACAACAAGTAAGAAAAATTCCGTAAATTTACAATACATTTTTAACAATGACTTATTTTTAGTGAACGATTTCAATAAACATCTCCTGGTAATAAATTGCGTAAATATGTACTTTCTAAATTGATTTTTCCTTTAGTGATAAAAAAAAAACGGAAGAATGAACTCATTTTAAGGAGAACTATTTTTGCCGCGGTGTTAAATATGCGCAAGTGTGAACTGGGCCTTTGCAACTATCATTAAATATATTGTTTTTTTATTGCAAAGATCTGTTAAAATTTTCTTAATTGATTCTTTAGACACCGTTATATTATTCTGAAACATTTTTACACAAATGTGTTTCCTTTGGCTCATTTTATTACTTGAACACATGTTCTTCACTTTCAGTCGTTGAAATTTTTCAATTGTCTCAGGATATAATTTATCAAGAATGATTTAAAAGAAAATGAAGTGAATCTTTCAAATGAAATAAAGGAACACAATGAATCAAAACCTCCACAGTGAGCAAGAGTTAGAATTATTTCCAGTCATAGATGATTTATTTCAATTTTTTGAAAAATATAATTTTAATATTGTGAAATAACGTGTATAGTATTCTCAATATTTTGGATCGGGACATTAATATTAAATGTAGTTGTGATATTTTTCGATATGTTTTAAAATTCTATCATTGTTCAATTATATAATTTACAATTTCAAGATGAAAATTCAAAGACCCTGAGTGAAAAAAAAATGGTATCTCGAGTATTATGTACAACAAATAAATTTCTTGAATAATATTCTCAATTAATCAGTTCCAAATTATATTATAATATCAATAAACTTTCTTTCCATTTTGAATATAATGATTATTTCATACTCAATTCACTAGCCTCTACTTTGTCTGAGACAAGTTGATCACTTATCACTTCAACTAAGAATGCTTTAATAAACGACCTGACCTGCTGTGAATGAAATAGAGATGAGATTTATGAAGCTGCTTGCTGCAAGTGGTATTTCTGTCACATTGCAATGGAGGGCCCACAGAGTGTGAATACGAGCCTACAAATTGCCACTTCGTGAGATAATGTATTTTACTTACCAATAAATATATAATAAAACTGTTTGTAAAAATGGAAGCCATGGTTATTCATAGGGTTTTTGCTATTTTCAACTCCGATTTGTTTTTAGAAAACTGATTGAAGATCGATCGTAAATTTGAACCATATTTTTAACTATTATTACTAATTACTGTTTTGTTTCTAATAATATATAAGTATTTTACTCTTCATTAGTAGTTTTGCAATATTCTATCTTCTGGGAGTACCTGTTTCAATTCTTGATGGAGTAGTTCTTATTATTTATATGTATTCCTTAATAGATAAATTTAAGTACATTTTCTATCAATATTAATAGAAAGGTTTTAAAGGTCCCTCCAATAATATCCTTTTTAATGCTTGAATCAATGAGGCTAACATTTCTTATCAATTTTCTGCAAACCCATATAATTAGATTGCTTATTTTTAGTTTTAGTTTTATATTTTAATGAAAACTCTACAATATCAGTTTTACTTCTGACTAGCTAATTTTTACTATGAAGAATTTTGAGTTTCTCAGAGAAAGAAGAGAAAATGTACACCGTTTATTTAGATTTAGAATGTCAATAGGTAGGAATAATCAATCCAATATAAAATATTCGTGTAAAGGTTCAAAATTGGATACATCTATTATAGAAAACTTTATATAACCTCCGGATACAACTTGTGTCTTATTCATGTATGTTCTAAGACATCATATATGTTCCCTTTCAATTTATGAATTTTGCTCCTGTATACGCTTAAATAAATAAATAATATCCAAATTGTGATTTTTTAAATGATTTTTTTTATAGTTTAATATGCTTTCTTCACCCAAATATCACAAGATTATCATAAAAATTCTTGCTTTTATACGCTCAAAGTAATTTAGGCCATACAACCAAAAGTGTATAATCTATTTCTCCAGCGATAAATTTGTATTCCATGCAAGTGTTGCACATAGAGTATCAATTTTTTTTTCAATTGAATAAATAAAGTATATAGTGAACCGAATTGTATGCATTTTGCAGAATGATGATCCTAGACCTTAGTTCTATAATATTATTCAATGAACTCTTTTCTTTCCCCGGAGCCTGGAGGGGACCTTTTGAAACTCCCAATGGTTGGAAATAGTTGGAGCACAGTCGGAAACTGTCTGACAGTCCGTATTTTAAGTGTTTTTCATTCAATAAATCATTGTTGAATGTGATATATGCATTTTTCTTTAACAATGTTTATTTACTGATTCTTTTCTTTAAGTACCTGCTGTGACTAAATGAATATGAAAAATTTAAATTATGCATAGGTATAATGCAAAAATAGTAGAGTTAAGAAAGAATTTACAAATTCTGAACAAAGACCAGTGGTTGAGACACTACAAGAGAGGTCAAAAGGGCTTACTCTAAAACGGGTTGTAATCAAAGATATTGCTGCTACATTCGGAATCAAAAGAAATACCGAAGGCAGAATCTGGTTACAGACATTATGAAGTTAGGCCGAGGTTTATTTAATATATTCATGCAACATTAAAATTATATTATTCCACTATTTTTTGTTCCAGAAATCCTTCCTTATCAAACTTGCATACACCAAGTATTTCTGACAAAGGTCTAAACTTCCATGAATCAGCTTTTACCTACCAGAAGAAGTAATGAAAAAGAAAATAAATAAATACGATGATTTACTTATTCTGCTACTGAGATATTATTCTTGAGATCAATATTTAGAATATTCAATGATAATGAACTCTAATTTGTATAATTTGATATTCCACAAACTCTCCCTCCATCTCGTTTTAATGAACCTCTATCATTATTGAAGAAAATATGAATGAATGAAGGCTTTAATATGAAATACAAATTATGAACGCTTGAATTAACCAATTTAGAACAAAGATATCATTTAACTGCATTTATTTTAGATCTAAATAATATTTTATATCTGAGAACAATTTTAATGAATCTTTGAATGTGAATTCTTACTAAAAATCCTCAATGAAAAAAAAAAATTTGGTTTCACTATCATTCATATATTATTCTTGTCATATAGAGAGCTCAAAATTGTAAATATACATTTCTAGAATTAATACTGTATATAAATTTTAATCAAAATAACAATATACACTTGCCAGTACTGAATACGAAACTATTTCTTCTTGAATATCACCAAATTAAACTCTCGTCGATAATTTATTCGAGAAAATAATGAAATAAATTTACTTACACTTGAAATAATTGATTAAATACAATTTGAGAATTCTGCAAACTGTTCGTTGATAAATTTGATTAATAGAGTAACAAAAACAGTATTTAACAAATCCATTCAAATGATATTCTATTTTGGATATTCCGTTTATCCAAATACCATTACTGAGTGTGAGATAAAGAACGAAGAGTTGAAAACAATCGGTAAGTTAAGTTTAATTTGGTAGCTGGAGCAATAACATCCAACCTAAACGAATTGTTTTTATTTTCGTTGCAAGACTCAGTAATTACCTGTATACGAAACTTCTTAACCCTCTTTGACAGATTACGCTGTCATGATTTTTGTTGTGTGATTAAATACTTACTTCAGAGGATTTTAAATGTAAAAGGATAATTTTAATTAAACTGTTTTTCTGTAAACTTTAGCATCTATAGCATAATTCATCCAAAATGATTACCCGCGTTCTTTGAAAGGCTGTCATCTGTCAGTTATCATTAGGGTGTGGCTAAACTTTAATTAGTCAATCTTCAAATGATCTACTGTGCTGATTTTTAGATCCAGGTAAAACTGGTTGTGAACCATCCTCACTCATGACCATTTCATAACGAGAAAAAGAGTTTCTCTAGTACATTCAGTTTCCGAGTAAATACAGAGTTTGCAGAATTGTGCGCAGTGATACCCCGTCCGACCCTACAGTGAAGTAAGAAATGGCAATGAAATTAGTATGATCTTTTTGATTTCTTGACACATGGTACTGATGTGTGTTACACATGGTACTGATATGTGTTACATATGGTATTGATATGGGTAACATATGATATTTATATGGGTAACATATGGTAAAGATATGGGTAACATATGGTACTGATATGGGTAACATATGGTACAGATATGGGTAACATATGGCACAGATATGAGTATTTTGAGTAACATATGGTAATGATATGTGTAACATATGGTATTGATATTGGTAACATATGGTTTTGAAATGGGTAACATATTGTACACATATGGGTAACATATGGTACAGATATGGGTAGCATATGGTACTGCTATGGGTAACATATGATAAAGATATGGGTAACATATGGTATTGATATTGGTAACATATGGTACAGATATAGGTTACATATGGTAATGATATGTGTAACATATGGTATTGATATGGGTAACATAGGGTTTTGAAATGGGTAACATATTGTACAGATATGGGTAACATATGGTATTGATATGAGTAACATATGGTACTGATATGGGCAACATATGGTATTGATATGGGTTACATATGGTATTGATATGGGTAACATATGGTATTAATATGGGTTACATATGGTATTGATATGGCTAACATATGGTACAGATATGGTACAGATATGTGTTACACATGGTACTGATATGTGGTTTTGTTATGGTTAACATGTGTTTTCCATATGTTATACATGTGGCAAAACCACATGTATAACATATCGTCATAGGTTCCAAAAATCAACATTGTAACCACATTGTTATGATGTGGACATAACCACAGGGTATAGATGTGGAAATTTTTGCAGGGGAGTTTCATATTTTAATGTGCATTAGTTTTATGAGATTCAAATTGATATGCTAACAATTGGCATATTAAGAATGATCCAATTTCTTCTATCGTATTATAATATTTAAATATTATTCAATGATTCAACAGTAACTCCCATTTCAGAAAATAATAACTTTCTGATAAACCCTCGATAAACATAAAGAGGTAAATCTCCTCTATGATAGAAATAATTTTGTGACGTATAACCTACTCTTCCTGTGGGTAATACTAAGCCCCTTAGCTATAGATTATATCCACAGAGACTCTTTGCAATCACTGTCTCATGAGCGTCACTTGCAATCTCTATCAATGCGCAAATTATCTCATTACTCTCATTACCAAGAAAATAATGTTAGAGAATGATCAGAATATATTTCCGGGAAATAGATTTGATCATTAGTTGTGCTTTATCTGACAACAAAGGTATATTCCTGGAATATTCGCTGTAACCTTCCAGTTATATTTCCTAACCCGCCTGTTATATTTTACACGGGTTTACTTTAAAGACATTCTTACATTATATTAAGATATTCGCAGTTCAAAAGCAGAAATTTCCGCCGTGTTTCATACCTAGGAAGGGAACCTGACTGAAATTTCCGTCATCTTTCATGCTTCCATCATGTACATTACTGAAGAGAAGCCCACAAATAAACATGATAGGTTGGTCCACAAACGTGTTAAAATTGCTTTTAATTACATGGGTACTGCAGATGCCATCAGGAGCGAAAGGGTTGAATATATGTAGTCAATGATTGATTTATACAACTTTGATGATGATAAACACACAAAAAAACTAGATTTCGTAGAAATATGAAATGATAACTTCAAGCAGGTAAACTGTTATAATTTTAAGAATAATGTGCATATCTTCTAATAATAAATTATACGAGTCATATTGTATAAATTTGACGAATACAGGTTAATAAATATAACTAAAATATATTATTCCTTCTATAAATATACGATACGAGTTCCCTCATCATTTTCATTTTAAAGAACAAACATAATTAAATGAATGTGATATTTGGATCCCCCTCTGGAACTCAAAATACACTGAATTATTTGAATGTAAGCTACTGAAATATTAAAGATATTTTAAAGATTTTGATTCATAATTGAAAAATCAGGAATGGTTGATTTTGATGATATTTATATAAGTAAAAAGGATATGAAACATACATAATATACCTTTATATCTAATTATTTGTTTAGAATGTTAACTTTATTGATGCATCACTGTTAAATTTATTTATGTAACTTACGTATTGAAGGAATAAATTGATATAAAAAGTTATAACATTAAAAAAAATCTCAAATTTTTTGTTGAGAAAATTTTCAGACTAATAAATTCTTATGAATATATCATTTTGTCAGGAAACTAGGAAACCTTCTAGGAAACACCTTCTATGACATCTTTTAAACACCTGAAATAATAAGATGATAAGAAACCCAGAAAAATGTTAGGGTGAGTAACTAGAAAATTAAGTCATTATAACTTTTTATCAAACACATAAATACGATAAATTAACACCATTATATGAACATTTTGATGAAAGTTTATATTAGAATAACCACCCTATTTTATAATGCATATTTAATAAGCTCGACTTGCTCTAAAATTTATCTCATCTTCAAAGCTTTTTATGGATTACTGTTTGTTCAATTACAGGGAATGACTCTATTAAATCAATCACGTTAAGCCTCTCAAGAGATGAGACAGATATCTCACATGCAGTGTTTGCTCTACTCAAATGATTCTGCCTGGATAAACAAAATTAAATTACACTACCAATTGATAAACTTGTAAGAAGCCCGAGAGAAGGATACGGTGGAGCCATTGAAGATTAAGAAGCGGCACAACTGAATCTTCAACGCAAATTACTATTTAGTATCCATATTTCATTCAACCCTAGGAAAAAGAAAGTTCATCAAAATGCTCACATTTTTTTAGAAATATTCTAAACAAAAAGAAGCTTGTTAGTTTCTATGTTTATATATCATCAAGGACAACATTTTATAATTTATATATGGAACATTCATTCACGAACTCCTTTTTTATACAACTCTATTGAAAAGTGAAGTTTAAAAAAATTGAAGCTATACAGTAGAACTTTTATATAGTGAACTCTATAGTGAATTTCTCTTTAGTGAATTCCTCTATAGTGGACTCCTTTATAATAGGCAGTGGACACCTCTGTATTTAATCTTAGGTTCTACGAAAGAAACTAATCCGTATAGTGAACACATTTTCTTTAGTCTGCCATTAATGGCCAAGAAAATTTGTTCACTATACAGGATAGTTCCTTACTCAGGATTCTACATTCACTATAGAGGAGTTCTACTTTATAAATATATATCTATGTATGTAAATTAAGATCCAAACACACTTTGATGATCATAGAAATTTCATATGTTAATAAATCATTTGTGACGTTAATTATTTCGTTTCAAGGAATTTAATATTGTGGCCGAGTTCCATATTTGTTTGATGCCACGCACGTAAGTGCCTTTATTCTTCACCATAAATCAGGCTTCAATAATGGGGATGGCTGCGCATAAATATCGCATGGTGAATAACACGTCATTTGGTATCTCTTTTATCCCCATGTAAATCTGCCTATATTTTTACTCGAATTTATGAAGGAATAAATCCATGGACGGATATTTGAGGATTTCGGGACCTAACATTTTAAAAAAATTTATTATGAGCGAAATAGTATCATAATCTTTTGAAAGTGGACTGAATTCAAATGATAAATTGGTTTTATTTTATTTCAATATTTTAGTTATACTCACTTCTTATATAGTAAAATAATAATTTAAAATTATCACCAATTTATTTGTAGTATTTAAATTAAAAGAAAATTACATTAATAACTTTTCTGTGACGATATCTTTAACGTGTGTATCTTTATCTATCAATAATATGAACATTCATTCTATATTATATTCAATTCCATCAGATATATAAAGAAGTCTCTTTTCGATAAAATCGTATCTTTATTCAACCAAACATCGATATAACGAAATAATTGACTACAAATATATTAGTCGAGTTTCCATTAGTTCTCTGTAATTAAAATGCACATTTTTCAAAATAGTTAATTAATGCAGCGATTGTTTGATTTCAGTTTGAAATATAATTTAACGATGGATGCGTTTTGAATCACTTGAGTGAATTTAATTTCACTCAACTAATTTCAACGTTTGTCTGTTGTTGTCAAACGAAATTCAATGTTTGGATATGGGTGCAGTAGTGTGAATAAAAGTGGAAAAATTAAAATTTTAAGTACTCTTAAAGAATGTTGTTTATGTTCATGTATACAATATACATACATATATTGTAAGGCATAATTATATCATTGGTGAAAAGGAGGCATAAAATGAGGAGGTCAAATTGTATTTTTAAGTGAAAAGTATGAGGAGAATTTATGTCTTTCTTTAAGTTTAAAGTAGAAGATAAAAAAGGTGAGCTTAAATTATATCTTTCAATAAAAAGATGTGGAGGTGAAATTTATAAATTTCTACTTGATTGAATATAAGAGCAAAGCTAGTAAACGAATTACATTTTGAGTATTTTCCTCAGTCCTATCGAACATTGCAAGTAATTATCTATCTACCAATTTAACGCTTTGTAGTCTTTTAATTTTTTTGCTCAAATTTTAATCATCCGTGAATACATTAGGGTCTATCACATTTTACAATTTATTTACATATGATTTTTCTGGGGTATTTCCTTGATGTCATAGGAATAATTCCTTTTTGCTTGGGATATCTTTGACCCTTGTTAGAGTGCTTCTCCTTTCTAACTATTTGTTAATTATTTGTTAAATTACAAGCCAGAAAACTTGCTTCGATTTTCAATATTAACTTTATATTGGACAGAAAGGTACTTTTCTAAACTGAAAAGATTAATTATTTATTCATATAAATAATTAGGTTGGCTATCAGAACGATTGTGAATACATTGCATTAGTAGGACATTTCACTGGGTTCACAGTACTCTGAAAGTGGGTGATACGATATCTCATGATTGGGCAATATGGACTTTTAATGGTCAGATTGGTTCCTGACCTTTTGACCATTTGAATGAATTTGATGAATCAACTCTATTATCTGTTACTACATAGTACAGAACTCGATGATTTAAATTTCAAAAAATTTGCCTCGAATTAATCTCCTTCCTAAAAAAATCCTTTCACATAAAATTGAAAATCTATTTCAGGTTTTCAGAAATTCCATCTGGTAACGTAGTGAAAGTTTGTAGAAGTTACTGTTCAAAAAGATCAAATATTTCAATCTCAAAGTTTATTTTGTAGAAGAAATTATCTCAAGCTTCAATGCTAGCCCCTCTTATAGTATCCAGATAAAAGTAACAATATTATCAGATTGGAATTAAACACAGGATGAAATATTCAATAAAAAGAACATTAAAACTTATAAAGTTATATACAATTATGTGAAACACTATAAAATAAATTGTTAACGTCATCTTCGAACACATTCTAGATAACACATAATTATTGAATGGACATTAATAAAAAAGATAGGAATTAGAAAATATACATTGACATAGCTGAAACCATATTAGATGGAAATAATTACTTTGTGATCATTTTTTCAATGTTTTATTATGAAAATGAAAGTTATCATTGATATTACGAAAGAAAGCATATACAAATACATTATTTAGTATAAATTCATTGAAAGCATGTAAGAGTAGGATTGTTCAATTAATTGCTGTTTCTGTGCTGAGTCATCTCCCTTAAATGCCACAGTTTGCAATTAGACTGTAGTCACTGTACATAGAGCCTCCTCTAATTTTATTTAGATCTAATTACGTCCAAAACATTTCGAGAAACCAAAGATATTTAATTCATTTGCTAGGAATTTCTAGGTTTAATATCAGCAGCGTGCCATCTTATTAATTAAATGGAAGATATCAAGGATTCACATTTCAAAGAAATAATACATTGACTAGAACGGGCACTCATAGAGTACATATCTTGCCGTCGCTTATGAATGACCTTGATCATCCAATATTCCTCGAGTTATATATAATCATGACCTTGACCTTTGTCCCAGTAGCTCCCAAAATGTAACCAAATGGTTACTGAATAATGAAAAAAACGTGTCACCAAATTTCAGCCAATTTGGTTGAATATTTTTTGAGTTATGCAAGAAACAAGATTACAAATAAATTCAACCCAAACGTAACCTTCTGCCATTTTTCGGAACTAAAAATACACAAATAAATACATTTTTAGGATACTATTTTAATTCAAATGTTTAAACTAATTTTAAATTATACTTACCGACTGGATTATTGGTAAGGGGTGCCTGGGATATCTAATAGATTTTAATTTTCCTTAAGTAAATAAATCGGTTTGTAAATAATATAAATAAAGCATTCAGTTTCCTTACTTTACCAGTGTAAATTCTCACATCATATTATTCACATATATTATATTCATAGCTTTTCAATATATATCATTACAATATAATGCTCAGGGGAGTGCGAGAAAAATATTTTAAGAACCACTACTCCAGGGTAAATACTCCAAATATTTCATTACCTTTTTACTCTAGGGAAAATACTCCGAAAAGTTTATAACCATTCCATAGTATTCCAGAAAGTCTCTGAATATTTTTACCATTTTATAGTTTATGGAATATATTCCAAACATTTCATAACCTTGATACTCTGTTGAAGTTTTGGGACTTAACTTTGAAGCTTTGAAAAGAATTTCAGATAAGGTAAATTCATTTGTAATTACATGTCTTGGTAGTCGCTGTGAAACTAGCATTTTGAAATTTAATTTCATCTGATAAGTATCCAATTTACTATTTCTGGATGTCCAAATCAAGTGATTTTTTTCCCCAAATTTATTCATTCTAGTTTTTCTTAGGAATATATAATTTAGAAATTATTTTAAATAAACGGGATACAGAAAAGTAAGCTGGACTATTTTTCAAATTGAATATTCTGATATATAGGGACACTAAATTTAATTGAATAAATTTTACGTATTATACGAATGATTTCTATAATATTGAAGATAAATTATATTCTAAGCAATTGGTAATATAAGAATGAAGATGATGAATATAACAGTTTAATTTTTTTGTAGGAAGCTCCCTCGATTGCAATATCATAGATATCAGCCTGAAATGGAAGGCTGATTGTATTTTTAGATAAGGAAAATACCGTTATATTATGAAATATCTAAATACTTTCGTCAAGTTACAATTTGTACAGAATCGTATATTGATGAAGTGTTGATGAAACTTATATGATATATTTTTTTCAAGCTTTCAATGTGGCATTATAGTTATTAGTTTTCATTTTTAAATAAAACAGAAAAGAACGAATATGAAATCCAACTGAAAAACATATTTCGAAAAAAAGGGAATTCTTTCAAAAATAAAAATCCTTCCTTTATGAATTATGCAACTATTGAGTTACAATATGAGAATTGAATAATTTACTTTCTATAGATAGTATTTCAATACTACCTTTCGTTATATACTCTTATTTGAATATTCATTTATGTACAGTGTTTAAAAATGAAAATATGGCTGGTTGCAGGAACATTCATATAAAAACAAAAGTGGATTGTCTTTCCTTCCAATTCTTCATAAATTCTCCGACTGGAAATTTAAAAAATGCGGACTTCTCTGTCATTTTTTCACCCATAGCAGTTTGAAGAATGTGGGCAGATTGTCCTGAATGACAATCAAAGCCAAAGATTGGGTCAGAATCATTGATCGACATCACATGTTGCACTGCAGAGACTAATGATAAATAATTTATTTGATTAATATAATCTGCTGCCATTAATTAGACAGGTGTGTACTATTGAAAATTCAATTGGAAGGTGAAAGTATTCTTGGTTTGAAGAACAGTTAGTTAACACATGATTAATTGAAAGATTCCATTATATTATTCTATATGTACATAGAGTGTGAAGTTAAGAAGAAAGATTTAAAAATAGACAAACATGTATTAGTTAATATACTGTCAAACTATATAGTCAGTATCAAAGGATAAATGTCATTGAAATTTTTTAAACATTGATCATATTCTCTAACAATACGATTTGGTGTTGTATTAAATGCCAGCGAAATACAATATTTGAATTTCATGGAATTATTTCACTTTGTCAATGACCGTATTAAATATACAATACAGACAAATAGGACAGTATGTTATTCATGAACAAGCTTTCTATGGTCATTGAGCAGCGTGTTATGCAGCTCATCTCTCTCCGAAAACAATTAGTTGTCTGAGGTGATACAAGAGAACGAGTGAGGCTCTGAAAAGCCTTAGGAACTGACAAACCGAAACATCGGTGATAAGATGAGGAATAACATCTGAGAAGTTGTTAGGAACTGAAATAACATCTGAGGAGATGTTAGGAACTGAAAACTGAAACATCGGTGATAAGATTAGGGATAACATCTGAGGAGATGTTAGGAACTGACAAACTGAAACATTTGTGATAAGATGAGGAATAACATCTGAGTAGATGTTTGGAACACATTAGATGATGATTTAGAATAATATTAAGAATGATCACAATTAAGTTAAGCATAACTATCGTTACGTGCAATAATATTTAATTGAAAAAAAAATTAAATATGTAATAAATTATTCCCTATAGGTAACATTTTACATTTACATTAATTTTTCACTTAAATCTGAAGTGATACATCCTTATTTTTAGTTCATTTATTTTTCTCACATGTTTAACTACCATTATATTGTATTAATACACCACAGCTAGGTAATAGTGAACATTGTTGAATTTCAAATAAAAAATAAAATACACTATAAAAATATGAGTTTCCGAAGAACAAATGTTTTGTTTTAATTTTTCTGAAAGAAATTCCCAGGAATGGAAGTATCTTGAAAAGTGTTGTATAATGATTAACTGTAAATCTAGACAAATTTGAAGAGTATATCGGTAAGTGCCCTATAACGGTATAAATCATTATTAGTCATCCGCGGCAAATTCATATATTGTTTATTAAAATTGGTCCCTTTAATATTTCGCAAATTAAGAGCAAAATAAATAATAGCTACACCCAACTCCTATTCTCTTAAAGGAGCTGATGTTATATCCCCACCCATGGCGAATATAATCTCATTTTTTTAAACTAAGCACCAAAGAGTAGAGTGACGGGGAAGCTCCTGTACCCTAATTTACGAGATGTTACAACACACAAAGAATTGCTACTTTTAGCTGGTGAAATTCAAGCCAATTTAATCATAAAGAGTTCTGAGAACACTAACAGCAGTACGCACTAGCCATTACTTAGTTAAATCTGACTGCATAATTGAAACTGGAGTTCATTGCAGAGTAGCGCCCTCTTTTTTACCAGCCATATTCAGATGAAAGACCATAACTCATTTGAAGCTATTTCTAGTCTGGGGAAGAAATTGGAATATTTAAGTTATTAATTAAGCTTATAATTTTGACCAATGTCACATATGATTACTGAAATGTGGTGTGTTAGTGGATTATTACTAAACTAGTGTATTATCCCCGCTGAAAATAATGGGTTTTTATTAGAAATTGAATGTTAATTCAATATAAATTTAATAAATAAATGAATTTGCTCGAAGTGATTCAAGTAATTATGTTTTTTTTACTGTAAGTTTTTTAAATATTTTTTTCAAATTGATTGATTCATTTTCATTTTTGAGGGGATTTTTTGAGTTTTTTGGGGTTTGAATTATAAAGTTTTTTCTTTAAATAAATGTATTTTTTTAAATAATGTTATTTTTTTAAATGTTATTTTTTAAAATTTTTAATATATTTGAGTTTTCTAAAGCTTTTAAGTTTTCTAAATTTTTGGGTTTCCTAAAAAATTTAATTTTCTTCATATTTAGAGTTTTCTAGAAAAATCAGTTTTCTAAAAATTTTGAGTTATCTACAAAGTTCGAGTTCTCTATAAAATTTAAGTTTTCTAAAAATTTTGAGTTCTCTGAGAATTTTGAGTTTTCTAAAAAATCAGCTTGCTACAAAATATGAGTTCATTTTTTATATTGAGTTTTCTAAAAAAATTGAGTTTCTCACAAAATTGAGTTTTCCAAAAAAAATTGAGTTTTCTAAAAAATTGAGTTTCTCTAAAAATCAGGTTTTTTAAATTTGAGTTTCGTATTTTGGCTATCGAAAGTTATTCTACAAACCACAAATGATCAAACTAAACACTACTTCAGAAATATAAAACGTACTGCAATCAAGATAATTACAGAGATCCTCATTACTTATCAAATTCATCAAAAGTGAATATATCAATACAAGTAAATCAAAACAGTTTATCAGAACACATAGTTACATATTAGGATCAGAAGATATAATTACCAATGTAGAACCATATGTTGCCTATTTCCGGAAATATTTGATTCTCTAACCGATCAGAAATTTTGGTACATTTTCTAATATATGAAGTAGTCTTGAAAGATTTTCAGTTAGACAGAAGAAAATTAAGTCTGACATTCGATTATAGGCTTCTATGACATACGTAAATAAGAGAAATAAATACACTTAAAGAAATGAAAATATCTAACCCAGCCGTAATTTTATGAATATAATGATTTCCTAAGGGGATTGTTCGATGTTTTTCTGCAATTTTAACCGATCATGTTTTTTCTTATGATCCCCAGAACACATTCTAAAGAAAACGTACAAAAATTTCAGTTTTGTATGACAACTGCAAGTGAGTGAGGGGGGGGGGGGGCCTCCTCATTATGCTCTCTGGCTCGTTTGAGAGAAAATTGTTGAGTATTTGTGTCGGTCTTTCTGTTGGTTTTTTGGTCTTTGCATTGGGGACACCTTTGGTTCCCGCGAAGTGGCCTGATGAGTCCTCTGCGTGGGGTCAGAAATGTCTTTTATAATTTTGTTTATTCCATTATCTCCGTAACTTTTTTACTCAAATCGTACTAGCGCTTCATCTATAGACTCAATTGAGGTTGATCCTTAAAGGAAAAATGTATAGGAACTAATCTGCTTAGATCGAAATTCCTAGTATCGTGAAATGAACTTTTTTTTTAATTATTTCGATCCCTAACTATTTTTATTTCAATAATAGAAAAAGTATGACAAATATGAAATGAATAAAGAATAAATAATGAATTTTTTCATTAGGACCAACCCCCATTGAGTCTTCAAATGTTTCGTGGGGGGTTAGGTTTTCGGCCCCCAAAGGGGAGGGATGCCCAAAATGAAATATTCTCAAGAACATCTTTGAAGATTTGGACCAATTTACACCTTATGTCAAAGCCTCAGCTCATCTTAAGAGTATCATTAGTAGCTAGCAGAACCACCGAACGATCACTTCAATTCTCATCAGACAAGATTAGTTACAGATTCAAAATGAGTTACAATGTTAGAAAATGTGAGAAAAAAATTTCTCCACTATTTAATTTATATTTACTCTCCGAATAAAATTTTGTAATCTATATGAATAGATTGATCTCAATGAATATTTGGATCTGTATGGAAATTGTGATGTTTATGAATAAATTGATGTATATGAATATATTGATTTCTACAAATATATTGTTCCATATAAATATATTGGACTATATGAATATTGGGATCTATATGGATATATTGATCTACATGAATATATTGATCTATATGAATATGTTGTTAAATTAGGCTAAATATGGTAGCACATATTGATGCGAATTTTTAGTCATATAATAAAATCCCTAGAATCAAGCAAATAAATTGCTGAATTCATGCATTTCAGTGTAAACAGTGAAACATTGCAGGTTTATTTTGCCATAAGGAAAATACTTTGAATATGGAATCGCTCTCAAACCTACACGATTTTACAGTGCAAGAAAAGATACTCGGTATCTGGATTATAGTAGATCTCCTCTATATTAAACTCTTTATTGTGAACGTAGACTGTAAAGCTCTGAGTAAGAGAACTATCACGTATAGTGAACAAATTCTATTCAGTCTGCCATAAAATGGTACTAGGACAAAATGCCAACGGGCAAAACGCCTACGGACAAAATGCATACAGACAAAATGCCTAACGGACAAAATGCCTAATGGGAAAAAGCCTAAAGGACAAAAGGCCAACGGGCAAGATGCCTAACGGACAAAATATATGAATATAGAATAGAAAAATTGTAAAATAATGACGTAAAAGAATGTTGGAAAGAGAACGAAATTATATACTCCATAATTAAATAAAAGGATCGAAAAAAAAAAATATTGAAGTGATACCTATAATGAAATGATTATTGGTGAAAAAAGGATAGTATAGCTACATAAACCTTATCATTGCAAATCGAAAAATGTTTTTAGAATTGTGTGTAAACCCAAGTAAATAATATATATGTATTACGTCTCAGTTACATTTCACAATGAATACTATTGTGGTTTTACTATTTTTTTCCAACGGAACTACAAATTCTGAGATAGTTAAATATTACAAGTTTCTGAAAGTTTTTATATAAATGAATGTCAGAATTAACTTCTATAAACATTGAAATTATCTATCTTGCTTTAATCTAACTGTAAACATTACTATAGATTGAAGATGATTATAGATATCTAATAAAATAAACACTATTTGAAAATAAAATAGAATGAGATGATTATAAATACTATATACAGAAAATCAAAATAAAAGATGATTATAGATATCTAATAAAAAAAATGAGGATGATTATTATATTCAAGTGATTTGTTAAAAAGAACAAACATTCTAGTGGCAAATCACAAACACAACGAAATATGACAGTGTTTACACTAAGCACGCTGAGTTACAGAATGTTCATATTCGGAAAACTCTCGATCATTGAAACGAAATAATTTGTTTCCACTTGGTCTCACTTATTATGAATAAGAAATCGGTGTCCACTATTTCAATATTTGAAATAATTTTTTTGGTATTTTGTCTGTTAGACATTTGTCCGTTAGGCTTTTTGCCATTTAGGCATTTTGTCCGTTCGGCATTTTGTCCGTAGGCGTTTTGTCCGTAGACCTTTTGTCCTAGCCATTTTGTCCGGTCACGCATAAAATTGCCATTCGTTTTCTGAAACTGAGGGCCATTTATGGAAGACAAAAGAAAAATTCACTTAATCCGGGGGAACTTCTTATTCAGTTCTCTAGATTTACTATACAAGAATTCACTATAGAGAAACGCTATCGTACCTATGAATTCATATTATTTTGGAACACTTTTAACTTAATTATTTGGAGAGTGAATATGAATGAGATTCTTAATATAAATTTCTTCAGCATATGTTATAGGGTGCACGGACAACTCGTACCTGGACAAGTCGTACCCGGACAACTCGTTCCCGGACAACTGGTATACAGGACAACTGGTATACAGGACAACTCGTACCCGGACAACTGGTATAGCATATTTATGATATCATTCTGTGAGATACTTGATTCTACTATCACAGTTGTATCTTTTAAAATCTTCTTGTGCATACGTTCACACGACTTTATCATCCTGTACAACTGATGCTGCAGATCCATGTACTCCTGTAGGAACCAATCGAGATGCTGAGCATAATATTCAATTTGTTTTGCTTGAGTGCGAGAAGTTGCTTTGCCTTTCAATCTTAAGCCTTCTTCTTCAAGCCTAAATTTGGACAGTTCTTCCTTTCGAGCCCTTCGACGATTTTTTTTTCTTTGGCACAAATTGTTTTGCTGTCAAAACTTAGCTGATCTCAGGGATAGTTTCTATCTGTATCTCTCTTATCGGACATAAAAGGAATCCCTGAAACGTTCATCACATCTGAATTGCTCAGCATTGAAACATTTTCGATATTATCAATCGGATAGTCCCTCATGAATAGAAAAATGAATTCATGTTAGTGTTATCCATCAGTTTGATTTTAATAATCAAATGGACTATCATTCTGAACAATGTTTTTTTTAAATATATTTATCAATAAATAATGAGATTATTTACCTAGCCCATCAATAATATTGGCGCAAAGATTTCATCCTTTGAAATATATTATAACTTTTATAGGTATGATTTGCATAGAATGGCTTTCATCAAATATCAACAGTTTTTTGGCCAAATTTCATTAACTTTTTATAAAAGCCCATATTGGAGAGCTAAGATAAGTTCATTTATGTGCGGTTTAATGAAAAGTCATTGATGAATTTACTGTAAAAGAGTTCCACTGTTCTTGTGTTTCTATGATCCAATTGGATTGGATTGAATTGAATTAAATTAATTAAATTGTTCAACATTTCCTTCCAGAATCTAATATCATATCACTGATGTCAAGAAGAAAATACATAAAAGAGACTCGCAGAAGTTGTTTGGCAAGAAATATTTTCCATGAATAGAGTCACCAACCACCAGTCAGTGAAACTGGCCTAGCTTGAATTAAGAAAAATGTACTTCCGAGTGTAAGCAATGTATATAACAATGTCATTTCATCATTCCTGATGATACCTTGATCCTAGAAAAATTTACTTCTAATTGAAATACCACAAAATGAAACTTTACTAAATCTGCGCCAAATTTTTCAATAATCAAAGATAATTTTAATTTTGATACATTGTTTTACATGTAATACAACAGTTTGAACTAAGATATCTTGATATATTTAATAATAATAGCAGTTAAATTTTTGTTTTCCTTATTTTGTGTTCAGTATTAAATATATATTATAATTAACATCAAAGTTGTCTGGGATGAACTGCTCAATTTAAGGCTGCGAAGCTCACAAGCAATTCACTCATTGATCACTGTCAGCTCCACACTCAGACCACTCCACCATCTGTTATGATTAAGATAAAGCATCTAATCACTGTGACTGAAGCTACGACTAATGGTCAATTTATTACCTCAGGAATAACAGAGATTGTTACAAATGAACCACTTCATAATTCACTTGCTATGTTATTTAAACTCAGTCTAATAGAAACATAACTCATTTAACAATTTAAAATATCACGTGAGCGCTAATGATGAATTTTATCATTATTTATCGCATGGAAAGATGCCAACAATTTATTGACTTTTAAATTATGATTACACTTCATTAAATTAATTTAATATCTTCTGTGAAGGAAGTTTAGAACATGATATCCATTATAGATTTATTATAAAATGAGTGCATTAGTACTATTATTACCAATATACGATATTGTATTTCCAAAGAACCTATAGCCTTATTTTAGACTTATCGTAGCATTATGTATCATTTTAATGGGAAAGAAATTATCTTTGAAATCAGAAAAGAAAAACGATTTTGTTTCCCAAAATAAATACGTGAGAATATGAAAAATAACAAGGTACAGGTTTTGCGAGTATTGGATCTAAGAATTTGATTGATCATTTACCATATGTGACTGAAAGTATTTCACAGAATAGTGGATAGATCCTTTATCCTATTTTCTCATCAATTAAATACTATATAACGATATTTATTAGTTTTCTCTGTGACTAGAGTAGATCGATAATAATTCATTAACAAATAGACTTTCAATTACTCAAGTATTATAAAATTATGAGAAGAAGAATATAACTTTGTAATCATGAATAGACTATGAAATAATATCAGTTGCCTTGCAGTCATATTCACACAATTAATTTACAATTACATACAATATATTCTTGTATTGCAATATATTCTTGTATTGTTTGTAATTTTTTTTCAGTCAATATTCTTGCTTTTAATTGAAAAAAATTGTTAATTTTTTTTACGAACTATGTCTTGGTTGAAATAATATTCAAATAACAATGTGTTTCATATCTTATTATTCTGTATGCAATTAAAAATATATCATATACACACTAGCAGGCAAGTGTCTCGGCAAATGCAGTAAATTGGGAATTGCTTTCAGGTAGCCAAGAGAGCTTTAGGGAATCGTGAGTGCGTCTGTACAAATAGAACTTGCTTCTTTGTAGATTTCTTTCAATAATGGATCAGATTTCTTTCTTGTCATGACTCGATATTTCGACGAACAATACTGTTTTTGGAATTTCTTTCAATGGTAACTTGGGACTGATTGCAGGAACTTTGTGATCATTTCCTTTGATATTTGAAATCAAATCTGAAGCAGGTACAATCACGTCTTCCTCAACTGCAGTAGTCATTATTCGGGACGATTTGGTAGTCAATAATATTGATTTATCTCGACGTGCGTTCACGATTGATATTAATTAATTGATTTAATTAAAAATCAGAGTTCGACTCATTTACATTAGATATCACTTTTAAATTTATTCAAGTACGTTCTTTTATTTCTATCTTACAATATTGCACATGATATCACAGTCACAATATATATAAAAACAACGTTTCCTAAAAGGGTACCTGTTACAAACACTTTATCTAACGCTATCAGAGCGGTTTCTTTTATTCTCTGTGATACTTTGAGCGCTAGGTTGGTTTCCACTCGACCGGCTTTGTTTTTGGCCGCACATCAATAAATTCTCTGGTCCTGCGTGTCAGCCCCTTTTATTGTTAGGTTTGACACTTTGCCTCTATTTTATGGAGCTCTTTCAAATATATAATGCAGATCTTTTCAGCTGGTAAATTTAGGTCAATTATAGTATAGTTTACCAAACTTACCTGCAGCTGATATATTATTTTTAATAAGTCTCATTAACCCCTACCAGTGTAAAATTCTGTTTCTAATTTGATAAAAGAGCTTCTGATCAAAACATACATGAAATTTTAGTTTTTATCCTGAATAATTTAGTAACTCACTCAAACTTAAAAAAATAAGGTACAAATTTTTAATTGTTTAAATGCTTTGTTTCAGATTAAAGTGTATTATCTATTACTTATTATACAGTCTTAATAATATAGAATTAAATACACAGGCAAGTAAAAACAATAGACGAAGTAAAAATAAACGGTGCATCACATTGATTAATGTAATTAAGTGCTGCAGAAGCCATTATTTTGCACAGAGGCACGCGTGAGAATCATTTGTATTGATCAGTGAGGTATACAGAGGAGAAAAGAAACAAATATACAGTAATTTATTGTACAATGTACAGGGTGAAAAACGAAAAATAAATATATTTCTGAATTATTGTAAATATTGTATTTTATGAATGAATATAAATTATTGTTGAAATGAAATTAAAAGTTGAAACGTTTCCATGTATCTAATCTACAACAGTCATTGTTTATGATTGCGAAGCCAAAAATCACATTTATACCTTGAAATTCAATTTTTGGGAAATTTTTCTGTGGGTTTAATTGTATGTCAATCATAATAAGTTTCAGTTTTTATAAAATTAAGTTTTTATTTTTTATTAATAGAATTTAAATTTTATTGTATTATAATTAATTTTAAAAGGGTTGACTTCTTAAACGAGTTTCACTTCTCTGAAAAAAATTTGGAAAGTTAATTAATTATTTTAATATTCGTTATTATTTGGTATTCCAGTTAATAAAAATAAAACAAAAGAGTCACTTATTTCTGGGCCACACTGTATAATATCATATATTTTTCCATAAAAAGTAAATATTCTTTAATTCGTTCCTATCGACAAATTCAAAACTCATCATTTAAAAACTTTTTTTTTACAACACTCCCTGATTGTCCGTAATAATGTTTTCTCAGAGTAAAGTCATTATTTTGAGCTTTTCTTTTCTGGAGTTAATTCGTCGCAGACAATTTCACTGCTAACTACCGGACTTATTTGCATCAGAATTATCCTTACCGAGGATATAATTTCCTTGCAATGGAATCCTCGACATCAGAGGCTAGTAGATAGTAATATCATTTAGCCTCATTGCAGCTCTTTTTAACCCTTTAGCAGGCACTTTGTCTTGGACTCATAATTCATGCACATAATTGATATGGTGAAATATTTGGCCCTTGTGAAGACATTTTGATTCGCGGGTGTTTTTGTTCAAGATCCTTGGTTTACCCAAAAAATCAGATTCAAAATATATAACGTTCGGTCTACTCGCCCTTTACCCTTGTAAGAAAGTGTATCCCGTACGGGATACCAGAAATAAAAGAAATAAGTTACCAGAAATAAAGGAACAAATGTTCCACGCAATGAATGGCTCTAAAGGTTTGTGCGCACTTTTAGTCTATGGTGGTGTATGGAATTCTTTGAAGCACTTTTTTGTACCAAAACAGACAAAGTGTTACCTGGTATTCTGAACACATCATTTTTCTTCCAACAATGCTTACTAAACTGTCTGTTCATCACCAGAATAAGACTAATAGATAATTTGCGTTGCTACTGATGGAACTGGCAATGTATCCCATTTGGGATATATGCTTGTAATAGTTGAAGCTAGCATGAAGCCATACGGGATACACTAATTGTATTTACTGTTTTATCAATATTTTATAAAAGATTAAACGAAAATCAGATATAATCTTCGAAAGTTCCAGTAATTACCTATATTTTGTTAAAATGGGAAGTACTTAACACCATTGAATAAGTCACACCATTAGTCTTAGCTAGAAAAATTGTCACCTAAACATACTTTATGGATTCTTTCTAATCAGTGACTCAAATAATCGCCAAAATTTGTAAGCACACACTATCTAGAAGCGCTCTGATAGGTTTAATATGAAGGTTAGGATCCTTTAAATTGGCTGCAACACCTTTCTAACATATATCTCACGCATGCATGCTCTAGCCATATATTAAAAAACAAAAATAATGTATCCAATACGGGATACTTTCCCGCTAAAGGGTATTAATTAACGTGATATCGTTTAGAATTCGGATTGATCCCCAAGTGAATATTGTCTCCGCTGTTCATTTTGTGTGTGATGTCTATTATTTTGAAATAACCCACAAGAGAAATTCAATATTTTCTATAAAGCACTATGAAAATAATGAAATACATAATAATTATATATCCCATATACATATAAATAGTTAAAATACTATTATTTTTCGTTACCCTTTATATCATAAAATTGAAAAATAATCTAATAAAGAAATATAATGTCAAAGATAGTGTAAGCCTTATTATAGATACATCTACTAAGATATCGACATATTGATTACTAATATATTGATTTGAACTAGTTGTCTTACATGTTGCATTTTGTCCTAAAAATTGTGACAACAGTGGCCCGAGAATCATTGCTACCTGGAAAAATAGCGGACCAAAAATAAACTAAGTGTAGGAAAAAAAACCTTAGCAATAAGGATTTAAGATAACGGACCCTCACTCCTATTGATTTTCATAAAAAAAAACATTATATTGATTTTCATAAAATATCGATATGGCAGACCAATTACATTTTCAAGTTCAAAATCTTTAAATGATTTATTCCGATCATACATCACATTTACCTGCATATCCATCCATCCATCAGAGTCACCTAGAGTTCTTGCTGTCAAATTTACTTGCCACTCTTCTATCTATTTTGCCAACAGAACTCCATAACAAATGTGTGCTGTTACCTCAGCTAATCGAGCTGCTTCGCTCGAATACTGCTTTCAGAAAGGAGTGTTGCTATCATGGCAGAAATTAATCAATCTCAATTAGCTCTTGATTATCTTAATACAGGTCATCAGATAAAAACTTAATCAAGAAAACACCGACTCTTGTTATATAATTGCAAGAACAATTTCGGAATTATGATTTGCTCATTTTTGTTATTATAATGTTAAAGAAATTAAAATTAAAAAAAAACATTGTTTACAAAAATATATTACACTTTGTGTGTATTTCCATATAAGTAATTTATAATAAATACGTTACACAATCTGAATCTACTTGAAGAGGATTCACACGAAAATAAAAAAAATATCATATTCAAACTCTCGCTCTATTCACCTATATAGTGAATAGAGAGAGACTTCTTTAAATCAGAATCATTTTTCTATAACAGAGAACAGATATTATAAAACTATTAATAGATAAACTGCAAAATAAAATTATATATAAAGTAAAATATTTTTTGCACGTTTTTATTCCTGAATTCAATTCATAACTATTAGTCTTCAATGCGAGCAATCTTATTTATTTCAGAGATATAGACATTTTTAGTATCTTTTTTATGTGAACCTTTGTACGTTAGGCTTATAATCTAACTAAATACTCAATCGGAAGAGTGCAATATCCAATAGTCGTATTTGAATCGGAGGAATTAAAATAGATAACAAAATATATATTCGGTGATAAATATTCAGATGGATTTAAAATCCTAGTTTTTCATAAAGTTCGAACGCCGATGTTGGTATAATAAACAACAACAAAAAAAAACATGAGGGTCTATTATCAAAAAATATAACAGAAGATTTAACTGAAAACAACAGACGAGGTCTAACGAATACAAAATCTCTAATACACATAAGGAAAAATCTCGGTAGTTGAACATTTAATTAGCCTCACAGTAATCGTAAAATGGGTATTACCATAGGTCAGGAATATCTATAATTTGATTGGTTCATGAATATTTTTCTATTGCTTTGAAATCTGAAAACTGCGATGTTACTCAATTACAAAGATTTGTATATCTAACTTAAAATATTATATACGTTTACAATAGTTCCAAATAGACTCTCGGAGAAAAGATATAGACGCCTGGAAATTGTCGATAAAGTCAAATAGAGATATTCAAGTGAAGTCTTGGCCGAGCTCTATTTTGGGCCAAAAAAAATTGGGACCAACCGATAAATAAACCCAATTGTCAGCGGGCCAATTTCTCCTGGTGCTAATTGTCTGTGGGCCAATTATCGGTGGGCAAAATGGTCGGGGCTCAATAGTCGGATTTGAATTTTTGTATGTCGAATTGATGACGGACCCAAATGTTTTGGGCTCAACTGCCGGCGGGCCCAATTGTCGTTGCTCCATTTTGTAGTTATATTTCATCTTTTAGCCGACTGATGATTCAGTCATAAGCATCCTAATGAAATTCAACACTAAATCTTTCATATATATATTTGAATATTTAGTTCTACTGAATTGATGATAGTAGGAATATTAGTCATATTATTAACAAAAAATGACGGTACTATAATTCATCAATGAATAAAACAAGAGAGTTATTTCAAATACTTAACTATATCTACCGACTAGTCATAACATACATAATGATCATACCCAATTACCCATCGCTACAATATTTTCTCTTGAAATGTATATTCATGTTCGTATTCTTTATTATATCTAATCTCAAAGTTAACGAGAATCTTGGCCCGGAATATATTTTGTCTCTTGGAATTGTGAGCTGAAGAGACTGAATATTCATTGAAAGGTTTCATACGCATCACAAAACAGCTCAACAAACTGCAATGGTTTGTAACGGGTGATTTTTTGAACAAATATTGACTGTGAATGATGAAAAGGACGGTTTCGACATCTGCGCAAATAAACACTCTTATTGCAAATTATATCAACTTGTTCTGATTAGAGGTACTTCTAATCAAGCTTCTGTTTAAGTACGATATAATGTTATTTTTAGATGTTCAGTCCAAATATAGATACGTAAATTTATATATCGAGTATGTTGTTGATAATTAACATAAGTCCAATGACTAAATATGTAAGTTACATTTATATGCAATTTCGCTATAATTCTGATAAAAGATTATATTATATATTGCAAATATTAGTAGTTTTCTAAATGAAGAATAGGTTCTCAAAATAAAAAAGAGAGAGGAAGATGAAAATATTTAATATGAAAGTTTTCAGTAAATTCCTTCTTGGAAGGATTTTGTTTCCAGGCAAAAATAAATTTCACGAAGTAACGACTATATTAGCGAATGCACATTCTTGAAAACAGGCGTTAAAGAAATACATTAGTAAATCTGAATATATAATATTTTCCACAACGCATCATGTCATAAGTCAAAACCAACTTTTCAGTAACTATAAGCAACTGGTATTTCATTTGTTTTCCTAGAGTATTAATTATTTTGTTTTATATCGTGATATACGTCAATAGGTAACGTAGTCAATATTCAGGAATATCATTTAAATAATCTGATATATTATATTATTGGGCTTATCATAATAATCTTCACTCATAATAATTATTTTATTGACAATACGTATATTGACTTCAATAACCTCATATTCCATCATAAGTGAAAAATTCGTTATGCACGACATCTTTTACAGAAAATATGAATCTATACCATTTTTTTTTATTGTCTTGTAACCTTATTCATGTGAAAGGTGCATTTAAACTCAATGCTTCATCCTTTAATTTTTGCAAAAGGATGACAAAAATCAAAATACGTCCAATGAAAAATGAATATTTAAAATATGTCTCTATTCAATTGAATTATTGAATATTTATGTATTTCCCAGAAAAGAAAGATTAATTCCTGGAGTTACTCATTATAAGAAGAATTTATTTCTAGACAACCTCACAGTCCCATGCTGTTACAATCATCCCTTCACAAGGTTTATTTCAGATCTAATCTATTTACATGTATTTCACACCAAATTAGCATGAATTTAATTGAAGTGAATGTGGATACAATTGAATGTCAACGAAGCTGTGGGTAAAATTACTTCATAAATTAAATTTGATAGAATTACCGTAAATAGGTAGTTCAATATGGACAATGTCAGTATTATTTCGTAAATTAATTGAGAAGTGTAATATCAGTTAAGTTGCGAACACGAAATACGTAATTACAATATAATTAAATTAATTTTATTGTTATTCATATATTTTTTCCAAGATACATATTTCCATGAAGTTAAAAAATAGAAAAAGTAAACAATAGCTACATATAGGAAATGCAAAATAATAATATTACTATACAATGAATTTCTTTCTGAGGATCGAGAATGGTTTATATATATATTTTAATTTATATTAAATTCACTCTCCAAATATATTTACCTGAAGTTTAAATAAATTGTCCAATGATAATTATTAAAACTAAAAACGACATCACACAATATAACAATATTAATAATACCTTATTTACAAATTGATATATTGAAAGAAGTTAATCATTGGTATGATTAACTCTGTTACAATACATTTATTAGTAAGTATTTGACTCTATCTTGCTATTTAACTCCTTGATATTTCATCACAATATCACAAGTCTCATCGGGGCAAAAACTACATATTAATGAAATTATCACCGTTAAAGAATGCGCTGAGGAAAATAAAACACAATTTACAGCCACCAAAATAGTTGAGTAAGAAAGATAATTCTAGTGAAATTTTTCTTTCCTTTGAGGAAATGTTTTTGTAAATGCATTATGTGATTTGGGATTATTGCTATCATATAATTTGATTGGTGTGAGAAATAGTGATCTATATGTAACTTGCTTGAGAGTGAAAGTAACCTCATGTTTGAAAACCGAAAAGCAATGTTTATAATTAAAATTCAGCTTTCAAAGAACAAACTTATCATTATTATCTGTATTACTTTTAACGTTATATTTTTAAAAACTGTATATTAATTGCAATTATTATATTATTATCATTGATAATGGTTTTTGGCTCTCAGTTTTTTTTATTTTACCTCATATTTTCCAATTAATCAAATATTAATGTAAATAAACAATGTTAATTATTACCAATTGAAATTTAATAAGGTAATATTGTTATAAACATATTAATAAGCGTCCTCATTATAATTTTGATATGAAATAAATGAATATTTCGTTAGAATATTCGTGCATTCTGTGAAAGGGAATTTCAAAAAAAAAATATATATATGTTATAGTATTTATATTATTGTAAACAATTTACATTTTATCGTAAGTACATTTGATTGTGATGCTCAGCTGGGAACTGATAATGAATATATCTTTATTTATTGTTGATTTAAATATGTATTCATCTTATTTTATTGTAATATATGAAAATGTCAGACCTTATCGTATGGATTATTCGTCGGACATGTTTGCCTAAAACGATGGATTATTATTGGCTTACAATTCAAATTATTGTTATTATTATTGGCTAAACACTGAAGAACTCTCTTTATTGTAAACTCAAAATTTCAACTGAATTAGAACAATTCATAAAGTTTTTGATTTCTTAAACAAACAGACAGTCAAAGTTCATACGATCACCAAATCTTCCCCCAAAGAATTGGAGACGTCAATTGGAGACGAGAATAAAAAGAAATAAAAAATCCAAATGAAGGATTTTATATTCTGTTGCATTCCAGTCGAAAAATGACAATAGTTGGTTTACGATAAATCGTTTCATTAGAGGATAAAAAGATCATCTACCTACGATGATGAACGATTAGTTGGAAATCGAATCCGATTTAGTCACAAATTGAAAACCTTTCTTTCCTTCGTTTTTACATGAAACAATGCATGAAATTATAAAAATATAATCAATATTGCCGTAAAATCATAATGGATATAAATTGACGATCTGCCACAAAAAATTTCCGACAAGGGATGTACCAGAAGTTTACCATTTCCAAAATGTCGAGTAGTCATTTTTGTCTTTTGATGACCAATTTTGTATTCAGAGGAAGAGAGAGAAAAGCCATTCGGAGAGTAATTCTCTTTTTATTGTAACTGCAGAGGGGACAAAGAAAAACACAATCTCTTATTGAATCTCAGGTGGAAAAATAATGGTGGAAGATCGTATAATATTGTCGAATATTGAGATTTTTTTTTCCATATTTGGATTAATACATAATATATAAAATGAATACATATTTTAATTAATTTTAATTAAATTTTTCATTTATTAATTAAATTTTTCATTTATTAATTAAATTTTTCATTTATTAATTAAATTATTCATTTATCAACTGAATTATTCATTTATTAATTAGATTATTCATTGATAGACTACATTATATATAATTGATTACATTATCTATATATTACTTTAATTATGTATTTATCAATTAACTTATATATTTATTACTTGAATCGGCTTAAAATTCATTATATGTTATCATGGAATTTCAGACAAGACTGTCTTGGTTTCATCATTAACTACAATAGAAGAAAAAAATAAAGTTCTATAAAATATTATATATATTTACCAATTAACTTCAACGAGAGACGATAAACTACAACGAGTGATAATAAATTACAATGAGAGACGATAAACTACAATGAGAGACGATAAACTACAACGAGAGACATTACACTATATTGAGTGACGATAAGCTACAACGAAACACTATAAACTAAAATGGAAGACGATAAACTATACAATGGGAGACGATAAACTGCAACGAGATTTGATAAAAAACATCAAGAGACATTAAACTTCCACGTGAGACGATAAATTACAACGAAAAACGATAAACTACAACGAGAGACGATAAACTACAACGAGAGATGATAAACTACAATGAGAGACGGTAGCCTTAAAAGTGTTCTAATTCTAAGTTGTACTTTGATTGCATTTTCGTTTAATCAAAATCTATGTCGTAAATTTTATTTCTCTTTTAATTACAATAATCATTATTATTCAAAGACTGAGATGTTTGATTGATAAATTTTAATTGAAAGATAATAAGCATTCAGAGAATAAGAAAGTATGTAATATTATTATATCAACATTCTCATTATAAATAATGAATCAAAATTACGTACAATTACAAGAAAAGAAATAACATAATATTTTATTGATAATTTTTCTTCTTGTATTCTATTGACGATGTAACTCAAAAATCATTACCTTTCTTCAAAGCTCAAACTTTCCCTTCTCTGATCTGTTCATTAGTATTATGCTCACCCATAATATGTAATATTATAATTACTAGTACAGTACCTGTTGTTCAATTAATGAGAGTTCAATTAATACTATTATTTATCCATCAAAATTAGATTGTTTTCTCTTCAGGGACAAAATAACTCTTATATTTTCAATTAATAATAATAGTTTGACCCAAATTATTAGTTTTTCTTTTCAAATTAATTTATTATCTCTCATTTATACCAACTTTATGAGGAGCTGTTGATAGAATAACTGTTTAACTCATTTTGTGACAAATGGACGCAGCTCTTATCATAGTATATATTTACTTATATTATAAGAGAGAAGTTTCCTTTTTTTTATATAGGCTGATTAATTAACTGAACTTTATACAATAAAAAAAACCTATAAACGTTAAAAACATGTTTCTACAAAAGTCATAACTAGTTAAAAGTAGAATATATTATGAGGTTAAAAGTAATATATGATATTTTTCATCATTATAGGATTCATCACCAATCACCATATTATGCATATAAAGCTGAGTACTACAGGAGAAACAGTGAAAATCTTAGGAATCTAGAATATTTGCAACAGTAATATAGTCAGAATTCAGATGAATCAGCATTGGACTTTCATTTTATTTCATTTCCAATAATTCCATCGAATTCAGAAGTTCATCCACCAGTCACCCTTTCTCTCCCATTTTTTGGAGTTATTTTGAAAAAGAGAACACACGTGTAATTTGATATAACGTCTACACACATAAAAGTATTTGGTTAGTTTTCATATTAAGGGAAACACAAATTTTTGAATTATCAGACAGTTTTATTATCAGGTAATACGAAATTTATATCGTTATCAACAATAATAGTCGATCTGCAGTTTATATATTTCTGACTGGGAATGAAATGGTTTCAGTGAGCGATGTCAGACGATTTATAGATTTTTAGGATTAACTGACACGTCGGAGAGATATCTTTTAATTGCACTAATTTAATCGTGTACATTAATTGGTATCAAAGAGTTTGACACTATAAAAATGTCAACATATTAATTTTCATACTATGCACTTTCATATGCATATTATATAATTTATAATATTTCCGGAAACTTAGATCTTACCCTATATTGAATATCATCTATATTTATGTACATTACACATGGAAGTGATGCATAAACTTAATATAATATTTTCCCACAATATCTATACTTTACTTAAGTTCAGTTTGAAAATGTGCTTTTCGAATTAATATTTTGATCAATATACTTATTACTTTTTAAAGTGGAAAAATATTGTCTATTAAATAAAATAAATATTTTAACAATATTTTGATTAGATACACTATTATGAATCTGATTATCATTATGGTAATATTCATTATTATCTTATTTTCGAGTATTATTTCTTTGGGTGGCGTTGCTCATTAAGGATCTGTAAAAACTAGCATTATATTTTCCTTAGAATTTAAAATGTTATTCATACAAGAGTAAATCAAATAGTCTTAGTAATATCCGTAAACTTTAACAACATTAGGAAGTGTTTGTTCAATGTAAAATAATCAGGTTTATTTCACGAAAAAACATATTTATCCTTCAATATAAATATACAATGATCTATAAAGTAAAAACTTCAAATATCGAGAATAATTATTATCGTAGAATTTTTTATATCAATTTAAGTAGTTGATATGATTGTACTCAAGTTATTCTAATCATTTTGTGAATAAGTATTTTTTCGTAAATTTATGTATAATATTTAAAGAACATTCATTGAAATTGTTAGTAATAATTATTTTCGTGTTTTGTCTTGGTATTTTTATTCTTCTAATTTCAATTCAATTAAAATACTAGTTGAAATTAAAAGGTCCTCCAGGGTCAGGGGGAAATTGAGTTTATTACATAATACTATAACTCTAAGAGCTCAGAGATTATTATTTTGCAAACTGTATACAATTCGTTTCGGTAAAAAAAAATCAATGCTTCTAAAGTTTCAATACTCTGTAGGCAACAATTTTACGAAACACCAATCTGACACTGAAGTAATAAATTGTACACTCTTTGTCTCGTATTTCAAATTATTATTATATGAACACGAAATGCGATTTCGGCCTTAATTTATTTCCTGAAGTATGTAAACGTTACAATATTGAGTTACTTTAATTTTTTTCAACAGGAACATTTAATACCGGATTGATTATACCTACCAAGTTGATTTTCAAAACAAATGGTGTACACTTCTTTTACTTCGCACTGAGAATCTGCAAGTCACAAGTAAAACAGGATTTTGTACAGAATTGCTTATAAAATTCTTTAAGAGCCTATACATTATCCAATTCAATATATGCAATCAAATTTCATGGTTTTTGCAGAAGAAAGATAATAAAAATTTACCTTATTATTTAGAAGAATATAAAAATGCATTGAAGTGGATCTACATTGAAATGTGACAATGAGAAAATATCCAAATTTCAAATCATTTTTCTGAAATTGAATCTTCAAATGAAAGAAAAAAATGAATGAGAAAAATCAAATAACATCGACTCTAGATAACATGACATTATTTACGGAAAACAGGATATTTTTCCTTTTTTTTCATGAAATTATTCAAAGGAAAATTGTAATATTTCTATCCCGTATTGAAATAATATATTTATATTATATTTAATTTACTTGAGTTGTACAAGAAATGTCTTGAAAAATATTGACTTTTAATTGAGGAGAGGATGAAATTATATTAGTCGTGTCACTGGATATTTTATCAAAAATAATATTTTATTTCTGCAGTGAAAAGGTGGAATGAAAATTTTTTATTCTGTAATTTATATTATCCAAGTTGTGAATAAATGAAATTAATATTATTTTAATTGGAAAACTCAAGAATGTTGAATTTTACAACGACTAATATGAGCTCACATTATTTTAAATGTAGAACAAACTATATAAATTCTGCCACAGAAACTTCCTTCTGTAAGTAAGGAACTTTTATTCAAATATGAATATCTTGAAAATGATGAGCTACATAGAGATATGTGTGAAGATTCAGGTACATTTTGCATTGTTTTAACATTTACTGAATAAAAATTTAACCAATAGAAGTAAAATAAATATTCTCAGTAATCCCTGTAGTTTTTTCAATTTGAAATGCGTTGAAGATCAATAAATTATCATTCATTCATCAGATTCGTATTGAAACGAATATTTATGTTATGTTAAATATGGAATTGAATTTTTTTCTTCAAAAACTAATATATGTGATTAATTACAAAATGGTGTTGAGAAGAAAAAAAAAATCTGATGAATCAGGTTCTAATTATAATACAATCAAATAAGTTAATTAACGTCAACTATTAAAAACAATAGAACAGTTAAATATATTCATATAAACATTTATATATAAATTTCATCTGATTATTAAATTAGCAAGTCCGTTTATTTTATGGCTGTTTGTCTTTTTTAATGCAATGAATATCCGTTAATTAGGCTCCAAATTAATATAATTCTGACTGTAAAATATACGCAAAGAAAGCATATTAGACACGAACAAGTTTTTCTTATTGAATAACAATAGTGCTTAATTGATGTATCCTTAAATTTTTTTCCAAATTCATCATTGAAAAGGGTACATATATGTCCTCCGGTGGCCGGAAAGAAGCCCACAGGAAAAATGCACACAGGAAAACTGCGAACAAGGAGAAATGGCCACAGGGAAAATCCTGCAGGCATTTTTCCTGTGGGCTTCTTTCCTTTGGGGCTTCTTTCTGGGAATCATGTCCTCCTGTTGCATGAAGGGTTAAATCGGTTCCTACAATGTATATCGCAGTTACTTTGCATTCATGCCTTCACTTTTGTTTTGTTTTGCAAACTTGGGGGATAATGGAGAGCAAAAAAGCGATGCGAATTTACCTACACTAACAAATCTAGAAAGATTGCACTTTGCTATCAAGATTTTTTTGCAACCGGATTAAATTAAATCGATATACTTAATATAAGATAACTTGGATAATGCTTATGGAAAATATCTAAGTAAAAGCACAAGTTTTATTAATCGCAGTATAAATTGACGTATATTTGAAAACGGAACACTAAGGTTTCATTACTGTGACACAGTAATATTCACAGTATAGTTCCCAGTTATAAATACATGAAATAATTGTTTGAATGTATCAAATAATTTATGCTATTATTCCTGAATTCAATCGGTTTTTATATTGTCTTTCATAAACATTTATTCATGTGAAAGTTTAGTTAATAAATGTTTTAGTTATTTTATATGGAAGAAAAAAATATGATATTAAATTGACATATTAATTTACCTCTTATCGAAGCAAATGGGTTAAATTTCCATTAATCACCCAATCCAATTTTAAACTTTGTTCCACTACTTATAAGTAAATTGATAATGTGCTAACTGTTTAAGATAAAAAAAATCCATATAATCTTTAACGCAATTCAGGACAATAAACGTAAAGCTCTGTCATTCATTACTTCACTCAATTGAATCAAAATGCATTGCATATTGCATAATTAATTGTATTATTTGTTGTATAATCCTGTCGTCAAAATTGGATGGAAATTTTATTATCTGAATGATAAAATTTCGAAAAGAAATAGAGTGAGGTTTGAAGTTGAAAATCGTGATGTATGTACACACAAATAAAATTTAAATCGTCGATCATCATTATAAATTCTCATAGTTTTTGCTTTGTAAAAGTAAAAAATGTAAATTATATCTAAATTTATGATATTTTCCGATTAAATTCGATGAATAACAACCGTAATCGATAATATTAGATAACGTGCTGATTCTTTGTTAATTTTCCCTTCAGGTTACAATTTCAATATATTCAATAATGTTGGATTCGTTCATCATCCCATTCTCAATTCAAATATAATGATGCATTATATCTTATCCTTATTATTTGTATAGAGTATTCCCAACAAAAATATATATCAAACCTATCTTTTATAGTGGAGAGAAGTTACCATTTTATTGAAGGCATTTTTTCAACAAATTGAAGGCAATTTGTTGATGTAGGTTGTGGCAATAATGTGACATGTCATTCCCATCAGATGATTATAAGATTATGATCAAATTGACAATTATGAAGAACCGGAAATATCATATAACTTTTCTACTTAAGAGTATACCCAAATATTTGAACTTTTGGCGCTGTAGACAGGATCCTTTAATTGTGAAGTCGTTACCAGGTGCATCACAAATTCACCATATTCTGAAGGATGTTAGCGAGTAATATCGCAGCATGTGTAGAGGTGTCTAACTTTGGACCTAACTCAATAATGTGTATCTACAAGTAGATTTCAACTCTGTATCTTTTTGATCTTCAATGGAGAATGTTGAGAAGAATAGTTGACCTGCTTATTATCTATGTAAAAAACACACCACATATCGTTTATCTAGAAGAAAAACCAAACTAGATAATTTCGAATAAAGAAGACATATTGTTTAATCAACAAAGACTCTTGTTAAAAATTATTATTGTTTATATCTGTAAATATATATTGTTTAATATAAATAATTTCCAAAATTATCGTCGGGATGGGTCTCGGAAAATTTCAAATTAAGACGGTAACTGAAATTGTTTCAAATTTATGCAAATAAGGTTTAAATTTTCGTTGTATCATTTATCGTAGTTAAAAGATAAATATCAAAATCAGAAATCCAGTAAATATAAGTTTCTGACTTGGAGTATCGCATAGTGTAACTGCGTATAACAGGTATGGAATTGTATATCAATTATATAATGTATATTCACGGCAATATTTTCCTAATGTAAATTCAGAGTTGTTTTCCCTTTTAGTGAACTTTCTGTTGATTTTTATCCAAAATGTTTGTAAATTGTTAGGTTGTTAGGATTAGGTATTTTTCCGGTCATTGCTGTAATATTTTAGAGGTATTGAGATTATAATAGATGTCGTAGATGCTGTAAAAACATTGTTCTATTATGATATTTTAACTGACTCATTATTATTGTATTGAATTTACAATGATATTAGCAATTAAGATAATTTTTCAATCATTTCGCAGTTCGATTGCTGATCATGTATATTAGTATGATTTGAATAGCATTTTGTCAAAGTAGTTGAATTCAATTTGTTTGTATTACGTTCCTGAAATTATGCTGGAATCAATAATGTTCAATTTAAAATGTAATTTTAGAATATGATTATATATTCTATGATAACATTTCCCTTAGTAATGTAACACCTTATAAAGGATAACATAGAAAATCTTTTTATAGAAAAAATATGAAAAATGGAAAATGGAAAAAAGGGAAACCATTATTGTCTTTAAAAAAAAAAAAAAAAAAAAAAAATATAATGGATTACAAGGAGAACCCTGAAATGTAAAACATGATTTTTATCTTCAAAATTTAGTTTTTCAAAGCATATAATTTGGCGAAATTATCAGGGTTCTTAGAATTTCTTAGAATTTCATCTACAGGATAATTAGATTTGATACGATTTATATTCAGACTATTTTATTAAAAAATATTAGAGCAACTATATATGTTCCCGGAAAGAAGCCCACAGGAAAAAAGCCCACTTGGAAAAAGCCCACAGGAAATAGGCCACCAACAGGAAATATACCCACATGGAAAAATATCCATAGGCTAAATGTCCACAAGGAAAATTGCCCACAGGTATAATAGCCTATAAATAAACATATGGCAAAAAAAATTCTTTTTATGAAAGTCATGTGGGCTTCATTACATTTTGTGATTATATGAATTATTTTCTAGTATTTATTTATTTTTATACTGCATAATTTTACAGGTAAGGTTATTATTATCATAATCTCTGTCACGGAAATAAGCAATAATTTTTCTACAGGAATTTGTGCTTGAATATTAGGGTGGAGTGTTTTTTCAACTATTCAGAGTTGTGTTTGGAAATATTAATATTTTTTTTGCTCTGGTGCATAAAAATAAGGTGTGGAAAGTTTTAGACCCCAGGGTTATCATCTTCATCACCCGCAAGGGCCCAAAAGATAAGAAATATCACTGAAAATCGTATTTAAGTTACTATTTTTCATAATTTTTATTTTCTATCAAATCACTTCATATTAGTGACACATAACAAAATTTCACTATAAGTTTATGTTTATTTCAATTGTCAATTCAACGGTTTCCTTAATCTGCCGAGATAAAGTATCTTTTTTTCCGATTACCAGAGGAGGAATTGTTGCTCGTATTATCTCGGGCGAAAAAAGCCGAGATTTATCTATTTCCTTATAGAAAGACATGGAAGAAGGATCATTTGTTTTTTATCATTTTTCAGGTTCAACTAAAAATACACTAAAAGATTAATCTTAACGAGATTGATTCTATATTGATTTTAGGGAATTTTAGGACTGAGATTACCAATACTTAATACCTGAACTTTACTTCTGCCTTTCAAGATTGGACTCAAAAATGATTAGTTACTGATCTGAACGATTCTATAAAGACAAATACTTTAAAATTCATAAGTTAGATTGCATTTCAAAATTACGATTGAGATTACCAATCAAAAATTTATATTTCCTATTGTTGGATTTTGGTTGACTATTTTAATAGTAAATGATAAAACGAAAATTGTATCGAAATTCATCACTACTGATCGAAATCGGGAGGATAATGTCTGAAGTTTTGATATTTGATTACAAAATACGATTAATACTAACCATAATTGACGGTCTGCAGATTATAAATTTCCTAACTTGCACTCAAACATTAAACTATTTTCAGATACCACACAAAATATCCTCTAATATTTTTTATGTAGTCTTATATCAATTAGTTCAGTTATTGTGAATTCAGTTTCTATCTCCAGATATAGTATACTAATTATTATTGCTCTCAAATTGAAGGCAATGGAGATGAAATTGAGAATTCGATATCCTACTTAGATCCACTTTAATCTCACAATCCAATCATGAGAAAGTGAAGCTAATTTAGACCAAATATAATGAAATTGCATTCTATACATTTTGCTTGCCTTTAAATTAAACTCCAATTTATTTATTTTCATTCGCAATTCATTACTAAATACCTATATGCTAATTTGAACGAAGTTTGCATTTATTTTTATAATATTTGTTTGGATGTACATATATGTCATAAATCATATTAAACATTGAAATATGTAACAAATCAGTTATTCAATTCAGATTGAAACATAAAATACTTCCAATGTACGCAAATTGTCGTAAATTCATTAATGTGTGATTACATGCACATTTATTATGTATATACTTTTTTCTTTGTTTGAAAAGACTTTATTTTTCAATTAAAAAAAAAGAAGAATAAAATCTTTACTGAAGAGGAAATGCCCTAAGGAACGATCGTAAGGTGAGGTTGAGAACCCCGGAAGGGGTGAACTTGACCGCCCTAAAACCTCTCCTTCGCAGCTTAGAGGGTGCTGAAGGCATTCCCTCTCTGGATCGCGAAAGCCATTCGATGTTGAATCCAGGCAGACTCCCTTGGATCATTCGTTGTCTCAAAAAAGGCGTCCACCTATGGAATTCATGATTGAGGAGGTCATACTACCGTACGCTCCTGTGGTCTATATAGCAATTGGCTCAAATATGTATGCATCTCCAAGGGCGGAGTATTTCAGACGCTTAAGGTTCTCCGCAGCCCCGGCAGCTGATTAGGCCTCAACCGCGGATTCATTGAGGTGTGTCTCGGCAGTTGTGTGGACACACGTGCAATCCCAAATCAAACTTTTTCCATTCATGTGAGGAAACACAGTAATATCATCTAGGCGTTTATCATCACCTCTGTCAAGCCCAGGAGGCTCAAGCCCTGAAGGGAGTCCTGTTCTCTGCAAAGCCCGTTTTACAACATCATTCATTGCTGCAAGTCTTGGGTGACGCCCGGAACTGTTCCTACAAGACAGACCATGCAGTCCTCTGACATCCATCCCACTACCACAGCGGCAAGAATGAGGTTCACAAACTCTGGCACTGACTCTGAGAGCAATGGCTACCCCTCACGACCTCGGGATCGAGCTGTGTACCCAGTGACTGTATGTGAATTGCGTTAAACCACACTCCAGTTTCTTTCTTTAAGATAACAGTCTTGCCCTTGCCACCTGATCAGCTCTAACCAACAGACTCTCCATTAATGAATGAGCCCGTGGTGTGTTTCATTCTTTTTGACTGGACTCATGAACTGGTACAAGGAGACCGGCCTGTAAACGCTGCCAACTGCATCCGTAAGCTCTCCGGTATCGAGTACATTGAAGACACAAAAGCAGTTAAGGCAATATCTCCAGCTCTCCTACAACCCAGTCCACCCATACCAACCGGTAAAGTTGCCTAAACTCAAGAATCAGCTGACAGTTCTACATTGGTCACACTTGCAATGGCAGATCTAAGTGATTCATCAACGCAGTTAAGTTCGACTACGTGCTTGCAAGCTGGAGAAGCCCGCAAAACATATTGTAGCTTCGGAATGGAGAAAACATTTCTCAACAAAAAGAAGGCTTGATGGTTATCCACCACCCGCAATCGAGAGACCATGAGGTCCAGATCTTCTTTCCTCCTTAAAATCTCCGCGGGGATACCCAAGTCACTTAAAGGCGCACCCAACAAGGAGCAATTGTCCTTATGATCCACTCTGACATTTGGAAGCACTGCCCGGAACAACAATTCTGTTTCACCAGGGGCAGTATCATCGAGAATTGTCAACTCGGTGATTATTATAACAATCCAATTATATGATTTCTTATATGTTTCATTTATTGGATACGAATCATTCAAAAGATATTATTTCCAACCTTTTCGAGGAAAAAGCTATAATCATTTGCAAAAAAATCCAGTATACCTACATTTATACCTCCTTGGAAAATAATATCATATACGTAATTTAATTATTCTGAATTCTGAGAAAGTTATAACTTTCCAATTATTTGTAAGGCCAATATGCGATTATCAAAGATTTTTAGCTTCTAGTTTGAAAAGTACTCACCAACATTCTGGTATTTCAAGGACCCATTGGCATGTTCAGTGAAAAGAACTTACATTCCTTTGAGTTTGCTCTCAATTTATTAGGTATTTTTCTCCTCTGTGATATCATATTTCAGAAAGTGAAGGGATGAGAGCAGTAGCTCTTAGTTAACATCAACACCCTTACGAGAGGGATTTCATGTTTACCAACTCCTGAATCATATATCCGGTAAAACTTATCTTATTTTCTCGAACAAAATACCAAGATAGTGTATGATTTATTGCTCCATATAAACATGTTATTTGAGCAACACTATCGAAAATCCTCTTAAAATAATACGGATTGTAATAAATTTAAAATAATATGCCTTTAAATTCTTGCTATTACAGTTTTAACGAAGATTGTGCAATCAGAAATTTAGAAGGTATAACATAAATTTGGTATGCAATACTATATGCATGTAATGTCATAAATGATTTTGTAATTGTATTATTAAATTATTAAGTATAATGGAATTTTTAGACTAATGTTTTTCCTAAAGAAAAATATTGTCTTTTGACTGGTAAATCGTTGCTAGGGAAAAATCTGTTGCAACAATTTGTTTTTAGTATTTTGACGGTTATAATGTAATTTGTTTTTATTATAATAATATTATCTCTTGCTTAAAATTTAGGCAAGATCTTCAATAATCTTAGTTCAAGGATGATTTCCATTATGTCAGTGGAATCATATTAACCCTATTTCATATACCATTACATTTGAGATTAGCAAGTTAATACCCCATCGCCGTAATCTCTGATCACTGATGTCAGTTTCAATAGCATATCCTAATTCAGGTGTTGATGAACTGTCTATCAGTGTGAGACAATTTGAAGGCTGTTGATATATCTGATTAGAGTTTCAATTTTCTGTCGTTGGAATTTATAGAGCGGCGCTAGTCTCAGTGGAGCAAAATTCTCTTATAGAGGAATAGGATAAATTGCAGTCTGAGTAGAAACAGCTCTAGATAAATTCTCAATCGGAAAATTTCACCTCTGGAAAGCATAACCAGGGAGTTTACAGGCCACGGCAGAAACAATTGAATGCATTTGTAGGATTGATTAAAGCGTGAGTAGTATATTTGGTTACAATTGATGAATGATGATCTATCACTTAAAATTTATTAATGCTATCTATTGAGAATAAGAGTAAAGCAGCAGTGTTTCAACATAAAATTGACAATAATTACTTATTACTATGTGTGATTAATTGTAAAGAATCATCAAACAAACTATAACTTTTGATAAATCTAAAAATATTCTGAGGAAAGTTCAAGTTCATATATATAATCACCAATTTCAATCGCATGAAAAATATATATTGATAGTTAATAATACAGACTCTTTCAAAATCATCAGCTAATTAATAAAAAAAAAGACTGTCTAAATACTTTAAACTTTTTGTATTAAACCCTCGAATAACGCATGATCATCAGTATCTATTTTTTCCTCTGAGGAAATTTCTCCATGGAAGTAATGCTAAATTGCCTGTTTAAGATGAAGGATATACAGTATAGGATTATCCGGTGTGGAAAAGTAATTCCCAAAAGGGGCTCTTATAAGCGAAAAGACATAAACTATTATTTGGAGTGAACGGTGAGATTTAGGTCTATGGAAATAACTTAAATCTATTAGAAATTTGACGATATTTATTGAAGAAAATACAGAAATTGTGAATCAGGCCCTTATAAAAAGATTATGATCTACGTGAATAATGATATCAAAATTACACCTATTAAGATGTCCAATTTTCATCGCAATATACGGATTTTGGACGTTTGGATTATGTTCAAAATTGAATATTAATAATATTAAATTAATTAATTTCAAATTGGAACAATATCACAAATGTTGATTTTGGTCTATGAAGAAAATCATGTAATGAAATATAATAATTATTATATTACTATATATTTATACAGAGATGAATTTCAATAGTTATTTTACCAAGATACCGATTCCAATTAATAATATTATAAGTTTCATTCATATTTAATGTTGGAAATTCCTTGAAATTCGTAGATATCCATAGAAATCTGTAGAAATCCTCTAACATCTTGTTCATTGAAATTCATAGAAATCCACATGAAGTTATTTGAAACTCATAGAAATCCATAGAAATATATACAAAAAATTAATAAAAACCCGCAGGAATCCTTATAAATCCATAAAAAACTCATAGGAATCCAGAGAAATCCATAGGAACTTATATGCAATTTATAGATTTACATAGCAACTCATAGATACTCATAGTAGTCCATAGTAATCCAAATCCCTGGATGCACGACTACTTCTTCGGACTTTACGGTTCCAATATTCGAGAAAAGTGACGATAGCTTTCGAGTATTTGCTTCCGACTGACAAAACTCCTTACAATGGAGTGTGGGAGCAACTGAATTACAGTATTTTGTAGGAAAAGAATGCGATGTAACGGAATGGAGAACTGCAATAAATAAATGAATTAAATAATACCAATCACTTTTTTATTATGAATTTGGATTTTTTCAATCGCAATACATAAGAACATGTATTTCTATTTAATTCCAAACACTATTCACTGATATTTAATTATTTATTCCCTACTTACATTCCTTAAATTAAAATTATCCAATGAAAAAATCTAATTTCCATAATACAAAACTATCAATAGAATAATTTAAATATTAAGATCTTTACATTCAATTACGAACCTTATTAATTATGAAAGGTCTAATGTTGTATCCCTAAATATACAGGGTCGTGCAGCTAAATTGAGACTAACTTTAACAGCACATATCTTCTAACCTATGACTAAATTCTTTTATACAGACAATCTTTAATCCCTTTGCTATAATATTTCAAATTAAGATCTAGCATATTTCGCTAAAATATGGCGGAAATAGCGCGAAGAACGACCATATGTGAAATGAGACGCGCCGGGAACTCTGTTTCAGACATTATTAAGAGCACTGGCTATGCGAAATCGACTGTTTATCGAGTTGTTACTGCTTTTGATGACGAGGGTAAGGTTCAGAGAAGTCGACACAGTCCCCGCAGTGATCGTAAGAGAACCAAAACATTCCTTGCTGGGCTGAAAAGGAAGTTGAAGTTAGACCCAAGCCAGCCGATGTCAAAACTGGCACAAAAGCGCAGCGTGAGTCGTAGCACCATCAGCAGAGCAGTCAAGGAAGACCTTGGTATGAAGTCATACGTAAGGAGAGTCCGTAAGCTCTTAACTACCCGCTCCAGAGCCCTCAGTGCTGAAAGATGCCCAAAGCTTCTGAACCATCTGAAACACATAGGAGGACATGTCCGCGTTTTTGTTGAAGAGAAAAAGTTCGTTGTTGATGAGGTTGCAAATCGCCAGAACACTCGGGTAGTTGCCTCCTATCGTTCAGAAGTTCCTCCTGTGATGCAGAGCAAAAATCTCACTTTTGTGATGGTTTTTGCAGCTGTCGCAAGTGATGGTAAAGTGATGCCTCCTCATTTCATCGAAGCGGGGCTTAAAAAAGAGCGGAGTACTTGGAAATTCTGAAAGATGTTTTCATGCCGTGGATACGTAGAAACTACGACCCCTTCAAAGTGATTGTCGTTCAAGACTCTGCGCCCGCGCATGGAGCAAAGAAAGTTCAGGATTTCCTTAAGGAGAATCTTCCTTTGATGGTCCCGAAGGATATTTGGCCCAGCAGCTTCCCAGATCTGAATGTTTGTGACTATTGGCAGTTTGGCCTCATTGAGGGAGAGTCTAACGTTACTTCACATCCAAGTGTCAACTCTCTGAAGGCTGCCATTCGTCGGGCATTTCGTAATATTGACCCCGAGGATGTAAAAAGGAGTTGTTCACGGTTTCGCTCGAGAATCTCCCAAATTATTGACGCAAAGGGTAGTCACATAGAATGATTTTGTTCTGTAGACAATAACGAACAAATAAATACAAGTAAAAATTATATTTAATCATTATTTGCCCTTCAAAATAGCGAATTTTAAAAAAGTTATGTTAGTCCCAATTTAGCTGCACGACCCTGTACATAATCACAAAGCGAAAATTATCCAGAACGGGCACTTTTTTCTTTCTGTTTTCAACAGCAGTAATATATTGATTGCATGAAAAATATTAGTAACAAACAAATACTAATTCATTTCACCTTTTTTTGCTTCAAAAACTTAATACTAAATAATATCAAATGTTCAAACTTCATTAATAATTATTTATTTATTAAATTGTTCAATAAATATGATATTAACTTCATATAGCCATATTTTTTATTTCCGTCCATCTGTCTACAAAATATACAAATGCTAATATAGAAATTGTTTATCGTTATATTGGATAAATAGAGCCTCTTCCGCTTGATTGCTGAAGATATTGGCTGAAATAATATTCTATATCCACTCTTACTGTTCATTTTCAAATTATTCTATCTTGGTACTAATATATAGACTTACAATCAATTTTCTACATATTCTCTGGGTATTCATATTCTACATCCTATCTTGGTATTCATATATTAAATATTCTGTCTTGGTATTCACATTCTTTATTCCTTTCACGCATTCTCTTTTTTATTAAATGCATTCACATTCAATATTATATATATATTCATATATTAAATATATTTTTTTTCTGTTTACAGAATTTATATCTTAATTTCATGCATTCGTATAATATATTTTTTTCTCTGCCTACATATTCTAAATCTTCATTTCATGCATTCATATAATATATTTTCTCTCTCTGACTAATATTCTATATCTTCATTTCATGCATTTCAATGACAATAGTCCATAGCTCCCATTGTCTATAAGATAACTTTAACACTTTCATCAGTTTGGCTTGTTCTCTGGGAGGATGAAAATGTCTCCAGAGTGATCGATCTGGCAGATAGAATTATAAAAAACAATTCATGAATAAGAGTAGAGATGCTGCAGAATGAAGAGCAAACATCTCCTTTCGTAAAACTCCCTTTCCTTTTGCTACAATTAGGCGAGTGTATCGCTTCAAATCCACGAATTTGTCATGCAAATTATGTGGCATATCACTGACGTATATTAAATATCTCAGACCAGTTTGTTCTTTCTCTCTATTGTGGCCGAATATTCAGACGACAACATCAAAATGCACGTATATATCCATAGCTATATTTGGACAGTATGTGCATATATTGTATATTGGAGATCTGGCAGCAAGATATGGTGCGAATATTGAAGATTAAAATGGAGAAATCCCTCAGATATTCAATGGCCAATAATAATATTTTTCCATTCCATTAGGTTTATGCAGCGTTAATGCATAAAATATACATATGATTGAAATCCATTGATATGTTAGTTGTTTATCCAATATATACAATCTTTATTGTAAATAGATTTATAATTACTTCTCATTGGCTTACAGATATTCAGCTTTAAGTGGCAATTAATTGTTTCCCTAAAGTATTGCAAAGTTGAGATGGTACACGGTTAATTGATGACTCTTTCGCTTGTTCATTATCAATTGGGTCGGTGCAAAAAGTTAGTCTGACTTAAATGAGAGTCTATTTGCCTTTTGCTTGAAAAAATTTGTTATTAATATTTTTAATTTATTTGGAAGACTAAAAATAATGAGTTTATTTGAAAGATTTTAAATTGACAAATTTAATAAATTAGAAACGAAATTCAATTTTAAATTGAAATTTAATATCAATTATAAATTCAATTTAATTTAAAAAAATTGAATAATATTGAGAAATGATATATTTTAAAATACTAATGATGAATAATTCTATTTAATTCCCAAATATACATTACACTTTTGATTAAAATGATATTTAGAAATATGCATGAATAATTGTCACCCATTTTGGAATTATTGTTTAAATGTATATTCACTTCATAATATTTAAATAAATAAGAAATAAAACACATCTTTGGCATCATTTCATCATTATATATTAACTCAACTATAAAATATAATAAATACTTATAATGTATAGCGCACTTTCCCGCAACAGTTCATTATTTAAAATGTCACACTCGAGGTACAGAGCGCCTCTAGAGGATAAGTGAAAAAAAATTCTCATCCCACCACATAAAAAAGTCTTTAATATTAAAGATGACTCTGCGTAAACTAGCCTTTTGAAAATACTTGACCGCTGTGAAAATCGCATCATTATGTATGTACCTTCGCAGCCCAACGATGACGCCGACCATTTTGCACTCGAATTTATGACGTGAATAAATAGTGGAGGGGAGTTTTGAGGATTTGTTAGATTGGACTGAATAATATTTTATCAGAAGTTGGACTGCTTCAATTTGAATAACTGGGACAATTGAGTCAAAAACTAATATTTTGTGTATAATCTGGTCTGAAGCAACATATATATATTTACCCTTTCTTTCCAAGTTTTTGGAGAGATTTTGTTAAAATTCTCTCTTAAGGCTTTTCAGAGCCTCACTCGTTTCTTGTATCACCTCAGATAACTAATTATTTTTGGAGAGAGATGAGCTGAATAACATTCTGCTCAAAGCATTTGTAGCAGCGGAAAAAATTCTGTGATGAAATCATTGTTCATGGATTTCTATCATAACTTTTCTCTGTTCGATATATATTCAGAACGTATGTCTGTTTGTAAACAGAAGAGAATTGCAACTTATAATAATTCTACAACCTGGATGAATGAAATACTAGTTTCATTGTAAATTTGATGAGAACTATTCAACTATAATAAATTTTCGAATACATGTGGAAATTTCCTTGTGCCTTTAATATAGATTTTTTTTAAATTGACTTCTTCATTCAATATATTTTACAACCTCAAGAATTATTTCAGTTGGATGTAATCATTTATCTGGTGTGAAGTGTATAATCAATCATTGAATATCTTTGAGGCGTGAAATCCCTTGATTTTAATGATGTCAGGTGTTTTCTCTGTATGAAGATAAAATGCAAAGCAGTCAGGGAAAGTTTTCATTTATTTGAAGACCGATAAGATTGGTTTGGTCTTTGAATATAATAACTGTTTTTTCATTTTATGATTTACCATATTTGAGTGATAAGTAGAGCTTATAGTCAATATGTTTTTTCAAGTAACCCGAATTTATCGTAGATGGAGAAAACTAAACAGAATTGAATCGTTCTATGCCAGTGTTATATATTTAGTATTCGATACAATTCAATTTCGTTTTGTCTATGATATTCTTATAATCCATGATTATAAAAACATATGTCTCAACACTGGTGATAAGGCAAGTTAAATTTTAATACCTCCTCTCATATAAATATAGTTCGTAGCTTCTGGTTGCATATTGGTAGCTATAGTGACTATTTAGTTTTTCATGATATATTGACAATAGAGTATTTACTCAATTACACTATGCTCACAGTTAACGTAAAGGGGCGTCAACATTAATCATAAGCCAATCTGAATGTTGTAAAACTTGTTCCATAATATTTATAGTAACAGTAAGCATATAATTATTGAGTCGTTACCCAATAGTACTAATAATTAATATTCCTTATGCAAGTAATAAACACAGAAATAATATATTCTAAATTTTCCTATTAAAGCTTCACGCCTTAATGAATTTATACGCTAAAAGTAAACATTTAATGAAATAATATTCTTAATTTGTAATTAACAGTTAATTATGTTAAAATAATTGAATAATGATATTATTCTATTTAGGTTATTAGGATACATTAATAAACAATCAGATAACAAATCCAGAGAATATATTATAATTTCTCGCTCTAAAACTATTATCCCTCATATCCAGAGCGTTACTTATAATTCTATATGAATACACATGATGTATATGTAGTTTCAATTGGATCGCGAATTTCTCCCGTGTTTATTTAAATCAACTCAACTGCTGACTGAGCAATCAGCGGGTGGAAATTTGAGACCAAATATACACACATAGGAAGGAGTTCTGCTTTGTTGAGGTGGTCAGAGTTTATTGACAGACTGAGTGTAACGTTGCTTGCATTGAGAGGCAAGGAAGCTAGTTGGTAAAATCAGCTAAGAAAATATATAAGAAAATAATATTTAAGCATATACGTAAATAATAGGCAAGATGGTGAAACGAGTCCAAAAATAATTTAACATTTCCATTTGGAATATAGCAATATGGATTGTGGTAGGTAACATTTTTTTCTCATGTTTTATATTCAATTTGAACTCTTAATTTACTTAGAGCTTGTTTTTAATATATAATACATTATATTATTTGTCATCCCTTTCTTTCAGTTGTCAGGATGTTTTCTTATTTTGCACATAGAATGCACATAAAAAAGATTTTTCTTTTTTCGATTATGCATAAACGTTCTTACCCGTTATAAATATTGAATATAGAATACAATGTGATATATTAACCAGTTTTTAATTGAAAGTATTATTATATTAAATATTATAACTGCAAATATTACTATGATATTTGCGTAATAAAGACATTCCACTGAACTGTAACAGAAATAAAACAACTACAAAGTTATTACGATTTTTATTAATCAATTGAGGTTAAAAAGTATTAAAATGGAATTCTTTATCATTTTAAATGTATTTCATTTTATATTGACATATTACAAAAAATGGAGTGTAAATTTTGCGTCTGTCACAATAAGTAGACTTGTAACTAAAACTTTAAATACAAACATTTTATTCGTGTTATTCCCTTTACTATATATTGCTATCATGATTTTTCGTATAAAATGTATAGAAAGTCTTCAATCATTTTGTTGATGCGTTTTACATGCACATATATCAAAAATAATACATTATACAAATACACTTTATGATACTATCTCTACACAAAAACACGTAATGAATAAATAAAAAAATTCAAAATTCGAACAGAATGATAAATTTAAATTCGTTTTCGGATATTTCATATCATTTCACATAATTATTTGAACACTGTTTAAGAATCTTTTTTTTATTTTTTAAATATATTATAATAAAATATTCATTTCAGTGAAAAACTCAATCCAGCTGTTAACTTCAATTTGAATTTAATGGCATCTATTTTAATCTATTGTAAAACTATTAAACACCTAGTAAATATTGAATGAAGAGATGGATTTTAATGAAGCCATCTGCAGTCTGCACTCTCTAAAAATTTTATTAATCAAACTGAACTCTCTTCACACGTTTGGAAATAAATAACGCTTTTAATGGTTCTTGTTAATTAATGATGGTTCGTTATTAACTTCTGAGAAAAATAGTTATTTTTGTTTATATCGATAATGAAAGATATTAAATATGATCATAAAGATATTGTGGCACTTCAGAATAGGACCTAAACTTCAAGTAAAAACTATGTTGTGAAATTAGATCTCTGTGATGAAGAACCAGTGTTAGATATCCAACTGTGAATTAAAAATATTTAATCATTATGGTACATACACAAGTGGCAATAATATTAAGTACAGTATATTGAATTAAATATATCAATTAAAGTGAATGCATGCTGTAAAGGTTTTAACTGTATTGTTAAATATGTTTGGTCATTTTGTTAGTGACACTTCAATTCACACGTAGATTTTAATATGACCGAAAGACCGAAAGAAAGCATATTATAGACTGTTTACGTCAGTCTATATAATACGCTATGGCTCTTCCATAAAATACACAACATATAAAAAGATATATACGATGTGAAGAAAAGGTTGGCCAATTCAGAATTCTGTATGAAATTTAAAACCAAAAAAATTATAAAAGTATGACCCTTGTTGTCCTGTGTAATACTTGAAGCGAATATACACAGAAGTTCTTTGATATCGAATTTGAAAAAATGTTTCTTTTTTAAATTGCATTATTGGAGTGTTTACACATAATAACATTGCTAGAGAACCATGGTTTCATTCCAATGAATCTCATAGTAAACTGCAATTTCCCTCTACAACAAACATATAAATAAATACACAGTGAGTAAAATCATATTAGTGGATCCTTTTCGAATCGTAAATAATATACTGTAAGTCCAAGGGCTGACTGAGCCTATCACGCCTCTACTCTTTACCGTCCTAATTGGTTTCTGAGAATTACTTACTGGATACTAAGTAGATCCAAGCGTGGTATTTAATTAGACTGCAAGGTATCTTCTTGGATTTTCTTACAGCTTTAATTACTGCAAAATTACCAAACAGAAAGAAAAGAATGTAATTATATGCTGAAACTTTCCTAAGGAAATTATCTATGTGCTGTTGTTATGTTTTTTTCTTTGGACAAACAAATACAACTCCTTTTTAATCTATAGTAATTTGCATTGACTGAAATTAACTATTGATTGAACATTGTATTATTTATATCTACTTTAAGAAATAAGTCATTCTGACATGCATGAATTTTTAACATAATTTCTTTTCAGAATTCGTTTGTATTTCTTTCAGTAGCTAAAAGTATCACCAGACGTATATATATATATATTAATAGGCGTGCTATCAAAAAATATAATTCAATAATCAGTATACTTACTACAAACAATTGATAATTACATTATATAAAATATTTAACGAATATGACCTTGATCTTCACCCCTATGAGCATAAAAATTCTTTTCACCTTTATATGCGATATTGAATGTAAGTATGACTGAAATTGTGCGAGTATTATTGAACATAATGTTGTCTATGGGGTTAAGCCGTGATCTCAAGTTGTTATACCAGTTACACTGAAGAAAATATTTTACCTCTTATATTATAGTATTATAGAAATGAAGAGCTTATTGACGTAGAGTATGGGAAAATATTAAAAATAGTCTGATTGTTTTAGGAGTTATTTAAATTAATGTGTTATCTTGCTCAAAACAATCATGCAATTCTAGTAAATATAAATTATGAACTGTTTGAAATTGATTATTAACATAAATTCTGTTAACAGAAATTCTGTTAACAATTCTGTTAAAGGTACAGAAGAAGTACGATGAAGGTAAGGAAGACTTATCATGAAGGCATGAAAGACGTTCGATGAAGGTATGGAAGACGTACGTATGGTGATGGTATGTAAGACGTACGATGAAGGTATGAAAGACGTACGATGAAAGTATGGAAGACGTATGATGAAGTTATGGAAGACGTACAATGAAGGTATATAAGACTTACGGTGAAGGTATGGAAGACGTATGATGATGGTATGGAAGACGTACGATGAAGGTTTGAAAGACGTTGTTGAAGGTATGGAAGAGGTACGATGAATGTATACTAGACGAACGATGAATGTATGAAACACGTACGATGAAGGAATGAAACATGTACGATGAAGGTATGAAACAAGTACGATGAATGTATGGAAGACGTACGATGAAGGTTTGGATTACGAACGATGAAGGTATGAAACACGTACGATGAAGGTATGAAACGATTACGATGAAGGCATGGAAGAAGTACGATGAAGGTATGAAACACGTACGTTGAAGGTAGGGAAAACTTACGATGAAGGTATGGAAAACGTACGATGAAGGTATGTAAGACGTAGGATAAAGGTATGGAAGGCTTACAAGAAGGTATATTTGATTCTCTGCACTCCATCAGATTCTATCCAGTCTGAAGCCAGTGAATAATTTAAAAAGCTGCCATTCGTTGCCTAATCACCCAAAATATAAAAGCAACTGACCATTAAATAGGAGATTCTGTGGAATAATGAACTCTAATGCAATAGACCAAAAAACATCACAAGTTCTCATTAAACTTTTATAAGATACATGTACATTAGTATGCACTTCTTGAAGAGAATATGCATTATGCAATACACTACGTGCCACACTTTTGTGCAGATCACAAATTTTGGGATAAAATGAGTAAAAATCAATGAAATAAAATGAAATTTGCAGTTAATATGGAAACCCTCACAAGGAAGTTATGTATAAAATTTGAAGGTAATCCGTTGTTTATTAACCGAGTATGATCAATTTTTACATTATTTAACCGTGCTACGCTCTTGTGTTTGTTGTCCTCACATTTTTAAATATCGAAAATGAGTCGCCGCCCGTGTCTTTCTGACTCTGAAAAGAGTAAGATAGTATCCATGCTGGCTGAGGGACATGATGCAGTCTATTTCCACTGAAATCGGTCGTGACCCACGTACAGTGAAGAAATTTATTGATGATCCCATGAGGAAGGTCACTCGTAAGGATAAGGGTAAATGGAAAGTAGCAACCAGGTGGAACTTGTCCAGGATCAAGAGGGAACTCAAGAGGAACTCCACTGCCACAAGTGGGGAAATTTTCAAGAGTGCAGGTATGGAGGAAGTCCCCAAAACCACTCGTTGAAGGATCTTGAGAAGTATGGCTTCTCATGTTTCACCCGTTATCAGGCCTCCTTTGAAGGAGTCACACAAGAAAGCAAGAGTTTCTTGGGCTGAGAAGTATCTCAAGACAGACTTCCAGACTGTGCTCTTCACTGATGAGATGCGAGCGACTCTTGACGGCCCTGACGGTTGGGCAAAGTCATGGACTGCCAATGGCTCTTCTCGTCCTCAGAGGATTCGTCGTCAACAAGGAGGAGGAGGTGTTATGATGTGGGCTGGAATACTTGGAGACAGATTGGTGGGACCATTCCGTGTACCAGAGGGCGTTAAAATCACGTCAGCTAATTATATTAGCTTTTTGAAGAACAATTTTGTTCCGTGGCTGAAGAGGCAACCAGCTGCACTCAAGAAAAAGATCATTTTCATGCATGATAACGCCCCGTCCCATGCAGCTACAGCCACCCGCAGTTACCTGGAAACTCTTAAGTTCTCGGATGATAAATTGATGGTCTGGCCCAGCCTCTCACCGGATTTAAATCCAATTGAAAACATCTGGTCCATATTAAAACAAAAGTTGTATGCGGGAGGACGTCAATTCACAAACAAGGAGGACCTCTAGAGGGAATTTGAGAAAATCTGTGAGAAGATAACACCAGATACTATAAATAAGTTGACTAGCTCCATGGATAGACGTCTTTTGAGGGTCGTCGACAAGAGGGGAGGTTTTACTGGGTATTAATAATTTAAATGCAGTTTTTGTTATAATTTCATTAATTTTGTATTTTCGAAGTAATTAAATTTGCACTCTTGTAGCTCCTGCATATAAATAACACTTTTTGAGTTAAATAAAATTGTTTTTGAACGTTATATAAGCACTTTTATCCTCCTGCACAAGAGCGTGGTACTCTGAAGTTATACCTTTTTAGGAAAAATCCTTGTCAATTCACCAATAAGTATCACAGGCATTTGAAATTTCTTGGCATGTTACATCTGTATTGGACAAGTGTCTACTGAAAATTTCAAAGGATTTGGATGAGTTATACTCATTTTACAGCAAAATGTGTGATCTGCACAAAAGTGTGGCACGTAGTGTATAAAGAGCAAGAGATATAAAATAGTATTTCGTTAGTTAATCAACTTTGGTTAATCATTTCTGATGTGTCAAAAAGGTTATGTTTCGTCTGTCTAAAATTCTAAAAATAAAGTGAAAAGCGCATAAGGTTTTTAAGATACTCTATCTACCGCATAAGTTCCTATGAATACAGTGCTACAAGCATGACGTTTTAGTGGTTTAACTCTTCTCTGATTGCACTGCAAGAAGGAGGAGCCAAACCTGGGCAGAGCACTAATCCATTAGTGCTCCGCCTCTTGCAGCCTCTTCTTTATCATATAATTATAAGTTAAATTAAATTACATTTCAATTAGTATGAACTTTGAAACTCACAACATATATCGCTGTAATGTAGTTTATTGTATCCGTTAGTTTGCTGCACTGCACACTTCAGTTTTTAATGACCTGGCAGTGGAGTGGGGTGAAGGGGGCGTTGCCCCTCCGATACAATTATTCTTCGAACTTTATAGTAACCTTAAAACATTATTTAAAAAAATTATCCTCGAGAACAACATTATTAAAACATTATTCTCATTGGTAGTGACCTATTAATTTCTAACATCAGAGATGCCACCAACATTTTCAAGTAACTTTTATTATCAATTGATTATTGGATCAATCTCTACAATTCTTCTGGTATAACTTCCCTTATGACGCTAGTACGCTACGCCCATATTCAAGAGAGCTATAAAAATGTATGTTTTTTTCTATTTATCAAATAAGTTGATATCAGCTCTATACTGACATTTACCATTATATATAGTGTTATTTGATTATAGTTTGTTGGTTGTCAATATTGATTGATTACAATTAATTCAGATGATTTTATATTGGAATAAGGGACAAAAAATTTGGAGGTAGAGACTAATATATTATATATAATAATTTTAAAATATAGAGCAGCAATATAAAATCAGACTATTGAAAGTAATATTTGATTAGGAAATGCATGAATTAAGATTTTTTTACTCTTGGAATTTCAAAATCATTTTTAGTATTTTTATGAAATGAGTATAACGTTTATTTGAACCTATTATATATTTACACGTCAAAATTGAAAGGTTCTAACTAAATAACACACAAGATGAATTTTTCAACATGGCAGTAAGATTGAAAAGTAATAAGTAACTTCATTTATATTCAAATCAGTGAAAGTTGCAGATTCTCACCAAATGCAAGCATATTGCGTGCATTGGCTGACAGCTAATTTACATTCTGTAGATTTACAGTTCACTCCCATGCTACTGCAACACCTGCTTTTAAACATACCTTCAAAAGATTTTCTCGTATATGAGATACACCAATAATAGAACAGAAAAACTAGCATAATTGATGAGACGAAGGAGGGGTGGCTAGTGGTGAGCCAGTGTCTTACATTTTAACTCATCTTTGGCGAACTCTTTGGGTGCAACCTATGGGTTCATCTCGTGGCTTGATGAGGGGAGGTGTACTGTAATGAGCGGTCACGCAACAAAACTTTTTTATGATGTTTTCATACAATTTTTGCAGCTGAAATTCTTGAGAAGTATTACAATTTAGCGATTAAAACAAATTTTATTGAATTTCATTATGAGTATATAGTATTATATCGCATAACATCACACAGCAGAATATAGTTTTAAATATTTACTCATAGTGAGTTGCTCTTACAGAGCTGCTATTCATTCCAGGCATAATTTTAATTAAAAATAATTATTATTTGAATACCAACTTATTATCATTAATACAGTATGGGCCACAAAATGTTTCCGCTTTATCAAATACTTATAAATCGTTAACCAATGGACAAAAAACCAGTATCTTTGTCTCTTTTTGGTAAAACTGTTTTGAACTGATGGACATAGTTTAAGAACAGATAAGCAAAGAGTGAGGGTGATTATTTTTGTTATTGCGCAAAGGTTATTCTTAGAGCTAACTCTATGATTTTACTTACTAAAAGGCAGAGAATAAAAAAAAAATATATAATAGTAGACATTTTAATACAGGGTGTTTACACTTCTTCCTTTTAAACTATTTGGAAATAGAACAACTTCAGTTACATTTTGATCTCATCGAAGTTTTCACTCTGAATATTCGTTCTTCGCTTTTTCATTGCTGGGTTAAGGCTCACTTCACACTTGCAATTTTAACAGCGAGGATTTTTTTTATCGTTGAAGTAAAAATTTAATGGGATTTTTTCTATCATCGATAAAAAAACGCAACTGTAAACACTTTTTAGAGAAGAGCTTTTTTTAATTATTGCGAGATACCAAATTTATAAGGTATCATTTAGAAACAGAAGGTTTGGTATTTCCATCTTCATTTTCATAAGTAACTACAGGCGTCCCCCGCTCTTATTACGTCTCAGACTTACAACAAGTCAAATAGGTGTGGATCATGTCTCGGATATAAATTACCTGGTATATAAAATATTTCAGGAGTAACTTTGGTAATTTGTTTTTAGTTTTCTATTAAGCCGTTTTCACCATGACTATTACAAACCATATGATCATGCATGCGAGATTGATTAGGAAAAATAATGGTAGGTAGACGATATATTTACGAGAAAGAAATTTAAAATTAATATTCGAATTTATAATTAACTAATTCAGAGTAGAGTTTAAGTTTTCAATTTTTATTCTTACTTCAATTCTTCAATGTATATTGTTGATCTCTTTTGCAGAGCTGTCCCTACTATTATTACATATTCGTTTCAAAGCAATAATTATTTTCAGTATGAGAAGAACTGTATAATTTTTTTTAATTTAATAATGGAATTGTTGAACTCTAAAAAAATGGTTAATACTTTCAATACAATAAATGTATATTGTAGGATAAAGTAACCAGTGACCAAAAAGAGAGTAGGAAGCTGCATAGTTATTTATAAAATAACATATTCTCCAGATTGTAACCCTTATATATGGCATTTATGTATTTAATTATATATTTGGCATTATCTAAAATAATTTGGATCCATTATTGCCAACTCTATTTTTTGTCACCACCCATCACTACCATTTCTTTTTCTGCGTGTATGACTCTAATCCAGCAATGTTTCATAGTATGGATTTGGAATCGTGTGGAAACTTCTAAAATTTGAAGTAATCACTAAAGGTAACATGTACATATTTATTAATTAATTGTTAATACATTAACGAAAGAAATCACAGTGTGAAACATGGTACGCCGTATATAAAGATTTGTAAAGTGTATTCTATTAGCTGAATTTTACGATAAAATTGATTATTTAAAAATTGGTATTTATTTGTTTTTAGATGAAGCCACATACGTAACAATTGAATTGAAAAATGAAACTTTTAAAAAATTCATACCTATCCTACCCAATATGACAGCACAATCTATAATTGTGCAATATTCGCAATTGTTAAAAATAATTAAAACTATTATACAATACTAAAAGTAAGTACATTGTACAATGTACAGTCCTAATATATATGCCACGTCACACCAAATTAAAATCTTACTATAGTCAGTTATATAATATTTTCTTTGAATCCTTTTTCGTAGAAAACAGAATATTGTAGGGATAAGAATTATAAAAATCTAACTTCGAGACATGACTCGCACTTATTACCCCTTTGTTGTAAGTGTGAGTAGCAATTTTGTAATAAGAGCGGGGAAATCCTGTAATTAAAATTAATATATTTTAATTTGTATCAACTATATAATATAACAATACAATTATACAAAATGCATTATGTTATTATGTAGATTATAGATTCAGGACATTTAAATAATAGGAATAAAGAAAATTCCTTATAGTAGTTTTATTTTGTAGAAAATGACACTTTGTGTAAAATAGGCATAACCCTATTGAGTTTGACTATCAGAATGTACTTGAAGGTTTGACTATGTGTTTTATTTATTTACAAACCAACGGTACTTTATATTTATTTAAGAATAAACAAATGTATACCAAATTTCAAGTAAAAATATTGAACATACAAGAAGAAATAAATATAAAGGTAAGGTATATAAGACATTGACAATTAAGATAGCAGAGCTATGATTGGGTGAAGTGTGACCCAATCACAGCTCGCCCATGTGTGTGGAACGTGGACGGATGTGTTATTAGACGCTAACTAAACTGTATGTCTACGTTGCTCGCCCACCACAGTACAATTTAATTCTTAATTTACGCTTATTTACGCCGATACCTAAATATTTTTAACTTTTAAATACAAAAATGTATTTTTCATTCGTGTAGAATCAAAGTCAAGAAAGGCCGCTAAATTTAAAAGAATGAAATGAAAGATATAAAGTAATTTAAAAAGGATGTGTTTAGGAAATACGTACACGTCAAACTCATAACGGTTAAGCCCCCTCTCACGTGTGTTTTTCTCATGTCACATGAAAAAAAAAAATGATGAAAAGACGCTAACACTTAGAAAACGTTCGCGTCAAATAGACCCAATATCAATAGCATCTCCTAATTCAGGTACTGATGAACTTTCTATCAGATAATTTGAAGGTTGTCGGTAAATCTGATTTGAGTCCTAATTGGCTGTCGTCTAAATTTAATAGTGCAGTATGAGCTTCATAGGAGGTAGATTTGCTAGATTGGTTATAAGAAAGATAATTGATAATATAAGAAAATCAAAAGAAAAAAATCAAAACTATTTCACAATAATGATTAATCAATCCGATTCAATTTTATAACATATTTTTAATATATCAATAGATAAAAGGATAATTTAGCTATCAATTATTTTTTCTTTATAATTTCATTTGTTCAATCCATACTTTTTTTTTTAATTCAGTATTCATATTTTACTTAAAGTTAGTAGTCTACAATGACGGACATGATGAAACAGCTGGAAAAACCAAACCAATCCCTTGCAAACAGAATTCAAGATTTACGTTCCTCCCACACTCAGTTTTCAGAGAATTGCCGATGAAAAGCTAATACTTGAAGAACAGCGCCACTTTGCCCAGATATTGAGGTGATAAGATCTCGGGACAGTCGCATACATCTTCTAGTGGAACAGTTATGCTGACTGTGAGACAATGATGTTATGGAAACATGGAATGTATAGGAACTTTGAAACTTAGAATATAGTATAGAGACTTGGACACTAGGAATAAATAGGGACATGGAAACTTGGAATATATAGGGACTTAAGAACTTGGATTATTTAGGAACTTGGAAACTTGGAATAAATAGGGTGATAATCTTTTGGGGAAGTTGTAAATTATCTGTCAAATCTAAATCTTCGGACATATAAGAAGTAAGTTATAATAATAATTATTTCAATTGGTATCAATGGTACCTGAAGTTATCATATATACCAATTAAAATTAACTTTAGTAACATAGGGACTGCTCCAGGCGGACCTGTAAAAATATGAATAAATTTATTTTTAAACCGATTTGGAAGCTGTCTATCCATAAATTGTACTTTCAACATAATTAGATACGATTATACAAAAAATAATGTGATGAATGACAAGATACTCATATTGAACACAAAAAACCGGAACACATCTTTAAGTTACTATATTTCAAAAACTATTAATGGTGCATATTTCTTTCTGGTATCTATTTTATTGTTGTACCCTTAATTTTTTAAAGTTTTATTCATTTTTGTGAATGTTATAAGGATTTTATTGAAGGGTGGTGAAATTAGCTTTTGCACAAATAATTAGAAAACCTAAGAAATATTTATTTCTTATCTTTGGTTGTCCATTTTATTTCAAATGGATAATTATTCTTTGTCATTTACCAATGGATTTGTAAAGGAAGAATATCGTAGAGTCAATTTGTTTTGATTTTATAACAGTTGCAGTGAGGACTGGTCCTCTTGGACAAGTTCCTTATGTTACTGAGAAAACTTTTAAAGGATAGGTTACTAGGGTTAAAACGAAATAGTTATTTTTTTATTATTTTCATATTTATTATTGTATCGCTTCATTTTGTGTGACCGAAGATGTGGAACTGAGTCACAAATTGTAATTACTCTAAGTTATTTCCTATGAAATTAAATTTCCACAATATCATAACAAATTCCTACAGTTTTATTTATACTATTCACCACAAATAGTAGTATAAAGTTTGAGATTCTCAAAGGCGCTATCAGAAGAACAATAGCAAGAAAAGAGTCATTACTCGAGGGACATTTCGCTGACAGTGCAAAATTGTGCCATAATCTTCCAAATGATATTTTTTATGGGTTTTTATGAAGGGTGTTCAGAGAATGAAATACATTCTTATAGATATTATTTTGGAGGTTTTCTGTCTTTTTGGAAATTAAGAGAAAAGACAGCCAAGTTACTAATGGTGAATGTGCCTCGTCAATTATAAACATATTGCATGTAATTACATATTTCCTGATGTAAGCTTATAGTCAACGATATTCTTCATACCAAAATAATGTATTCCTTATAAAATTTGACAATTATGATATTAAGATAACGATCATCAAGGAAAGATGTATATACTACCTTTAAACTGCACTATCACATCAAAATGTAATAATAACTGATTTAACATATCCGAGAGGAATAATAATAAAATATACACTGATGTGCTATCGCGATTCGGCTTTTACTTTTTACTTCAGAGAAAGTTTTATCTGAACTGCCATTTTTAAAATACATAGGAAATTATTACCAGAATGAGAATAGCAATAACTGATCTTATCATGTTGAGTTATATTTCAGTATCAAAAATAATATATAGTCTGAAGTGCTTAAATAAATTATTTCTTTTACTATATCTAATTCTCATCCGCTACCTTTCCCGAATCAGAACCAACGTTTATCTTATGCCAATCTTGAAAAAGGAAAGAGTTTACTTTGGCAGCTCAAGTAAGCAGCTTATGCTCGAAATAGAAACGGTTGGTGACTTGTTTAGCATTATACCATACACACAATCATAAATTTGATAAATTTAATTATAGCTAAACACCAACTATTTTTTTGAAAATATTATCAACAATTTCACTAAATTCGATGTCTCTGAGAGGTTTGGATCAATGACTGAAAATAGTCACTATCGATTTATCTGGACTATTCATAGAATAATCAGCATTATCAAATGTTTTAAACCAACTATACTCCTTCTTTTACAATATATTGGAAACTACCATAGGAATAGAATTACAATTCCGAAAATATGTTGAGTTCCATATCAGTCAACTGATTTGATGTAGCCCCAACCGAGAACACCAACAACAGTATTGTAACTTCTTTTAAAATGTACTGAATCTGGTTTTAGATTGTATTGAAACTGCTTTTAACTTGTATTATATCTGCTTCAAAAGGGTATTAAAATTTCTTAAAATTGTATTATAATTGCTTCTATACTGTTTAAATAAATTATACCACCTACTAGTAATTCTTATTACTTAATAACTGTTTCATATCTGCCCTTTTGTCTGGAAGAATTATATCATTCACTACCACAAAATTTGTGTCTATAGCAGGATTCCTCTTTGAGCAAACCTGTTTAATGTTTTTAATAAAACCGACCTAAAAAAAAACCTGAACATGAAAATAAATAAAAAACAATATAATTTACGGACTATTACAATAATTTCTGCTTAAAATCAAAAATCGTATGATATAGTCCAACAATTTTCCCAACCTTGGAACTAAAAAACGGAAAATACAATGAACATTGAACATGTCACCTGTACTTCGCAAAATTAATGTACGCGGGCCATCGAAAATAACTGAGCATTTAATATATCTATTTTATGAACACCGAAAAATTAAAATTATTATTAACCCTGGCACCCCATTTGCCTCCATATTTTTAACTGGATAAAATTATATTCAATTTAATTTAATTTTTAATTGGAAGTCATAAATGTTTTAACTGTAATCGGTAAAATTTCATAGTCACTCTATTAGATGCTTATCGGGCGTATTACCAATGTGACGGCAAACTTACTCTTCTCTTCACAAAAAGCAGACATTTTAATACCCGCCAGCATGATAGTTGCCAGTGGTGGGCGAAGTGCCGATACGGGCGAGGATATCGGTGGCGGACTATTTGCCATGTAGAGGGTTATTTGACAGTGGCAAATTGCCGGTGGCGTGCTAGGTGAAGAATAGGAAAAAGATTTCATATATATTATAGTTAACTTTTAAATAAGTTATATAGGATAACTTCAATTATGTTGTTATCGTTTCAATTATTAATCTGAATATTTTTCTCCTTTTATATATGTTATAACAGCCACTATTAAGTACAGTATACATGGTGTAATTATATTCGCTATGTAATGTTATTATTAAATTATATATTTAGTGAAGGGGATTTTTTTATATAAGAGCCATAGTATATGAATGTGAAGCACTACCTTAGCAAGAATATAATCATCATCGTGTTTCTAACCGCATTAATTTTAATGGAACACAGAGTACACCAGAACTAATTTAGTATATTATAAGTAGAGTCCGGATTTCTATGCTCTAACAGAATAACAGCATAGAAAGCTATAAAAGCATAGATGATCTATGCTTTATAGGCATTAATCTATTTTGCATACAAAGCATATAAAATTCTATTTAAGGATATGTTTGTCTATGCTACAACATGCAAAACTCTATTTAAGAGATATTAAAGTTTATGCTACAGTTGCTCCATTTTCTATTTACAGTTTTTTTGTTGTTGTAATATTTTAGCAAGTCATTTAGTTCCAAGTCCTCGTAGTCTTAACAACTCATTAATTAATAATACCCATAGTTAAGCGGTCTGATAACGTCATGATACGAAATTTAGTTGATGAATTTGGGTGTTTATGCAATGTAAACGTTATTTTGAAATGCAAGCCATGCAATGTGAAGCTGAGTAGCTACAAGAAATCAAATGTTTTATCACAGTTTAAAACAGCGAAACATAGGCGTAAAAGTGTAAATTTTGTAGATTTGAATGAGGATGATGCCAAACATGATACCAACAATATTGTGGCAAATAATCCTGGATTGCAACTCATAGAATAAATACGAAGCATTATCGCTGGAGTGAAAGAGGTGAAGATTGAAAGGAATATAACACAAAATGCAATGTATTTCAAGTTGCAATGAAGTAGAAAGAAGCTTTTCTAAACTTAAAATTGTTTATTGCTAAATTATTTATATTCTAAATATTGCTACTATTATTTCTATCTAGCTAGATGAATAAATAATTAAATTTCATTATTTACCATATATCGTTATATAGAGACTTATTTTTCTTGTTCTAATATTTTTCTAGATATTAATAAAACTTTAGCTGTCTCCTAGTAGAACTGAGAAATGTGATTCGATTTCCAATTCCATTTTGAATAATAAAAAAAAATGTATTTCGATAATTTTCCATTTGAAACGGGAAACATTATTCAACATCATATACCTTACAACCTCAAAATTAAAGAAAAGTATACGTAATTAAGTCTACCATTTGACTCATACGGCATGTTTTTAATGTTTTTTTAATAAAGAAAACGTTATTTTGCCTAGGTTTTAGTGCTATTTCGCATAGATTGAAAGGGCATAGAAATCCGGGCTCTAATTATAAGATAATCTTTTCAATCGACATGGACTATGATAATATACTCATAATAGAAAATATTATTAATAATAAAAGAATAGGAGTTAACTCACTTTGTTAAACATAAATGCATTTTCAACATGCTTTTACAGTGTTGTATATGGTGTTGTATAAATTGATAAATATTAGAATTTAAGTATTTTAGAAATATGTAAGAGATTGTAAATGTGATGCTTATACAATAATATAAGTCATAGATTTGTAGTATTGAAACCCACTCTGAAATTGGAATCATCGTTTATTTCAAATAACACAAATAATGTATATCTTTGTTTGAAATATATATTAGTTCATTATATATTATAGTTTTATAGTTCATTCTCATTCAATATCTAGATTGGATTGCAGAACGAATAAAACTATTTCGGAGTAAATAACACTGTCCGGTAATTTGAAGTTTTATATCTAAATAAACAAATTCTTTTATTTGATAGAAACGCAGGTATATGCACACTATTCAATGTAGGATTTGTTAATTGGAGCTCAACTTCCAGTGAAAATATTGGGTAGTGATAATTATTGTGCTAGCAATTTATTTCGGTTTTTACATAAAAAGCGATTGATTGATTTCATTTATTTTTCTTTACGTATTCTGCATCTCGTTGTTTGAAAATAAATGAAAAATGAAGATATAATATTTTAGATCTGTAGGTTAGATCTCTCTGTGTTCTATAGATATTCGATTAGATACTAAAATTCAAATCAGAAAGACAATTATGATATTATCGAATGTTTCTTACCCGTATTTGATAAATGAATATATATTTATTTTGTTGATTTACTCAATTGATATTTTTATTTCCACTGGACACATCCTTTCGTTGGAACAAATTTTATAGCAATTTTCTTCTCCTATCATAAAGAAGACCATAGAAGGATAATAATACACCGTTAATTAAATACTATAGTTCCAGAAGCAATTTCAAAAACAATGGTGAGATATTCAGTTAATTCTTCATTGGGATGAAAACATTATTTAATTTTTCATTCTGTTGAGATTTCTCGGAATGTAATTCATTATTTCTAACATAATATGACTCATCTGGATATGTGATTGAATTCTATGTATAGAATAACTACCTAAATTTATTAAAAATATTTGATTAATTTCGTAATTTGTAAAAAAAATGATTTTCCTCTCTTCGAAATTTTGTATCACTTACTCTTTGATGATGATTATAGTCGATCAAATTATTTTGTTATATCGTTCAAATATTTATTTTACCTGATAAAATTTAACGAAAGTTTTGAATATTTTAAGAATAAAATGTAATATCTGATATATCTAATAAATTCACAGTGACAATTTACTTAGCACGTTCCAAATATTCTTTAACAACAAGTATTTGAAGGAAAATATTCATTCCACTGAGAGACATTCACAACTTGTACAAACTCTTCCTGTACAACTTCACTGATTGTCCATAATAAGGTGTTTTCAGAACAAAAGTTATTTGAGTTTTTCTGTTCTGGAGTTAATTCGTTGCAGACATTTTCACTGTTAACTACCGGACTTATTTGAATGTGTATGCTTAATTAGTTAAGCATCTCTTTTATTGCTTACTTTTTTTCTTTACATTTGTATTAAATGAATATAACAAAAACATTGTTTTTTACGCTCAAATTAAGTTAGGGCTCATAGGGTTATATATAGACCAAATATTTCTCATCTCAATGTCGTAATCGAGCAATTTGTATTCTATAAATATCTCTCTTCAATTTTTGTCCAACTGTGAAATATCCGGTTCTAGGAATTTTCGGTCTTGGAAAATTTCGTCTCGGAAAATTCGGAAAATCATGAAGTGTGCAGTAAAAAAAAATAGCGGATACGACAAACTACATAACGGTCCTTTATGTTGAGAGATCATTTATAATTCTGAGACCAAAATTTCTGGGACCTAAATTTCGAAACCGAACATTCCAAGACCGAAAATTCCGAGACCGAAATTTCCGGCCAACGCAATATCCACCCACTTCGCATATACAATCACGCACTTGAGTTCATTGACATTTTACTTAAAGTTAATATATTACATCCAATTACTGACATATCAATCTTCCGGTCACTATGACAACCGTCTGCCCAGCAATTACTTGTATACTTCACTATCAAATTTACCAGCCTACCTTTATCTCATTAGCCTACAGAACTTCATAACAGATGATGCTATTAGTGCACCTAATCGAAATGCCATTCTCCCATCCAGTGAGAATGCTATGGTGGGGTTTTAGAAGATTAGGAGGAGCTCTATTAAACAATCAGTACATATTAATGTTGATATGATGTATTCCAATTAGCGTTTGGGTATTGGGGTGGTATAATGAAACATCCCCCTCTCTGCCCCTGCCGAGACAAAATAACAACTAGATACGTTAAATGAATTACTCTGTTACCATACATTAAAAAATACCCACCACTTGAGTAATGAACGTAGCAATTGACCTTCCTAACCAAATACTATTTCGTTTATTTTCGTAGAATTGGCAACATTATCGATTTCGTCTCTCGTTACTGCATCGAAATGGTGGAGTTTGACAAATATTTACCTCTCTCTTGGCTTCTCTAGTTAATAGAGAGGAATAATGCCATAACTTTTCATTGTACTCCCGGGGAAAAGTTTAGGAGAATCGTAGATTGGTGATAAAAGAAAATAGAGCTATTTACTCAAACGAGTGGAGTCTTCATAGCTTCGTAATCTTGTAATAAGACGAATTTCATACCCCAGTAATTGGTAACGACCAAACATTCTCTAAGAAAAAAAACTTACAAGGTAATTTTTGTTTTTGTAAAATTCGGTCGTAGAAAATTTGGTCTCAGTTTATAATCATTTTAATATAGAACAATAATTGAAAAAGATGATATTATAAGTACTAAAGTATGTAGTGTATTTATTAAAATCGGATAACATCATTAACTGTTGCAAAATTATACGTAACATTAGTAATTTTGAAATGTTTTGACATTATTTAACATGGGATTTGAAAGGAAAATTCGGTCTCGCAATATTCAGTCTCAGCCCTATTGACCAAATATGGTCTAACAGGGTTGGATTTATTACTAACGTGCAGATTAATATATTAGTTTGAATATATAACATTACCTAGCTAAGGTAACATTACTTAGCTAAGGTAACATTAACTACCCAGGTAGCAAAAAATAATTCCTGGGATATCCCGGAAAAATTCCCTGGGGTTATTTCCTTGATATTCCTACCGTTATCGAAGGGATGCCCCATTTTGACGTTTTTGCGATACGGGGATATCCTTAAATGATATCAACGGAATAATAATGGGATTTGAATATATATCCCCAGAATATTCCCTCGATATCAAGGGAGGGGCAATGATTACCGATATCATCCTTCCCTCTATAACAAGGGGATAGATATAGGATAGTTAGAGGATATCCCCTTAATATCTCGGGAATTAAATTTGATTATTCCCTGAATCTTCTATTGATATCAGAATAGAGCAAGGATATAAAAAAAGGAATGACCCAAAATTATATTTCCCAGCATATAGTGCATATGTACGTTTGGCTTTATATGAATTAGTTTAATGATACATATTGTTATTACAAATTAAATGGGAATAAATGGAGAAAGAAATGAAGTGGTGTTTCTGGGATGCGAACTTGCGACTTGTTTTCTCCTGTTTACCACGTTAACCAATCTACCATCCCGGACATAGTAGAAGTAGGATTCTGAATGAACTGGTTCTAGGTCAATTCACCGAAAACATATTCGCTGAATATACATTCGCTGCACTACACATTAGCCGAAAATATGACAATTTTTTAGCAGACTAAGGTTTTCTACAAAAATTTTAGTTTATTGAACATCCTGTGTTAAATGAGTATTTAAAATTGATCAAATTTTTTATTAACTAAAAATTGAACGATAATTAATTGTATGATTTTAATGCCATATAAATGCTTGTTCTTAGTCCCAAGATAAAATTTTCTAAATGAATTTAGTAGTATTTGTTAAATAATTTATATTTAGTAGTATTTATTAAATAATAAATATATAAGCCATTTATTCTAAAATAAACTTTTCTATTTTGCAAAAGGAGTTGCTAAATTAAATTTATTTTGACTTCCTTTTTGTTCTCAAATACATTTCTCCATATGGTCAATATGTTATAAAAGGAATAGTTATATGAATATTCTTAAAACCTAGAAATATATCTGTTTTAATTGTACCTTCAATAGTTGTTGAAATATACAAATTCAAAGTTTGGTAGACTTTTTTGTGGGTCACCCTGTACAGTGAAAGCTTCACGAGCGACTCACAGTACCGGACTGATTCTACAATGTATATAGTAGGATTGAAATAAATAGAGACCAACACGCAAAAAAAAAATTGTAACTGTTAATTGTACACAGAAAATAGAATTAACATAGAGTTAATAAACAGACTCAAATAATACAGTAATAACATTAAAAAGTTAATTAAGTTAACGTAGATTCCAAAGTTTAAGCAATAATTATGAGAATATTGTATAGTAATTTATACACTTATAAATTTCATATACAGTAGCAGACAAAATATAAGGGTAGGCAAAAACAAGTCATCTAAATCTTTAATTTCATAAAAAGTACAAAACACACATTATTGAAATTTTTCACGTATATTCATATAAAATTTTTTAAATCATTTGGACAAATATTCTAGGAATAGTTCCATATTTTACTTCAAACACTAAATTTTGCTCTGGTCAAAAGTTAAGGGTAGCCATCATAAACTTTGAAATATTCGCGGATATTGGGAAATAACTTACTAATTTGTGAATAATTCTTTGCTATATCACTTCAATACATCTTCTACCACAAAATTCTAATAATTTTGAACAATATGAAGGAGTTATCCATCTTCTTTTCATCCTCATGAAATGTCCACAAGTTTCCCCTCTGAAACAGTCTCTAATTGTCGTTGCATGAAATTTTTATTGCCACATGAAGGTCCAAAACGATTGTGCAACATATTGTGGCTCAACATAAGCAGTACTGAGTTGTTGATTCCAAACCGAAGAACGGTAGACTTCCCAAAGCATTGCTGAGAGAAGATCATGCAAGTCTTCAAAGTAGCTTGCAAGGTAGTTTCAACACTTCTGGTCAAATTTTACGTGAGATAGATGTCATGTCTGGTGGTACGGTGTCCCACTCTACTTTTTCGCTTCGATTTCAACAAGTTGGTTTGCAATAATTTGTCCCTGCATCGAAGCTTTCAATCTCAAAAAAGATACGGAAAGTGATACTTGTGTATTGTCATGAGTATGTCGTTTGGTCGATTGATCAGTGGTCGAAAGTACATTCTAGTGATGATGGAAGAAAACTAGAAGTCTTCCGTTATTATAGGAAAGTACAAATTAAACGTAAAGTAGGGAAATGCTAACTCTGAACTGCGTCAAGAAAGTGGTTACTCTTGGAGGAGGTAGTGTGATGGTCTTGGTGGTCACTTTTTCTGTTGAACCTGGTCCCATTGTTCGTCTACGAGGAGAAGTTATTGCAGAAGTATAAAACAACTCTTTTGTCATCATACTCTCCCCTATCAACAAGCAGCTAACTCTCAAACACAGAGTTTCAAGCAGGACAAAGTACCCTACTACTCAAATAAAAAGATCTATTAGAATATATGTAGATCTCTATTAGAAGATGAAGGAATTGCTCTAATGACCTGGCTTTCTCAGAGTCCTGACCTCAATCGAATTGAGATTGTTTGAATAATAATTGGAGACTGTACTCAGAGAAGAAAAACAAGAAATGTGGAAGAATTGTGGACATTTCTCGTGGTTGAATAGAAGATGGATAATTCCTTCATATTGTGCCAAATTTGTAGAATTATGTAGTAGAAGATGTATTGAAGTGATATAGTAAAGAATTATTCACAAATTATTAAGTTAATTTTGATAATATCCGTGAATATTTCACAGTTTATGGTGGCTACCCTTAACTTTTGACCAGAGCAAAATTTAGTGTTTGAAGTAAAATATGGAACTATTCCTAGAATATTTGTCCAAATGATTTGAAATTTCATACGAATACATATAAGTTCTATATGAATATACGTGCAAAATTTCAATAATGCGTGATTTGTTCTTTTTATGAAATAATAGATTTAGATAACTGGTTTTTGCTTACCCTTATATTTTGTCTGCTACTGTATATGTAATATCATCTGGACAAATGAAATAAATTTGTTTACTTTTTTAAATAATCATATTTTTCGGTGAAAGTGTCGTTCGGCGAATGTGTCGTGCGGCGAATGTTTTTTCGGCGAAAGTGCTTTCGGCAAATGTGTTTTCGGAGAATAGACCGGTCACCGAATGAACTATATGAAATATGATAACTAAGTTATCGGATATATATTGTTTCATATTTCATAGATTATTTCTTTTTTATATTAACATCATTTCTTTTATAATTTTAGGGCATCAACTAATTTCCACTAATTCCTGGAATATTCCCTCATATCGTTAGAGGATAAACTAATATTCGCTAATTCCTGGAATATTCCCTCAATATTCTTAGGGAATCAACTAATTTTAACTAATTCCTGGAATATTCCCTCGATATTGTTAGAAGATGAACTAATTTTCACTAATTCCTGGAACATTCCATCGATATCATTAGGGAATTAATTAATTTTCCGTAATTCTTGGAATATGCTCTTCGATATCTTTTTGGGATCGACTAATTTTCACTAATTCCCGAAATATTCCCTCGATATCGTTAAGGGGATTCAATGATCAAAAATTGATTTTAAACACAATATTTTTTTATGTTCTAATATGAAAGAATATAGTGTAGAGGAGATGTACACAAAATTTCAGGAAGATCTAATGTTTAGAAAGCGAGCTATACCCTCACAAACGTACATGTGGAGCCCTCTACATCCTACGCTGCTGGTTGTTTTTGAGGAGATAGGGGTAGATGAGGGAGGGGGGGGGGGTTGGTGTTATTTGTCTTATTAATGGAGTTTTTGTCTGATAAAGATATTTCTAGTGTTTGAACTTATTTCAATGTCCGTTTTTCTGCCGAAACTGCGCAGAAATACTCTGGATGCCTGCTCTTTTTTTCCTAGCTGGCTGCCTATGCGGATGCGTTGCCCGAAGCACGACTGCATTATTATATTACTATTATAGCAGTTTTGGTTAAGAGCCGCGCATCCGCAATTAGGCAGCGCAATAGGCAAATAAAAGTGAATGCCGAGAGTAGTTCTGCGCAGTTACGATGGAGTGGAACTAGACTCCAATGCAGTTAGTTTGGCTCCAACATTGCGCTCTTGCTGCTCCCTGACTGCCGTGGTGACTACTTCGATCGACTTAACAGCTGTCTCTAAACTGCTCCTATTTCAACTGGGTAACCTTCCGCAAGCTGCGAAGGTAATTATGTAAACAATAAACAAACTCCTTAAGGATTTCTACAAAATAATATTTACTCTCAAAATATACATTCATTCTCCCAAATAAAAAAATCAGTAGAGCTCAATGGATATTATTAGAGTTTTACTTGAATTAATTTTTTTCTGCAGGTAGCATCAATTTGTTGATCATAATTATAAAATAAAGTATGTGCGACTGCATGTATTGTTCCATATACTGTACACAATTTTTCAAATGAGGCTACGATAAATCTAGTGATGGACAGAAGCCATTTACTTTGATAATAGTCTCTGCATCATTTCACACCCGCAAACATTTAGTCGATGGGATATCCGACTGATATCAGCAAACGACGATATTTATGAGAGCATCATTAGGATGAAAAGGGACACCAATAAATATATATAGAGTGAAGATTTGGGAGAGAGAAGACCGAAGACAAATAGAGATATTCCATTATCATCAGTAATGATAGTTTCTCTACCATCATTAATAATAATGATAGTTGCCATAACAACATCACCAGCAATAATAGTTTCCATACCATAATGAAAAATAATGATAGTTTCTTCCATACAACCTTAGAGATGATGATAATTATTAGATAATTTTCTCATTAATAGAGATTGCAAGTGACGTTCACTAGAAAAAACCTCTTGCGTAAACATTTAACTCAGTTAATAAAATATAAAGGGAACAGAGCTGATTCTTATTTGATTTAGAGTAGGTAAAATGATATCAGTCTTCAAGAATTAATCTTGATAAATTAGAGAATCAATAACTTAAAAACACAGTAAAAAATATCATTCTCTTGATACTTATCTGGACTTCAAAAAAATCTCAAGATATACACTGCTCCATCACTCAGTTTTTAGGGAATTGTCGATGAAAAACTGACAATTGAAGAATATCGCCATTTTGCCCAGATATTGCGGCGATGACAGCCCGGGACAGTCGCACACAATTCAAATATACTTCATTCTACTAAACAATGTATCAATTGTACTTCACAGATCTAGACAATATCTCAATTGTACTTCTCTCTACTAGACAATGTCTCAATTGAATTTCACAGATATAGACAATATCTCAATTGTGCTTCTCTCTACTAGACAATGTCTCAATTGCACATCACTGTACTAAACAATGTCTCAATTGTACTTAACTGTACTAAACAATGTATCAATTGTACTTAACTGTTCTAGACAATGTCTCAATTGCACATCAATGTACTAAACAATGTCTCAATTGTAATTCACTGTACTAGACAATTTCTCAATTATTGTACTTCTCTCTACTAGACAATGTCTCAATTGTACATCACTGTACTTGACAATGTCTCAATTGTACATCATCGTACTGTAGAATGTCATAATAGTTCTTCATTGTGCTGGACAATGTCTTAACTGTACAATATCGTGACATGCAGAGCGTTTCAAAGCAGTACCGACTAAATTTGACAGCTTACATGAAAACCTAAAGAAAAAATCTTTTTCAGGTATTGTATAATAATTCCAAAAATGCATCGTCATCGATATATTGACTGATTCTACGGTAATTATTTTTAAAAATAAGATGTATTCATGATAAAAAAATAATCATTTGTATTGTTCAGTACATTGATAATACCAACACAAAAAGACTTATGAAATAAAAATAACTATATCAATTTAAAAACATGTATATTCGAAGCAATAAAGGAAAATTGAATTATCAAACCATAGATAGTGCAAGCTCCCGCCCGAGCTAAATTAAATTAATCTCATTCAATTACTAAATTGATTATTATCATGAAAATCAGTTTAGGAAAGGAAACAATGGTTGCTCCCAGTACTAATTTATACTAACATTCTATTTCAATAATTCTAAATAACAGATTTTAATTGAATAGTAAATTGTTATTCCTTATATTCTGGATAAATTTAATCTTATGAATGTTATAATTACCTGGGAGTCGATAATAGTGTGGCCAAAGGAGATTAAGATGGGCTGTGGTTGCCTAATATACCATAATATATGGAAGACTAGCTTCATATTATAATGAAGAAGTGAAGAATTGAACACTGAAAAAAGACTGAATGAATTATGTACCAAAGCATAATAGAGAATGAAACACCGATCTTACATATAAAACAAGAAATTTAACATCAATAAACTGACAGATTTTCTTCCCATAAACGCTATAGATTTTCATCGTCAGTTAGTTTTTGCACATTATTGAACATATTTTGAGGTGAAATAGTTATTTATTTATCTAACGTATTACTCAAAATTATAAACCAGAAATAGATATAATGTTTGATGGAGTCATTTAATTTTGAATATTAAGCAATAACAAATCATATAAATGGATACCATTCCATTAATGCACACTCAAAAAAAACCGTTCATTCTGAAACACTAATGGGTCTCAAGACTTTAAATCAAGATCTTGAATTTAATTTTAAACTGCGATGCATTTTAGAGTCTTGGCATTCCGGCGTGAATTAGTTTACTGAAATTCCCTCCATTATATAACGATAGAAGTATGGAAACACTAAAGAACATCGCACTGAAACATTTTCTTCCTCTTGGAACATAAAAATATATATCAAATTTATTACATTTATTACTACGGTCTTTCATTCGAGTGTAAATTTTGTTGTTGAATGCAGATGTATCCATAATAATAAATCAAATAGGTAAAAATTGTGATATATTGAAACTAGAAAATTGACCTGCAATCATCAATTTGAAAGGATTATTACTATACGAACTGAAAATATGTTGGATACAAAAAAATAAGTTTTGGTTTATCCCATCTAAGTAATCAACTACCTATACTTTTCATGAAATGGGGTCCGAAACAGATGACTTGGAGTAGCTACTTTAAATTCACTCCAGAATGTTGGCGAAAGAGAAGTTAATAGCGGATTGCGAGGTGATTTGATGCAGTGAAAGGACTTTTAGGAAGACACCTCATGTTTAGTATTCATTTAGTGATGGAAGCTGAGGTGAATTTTCAAACAGAAAAGACTACAGAGGAAATCCGTAGTTTCACTTTTGATGTGAGAAATCTTATATTAGCTAAAATATATATTAATGATCATAAATATAATAAACACTTCAATTTTAATGAACCTTTTTTTCGCTTATAAATAATGAATCAATTATAATATTTTTTGATTTTTGTCTCTCATAAATTAATATTTTTGACTGTAATACCATCGTTGTATCTAGTCATATAAACATGACAGTACGTCATGCTAACATGACAGTTTGTCATATGGATATGAAAATATGACATAAACATGGCAGTATGTCCAATGGACATGATCCCATTTCGTATGCACATAACATACTCTACTAATCACCTATCTACTTTACAAGAATATGAAAAAGAAAATTCCATACTTTATCTCCCATATTCCATACTGCTTTTTCAGTAGTTAGAAGTTACAAACTGCTACTCCAATTATAAAAACCCATTTCATCAAGGAAGAAAATTGTTAAACTTTCAGTAAAAGATTGGATAATTTGCACTATAACATCTAATGGATGTTTCCCAAAAGGATTTTTTATTTATTCAAATCTGTAGGTAAAAGAAGAGGTTCGTTCAATCCCATCTGCATAAGTTATGGCAAGTAATATAGAAGAGGAACGTGTGGAGAATACATCAAAACTGTAACGTGATACATTGAAATGGGAGGAGAAAGCTAAGGCGATTACGCGACTCTGCTTATACTTTTTATTTCCGGTGACTTTGAAGTGTAATTCTGATTTAATTGAAGAGACGTGACGCATATTAAAGTCAGAAATAATTAGCAAGATATTTCATGCAAGGCGAGGAAGTTTTTGGTAGGGTCACCGAGGAATAAATGTGGACGTATATCATTTTCCAATGCCCAGTGTGTTCATGGTATTGGTTATTATCAAGTTATCATTAATATCTTTGAGATGAATATATTATTACAGGGTGGTCCAGAAATAACTGACCACATTAATATGCTAATAAAAAACGAAAATCACATATGCTATATTGATGAAACTTTTTTTTTTAATATTTAATAGCAATTTTAAAGTATATTACAACACTAAGTTTTGAATATAATGTGTTGTAAATGACGGTCGTGGTTGTTTCAACCATTTAGGGATCGCTTCCAAGTCGTTTTCACTACGCTCTTTAGGGTACGGTTACTATGGATGAGTATTCAGCGATTTTTCGCACTAATGATATCGTCAGAACTGTTCATCAGTGCGAGGTGGTTACACTGTACGCGATTTCTGATCGGCAGTTTATGTCTGCCCAATTATTATTTGGGTCAAAACTATGTTTATTTGAGGTAATGTTCGGGAGGAATTAAAAACCTACCTGTGTGTCTCTGAAATAATACACGTGACGCTAATTTGATTATTATTTTCATTTGACAATTTTTAAAAAATTCCCAAATAGAAATATAAGGAGAATATTTTTTATATATCTATTCAAGGAAATTCAATTTCATTGAAAAAAATTGTACAGAGTAACAACTAATTCAAGCCTTAGTATAAAGAAAATATATACTATACATAATGAAAATAATATCTGTATTACTCCTGATAATATCTAACAATATATTTCCAAAACGCTTGGGTAAACAGTAATAGCAATCGAAAGTAAGAGAATTATATACAAAAATGATCGAATCTGTTGCTAGTCGCACGAAAAAATCAAATTTGTTTGAACGCTGAAGTTGTTTTGACGACTTCGTACGTATTCTGACGACTAAATCGCTTCCACTGTAACCACTCTCATTGGAAAGTATGAATTTGACTCTCATCCGATTTAATCAGAAGTCGTCAGTGTGAAAAATCGCTTGAATACGCATCCATAGTAACCGTACCCTCAGTATATCAGACGAGAATTGCATTACTTCAGAATGAATGTTGTTTTGAAGATCTAGTAGATTTTCTGGATTTGCTACATAAATACGGGTAGCTTCAAATCTGGAGAACGAAGGGCCAAGACCAAGAGATGTTACCACATCGTGATATCAAGGGAATGAAAAGTACTCATTTAGCAATGCCATTATTAGCTTTTCTCTTGCTATAACAGCTCCATCCTGTTGAGATTAAGTTTTGCGTAAGTTCAGTCTTTCAACTTCTGTAATAAAAAACTCTCTTATCTTTATTTGGTATCTTTCACCATTAACTGATTCATTTTTGCTTCGATTTAAAAAAAATAAAATAAGGACCAAGGCAGCTGAAACAGTAATTTTGCACCACCCAGTCACACAAAGAGAATACAGTTGTCTCTCTTCAATTTCAGGTGAATTTTCATAGCTCCGAATTCTGACATTATGTCTATTTACATAGCCAGATAAATGAAAGTGAGCCTCGTCAGAGAAGATAATAGTTTCGGGGAAAGAAGTATCATAACAAAAACGAATAAATGGTTTGGAATAATTAGGATGCTGTTGATAATCATTAAGCAAAATAAAAAATGGGTTAATTGAATTTCGTATGAGTATAACTTCAAATTTCTTTTACCAAGAATACCAAATTATATTGCGCCATTAGAGAGTTTTTCTTTCAAATAATACAAGTTTCAACATTTTAGCATTTATAGTTTTCTATTTTTAGCAAATAAAACGGGTCAGTTGTTTCTGGCCCACCCTTTATATAATCTTGCACAGAAAGAAGATTAATAAATAATAAATATTTCGAAAATCTAAGAAAATGTCTAATAGAAACATACAAGTATATATAACATGATATAATATCCCTGGTGATATATAGTATTCCCATAGTATCCCTGGGTAAATATAGGTTTCTATGTATGTATGGTTCTCTTCACTCATAAGTCTAACATAAAAGAGATCCCCATGCATGAACTAAGCCTGTGCTAAATTATTTTGCAGCGTTAAATAACATTTTATCTCGCATCTCCCTTTCATTTGCCGGAATATAAAATAATTCTCCTTGAACTCACCAGGGGATTGAAACATGGAATGACAACAGCTTTTTCTGGAGTCTCTGTGAATGATGGACGAACAGAGCACTACTCAGAGAGAAATATATTACGGTAAAGCGTAACGTAGATATTCAATCAACCGTAAAACTACGTTATATATGTATATGATTGAATAACCAATTAATTATAATCCTGAATTCTCATGTATAAATTTCAATAAAAGTAAATCCACAACCATTCATCTTCATTTCCATCCCAAGCTCCGAGATGACTCCATATGAATGAATTAATGTCGTTTAATTATATCAAAGAATGAAAGTCCGCCTTCCTTAATTTGATCAAAACAAAAACTCTTTAATTTTGATATACTTAATTAGCCTTATGTTATTGAACAACAGAAACGAGCCATCAAATTTCACATCCTTGATGCAAAATATAATAATTCTACCACGCTCTTACAAGTTACATACAGTATACCCACACACAAAAGATTCCACAACAAAAGATATGAAATTTCTACATCATACGATATTTTTTCTAAAGCATCCCGCAGATTTCATCAACCGTTTGCAATAACAGTTTGGCACCTTCACAGAATCTCATTGGAGAGAAATTGGATCGGTGTAACCCTCCTTTACATTTTGATCATATTAAGGCTGTAAAATGGTAGATAACGCTCTAATTTTAATATGGTTGAAATTAAAGTAGTGGAAATGAATAGAAAATAGGATTGAATAAGGTAATAATATCTAATAAGATAAAAGTTTCATTACTCGTATAGATATATGAAAACATTTATCGTATATACGAGATATCATAATTCTTAACTATCTGTCATATTGCTAAGTTATATTGCTTTTTTTTCATGGTCGAAAACATTAGATTGACGAATTTTTATTACAAATTTAATGTATAATTAAGTTGTATATACACACAATGGGGCTTCCTTACTTGACCACTCTGTTTAAAGACTCACTATCATGCTTCATAACATGCTCAATTATGTAATCGATAATGGGAGAAATGCACAAATTAATATTTTTCAACACTTTATATTTTCTCCATCAAGAATAAATGTTCTTCTTGTGAGACAACCGTAGAAATAGAAGTTATTTCATTATTTCCGATCGCCTCGTACCTTATCTTCCTCAATTAGATAACAGTGGTTGTAGTAACTGCAACAATATCGATCTAAATATACCAAACTTCAAATAATTTCAAATTTACAAATATCATAGTAATCAACTCGACCATGACTATATATAGAATAAGATAAGTTATATGCTTTAATGTAACGTCGAAAAGCAACTTGCCCGTTAATATTTTAGGCCGTTTTATTGCTTCCACGATATATAAATGGCTATTATTCTAGAAAAATTTATCGCTCCAATTGACTGCAGAGTTCGTGATTCTTTGAAAAGAGTTTCTCAAAAGAAGCAGCTGCTCCCCAGCCTACTTTGCAGGATTGTTTGGAAAGATTCTGGATGTTTTTTATTAGCCTCCAGGATTTAGCACAATCTTACTATTGTATCCGACTCAAGAGGTTGTTAATTGTAACAAACAACTCGAGTGGTAGATACAATTTAATTCTATATGGATTGATGTAGTTTTAGTCTTGTGAAAAAGATAAATTGTGATAAATAACCCTTATATTAAGTATTATGGCTGGCCTTTCCATTGTTAAAAGGATAGTTACGACAATATTAAAAGCAGAATGATTACGACAATATTAAAAAAATATCACACCATTACTGGAAATAATAAAGTTACCATATTACAATATTTATTGAGTAATATTAATAAACTACTCGTCTTCCTCTACATCTTTCATGTGCAATTCCTAATAAAATTTGGTTCAGTAAATGGAATGAACTGTCAGATTTTACGAAAATCTCTAAATTTATTAAAGTAATTCAGATGATGTATGTACTTCAATTGAAGTTTAACATTCGATTACTGAAAAACACTGGAAGACTAATTTTCCTTCCACAGCTCCATCGTATTTGCGAACTAAATTCGAAGCGCCAAGCAAATTACTATTCGAATCAGCAATTCCAGTCAGCATCTTGTCGAACAAGTTATGATCCGTGTTTACACTGTATATAACAATATGCGAACAAATATAGAAACAAATAACGAGGACTACTTGAAGTTTCCGTGCCTGATGTATATTGCTCTATTTTCGTGTAATTATAGATAGGCATATATTGTTCCAGTATAGTTAGTGCAGATATATGATTCTATTAATAAAGTTATCGATGTTTACTAATATTACTATTATATTATTTGTAAAAAATATCTTCTTATGCAAAAGTCTTGTATAGATTCACTGACATGTCACGAATCGCTGATAGGATTTAATATCCATTATTATCAACATATAATAATTTATTCAGTTTAACATTGGGCAGCCAATCAATTAATTATAGCCTTTCAAGTTCAGAGTCACATATTCCAATATCTGAACAGATTTACAGAAATATTTGAACAACTCTATACTAATCACGAATTAATGAGAGGGAATTTCAAGTCCATGAATTATTCTATCATAAATCAAACTTGGAACAGGTAATTTGGATTATAGTGATTCTCTCTATATGAGTTGTTTTTGGTGTTAATAAGTATTTGTAGTCCAATTACACTAATGGATTTTTATTAGAATACTGTTTCTTGATAATAGTATAATAATTAATGTAGAAAATATATATATTAAATTACCAAATTATTTATATAAAATATATATTTTTTTAATTCAAATCTTATATTGGGTCGATTAAATTTCTAAAGTGAATAATCATTTCAAAAATCCACTTTCGAAATATTGCACACAGTTTCTATTCATTCTGCAAGAGAAATACGCAAATAACATATTATCTTTGTGTTACAGAATGTGTTATACACCAGACAACATAATTCCTCTTCTTTGGATCTTGACATATTAAATACAGACTCTCAATCATACGTAAAGGAAAGGTTACAAACTGAATATATATCAAATATATATTCTAGAGACTGGATCATCATATTCAAATCCCTTTCAAATGCAGATGATAGAGACATTTAGGAGATAGAATATATTTTTTCTCGAATTAGATCGAGTGCCTTCCAATGAACTACGCGTACTCTTTGTTAAATTTTAGCTCTTTAAATATGGGACTGATAGTTAATTATCACCTATTTTGTATGTAACTTTAAATTGCTTCAAAAATATTAATATACAATATTAATATCAAACTAGTCATTTAAATACTCAAGATATATATCTATATCATTCCTTGTCAATCCTTAAAACTGTTTCACTTTTTTTTTGTACTGAGTCATACCTCTGAATTTCATATTTACGTTATCTCATAATTATGTTACATCATATTTATGTTACATCATATTTACGTTACATCTTATTTATGTTACATCTTATTTGACTCGATTATCTTAAATTACTGAAACGATTGACAGGTTCTTTTTCAAACACTGCGATTATTACTATTTGGTTAGACGTATGTAAATTCATGCCGTTTCCTATGGCTATTAGTAAAATAATTTCAATATATTAGTTCCTTTAAACATTGTTCTAATGTTTTATTTTATACTTCTAAAAGAGTTTTTTTTACTTCGTTCTGATCATTCTTCTTCGGAAACTCTTTTATACGATTTTCGGAATTCTTTTATAATTATTTATTATAATTATTCTTCGCCTTTTATAGGCCAACAACAGTTATTTTGTAAAATTTTTATAATATCACTTTTATTTCTTCCAAGAGCCTTTATAGATTACTTATAGAATAATAATGCAAAATAAATTAGATTTAAATTTCGTTCACAGTCAGATATTTAAAAAAGTACTGAAATACATGGTAATTTTAGCCTTTCAAAATGTAAATAGTTTTCACTATCCCGACACATCTAAAATATTCTGTGCCATTAAAATATTCCCAGATTTTATTACATCTGTTAAAAGTTTATTACCGATGAATGATACACATTGACTAAAATTTTCATATCAACTTACTTTTTACTACTTGCGCTATTTGTGGCTACTGGTCTTTGACACTACTTTTTACTCCACTATTTGTCACTACGATATAAATCTATCATTCCCCAAGGAATGTAGTGACATAACTACACTTTAATTTACTAGGAACATTCGCAGCAAGTAGTAACTATTTGTGTCGTGTATTGGTGAAGCCATTCTTTATTACATACTACCTTATCTAACAAAACCTTTCAATATACACTATTAGATTAGTAATTAGTAAAGATAAAGAACGACAATATAAAAATTTAAAAATACACAATACAAAAATATAAGTAGACATTATTATATTCCAGACACAAAATTCATCACAATATATTGTTTAGATTGATTGCATCACCTATGTAGTTTGCCTCTCTGTTTACGGGAATAGTAGAGCTGCCTCCTGTCATCTGCTGTTCCATTTTCCAGCCTGTGCGTAGTCTTCTTTTTTCTGGAGTCATTCGATTTCTTCTGTTCTCCCAGCACGTAGTCTCTCCGTTGTAGATTGTAGATTTTCATGTAGAGTTGCCGTTTTCCTACCAGTGTTTCTTGTCCTCTGCCTTTCCTTCGTAATCCCTTAGATGATTACCGGAAACCTCTATAGTCAGTCTATAGTAACTCACAATAACTCCTCATTTCTGATGTGATGTTATTTTTATACGGTTCGTAACAAAAAAAATATATTTTCTTATCGTCAGCCTCACGGCTTTTCTTGAGACGATTTCAATATTTTTTAATCCAGTTTTCTGTGAGTTACTCGCGATGTAATTTGTCGCTGTTAGTACTTTGACGCAACTAGTACCTAACCACCTTCAATCTGTATACACTTAATTAGTGTATCAAATTGGCGTATCCATGCCCAGCTCGAAGTTTGAGTTACAGCTTAGACGATAGTGGTCATATCTGAGCACCGTGCTTTTTCATAGTTAATTGATAACTTGAAAAGTATCTTTTCACTTGTCACGTGAATCTTTTTCTGTTGTTTTCCTTCCCTCTCTTCCTTCCTTTTTAATGGAGTGTTCCACAACTCCCGTAGGTAATGCTCCCACAACTCTCCCATATGTGTTGGAAGGATGTGTTCTCCCATCGGCAATGTCGAGTTGCTCCCGGAATGTCCTTTTTATCGGAAGGAGTGTGATTGGCTAGTTCACTCGCATTTCATTGAATGCTATCCTAGTGGTTTACACGATTAACACTGTATAGCACTAGGGGTTAGTCAGTTTTTTTTGTTATAAGTTTTTAACAGAGTCTTCTGAGTCTTCATCCCCCCCCCCCTATTTCCTCAAGACCGTACGAAGATGCCATTGTTAAATTTTAGCTTTTTAAATATTGGACTGATAGTTAATTATCACCTATTTTCTAGGTAGGTGAGGTTTATTAATGAACTCCTCCCATAGAGTAATTAAAGTCTCCGGTTCTCTTATCTTCATTGGTTTAAATCTTTAACCTCGAAGAATACGGGGGTAATTAAGGGAATTCTATTAAACTGACAAATGATGTATAAAGATTTCAGGGTATAAATTAAACACAAGGAAAGTTCTATATGATTGTATGTATTCAGATGAATGTTCGAATAATACAAAGTTCTAAGACTTAGGCACAAGTCTTTAAATAAACACAACACAAGTTTCAAATAAACTAGGAGTTGAGTAAACTGAGAGTTTAAGTAAACAAGGGTTTGAGTAGCCAACTCACGGAAACCCGTCGGCGAACAAAGTCCAACCGGACACACCCTTCTTCAAGAGTGTCTAGCAAACAATCAACATGGTATACTTGTTCCTAGCCTTTTTATGTAAAAAGGGTGTGGCATGTCCTTCGGGAAATTTTAAGGAAAAAAAGACTTCAAAAATATCTTGTAAATGTAAAATAACACTAGTGCAAAAAAATATTTCTTGATAATGAATTAGTATTGGTGTCAGGCAAATAATCTTCAAAAGATATTTCGACCAAGTGTTCAATTAGAAAAGATTGTTAGTCTAGTCCTTTAATTCCTTGAAGAAGTCATAACGTGTTTATTTTAGAACTCATAAGTACTCATAAAGATTCTATTTTAACACGACTGCATTTTGTTCATGGAGAATTATCTATGTTGAATGTTTTTAACTATGCTGAATGTTTTAACTATGCTGAATGTTTTAACTGTGCTGAATGTTTTAACTATGTTATCTGAACTATATTCATATATAAATGTTATTCATTCACGATATCAATTGAACGGTATGTTATAAGTATACAAGTATTATAATAAAATAAGCAATCAATTAAGTGCATATATATATGATTTTAATTATGATCGTAATAATAAATAATTGATTGAAGTGAAATTATAACCAAATAATAACCAATTGATTAAAATGATTATAATAATAATAATTGATACTCGTGATGATTAACATTCTTCTCTTATCTCTAGAGTAGATCTAATTGGTACTTTCCTGTTATCTCATTGCTACTTAACGCACTTATAAATATGGAAAAAAGTATTTTTGAAAGTATTGCTTACTATTAAATAGGTTTGTATTCATTATCTACCTTGTATTTGGTGTACCGATAAATATTTCTTAATTGTCTATTTAATTACCAATATGAATTTAATATTACCTCAAACAAAAAAACATGAAACGATTACACACAGAAAAAGTTATGTAAGGGCCATACAGGCACCTCTAGTATAATTTTTTCTGAGCCCACCATGCATTTCTTCCAAAAGGGGTAATAACTTAATGAGTGAAGTATGAATTCTATTTATCACTATAATTTATTATTAATATTATTAGCCTTTGTACCAAAATATAGAAAAGCTCTTTGGTAAACTATATACTGGAAATAGTAACTACAATAATAGCAGTATATAAATCTGACACTGTTCTACCGCCTGCGGTCATCGGACCAAAAGTTATAACACATAAATATATTGTAACGGTCTGCTCTTATATCGGCCATTTCTGGATTAGGAAATAAATAAAATAAAGTGTTAGTTGTGGAAAGGAATTTTAATTAGTGATTCTATAAATTTTGATCTGTTACAATGCTCCTTTTCAAATGTTAAGTTTTTTATCTAATGCTATAATTATCCATAATTTTAATTAGATTGTAACATAGTTTTTAGTATAATTTATACATTGTATCTTTGGTAGTTTACAACAAAACTCTTCAGCTTGCAAATCGTACACTTATGTATGAAAAGGTGAGCCATATAGCTCTACATTTCATTTCAATTAAGTAAATTGATTTCAAAATATAATTTAATAGTATCTCAAGTTATCAAGGATTGGGTGAGTGTTTTCGATGAACAGAAATGGGCTTCTATTTATCTATGGCCCCCTTCACACTTGCGTTTTCTAACGCCGCGTTAGAAAAAAGCTCATTTGGCATGTGTTCACACTTACATTTTTGCAACGCCGCGTTGAGAAAAAGTTCATCTTATCATTTTTCTCTAATTATTATTAGGTTATCATTTACTCTGATTATCATTTTTGCTATTTATCATTTCTTTTGGCTAATCATTTTTTCTTGTTATCATTTTCATTGCTAATCATTCTCTCTTGTTAGCATTTTTTCTGTTTGGCATTATCTCTGGTTAGTATTTTGTCTGCTTATGATTTTCTCTGGTTATAATTTTCTCTGGCTATATTTTTCATTTTTTACCATTTTCATTGGTTATCATTTTCTCTGGTTATCATTTTCTCTGGTTATCATATTCTCCAGTTATCATTTTCTCTGGTTATCATTTTCTCTGGTTATCATATTCTCCAGTTATCATTTTCTCTGGTTATCATTTTCTCCAGTTATCATTTTCTCCAGTTATCATTTTCTCTGGTTATCATTTTAACTGGTTATCATTTTCTATGCTTATCATTTTCTTTGTTAATGATAAGGAAAAAAGTAATTTGGTATGTTAGGGTATGTTTTGAATTATCAAACTGTATCACTTTTTCGATCGTCAAAAAAATAAAGTTAAAATGTCATATTAATTATATACATTTTCTTATATGATCGTATATGTACAACTGTCTGGTAATTCATAACTTACCTTACTATTACAACTCTGTCACAATTGCAAAGGGACCCATGTTACGTTTGAATGTAATTATAACTATTGTAGACAATTATTTTTAATTTCCTACTTTTCGTCATATTTTGTAATTTGTGTGAATGTATGCAGTCCCAGCAGTGTATAAAAACACTAATGAGAACGGTAAAATAGCCAATCGTATCCTGCTAAAGTTCTAGTGTTTAAAATCCTGCTCATATTTTACCTGGGGACTGATCTATTCGCGTTAAAAAAATACTGCTGAAAAAAAACGCAAGTTATGAAGTTTAAAGAGCTCCTTCAGAAATCAATTGCAGCTAAACTTTTTGCAATGAGCTTTTTTGAACGCGGCGTTGAGAAATACAATTGTGAAGGGAGTCTAAGACGTCCCTACATAAAGGACTGATTCCGAGGAACAGAGGTTATTTAGGGTATCCTTTAAAAATGTATCCATTTCCAAGAGGATACATTTTTTATGTATTGGGCTAGTGGATACATCACACAAGTCTTGTGTACAAAATATTTATTATATGTAGTATTACGAAATTGGTACCAATATTATGGATATTATCATAATGAGCACTATTGATCTGTATTACAGTTAGGAGTGGATTTTTGGTGTGCAAAGTGTATATTCGAAGCGAACATTAGATATAAAATCAATAAATTAGTTGTCTATAACCTTAAGAAGTTATATATATTGGGTTTGAAATTTGCTTCATGAAAGGATTGAAAAATTTTCTCCTAATTTTAGCAATTTAATATTGGTATTATATTTACAGAAATTCAATAGTAGTGAGAAGTCATTTGCATGGAAATATTATCGGTATTTATGTATAGACTATGTGATGCGTTCGGTGAAGAATAGGATTAAACTTCAAAACTTGATAATAGGAGTTTCGTGGCAAATATATTTCAATTATTTTCATAGTATCATCTGTATTTCATGCAAAGATAATCAGAAGTATCTTAATCAACTGTTTCATCTCAACAAATCAGTTTACAAACTTTATGCTCTTCCTGAATAGTTTCAAAAGTGACAGATACCATTTCATTCATCGAAGGAGTCATATGTATATTATGTTTATAAAACTGTAGAAAGAATATAAAAAACTCCCTGTTATCCCTTTACCGCCCAAGACATATTGTAGGCCAAAGTTGATTTTTTTGATAGTTTTTTAGGAATGAAGGACTAAATAAAATAATCCTTTCATTTGTATTTCTTAAAAAAATCATATATCATTTGGGAACAGTTTCGGTGATTTACATTTAATTTTACGCCTATTATTGCTAAATTATGATTAAATGGACTTAAATAAAGACATTATTTTAATGTTCTCACAAAAGAACGGTGGTCGTTAAAAGGTGAAATCGTTCACCTACAATACTTGAATGGCAATCAGTATAGACTCATTCAGTGCCTACTAATTGGCAATTGATCATTTGATCGGTAAATAATTGCAGCGTACACAAAGAAAATTGGACCTGCATGAATCCTAAGTCTTTAAATCCTTTGATTTATCACCGAATACATTGGTTGGGTAACGAATTTGAATGCTTCTTTCAGATCAAGTTTTAATATGCCTATAAAAGTTAATCTAGTGATATTATTTTTACTAAGAAATTCAGTAAATGTAATTAAATATTAGATGAAAAAGGATAAAAACTGAGTAACCTCAAGGCTGCTTTCTCTTGCACTAAATAATGGTATCAAAACTTTAAATTACAGTGTATGTGAATAACATAATTCAAAGCATCAGAAATTTATTTTTGTACAATGTTGTAAAATAAAACTATGAAAAAAGTAGTAATGTAATTTAGTGTATAATCGGTTTACAGGCTTTACATTTCTCACAGGAGTCTCACTTACTTCACTAATACTCATATTGCGTGATCAAAAAATCACGCGAATAGAAAAGTGTATTTCTACTTATCAATATTATTGAATTATACAATCAATATATAAATGAGGAAATAATTTCATCTGTTGTTAGTATAAATTCATATTAGTAATTGCTGACATTAATAAAAAGACTTGACATATTTTGAAAAGTCTGAAAAATAATTATTTCAAAACTATATTTCTCTAAAAAAAATGATAAATAATAATTCATTATATCAATAATTAATTCTAATTATTGTATTTATATATTGCAGACTTGTTTTTATTTTTGGTACTAAGTCTTAATTTATTTAGATAAAGACGTTATGGTAGAGTCATAGAAGATAGAGAGGGTTCAAACAAAATCTTCTATGGCCACAACATTGCTACTTCTCTAGGAAGATATCGAACTAGATTTCATAAAGTATCTAAGTTAGAACAGTCAAAACTATCCATATTTTTCTTGTTTTTATGAAAATATATTGTATTTCTAAAAGGAGAATTCATACGTTATTATATCAATAGTTGAAGTGCAAGTGTTCTCATTAGGCAAATCGTTTAGCTAATCATTAAATTTTCTCTGACTTGATATCGAAGACTATGAGTTGAATGAAAGAATAAAAATTAGCTCTAACTTTAATATTTGATTTAGAAACAACCTACAAGAATTAGTAATAAAGTTATTAATAGTATTTGTATTTCAGATTGCTATAGTTATGATAAAGTTTATGAAGGAATATTGGAAGGAAATAATTCGATTGATATCTTAACCCTAACGAGTTTGATGTGTGTTTTCTAGGAATATCCTTTTCAAATTACTTTACATCTTTCATGTCATTTCTTTCAACTTACTGGCCAAATACCAAATATATTTTTGTATCTAAAAGTCTAAAAATATTTAGGTTTCGGCGTAAAGCAGTTTAAATCACGTTAATTATGAAATTAATTGTACTTTGGTGACTTGTGGCATCGTAGAAATACAGTTTGGTCGGCCTATAAGAACAAATCTCTCCAAGTCTTTATGGAGTACACACACATGCGCGAGATTTGATAGGGTCACACTCCACCCAATCACATGCTCTGATCTTTCAGTTGCCAATTTCTTAAATACCTTTGTATTTATTTCTTCTATATGTTAAATATTTTTACTTACAAGTTAGTTCACATTAGTTTAGTCTATATGTTATCAACTAGTAAAAAGTACAGTACTAATAAGACATGTGCAGTACTGATAAGACATGTGAGTTTAACACACAGTCAAACCTTCCCGTAAATTCGTATAGTCAAACTCATAAGAATTAAAAATAATTCATTGCTAAATTACTACCATATAAGTCTATTTTTCAATATTATGATGGTAAAATATCTTCTTATTTTTTCGATACTGCATGATATGCAATAATACAATATAGGGGGTAAGGATTCTTAATTGAGTTTAATAACAATTGTTTTCTCGTCAAACGTATACTTTCAATAATCTCTTATAATCAATTCACCCTTTTTCTCCTCAATTAAATAGAATAAATTATCGCGTATTTTCTTTCACAGAAAAAATGCAAATTGTTCCCTCACTCCATTCTTTTCTTCATTCAATATCAATTAATGAATTGCAGGGAAAAAAATAAAGAAGGGAATACATGATTTTCTATATAAGCAACATTATCTATTTTATGAATACAAATTGTAAATAAATGAACTATGTGTTACAAATAAACAACAATAAAAGTATAATACCACTGTACGCATAACAATAAACGCACATAGAATAACACTGTACTCTTTCCAGAATAGGTATGACTTTAAAAGATAAAAGGTCGAATAACAATATATAGTTAAACATAACTGTATTGAATAGTCAGCTTGTACCACAACCACCAAATAGCATTACAGTTATTCTTTGATAAAAAAAAAACAGTGAGAAGAACACCTGCAGGATCCATTTGATGGCAAGCGTCTATACCTCCTTGTTCTATTTGATGGCATTCGTCCACACCTCCATGTTCTGTTTGATGGCACGCGTCCACACTTCCAGGTTCAATTTGATGGCACGCGTCCACATCTTCAGGTTATATTTGATGGCACGAACCAAACCTCCAGGTTCCACATGATGGCACAAGTCCGTACCACACCCTTGTTCCATTTGATGGTACGCGTCCGGTGAGCGAAAATTTCGGTCTCGGAATATTCTGTCACGGAAATTTCAGTTTCAGAATTATAAATGACAGTTAAGTAGTTTACTGTATCCGCTAGTTTGTTGTACTGCACACTCCATGATTCTTTAATTCCTGGCAGGGGTTTGGTGGTGGCATGCCTCCCGATACATCTAATTGATCAGTTTTATTTATACCTGGGACCGAATATTCCGAGACAGATATTTCCGAGACCGAATTTTCCGGTCAAATCTCATGTTAAATATATGTCAAATAATGTCAAAATTACTAATGTTACATATCATTTTACAAATATTAATGATGTTATCCACCTTTAAAAAATAGACTACACATTCCAGTACTCATAATTGCAATTTTTTCTATTACTGTTCTTTTATAACATCATCATTAACTTTGACCGAGTTTTCCACGATTGGATTTTTGAGACCTAATTTTCCAAGACCGAAATATCCTAGAACCCACTTGTCCACACCACCAGGTTCCATATGATGGCATTCGTTCACACCTCCAAGTTCCATTTGATGACACGCTTCATCCCTTCAGGTTCAATTTAATGGCACGCGTTCTCACCTCCAGGTTATATTTGATGGCACGAGTCCACCACTCTAGGTTCCACTATTTGGCACGAGTCCAATGCTGGAAATGTTTGATAATATTTTCCATAAGAGGGAATCTGTGAAAGACGGTCCAGTTGGAAGAACAGAGATTGATTTATATGGAAAAAATTTCATCACGAGAAATAATGCCTGTGTTTAACACAAAATCACAATATGTTGTGTAAATAGATATTACTACTTGCAATCGTTGAGTGGATGGGTCAGTCTACTGAGTGAACCGACAAACAACCACCTCTTCGTGGTGAGTCCTTGGTTATTTTGTAAATTCAGCATAATCTGTGAGCTGTAATAATGAATGATTGGAAATAGACTCGTTGGCACCCGAACATATTAGAATTATGCGGGTTGGTAGCGATAAAAGATACGAGAAGCATTTCTCGTAATATCAAGAGCTTGGACATTATTTAAAATTGCAAATTTATAAATGAACAATTATATTCTAAATGTTCAATAAATACTGATTTCATAGCTAATTTCCGATTTTTCAAATGTGTTGGTGCCACCTAAAGATAATCGAATATTGGGTTTTTGTTGTGGTATTTGATATGTTCACTGTCCAGCTCTTGTTTACTCTAATGGGAACTACTTAGTGCATGTAGAAAATAATTACAAAAAAAAATATTTACTGTTCTTAGAAAATACCTCATTTCCTCAAAATTTTTGAAATCTTCCATTGCTAGGCGGCACCTGAAGATATTATTCGATCGAGCTAATACATTTTTTTATGGTTGTCCACAAGTTTCCCACTCTAGTGCTAATCAGTTTGAGAAAAAAAAGGGAAAAATGATGACACTAATCCACTCCTCCTAGTTCTATTTAATGGCACGCGTCAATACCTCCAGGTTTCATTTGATGGCACGGTTCCACGCCTTCCATCTAACAATTTGTAATGCTCTGATTTAGGTAATGGATGAATTTGAGTGAGTTAACAATAAATTGATTAATCCGCAAACTGTATTAACATTGTTTGAAGCTCAATTTGAAGGCCTGATTCTATTCAGCTGACAATATCTGTCCTATTAGTTACCGTTGGTTTGTCAACAATAACTCAATTGATATCATGCAATTTGCTCATATTTAATTAGATAATTTATTTAATTGAAATTCCTTACTTTGATGTTGAAGCTCAAATTCAACTATAATATTGTGTATGATCTATCAACTACAGAATATCAATTAACTAGATAAATTATTTTAAACAAAACTAATAAAGCAATGGAAATAATCAATATGAAGTTTATTTGTGATATTACTAATGTGGTTAGCATATTCTTATAGAGCGGTGGTAACTTTAATAGATATAGACTGATTCTTAATATGGATATACACATATATCAAATAAATTTGCTACAAGGAGGTATTTATTCGTACTCGCACTTTAGAAGTCGTTGAGCTTTGAACTCCTAGATATCTTGTTACATCAAAATACTTTCTATGATAATTTAACCCGAAGATGAGTGTTAAATCAAAGGCGAGAAGATTTATAAAATATAGAGTAAAAGTTTGTTTTTAATGAAATTATATATTTTTAGATATAATTTGGATCTCGTTAAACATATTCGTAAAATTTCGAATTCAAGACAATCTCGTCGATGTTTTCCATGTGGAATGTCAGACGATAGACTTAAATTCTAAATTTACCGTTGGATTTTTTTTAAGTCATTTACAGTCGAATATACCTACAAAATATTTTATTATTGATTATTAGCGGATATAATCGCTGGCGTTTGCCGATTCCAATATGTCATTATAGGTAGTCTAAGGTTTTAAAATGCACAGAAGAAACACAGTTTTCCTGTCCCCCGTTTTACAATTGCATATCAACCTCGATATCCTGTCCCCTGTTTTACAATTGAAAATCAACTTCCAGATCATGTCCCCCGTTTTACAATAAACATTAACATCCACAACAATTTCCCCGTTTTCAATCCATCTGTCATCCCTGCACACATTCCGATTCCTCATTAGTAAAGTCAAAGAGACGGCACTCGAATGATGATTTTGTATTCCTTTGAAAAAGAACTCATTTACTTGATTAGAGAGTAGACTCTTCAGACAAAAGAGACACTAAAAATACTTCAAAATGAAATGCATAATAAGATCACGTGGGCTTCGGGTAGAAAAGATATCAAGTTAAACGTAAAAAGAAGTTGTAAAGTAACATTAAGAACTCAGAACTGATCCAACGTTTGGATTTTTATTTGTATTTCATAAAAAATGTTAAACCTAACTTTCTGAACACTGTGAACCTATATAAGTGATGAGAAAACTGCGATACTATCTTGTACAAGGCTGTATCCAAAAATATGCTTGATATTTGATTATTAAAGTATAAAGAATGTCCTGAATTTAAAAATCTAATTGAGGAATTTTCAGGACTCACCTACATAGAAGTTAATGAATTCATTTTGTGAATTTCAAAGGAAGACACGGGAGTGTTTTGCAGCTTCTCCAACGACTGATTAATTGAACCGATCTTCTTACGTGAGAGATTCTCAGCCATTTTTCAGGAGGTGAATAATTCAGAAAAATAGGAAGGAAGGAGGGAGGGAAGCTAATCCTATCGCAGGGACGGTACACCGAAAAGAAAAGTAATGTTTCGAGGGGACAGTTGAAGATCATCAGTAGTATTAGAGCAATTTCATCTCAAACTGGAAATTGTAGGTGATGGATACCTAATCTTCCAGTTAATTTGAAAAAAATGATCAATGGAATTATTTTCATGCTACCCAAGAATAAAGAGAAACTGTGAACTCATTCTGTCCTTTCTGAAACACTTCTTTAATCGATGTGAAACTAACTATGAATTTCTCATAACAGATAAACCAAATAGCGAAAAAATAATTATATAAACGTAAGTATTATTGTGAAAAAGGTTAAGATGCGTAATTATTATCATAAATTAAACTTCTTCATACTTGTAAATTGTTTCTATTTCACTTAAACAATATGGTTTGCTAACAATAACCTTTTGTTTAGGAACAATTATAGTAAATTTGAGATTCAATGATGGCATAGGAACCACTTTCTACACCAATGTCATTTGTATGGATTTTATTATTACATCAACACATGATTTCATTCAAAAATATTTATATATTTTGATTGGTCTCGGACCTTTTTTTTAAGAATTATTTAGATTTAAACACAGCGATTAATGTACAGAGGAACACAAAATAGTTTAAAAAATAGAATCATAATGAAATAAATTCTAAATAATATGAATGGATCTCAAAACGCTTGTAACCTGCACTGCATGTAACCAATATGTATCATTTCAATTCAATTTGAATTGAAATTAAGTTTATAGGTTTATCATCTATATGTATGTCATAATTAAGTTTACTTTGACTTTATTTAATTAAATGGAAGAAACTTAAATTTATATATTAGAAAATTTAAATTATCCTCTTCTTTAACAATATTGAATAAGTATGATTAGAGTTTATATCAGATAAATAGTTTTATATAAAATAGGAAAACAATAAATACAACTGAATTAACAAAATATACATTATTATTATTTAAAAAGTTCATTCATTATTAAACGAATGAAACTATAATGTTGGATGAATAACACAATCCCAAATATATTTATGAATGTGTTGCAGAAAATTTCACCCAAACATAATCTTCTATGAGCCACTGTAACTTTTAACTGGAATGCAACATGGGATATAATAACTTATTTAGCCAATGATAATACGAAGCCATAAATTTTAGAAGGAATTACCTACGGCTAGATATTGAAACGTTACATTCACTAAATGAATTAACTGCGGTTAAATAACAAAGTGTTACATTCAGTAAATGAATTAAGTGGGGCTAGAGAGCAAAGTGTTACATTCACTAAATGAATTAAGTGGGGCTAAATAGCAAAGCGTTACATTCATTAAATGAATTCCTCTGAAAGCAAGAAAATTTAAAGCTAAATTTGTTTGTAAATCTACAGCAAATGTTACAAAATATAAAGTGACTAAACTCCATCCCAACACAAATCACATTTCAGCAAAACTTTTTTCTCACTTTGCTTAATTCGAGGTGAAAATTGAACTTTGAAATAGAGGAATAAATCATGTTGAAGACGTAATACATTTCCTTTGTAGTTTTACCATTTGTTGAGAAACACTATTTAATTAAATAGATTATGATATGATGATATGAATCGTCAAAAAATTATAGTTATCAAGTGAATAAAAAAAGTGTTCTGGATATACACACATCACCAGTAATGATAGTTTCCATACCATCATCTTAAGTAATGATAGTTTCCATACCATCATCACCAGTGACGATAGTTTCCATTTCATCATTTCCAGTAATGATAGTGTCAACACTATTATCACCAGAATGATAGTTTTCATACTATCATCACTAGTGATGATAATTTCCATACTATCCCTTCTCATTTCCTCTCTCTATCACCCTAGTGATTATGATAATAGTGAGATAAATTTCTCATTGATAGAGATTGTAAGTGGAAAGAATATCTTTCCATCAGTTAAATTGAAATCATCACCATTTTCCATTCAGAATTAGCATGGAGATAGTAGTGTCAAAGATACCAATTCTCTCTTGGAATTATCTCTTAATTTTGGCATCAACGAACTGTCGATCAATTCCAATTTGTCAATTTGAAAGCCACCGATAAATCTGATTAGGGGCTTCATTGAGTGTCGTCTCAATTTTATAAAGCGGCGCTACAGTCTCCGCGGATATAATTTCTGTCGCGGTAGACACGCTAAATTGCTTTCAATTCTGTGATACTTCGACGGGATAAGAGTTTGGAAAGATCTCTTTGGGATAAATATCACTGTGTGCTTCAGCATAGCCAATTAGGAAACTGTAATATTCGGAGTACTTCAAGGCATATGTAAAAGGCATTTATTCAATTATTGAGTGGTTAATAAATTGAGTTTGGACTTATATGTACTTTTAAAAATATTCAATTCAATTTAGGTTATAGTTATTTATTACTATAAAAGGTAAGCTACGAGTTATCGGATGGCTTTAAATTCTGAATGAGTAATTGAGATTCTATTATACACACGTGATTCATTATCCGAAGGGTATTTTGATGTCTTATATGTATAGCTTTTGCATTCGTTATACCTTATATAAGAATTCTAATACTATACATTTCTGAATATTTAAATATTTGAATGGTTCCAATAAGAGGAATATTACACATGAAAATTATATATTTAGACTCTATTATATATAATTCAATTTACTAAAACATACAATATTTGAAAATGTTATAATAAAAATAATAGTTTCTTATAAATTTCTATCACAAAGGAAGAGAAAAAATCAGAGATAATGAAGGGAGGAGAGGTATGGTCAGAATCCAAATTAATATGTCTAAGTGGGTCGAACACGACGCTTCTCATTACATAAATATCAGAAAATAGTCTAAAAAAGTGCACCAGTTTGAAAAGAACGTATCTGAAACGGAATACATTCGCGAAGTAAATTTTCAAATAATTTAATTGATATTATATTTGTATATTAATTATTGGGAGATAATTAAATTAAGCAATGTACACTGTACATGGGCTAAAATTGAACATTTTGGAGATGAGAATATGCTTAGCCCCTTCCACACGGGGCGTTTTTTCCACAAAAAATGTAATATGAAAAAACGACAAGTTTAAGAGGACATACAAATCACACACCTTTAAAAGAAAAACGCTCGTGTGAAAGGTGCCTAAGCTCGTTGCTGTCTGATGGGACACATACGTCCCAAATAAACTTCTATTAATTATATATTTTCCATGTGTCTGACATATCACATTAGGTCCCTTTCACATGGGCGTTTTTTTCATGCCGTAGCAAAATAAATTGTACAAGAAAAGGCGCTACAGCAGAGTAAACGATTGCGTTTTGTGTGTCAGCTTCACTTGGGCGTTTTTCATGGTGGATTTTTGATGCTGTACCGTGAAAAAAACGCTCCGTTTGAAATATACCTTAAAGAATAATTAAGCAATGCATTTACGTTCAAAACTCATTAGGATGAATATTTAAGAAATTGCATTGTGTGGTCCGTTATTTCCCTTTTTTTATATACGTATTATGATTAAAAATGAAATGAAGATTAGTATCATTATCAAAAATACATTTTTTGAAACATGTCCCAAATTTTCAGTTATAGAATTCAGTATACCTCGATTTGCAGATGGTAAGTTTCTGAAGGTTGATTTCTTGAAAACATTTTGATGGAATTACATAAAAAAAATGACAAACAATACATTCTCAGTGTAGAAGAAAGAACCATTATGGAAGTAATAATATAGACAGAGCGATATGGTGTTAGTTACGGATATTATTTCAGCAATATCTTCAGCAATCAATCGGAAGAGGTTCCATTTCTCCAATATACCGATAAACAATTTCTATATTAGCAGCTGTTTATTTTGTAGACAGATGGACGAAGATAAAAAATATGAAGTGAAGATCATATTTATTGAACAAAAAGTGTAATCAATTGATATTATTGAGAATTAAGTTTATGTTATCGAACATTAAGTTTACTTAATTGGTAATAGGTAATATTTACCAAGTAAAATGCATTAAAATTCTTTAGACGCTATCGGAAAATTATGCTAATAATGTAGATAATGTTAATGTTAAACAATTTTTTCTAATAAACTAAAAATATACAACAAGTAAAGAAAAGATACCAGTAATATATTCATCTATTTGGTTTAGCGTCGATCATTATTAGTTTAAATTTCATTTTTTTATTCATTCGATATTGATAGAAATCAACGAGTATAATTACAATGTAATTTGAATATTATCTGTATTTAGATATTATAAATTAATCGATTTGCATTTATTTAGTCTGATGTATATTTTTTTAAACTTAAAATTCATAAAAACTTTTAGATCTCAATTCCTATTTTAAATATATATTTTGTACAAAAATCCATTACATCGTTGGAGCAAGTAAAGATAACGGACCAGAAACGGACCAAGTGAAGTTAACGGAGTAGAAATGAAGCTGGTAAAGTTAACGGACCAGAAATTCAGATAGTAAAGTTAACGGACCACAAAACTTTTTTTAGTTTAAAAAAATATTTGCTTTAGTATTTCATAAATTTACATCCGTATAAATAATAATATTAATGACTATACATCGATTTTGCATATATTATTAATAGAGTTGATAAAAACGTGGCCTATTTTGAAGTAGTGAAGAACGATTAGTAAAAAGAAGGGAAAAAATTCTACTTAAATCCTTTAATGTGGTATCTATGATTCCAAAATTATATTTTTATTCCAATTATTGGGAAAAGGGAAATAATTTAACCAAGAACACGCACTCTCGGTCAGAAAAATAAACTGGCTTTAGTTATACAAGTAGGAAGTTACGTGTAAGAGTTTTATTGCATTTCTAAATAGATACAATTTTTTTATTCAAAAGCCTAAGGCTTTTACAATTTTGAGGCACGGAATTAAGTGTTCTTGCATTCGATTTTCCAAGAAAATCTTCACGAAATGCTATAAGCGTTTTTTTTTATTTTGGAATATTTTTTTCCGAATATTGAATATTTTTTTTCTTTTCACAGAAAAATCAATATTTCGAAATAGTGTCTTGTAGATAAAAGAATGCGCTTCGAAATTGAAAAATTGCACAAAACCGTAGAGTCAAAATTGTTGAAACCTTGAGCTTAACCTTAAACAGTTCGAAATTCGTTCGAAATTCGAATAACTCGTATTCTATGGGTTCAATAGAAAAAATGTCATGAACAAATATGATGGAGAATTCAATTTTATATTTGGTAACCAGGTTTCAGAACCGTAGCTTCATTAATAAAAATGTTTTCAAAAACAAGGTACGGTGCCCTTACCTATTATGTTGGAAAAGTTTTTGTACCGCCCAAAGAAGTACAGAGATCCAATAGATTGTGTGCAGCTTCTCTGTAGCATAGTGACATGAGCTTCCGACTTCTATGAGTGAGTTCGAGTCGTGCACTGGCACTGTGGGCTATATGCCCGGTGTGAGAAGGTGTTTATATACTGGCAACGATGGACTCAACAGAGTATTAATATCCCTATAAGAAATTTAAGGGCGATCTTCAGACGAATAAGATGGAGCCCTATATAAAAACTAGAGGCCCTCTCATTGCTGAGAGGCCTCTCTGCAATGATTTAATTTGTTGTAATAATCTCCTCTCCCCAAATTGTCTCTGCAACCCTCCTAATAATACTATATAAAACGTTTTCATTCATAAACAGACTCTTGCAATCTCTATCAATGAGAAAATTATCTAATTTTCATCATCACTGGGAGTGATGAAGAGAAAAAATGATCTGCAAACTATATAGATACTTTCTAGATCAATTTGCTGCCATTAGAATCTCAGAACTTATTTTCTTTACTTTTATTTTATGATTATATTGTTGTAATTATTATTTCATTTTCTTCTTATAATTTTGCGTTAACTTCATTTCCTTCTCAAATTCTTTTATTTATATCATTCTCATAGTATATTTTTCATTGATTTGATTTTCCTGAAATATTTTATAATTTATTTTATTAGATTCCTATATTTTTATTCATTTTCTTCTTATAAATTTGGATTTTTATATATTTTCTTCTTTTAAATTGTTTCTTGTATTAAATAATTTTAGCTTTTTCATTATTTATTGATGGAATATTTTATTTTCTAATTTAAATCCTTTTTTCATTACTTCTTGCTCTAAACTTTTAATTTCATTTATGAGTTTATTTCTTTTAAAAATGCTGTTTTTATTCAATTCCCGACAATAATTTATTCATACACATGTAAATTGAGCTTTCAAATTAAGGGTATTTATTTATCATTAAATAAAGAAGAGAGGAATATTAATCTAATTTATTCTATTTTATCAACAAAGAAACTCGTGTGTGTTTCAATTTTAATCTGATATATTGATGATTAACTAAATTAATTTTGTTACCTATCAAATTAGATGGTAGACTGCATTTTAATACATATTGTATCATTAGTTTGCTATAAAAATCAAATTCAGGACAAGAACCAACATTTAGATGAGTATTCACTGAAGTACTGAAATCTGATACAATACATGCTATCTTTGAAACTAACTCAAACCCTTTAGCAAGCCACTTTTTTTTTCTTCTCTGACTTTGAAAATAATATTTAATAACTTTTTTTGAGTTTAGACATCAGTGAAGATATAAAAATAATTTGATGAGAATATTTTCTTTATAAAAAGAATTGAAGAGGACACATATGGCCAGTTGGTCCCATGGGTCTACTAAATGAAAGGAGACACGACTGTTCACCTGGTCGCTAAAGGGTTAAGTATTTCTGTACAATAAAATATAGTCTACGTAGATTACTAAGATAAATTTAAATTGCAAAGAATAACAAATTCTTATGTTACAAAGAATTATTAAGAATACTAAGTTCCCCTCTGAATACTTGGCCAGTCATGACCGTAATTATGAATGATTTGATAATATCTCTATTTAAATTATCTAATTATTATACAATTAACAATCTAATTAAAATATTAATTGCGTCTTTCCAGAAATGTATTCTGATGTTAAAAAGTTTCAGCAACTAAAAACATAACCATTTCTTCTGAATACAAAAAAATATGCAAAGATGCATTTAGGTAACAATATTTATCGAGGCAACATTGCTTCATTACTGTAACGATATTGGGACAATTTTTTAAAAATAATAGCACTTTAGTAACTGTATTGGGAATTTTGTAACTGTATTGGTAGTGTCGTAATAATGTTAGGAAAATATAGCCACAGAAAATAAGCTACCTAGGAAAGATAATTAGATTCGTCTATTTTTTAATCGCATTCTCTTAAAAATAATCAAATATTATCAAGAAGGTTCTTACCTTTTTTTAATTTTTTAATATTATATACCTGAAATATAGGAGAACTAACCTCGCTTTCGTTCTTTTTATCTATGAAACTTGACGGCTGGAATTGACACTCCGTAATAATCAGAAGATGGATAAAAAATAGCATCTCTCCAAATAGAACTTAAATTCACTTCATGGACAATTTTTGAAGTTGATTTTTTATTGTTTTCCATTTATTTTATCTGATGCCTTCTAAGTAATATTATTTGCAGACATTTCTTAATTGTAATAGAAATTGTATAAGAATACATTAGTGTAAGTCTTGAGTATATGACGGTTCTACATATTCAGGTATCATGAATATATATTTTAATACATGTTCAGAAACATGGAACTGATTGTTATCAAGGAATTTACACAATATTGTTCATGATATTTACACAAAAGTTAGAAATAAAAAAAGAGCACATTATTAATCGTAAAAATATATGAACGTTAAAATAAATGGACTCTCAAGTACAAATATTGACTACATTCTTCTATTTTAAATCTCTGCCAAAAAATACTTTGAACACAATATACCTTTAGTGACATTTTTATGTCGGGCATATCTTTTGAAATAAATCCTGTTGTAAAACTGACTTTTGGATTTCTTTTCCTTTTTGGACCGCGTTCTACTGCAGCTCAGGTGTCTTTCGCACTCTCTTTTATTGCTATTGCCTTAATAAAAGTGAAAATTTTATTACTCGGAATTTGTAGATGCTAACATTAATATCTGTAGAATAAATGAAACTAGTCAATTCAAACAGGTAATAAAACTCACCTATGCTTAAAAATATGACTATAAAATCTCTTAATGTTTCCGCACTGATTTTTATTATAATTAATTAATAATTTTAATATCAAATTTTGTCAGCGAAATTCTACAGAAATGCATTTCATATTCTATTTCATTCTCTTCAGTGAATCATGTAAAATAATGTGGTGTAAAATAAATTACTTCACGATGACAGGTTCTGATTGGTTATTTCTATCATGACAATGTCATTTATCAGATAACATTTTTCATTATTTTTAACTAAGGATAACCATGGAAAAGTCAGAGTTTGGCAATCAGTCATCGAAAGGTAAAGAACAACTTGATTTTATTCACTCATCTATTTTAGCTCAGGATGATAAATTTATATTGCGATGAATAATAAAAAAAGAAGCTTACAGCATAGAAAATTTAAACAGGGTAGGAAATTTGAACATAATTGAGAATTTGAACATGATTAAAAATTAGAACATAATTATTCAAAATTTAAACATAATTGAAAATTTGAAAATAATTGGAAATTTGAACACAATTGAATATTTGAACATAATTGAAAATTTTAATATTAATGCAACTTTGACCTTTATTGCAAATTTGAACATAATTGAAAATTTTAATATAATTTGAAATTCAAACATATTATAAAATAGAACATAACTACAAATTTGTCCATAATTTAATTTTGACATTAATTGAAAATTTGAAAATAGGTAATAGAAAGGTGACATTATTGGAAATTTGAATATAGTTGAAAATTTGAACATAACAGAATGTTTGAATATAATTGAAAATTTGAGCATAATTGAAAATTGGAACAATTTTGAATATTGGAACACAATGAAAATTTGAACACAAATTTTATAGTTGAGAATAATGTCATTATTCACACATGTTATTAATACAAATAACATCAGATGAAACTAATTAAACGGTTTTCAGTATCTTTGGTTATTTTGAAAAGGAATTTTTATCTCAATTAAACAATTCAGTCACGAATAAAATAAAACAGGATGAATATGGCGTACTATTCATCTTCATTTCTTTCAGTTTTTCTCATGTCAAATTGTCATAGATCCAAAGAATACTGAAAGTTTCCAGTTAGGCACGAGTATGTATAATCTCAATTCTTTACTTCCCGTCTAACACTACCTCACCATTTCTTTTCTCATAATGTGATTTACTTTTTTTCGTTCAATTCAATGCCATACTGTGTACTTCAGCTGTGTACTTTAACTATATCTTTCAGCAGTGTATTTTGATTCTTGGAATTAATCACAAAAGGATACTGATTTCGTTTTTATTATTATTTTACTTTCTGATTCTTTTTTTTATTCTACTTTCTATTTCATAATTAGTTTTATTTCTTTTACATACATTATATGTATGTTGTATATGATCTGCTATATACAATTTCATTCATAGCAGGTGACTTTCATTTGTTTCGAGATCAAAAAAGCTACTTTATTTTTCATTTTTTAGTGACTTTTCTTGGCTCTTCTCTCACGAGATCAAAGGCAAAAATAGCGGCATTTATTCCTTTCAAAATCTTGGAGTTTGGCTGTCAATTCGAATCAAACTGGAAGGACTCGGATTGTCAGGTAATATTTTCGAAATATAAATGGTTGAGGAACACGTGGGGTTAGTTTTATTTGAAACATTATTATATTTTAAATACTAATAGTCATCGATAGTAATACAGAAGTGAATTATGGCATATTTTTTTAATGAATAATGGAGATATAAATTATAATTAATTATATCTTTACTTTTATGTTTTTCTACTACTGGTGATCCATTCATTTTGTATCAAATGCGTCTAAAGAAAAGTCTTTGACAAATAACTTCCATAACTTCCAAAATACTTTACAAAGTTTGACAAGTTTTTAAAAGTTCGAAAATCGTTTCCTATTTAGATGAGGCATTTTCTTCATCTAGTTCAAGTTCTAGGTCATTAAGAATCGAATGGAAGAGAAGGGAGATCAAGATCTAATTTCATTTGAAAGTTTTTATAGATCTTGATCATTATCTTTGGTCATCCTACATTTGAGAATTTATATGACGTTTTATTATGTAAAATTAATAGTTGTAGAATCGAAGAATTATATCCTATTGGAAGGTAACGAATTTTCGTTATGATTCAGAAAGAGTTTTTGTTTTATTAACACCGTGAAGATGGAATTACCACCATTCATAGGATTTTTATCATGTTCAAGTTAAATGTTATTAATAATAATTAAAAAGGTGTTGGAACACACGGAATATTTATGTGAATCAGAATTTAAATTTAATTCAAATTAAACATTGTTCTTTATTCGGTAATTTGATAGGAAAAATAAGCATAGGCTGCTAATTGGTTCATTATCATATCATGTTTATCATTACAACTGAATTACTGAACAGTACTGAGATATTATATCGCAGATCATTAATTAATCAGTAAATATTTAAATTCAATTTTCAGATTAGCATATTTATGCTAACAACTATTAACAACAATTAACCATTAACAACTTTTTACTTGAATTTATAATCAAAAGCTTAATTAACTATTATGTAAATTAGAAAAAAAACGAAAACAAGGTAATAACGCATTTGTTCCATAATAAATTCCATTGTTGATTATGCAGTCAGATTCAGGAAAACAAAGGAAAAGGGGTCGGGGTTTATTATTGAGTTTTCATTTGATCGAAATGGTACAATTTGAATTTTAATATTCCATAATTTCTTTAAGAATCAGAAAGAATTTATTGAATAATGTAAACTAACACTAATTATTAACTGTTCATGCTAATAAAATTGAATATTTCTTGAAACTTAAATTACATTTTGCAGCTTTCAATTCTATCACATTTTTAGAGGATTTCAGTTTTGAAAGACATGGAAACAATGTACTTACACTACATAACTTCTAATATTTTCAAGAATAAATTGCATTGGAAAAGGCAATATCACTTAACTGTTCAATTAATCCACAATTTCTCGATAAAGATTTAAATTTTTGTTAAATATTTTTGCTTTGTAAACTCACTGCATGGAATGAAATGAATTTCACATGAATCATGATTAAATATAGTTATATTTCAATCATAAAATTCATTTAATTCTGTCTTTTCAAGTTTTATTGATAGGATACTTTGCTTTGAAGTAATGAAATAAACAGAACTAAAATATATTGATTTATTCTAAAGATAAAAGAGATTATTTTTCCATATTTCGATTTTACTTAAAAGATTCTAGAACCACAATAAAGCTTTGTTTAAAAATATAGCCATTTGTTAAACCAAATAAGAACATTTAAGAGTCCCAGTTAACTGCCTAAATCTGACTGCATAATTAATGAAGGTTTTCATTATGGAGCCGCCGTGATATTCTCCTTAATCCATTTTCTATCACATTTTTCTATATTTAATATAAGGAATACGATTAGCATATAATACATCTACTGTCATTACTTGCATGGTGACATTCATCAGTGTGAAGTTACCTTTATCTACTAGGCGCTTTTCATTTTATTCACATTCCTTGGTTAGTGACCTCATTCATGGAGTAGCTTTTCTGTATCCATAAGCATTGTCCAAGAATGATGGTATGTGACTTTGTTCATGGAACCACTTTCTTTTTTGACTGCTTCTTAATATCCCTTGCATCAATATTTTTCTTGACATCATATATATGACAATTGGCTTTGGAACAGATCTTCTTTAAATCCGTTATTAAATTAATATTAGTACTAATTAATATTTTTCATTGTTCACTATCATTTGATTTGCTGTTTCTTTAATTAACACCAACGAGTGAGTTTTCATAACTGATTTGGAAGTGAAAATTATGAAATTAAACAATGCAGGAGTATTTTTCAGTCATTTCTAAAATATTCGAATATTAATATTAATAAATAACAAACAAATGCAAGCCGGCTCATCAAGAATAATATTGTGTAAATTCAAATTACGAAAAAAAAAATCAAATTTGGGTCATTACTTAGTTGAACATATTTCATTAAATTAACCAATTAACCTTCTTATATTTATATTTTGAAGCTAGAAGATTCTTATTTGATGTCAAGAATTTAATTTAAAAGTTATATTACTTTTAGTCATAGCATTTTCCTACAGCATTTTATTACACTTCTGGCGATTAATTAGTACGTTATTTGAATTTAAATGTTTCCCAGAAATCAATCATATTGGGACAATAAAATATTAATTGAGAAAAAGTATTGTGCCATATTTTTTGTCCATCTTAATCTTTAATAGTCTTAAATTATATAATTATTCATTTTTCAACATGTGTTTAAGTAACATATTTTCCAATATCTATTGACTGAAAATACAGGTTTACATGTCAAAATAGAATATACTTCGTGTATATTTATATCATCAAATAACATTTTTACTGAACAATTGATTTTTTCGATCACTGACAATGATCATTGACAATGATCATTGACAATGTCTTAAATAGTTAAAGATACTTTCCTGTTACTTTCAGTATCAGATGTTACCTTTTTGCTGCTACGATCAAGTCTGTCAATACCAAAACTTATTGAATTCAAGTATTCACTGAAGATCTATGAGTATTGCAGGTTTCAAACATATACAATATTATATGATTTCTATTTTAAGTTTTATTAAAATATCATTCGTACAAGAATTTCAGTTTACAATATTTCAAATATTGTGAAATTATTTCAAATATTTTTACAACATTTTAAATAATGTTACAACATGTCAAATATTGTTGCAACGTTTCGAATATTGTTACAATATTTTAAATATTGTTACAAACAAGGTCAATGATACTCAAATAAAAATTGTTTCCTGGGTTGATATTACTGTCTCTACTTTTGCTAATCTATCTCCCTTCTAAAAACAGACACTGCTATAATAAACTAAAAATTAGTAGACTAAAAACTGCACACATTGAAGAGGCAAAACCGATCTTTTTCTTCGTAAATTTTTCATGTGTGGGGAAGACATGCGAAGGTGGAACGTACGAAAGGGAACTGGAATTAGAAATTATAGAGAATAACATAAATTGAGAGAATGCCATTATTATATTAGTTACTTATTTTTTTTTTGATACATTTAAAGTATGTAAAAAAAAGTATTTTCGTTCAATGCAAAATAATAAAAGTAAATGTGCAGTTAACTGATAAAAATGCCTAAAATAAATAATTTAGGTATTTAGATGTGTCAAAAATCTTCAAAAAGGAATTTACAATAAAGTTTGCTGCATTCTAAATAATCTGTTTGAAATATCTCATTAAATCAAAGAAATTATTCCTAATATTTTTTTTAAATGTTAAGGAAATTATTCTTAATACAGGCATCTCCCGCTCTTATTACGTCTCAGACTTACGACAAGTCAAATAGGTGTGGGTCATGTCTCAGACTTACATCACCTGGTATAGAAAATATTTCAGGAGTAACTTTTGTAATTTGTTTTTTAGTTTTCAATTAAGCCGTTTTCACTGTGACTGTTACAAACTATATAATCATGCATGTGAGATTGTTTTAGAAAATATATGATAAATAATATATCTACAGGAAAGGAAATTCAAATAAATATTTTAGTAATTTAGTGTAGAGTTTAAGTTTTTCTATTTTATATTCTATCTTCAATTCTTCAATATATATTGGAAATCTCTTTCGCAGACCTGTTCCTACCATTATTACATATTCGTTTCGACGCAATAATTATTTTCGGTATGAGATGAACTGTATAGATTTTTCTCATTTAATAATGGAATTGCTGAACTCTAAAACAATGGGTAATACTCTCAATACAATAAATGTATATTATAGGGTAAAGTAACCAGTGACCAAAAAGAACGTAAAAAACTGAATAGTTATTTATAAGGTTCGCATCTCCTCCAGATTGTAACTCTTATGTATGGCATATGTATATTTAATTATATATTTGGCATTAACTAAAATAATTTGGATCTATTATAGCCAACCCAATTTTTTGTCACCACCCACCACTATCATTCCTTTTTCTATGTGTATGACACTAATCCAGCAATGTTTCATAGTATGGATTAAGAATCGCGTGGAAACTTCTAAAATTTGAGGTTATCACTTAAGTTAACATGGACATAATTAAAAATTAATCGTTAATACATTAGCGAAAGAGATCACAGTGTGGAACATGGTACGTAGTATACAAAGATTTCTAAAGTGGATCCTTAAGCTGAATTGTACGATAAAATTGATTATTCAAAAATTGGTATTTCTTTTTTTCAAAATTGAACAGAATGCTATGTTTCATTTTAGATAAAGCCACATACGTAACAATGGAATTGAAAAATCAAACACTCATAAAATTTCTTACCTGTTCAATAACCTACTCTACATATATAACAGCACAATCTATAATTTTGCAATATTAAGGATTGTTACCGCAGTTGCACAAAATAATTTAAAACTATTATAAATTACTAAACGTAAGTACATTGTACAGTCCTAACATATATGCCGCGTCACTCCAAATTTAGATATTAATATAGTCAGTTATATAATCTTTTCTTTAATCCCTTGTTCGTAGAAAACAGAATATTGTAGGTATAAGAATTAAAAAAATCTAACTTCGGAACATGACTCACACTTAATACCCTTTTGTTGTAAGTGTGAGTCGAGATTTTGTTATAAGAGCGGGGTACGTGTGTATCTATTTAAAAACTATAGGGGAATTACTCCGTAAATTTGAATATCTTATTCAAAAATCTAAAGTCCGTTAATGGTTTATTTAAAATTAAAATTAACATTTTAGAATCTGAAATTTTGAAATCTTAATTTAAATTTTGAAATCTTAATTTAAATTTTGAAATCTAATTGAAAAATCTAAAGGCTGTATGGGTTTATCCATGACGTCACATAATTAATAAAAGTAAAAGTCATGAAAGGACAACTTCCAAATTGGTTTAAAAATTAAAATTAATTATAAATTTACATGAGAACTGGTCCATTTGGGCCATTCTATAGGTTACTGGGGTTAAGATAAAAACGTAAAATTTATTTTTGTCATATTACGGTCATTTATTTCACATTTTAGCTCAAAAAACGACGGATGTGAGATTTTCTGGTATTCAGCTCAAAAATGATCCGTCATGAGTTTCAGTAATATAATTAAGTAAATTGGAGGGAAATTCATTATTCTACGTGATTAATTTGCGTTCAATGGCTGCAGGCCTGAAGGGTAAACTTTGAGTAGATTAATGTAAGAAGTTGTTCTATCAAACTCAAAAAGAATGAAGTGATATAGAAAGTTAGTTTCTATTATTCAAATGGGTAAAGTTACGATAAATTATGTTATGAAATTTAATTATGTAGGACATTATATTTATGAATAATTATTAAATAAGTATATTGATATAATTTTCTTAGATTTACCGTCGTAGGTAGATTATCTTTTTATCCAAAGTTTTAATATCCGATCGAGAGCTGTTGATCGGAGATAATAATTTTTCAATTGTGGTTTGTTCAAAATATATTTATATTATCTATTGTTATTTAATACATCTTTAACCGCAGGATAATTCTCTAATAATAGTTTCCTGACGATGATATTAATGAAGTAATTGATAGTCTCTGTAGGTATAATCTATAGCTAAGAGGCTTAGTATTATCCGCAGAAATATCAGCTAATATATTTCACAATTCTTGTAATATAAATTCTTTATTAAAAATCCAAATTGAAATTAAGAATTAGTGAGGTATATTGAATTATAAACCAAGTTTGTGTAATATGAGAGTTTCTTAACATCTGTGCGAACAGTGGTGAATTTTTGCCTCAATTTACATATATTTAATCCAGAAAAATGCAAAATTTTAAGATTTTATGCAAATGAATCAACAGTTTCCCTTGTCCGGTTATAAACATGTGTTCATTTTTCTAAATAAGAAAATTTAAAAATATATAAAATACATTGTGAGATAGATATAAGTTTATTATATACATGTATATATATGAAACATTGTATAATAGACACATTACTTCCAAATACTATACCTTCTATTATATGGTTGATGCTATTATATTTTATTTACATATTATTTCCCTCAAAATATCAATGGCGTCTTCTGAGGTTGAAGAAGATCTCTGGAGTTCAAAACATTTCAAGAATGTTGGCGCTTTCAAATTACACGTCTTAATATTTTCATCCATATGATCCTACACTTTTTATGGTACATATTTGTAAATGTGGGCTAAAAAATAAAAATGAGCAGCTAATAGTATATGATCTTCAGAAATTTGTATACGCAGTTTCTACATCAGTGGTTCTTAACCTGTGTTCGATCGAACCCCAGGGGTTCGGTGAGTCAGTGTCAGGGGTTCGGCAGTTCGGTTCATTTTGTTTTTTATTCATAAGCGAAATACATGTTTAGCTCATTTTAATCATTGAGCATAATGATTTACTAATACAGTATATGCAATAATTATGTACTTATGTTTTTATTCAAATGGAGAAAAACACATTTTATTTGAATGCATATATGGAGCTTGTGATGTTCGGCACCTAAAAAAAGGTTAAGAACCACTGCTCTACATTGAATTATCAGGTTAAAATTTCCTAAACATATTATTGATTTACTCACGTGCAAAATATGTATAGAAAAGAAGTAGAATAGACACAGGCCATCCGCATATAGCTTCGCTTCCAATATTGAACTTTTTCTGAGTTATAAATGAGATGACATTTGACCCGAATTTGACCAAATTTCAGGCAATTAGACTGAATACTTTTGAGTTATGCAAATAACAAGATTGCAAATTTATAAATATATGTACGATGATCAAAACATAGCCTTTCGCAATTTCGTGAAGGTAAAAAGATATTCTAAGAACCAATGATCGAATGGTCTGTAAACTCTCCAGAAAGCTTTATTATTATTATTTTATCTAATGATTGAACATTGTATCTATTATTTTAAAGGATTTGAAGGGATAAAAAGGAATATAAAATATTTTTACTATGCAGAAGATAGAATATACAGTTGCAATTAAATGTATTTAATCAGTTATTAATTTTATTTTGTACCAAAATAACTGCTAATGTTAAACAGAAGTTAAATCAGACGAAAACAACAGCTAATTTACAATTAGTTCCATGACACTTTTCTGTGAAGAATTTTTCTTTTCAAACCCAAAGATAAAATCATTTTTATTCACATATTATTCCCACGATGGTTCAGTATGGGTGGTCTGGGGACTTCATATGGGAGCATTTCATCCAACTCACTTCAATCATTTTAGTCTTTTAGTCGTAATAATAAATTATCTTCACCTGAAATTGCAGTATCTCTCCCAAGAGAATCTTGGATGTTCCAAAAGAGAGAAAATTAGATTCTATAATGGCTGAGAGTCCCAGCTGCAGAAAATAACAGCTCTGATTTGAAATCTGGAAGGACACTCAAATATTGTCGAAATGAAAGATTTCAATTAAAGCTGATATATAGTATTCTTTTAAAAATCTAATAACATTGATCATGTATATATAATATACTCATCAGATAAATATGATGCAGAGAAAGTTATGAATTATAGGTCGTTTTCACATCTTCGATAATATAAGAAACAACGATATAATAATTATTCTTCAATTCTTATTTTCATTATCATATGGGTTTTACTTTTATGACTGAAGATGGTGAACCAACCAATAATTCGTACCTTACCCAAATAGTGAAGCAGCCGACCGAATTTTGCTGCTCAAAATTTATTAACTTTTAAGATCAATTATTAGAATAGGGGACTTCTATGTATTTATTGTTTATCAGACTTGTTAATGTTAAACTGGCATTTGAACACAAAAATAGTATAATGTCCAGCGAGAAAGTCATAGCTGGCCAGTTTAAGATTAAATGGGTTCTCATTAATCACTAAGTCATCACCCTAATTTATTCTTCTAGTATAAAGGATATGATATATAAATTTATTAGTGATCGGAAAAAGTTCTATAATATCTTGAATATATATAATTAATGAAACGTTACATTACACAATTGTCTCTCAGCTTTTCCCTGATTATTAATTGCTGATTTGATATTATAATTTGAGTTGTCTATACTTCTGATAATAAATCTTTTTTCAGTGACTAAAAATACGCTCCGATATTTAGATTATTCCGATATTCGAAATGCACTTTCTAAAGAAGATTCAAGGTGACTCAAAGCTGCAGAGGTCGATATTTTTTTCTCTCAATATTCAAACTCAAGAATTCCCAATAAACTAATTTCTGCTCAGGCTGAGAGATATACTGCCTAGAAATTTACCGGCTGTATCCATTGTTAAAAGAACTGCAATGAATTTAGAATATGATCAAAATTATCGTCGCTGGCAGAAGAGTTCAAAACTATTGTTTCTATTTTGTAGGACTGGCTACCATGCAGCTTAGAGTAGTAAAAGTAACTTCGTTTATCAAATGTAGTATAATAAGAAATTTTTGCTGATTTGGTTGCAAACTGAAGTAAACAATATTAACTAGGAAAACTATGAGCAAAGTATATATATATAAATATATATATATACATTATACGATTTTTATTACAAGTTATGACACTTATCAATAATTTCTCTAGTAAAAAACAAAAAAAAAAAAAATCATCATTCATTTATATTAAACTTCTATTTTAATTTTGAAGCATCTTAACCATTTTCATTTGAAAAAGATTAAATTGGAAAATGATTAAATTTTATAAAATATAAATGAATGATTGTATGTATTATTTGTTTGAATAAATACACTTTTGTTTTCTTTTCAAATTTGTAATGTATGTCTATAATTTTAATTCAATTAAGGGATAAGGATATTTATTGAAGAAAAGTATCAAAAAAATCTACAATTCAACAAGCACTTATATACGTTCTTTAAAAGATTTTTTTGGGCAAAATTAATAAAAAGTATCACTATAAATTTTTCTATTCAAGCATTTATTCTATTAATTATCCCTAATTTTTGCAATATTATAAATATAGTAGCCCCGAGAGACAATCAACAGAATTTTTTAGCTGTGGTCGTAAAGGCATAACTAGTGTGTTTGAGAACACTAAGCTAACGCCCGGGTAGAAAAGTCAACGGAAATAACACACACTCTTACGGTCGTTAAACAGTTCATTCATGGAACATAATTCGATGGGAGACTAAGGTAAATTTGCTCACCAAAAAACCAACATTGTAACGATAAACGTGAAACATTGCATGATGATAGAATAAATGGAGAATTATATGATACATAGAAAATGTTACTATTAATAGAAAATGACACGTTTAATAATGGAAAATAATACGATAACTGTTGAATGTTAGGATAATAATTGGAAAATAATACAAGGAATGCAAAATAATACGATAAATGTTAAATATTACGATAAAAGGATGATTATACGATAAACGAAAGATAAAACGATAAATGCAAAATAATACGATAAATTAAAGATAATATGATTAATGGAGAATGTTACGAAATGGAAAATAATACAATAAAAGGAAAATGATACTATAATGGGGAGTGAAAATAACAACCATGATTTTATTAAACAGTGTGTTGCAGTCACACTATATGAATGATATGCATAAATTCTCACAATATTCAAATCGTTGAGGACCGTATTTTTATGAATGCTCGAATCTCACTGATTAAATATATAGTAGAGTATTCCTACCTTAATCATAGAAAATCTGATTTAAGTATTTGATATTTTTTCTAATTTATTGGACCTGTGTAGGTGAGACAATATAAAAAAAAATGATATGTTCTGAACTAGAAAATAGAATGTAATGTTAGATTCTCTTGTTCAGTTATCTTTCAGATTTCTGTTGAGCATCGTGAATGTTCTGAGTGCTGTGTTCGGATAGTGGGGAAAACTTTAGTTGATAGATATATATTTTTTTGTACATTGTTCAAAGTATATGTTTTGAATATTGTAATGAATATTTAGCAAAATCTTTGGAATTTTGGAGTTTTAAATCTTTTGAATCTATTAAATCTTTTGAATCTATTAAAACTTTGAATCTATTAAAACTTTGAATCTATTAAAACTTTGAATCTCTTGAAACTTTGAATCTCCTAGAACTTTGAATCTATTAAAACTTTGAATCTATTAAAACTTTGAATCTATTAAAACTTTGAATCTATTAAAACTTTGAATCTCTTAAAACTTTGAATCTCTTAAAACTTTGAATCTCCTAGAACTTTGAATCTATTAAAATCTTTAGAAATTTAGTATTTTTTGACTTAATGGAAGGTCTTTGGAGTCAATGGGATTTGATGTGATTTTTGGGAAGTTTTACAAAAAGTGTTTTCTTTTAATTGGATTATCAATTCATCAATTGTTGGGTGCTAACTTTCTATGTTGACTAGATTTGTGGTTATAATTATTCTTGTACCTTATTGCAAGAGTTTCGTAAATCTCATGATCGAAGTCCTTCCTGTACATTTTTGAATTGAGTAGTGTAAATCTCATGAATAAAGTAGTCTTGTACTTTTGTGAATTGAGTCATGTATACCTCATGAACTAATTCATCTACTTTTGTGAACCTATTGATTTATGACTAATTCGAGCCACTGACAATTTTTTTGGTGTTCTAATCAACTCTTTTCTACCAGTGATTTTTTAGTTCCCGTATACCCTTCCTCCGAGTTATTTATGGTCCTGGAGTATCGATTCAATACCCTTGGTATTTTTTTTGCATTCATATAGAAGTTAAGATCAACATTGATTAATAATTCTTGATAAATTTATTCCTATGTACAAATTCATATTTTATAAACCTATTGTTGTTAGATTTTGTAATTGGAGTTTTTCTCTAAACACAGGCTTCAAACCTGGACTGGGACACAGAATCGTTAAAGTCTTGATCAGTGCTAAGGAAACTATACTTAAACTTAAAACTATACCAATAATTTCAATTACACCTTGGCATTGGGAAGGAATGTATATGATGTATCATATGTCCAAAGAGACTCTTACTGTGGAAAACTAGATCGTGTCCTGTACAATGACCCTCAAAAATATGATCTGAAATTTTAGTGGATTTGAGTACGGTTTAATTTGGAAACTTTCCTTGATTCACAGTGTTATGCTTTCTCGATTAGTAATATATATTTATGGGGGCCCCATTGATTATACTACCTATTGTGCTATTTAATATTTCATTGCTTTAGTTTTTTAGATTTGATATTTAAATAAAACAAATTCGCGGTATTTCCATATTTACATTTCATACTCTCTTGCATTTTCTGTAAATTAATGTTTTCCTTCACATTTTTTCTATGTATATATGTTTATTGCTGCGAGTTTTTTATTTTTTATTTTGATGTGTCGCATCAAATTTATCAGTCTTAGTCACCATAGTTCCGGGAGAGTTTCTAATTTAGATTAGATGGCCGGGACACTCTCCCGTCCGGTAACATCGTGAGATGATGAACGCATGAAATTATGCAATATTTTCCAAAGATTTATTATTCTTATCTTCAGTCATTTGCAACTTCTTCCTCCTCAGTCTAAGCAACTCAAAGCAACTAATAAATATGAACTTTGCACTGAAAATAATATGTTAGAAGATGACTCAAAGAATGACTGTTTATTTGTCACACAAACTCTGCCAATTTCTTTCAGCAATTTTCTCCACAAGTTTATAAAGAAAAAAAAAGGCGATGTAAATAAATGTTCTAGAGGTGCAAACACGGAAAGAAAATCTTTTGACTTCTATCAGAGATTTGGGAGAAAAGGGAGATCTTGATCATTTCATTTCATTGCTCGAAACAATCCAAATTGAATGAGCATAAATGATCAATAAGTTAGCACTTCAATTAATAATCGCGTTTTTAAACAAAGTGAAGGTTCAAAACATCCTTGAAAGTATAACACTCAGTGAAAAGTAAAATTAAAATATATATATAGAAGATGAAATCTTTCTCTATGCTAACATCGCAATATTAAATATCCCCCTCCATTATAACTAAAGGAAAATATATTATATTTTAAAAACTGAATGCAATATAATGTTATATTTATATATGTATACAGTACAATTAATGGAATAAAGAGTAATGAAAAAGGCAAAATTAATTAAGATTATATTATAAAAACTTACAAATGAAATTTAATGGTGATAATATAAAGAGATTGTTAAGTGCTTACGAATAGAGCAATTAAAAGTTTAATACATTAATACATCATAATGCAAAATTCCAAATTCACCAGAGCTATTAAATGTGAATCACGATAAATTAATTTTCACAATGATACTTAGAAAACGATTCAAGGCACCCAAATGAGTAAATAACTGTTTTCATCATTCGTTGATGTGAATTTAATGTTGATCTTATAACCCCTCACGTCATTAATAGCAATTACCGATATCAAAAAGCAATCGTTTGACGATATTCAAGTCTATTAAGTGTGTGATTGGAATACTAATCAAAGGGTTTTTTGATATAAGTGGTAAAAGATGAAGTGGATTTGGCTAAATTTATTCGGCGATAAATGAATGTTAGAAATTTTCTAAATGATGGGAAACAGTGATACATTGTCAAAAAATTACATAATACGTTAAGGGGTCCGTCCCTAGATTTTGAAACATTTTTATTAATGAAGTTTTGGTTCTGAAACTTTGTCCTTAAATATAAAATGAAATTGAATTCTAAGACATTTTTGTTCGTGACATTTTTTCGATTATACCCATAAAAAACGAGTTATTCGAATTTCGAACAATTTCCAAAAAGCCAAAGGCTCTTTTTTGGTTGAAGCTACGGCTTTGCAGTTTTTTGCATTCCATAGTCCATAAAATTACCCACAACATTACTGCATACGATTTTTGATTTTTTGAATGGATTTTCGAAATTTCAACTTTTTCATGAAAAATCAAAAAATTTATAAAAAAATAAAATATGTCGGAAAAAAATTTCGACAACAAATTCTAGAATTGAAAATCGTATGGCGTTATGTTGTAGGTAATTTTATGGAGAATCCAATGCAAAAAACCGCAAAGCCGTAACTTTAACCAAAAAAAGCCTTTGGCATTTAAATTACATGATTTGTAGATATCTGAAGTAACGAGTAATCTCCCATTCAAAATTTGATAATCTGACAGGCAGCATACTACTCTCACGAAGGTCTGCGGGTAACTGAGGAATATCTTTTTGCAAACCTTAGTGGGCGTGTTATTAGTGGTAGGTTAGATACCAGAAATAGCGAGATAATTAATTATTACGAACTATAATTGGCTGAGAGATAGTTTTGAGAGTACATATTGACTCCCTACCCCCCCGCCCCCTTTTCCCTTTCTCCCTCTCCCCAGGGGGGTTAGAGTTACACGAAACCTCTGATATTTTGCACACACTATTCACACAATGGAAAAAAAATGATAAAATTTTGAGAATTCTTCGGGGACGGTCCCCTTAAAAAAACACCAATCCACCAATCACTATGATTTTATACCCTCTTTTTGTCTCAAATAAGAAAATTTCCTTCCAATTATTTTGTTCAAAATAACTTCCAGTTATTTAATATAAAGAAATACCTGTCAATGCAATACGTTTTTTATTTTATATGTCTACCCTATTAATAATTTATATCTGTTAATAACCAATCTGTACAAGTAACTTTCTACCGTAAATCAATTTTATGAGGTAGAACTTTTAATTGGTCTATCAGAGACAAGAATTATGAACTAAAATCAATGCATGCAAAGGCAATAAATAAATACTATCGCAGTCATTTATTTGAGTTATGATAATTTCAGAAGTTGTAAAATATTGAGTAATACAGTAAAATATTGAATAGAGAATTTGAATAGAGTTCGAGAAGTATATGGAATCATTTAAGTTTATAATTATTACTTTTTAGTATTTCACCCCGTGGATGCAAGTTGTATTACACAGTACGACTTGTAAAATTGAGAAAAATATTTGACACTATTTAAAAGAGTGGTCAAAAATGACATAACATATCTATACTCAAATTTCCATCCCAGTTGCTGCAACCTTTAAAAAATGCATGCAATCTGTGTTATAGTACAATTATAATGATATAGGGTAAAGCATTAATTACTAAATAGATGAAATATAAATGCCAATAGGTTATTATTAAAAGTTGCATAAATAAATTTTTCTTAACAATCAATATAACATCAATTCTCTCTCCAATAGCAATTACCAAAGTTAACAAAGTGTTCCAATTACCAGCATATTTCCATGAGAAATATATCACTAAATTTGTATGCTTTTGCAGTTTTATTTCGCTCATTCTTTATTCAAAAAATGCAGACTAAAATATGAGAGTTTTCCAATCACCATTTGTTTAATAACTGACAGGATGTAAATTTAATGGGTTAACTTTTAATCCTATTAAGAAATGCACCTGTGAGCTGTTTGTGTGTACGTAACTTGTGGCCGACCATTTTACTGCTATTAATATACCTTGGGAGATGGAAGTGAATTATTATAGATTTTATTTTTAAGTTAAATTATTTATATTGATGAATTCAAATTTATCGCCCACAGTAAAATTGAAAAAAATATATCAAAAAATTGAATATTTATATGATGCAATAATTGCTCAAATAATATAAAATGATGTCTATAAAATATAATCAGGAAAGTTTGTTTAATAAGTAAAAACATAGCAACAGTGGAATTCCTCAATAATGAAATTCTTTATATTGAATTTAGTGTCCTGAATAAGGAAGTAGTCTGTATAATGAACAAGTTTTCTTTAACTTACCATGAATAGCAATCAAGTTTTAAAAAACGAATTGCTATTTTATAGCAGACTAAAGAAAACTGGTTCACTGTACACTATATCATTATAAAGGAGTTGTTCTTTGATAGCCAATTATATATTAGGCTAGGGGGCCAACTGACTCCAAAATCATCATATTTTCAATTTACGTTCTTTTTGGTAGAATTATATTATCTGTTATAATCTGAAAACGGAAAAGCACATATGAGAACTGCTACAATCGTACGAAAAATGTAACGTGGTTATCACAGGTATAACAAAACTTTCGAACTTATATAGAAGAGTGTTTCTACCCCTTTTTCACATTCAAAGCTTTATTTCTGAAGTGTTTACAGACCAATCTTCACCATTCAATTTTCAAAGTGTAGGGATATATTGTATCTTCAATTCTCAGGAAGCTTAATTCATATATTTTTTTTCATTTTTCAAACAAAATATTGGTAAATATATGAAAAAGTAAGAAAAAGGAAAAGTGGGAATAATTGATAAACAGGAACAAAATTTGCAAAGACGCTTCCTAAAATTTATTCATAAGAAAAATGTTAATGTTTAGAAAAAAAAAACTGAAAATAATTTCATCTTACACTTCTCCAGAAATAGCTTGTCAAAAATTACCCCAAAAACCCCCAAAATTGCAAAACTCAAAACTTTCGAAAATTTTGAGAAAGTACAATGAGCAAAAACGTTTTAAATTTGTTTTTACATATAACTGTGAAGTTTCAGACAAATCGAACTGGTAAGTAAAAAAATTGGTCTGAAATCAGTTGGCCACCATTAGGTCCACTGCAGAAAAAAACGATTTTCTTCTTAATTTCAGACATCATCATTTGAATTTTACTACAGAATATCCGAGGAAAGAAGTGCTTTAATTTCACGGTAAATTACAATTGGTTTTCCGTTCAATCATGTACATTCATAATAATTGTATTTTGTAGATGGTCTTTTAAAGATATATGATTTAATTATAATGGAAGATCATTTTATTATAGATAATCTTTTTTTATGACTATTTTCTATTATAGATGAAAAAAAGCATTACTACTCGTTATTTAAAATGATATCCATGTTACCTATTTAAATTACAAATTAAAGTGTTATTATATATTTTTTCTTATATAATCGAACAAGTGAAATAGTCCGATAACTCGGAACTTACCACTAATGAGACATCCGGTTAAATCTTTAGGGATTGTGAAGTAGTGTTCCAATTCAGTAAATGATTTTTGATTCATTTGAATGAGTATTTAATTTGAATCAGATATAACAAACATCTGTTTTTTTGAACATCTGTATATATAGTTTCAATACAGTACCAATTTTAACCTATAATGTAAATATGTTGTACAAAGTCAATCATATCGAAATAAAGTTAATACATACACTAAATTACTAATTAACATATTATTAATAGGGTTATGACGAAATGCCTCTCGTGTCATAAATTCCGAAAATATATTATAGACGGAGAGAATTAGAAAGTAATGAATCCATCTTTCCAGTCGCATGTATTATATAATATTTGATACAATTTAAATTCATTTCAACTATACTATTTAAAATAACTATGATTTCAAAAGACTAATGTAATTAACAACCCTAATTAAATATTATACTAAAAATCATGTACAAAAAAAGGAAATATATTAAATAATTTTTATTTTATGTTCATAACCAGTCAACTAAGTAGTTAAAAACTTTAATTTTTCTAAATTATAATTATACACTTTTTTATATTAAAATTGAAATATCGTTTTCGAACACAGTGGCAGATTATTCTTAGAAATTGTAATTAAACTTTTGGATTAATGCAAAAAATCACAATTAAGAGCCTTACAATTTCTTAAATTGATACTTTAAAAAATATAATTGTGAAATGAATTGAAAATACAATTAAAATGGTTATTTCCCATAAACTCTACCTGTCTATTCATGATAAAATTCAATTTTTGAAGCATGAACCAATTATTATCGGTGCTAGTCATCCAATACTGGATCAGACTGGCTTCCATTTTAAATGATTCCATCATCATCTGACGGCTTTGATATTACCAAGTGTTTAATTTCACCAAAATTATTGTTTTTCTCTGTCAGATGAACCACAAAGAGTTTTCATTACCAGAACTCTTACTCGGTATAAAGAATAGACGAAGCGGGTGACAGGAATTTTACCCGGCAGAATTTTGCCAGGCGGATTTTTGCCCGGCGGAATTTTCCCCGTGGATTATATATTTATAGCTTTAAATTGGTAGATTTTTAATTAAAGGTTTAAATTGTGAGATTGAGATTCAACTTACATAAATATAAAACGTTTTAATGTGACTTGAACATATTGTAGTATAACAAGTTTTATTTAACCAATTTAAAATAGCCACGAAATTGGAAATAAAATGAATATGATTTTACTTAAAATAAATATTTTATAAATTGGACTGTTATATATTTTGACAGTAGTTTAGTTTAAAATATTACTATATGGTTTTCTTTATTTAAAATACTGTAATTTATTATTCTTAACTGTTGTTTGTAATTAACTTACGGCTTTTTTTCACCTGTACAGTACTTCGTGACGAGATATGACTAAAAGTTCATTAATATGTTCAATGATTTCATTAACGATTTCATAGTTCTCAATCTTACATTAAGTATTAATAGGATTTTTTTAAAATATTGATATCTATTCCACATGAACTTAATATTATCTACGCCATTGTGAAAGGGATAAGACAATCGCTGTAATAGAGCAAACTTCAGGAACCAACTGATTACAATGAATGAATCTTCATCCTTCTTTTTCAAGTCGCATAATATCATTCATAATAACTGTTAAATTGTATCGGTTCTATAGTTTGTTTCTTAAATTATTGAAAATGTTGAATTATTTTTTGTTATGTTAACTTTTTTTTCAATTGCGGTGATAAGTGAATTCTACAAGAATGTTAGGATATATGTATATGTATGATGTTCAGTAATTATCTTGAGTAAATTTAATTTAATTTTCCGTGGTCATCTAATATTGGTTAAAAAAAAACTTGATATAGTACAATATGATAAAGTTAAATTAAAACGATTTATATTTATGTAAATTGCATCTCACATTTTAAACTTCTAACTTACAATTTACCAATTTAAACCTAGAAATATAGAATCCACGGAGAAAATCCCGCCGGGAAAATATCCGCCTGGCAAAATCCCACACTGGCAAAACTCAGCCGGGCAATATTCCGCCGCGCAAAGTTCCTAGAACCACGAAGCGATGCATGACTGCCTTTGAAAAATTTGTCTTTTGGCTAATATTAGGGAATGAACATTTTATGGAAAATCATTGAGTTTCAAAGTTTGGTCTTTTGTGAATTAACTCAGGATGGAAGACAATTTGATTCTAATAAAATTAAAATTAAATAATAGCAAATAATTTGGAATGAGATCAAAAAATTTGGAATGTTATAAAATATTTTGAAATTAAATCAAAGCTTAAAAATTTGATTCAAGATGAATGGAGATCAAATATTTTGGAATATAATCAAATAAATTTGTAAATACATCATAGAATATGGTTAAGATTTGCTTATGATGAATGAAATAATTGGGAATAATAGATAATTCCAAATTTCAGACTGTAATGACAATGATGAGAAAAAGTAAACTTGCGTTACCATAATTGAAGATCTTTTATAATTAGAACCAATATAAAAGCCTTTGTTTTCATCTTATTAGGAGGTTCACTATTGTTGGGAGGACAACCTGTAAACAAGATTACGATTATTTTCAATTTAAATAAAATACTATTTCGGGTAATATGATTATTTAAACGAATGCTCAGTAAAAAAATCAACAAATAAATTTACGTATGTCAGTATGGGTTAGGTTAAGTTTTGATATCCGATGAAATTACTGAAATAACATAAGCCTCAGAGCATCACCTCACTTTTGTGAACTTGTACCATTCCACCTCCTATAATCACTATACCCACCCAATTCACTGCTTTCGAATAGAGCTTATCTGCACAGCCTCTAAATATTTATACCCAAATCTATCTCCAGCGTATCGAATCTCAATGCTTACGAGATTCTGGTCGAAGACCTCACTAAATCTTCTGAAACAAGAGTCTTCGAACGAAAAATATTCCACAGACTAGATTATCGTGAGCTGTACTGTTAGTTTTGATTTATGGAACGGTTCCATATCATCGATCATACGAGATAAGAATATATACAAGTTATATTTTTTTGACGAACACTTGTACCTTCCTACAACTCGTAACATACCTAAAGATATTTCATACAAGCAAAGACCATTTAATATTTTCATTGATTTTTTTTAAATTTCAATTTTGGTCAGGTGTTACATTTAATAAGGCATGTTCAAAGATAGACGATCGTTTGAATTATAAAATTGACTTCTTTGTCGAATTGATAATTACGAGAATATAACAAATGATCGAACCGCTTATTGGTATTGAAATTTAAGCAAGAGCGCTAAGAAAACCTATTGAGAATTTGCATACAAAAATTTATCAATATTTAGAGTTAATAATAACAAATAACGCAGCTAGCATAGAAAATACGGTTGCCGGTAAATTGCTCGAAAACAATTGCTCGAATAAACAATTGCTCGAATTATCAAATTGCTCGAATGAACAAAATTGCTTGAATTATAAAATTGCACAGTTTTTGATTTTATAAATGTCTGTTATTCATGAACTGGAGTTGCACCTAACAATCCTTGTTTCTTTTCAGTAATTGATCATTAATCATTCTATATGTACATGATTTTAATTGTATTTTAAGTGTATTTATTTTCTTTCAATTTCATAAAATATATATTGAAGTTTTCAAAAGAATATCTTTAATTTAGTTATATCAATAAGGCTTCTTTTAACAATTAATATTAGAACTATTTTTTATCCATATACATTATATATATTTACCATTTTCGACCATAATTCGCTCTGTTTCGACTATACATTATCAGTCTACAATTTCATTGTCTGTAACACATCTGATCGTTGACGTACATCCCCAGTGTGTGTCTACCAATTAATTGCAAGACAGATGTGCGCAAACGTGTAATTTGGGGCAGCTATAAAAAGAAAGGAAGATCAAAGCAACTCTGAGGCTTAGAACTATTACACAAAATATCTATATTCTAACAAAGGGGATTAAATTCAATGCATGGAGGATCTGAACCTAAGCCTGATTATTCTTATCGTACTTTCAGAATCACTCGCCTTAATAATGTTCCGGATATGTATAGGTTATAAATACTGATCCTAGTTTTTCACTGATATGTTAAAGAAAGCTATTTTAATTTTGAATCTAGGTTGTAAAATAAATAAGTGCCTTAACAATTATACTATTTATTCAATTCATTAACATTAAATTAAGATAAATTACTATTTTAAAATTATATATCCAAATTGGGTCAAGGTCATTTGATTCCCGTACCATTTGATCACTGGTTTATACACTGCGTTCGGCTTGATTATGCATATTGATTTTTTCATGATAAAATTAATAATGTTCACAATGCATTGGATGTCAACAGATATATCAAAACTAGAAGAGGTATTTTTAAAATTCTAATGCTTTAAACACTAATTTCACCATTGATAAACATAAAATAACAATATATTGACATTTTTGATTTGGTATCCGTTGAGCTAGATTATGCAAGTGTTTAACTTAATCGAATTTTGAAGGTTTAAATGATAAACAAGGTTAATAATTTATCTTTATTTAATTAAAGATGCACTAATAATGCCAAAAACATTCAAATACAACATGAAAGTTGACTAAAACTGTTTTATTTTAGGTGATTAATAAGAAATATGGCTACCATCAGTTTTGATGATCTTCATGACCCGAGAATCAACTGATGATGTAAGTTTCTTGATTTCAGCTGGAGTTACAGTGGCAACAGCATCTTGTATTACTCTCCACAGTTCAGCAGTACTTGTAAATTGCCTCCCGTCTTGATAAACACGCCTCTTGATTATTGCCCAAAGGTTTTCGATGGGGTTCAGATCCGGGCTATTTGCTGGCCACACCATCATCTTTTCCTTCCCGAAGCTGTAACTGTTAAGCCAGTTGTCAGTAAACTTTGCTTTATGTGCTGGAGCATTATCGTGCTAAAAAATTAATTTTTTTCTTCTCAGCAGTGGCTGGTTCTTTAACCATGGAAGAAGGAACTTATCCAGAAGCTCGCAATACGCTTTTGCATTGATTTTTACTCCTTCAGGAACCATGAATGGCCCAATAATTGCGCTGCCTTGAATGCCAGCCCAAAACATTACTCCACCACCTCCTTGTTGGCGACGCATCCTCAGCCTTGGTTGACGTTGATCGAGGACCCAACCACGCGCCCAGCCATCCGGTCCGTCCATGGTTGCACGACATTCATCAGTGAAGATAACATTGGAGAAGTTAAGCTTGTGATATCGTTCTACCCATTCAACTCGCTTTGCCTTGTGTTTCTTGCTGAGAAGTGGCCGTTTGATGGGGCTCTTCACCCTACCGATGGATTGGAGTGCCTTGCATCGCGTCGTTTTGCCCACTTTAGGGGCAGCTGCAGCATCGAAAATTGATTTGCTGGTCGCATTGGGATTCCTCGCCATCTCTCGCCTCAAATTACGGAGATCTCTTGGTGAAACCTTCTTTAAGTGGGATCTTTCCTGCGTTTTTCTGCCAGTTTTCCTAAAACACGAAGGACTTTATTGTACGATGATCCCTGCCCATAATTCTTGAAATTTCAAGTGTACCTTTACCTTCACCAAGCAGGGAAGTGATTCTAGCACGGGCCGCATTATTCAAGCCAGCTCTTTTACCCATGGTTGCAGAATACCGTCTGAAATTGACAGCTTGCTTAATCTAACTGAACGGTTGTCATAACAAAAAAATTGAAATTGATGCCAGAGCTTGTTTATAAAATAAAAAAATAGCACTCTAGGTATCCAAATGATAAAGTTAACTCACCACATTTACATAGATCTGTAAAAATGAAATTTAATGTAAAAATTATTATTTTTAAATAGAAAATTTTGGCATGCATAATCAAACCGAACGCAGTGTATATTTGTTTGTTTTATGCAACTGCCAGCTATTATAAATTATTTTTCTGTAATTATTTGTTTAAAATTTACTCTCGGAAAGCCTAGGATTAAAATGACCGCCCACCGCTTAAATCATATGGCCAAAGAAGATTATAAATATTCTGCAGTTTTAATCTTCCCTTCTAAGTTTCCATTTGGGTTTATTTCGAGTAAATTGCTAATCAAAAGCAATTAGCCTATCGTTAAAGAGTCAAAGTTCAACTTTCAAACAAAGAAAACCCATGATTTCGAGCTTCTTGTCATATATAACACACAAAGCAAAGCTTTTTTCTTTTCTTAGCATAGTTAGGTATGCGAAACGAATGACTTTTACCTCTAAGATTGATGGCAAGTGATTAACTACCCATGCAATGCTTTGTGTCTCAAATATGCTGTACAGATGTAGGTTAAGTTTCGAGTTATCGAACAGTACCACGTTTATGATTATATAAGAAAAAATAAATTTTAATCATATAAGAAGAGATGTATTATTATTCAATTAAAATGTATTATCATATAAGAAATTAATCAAAACTTGCCCACTGAAATATAATTAATTGTAAAATATTGATTATCATTCGGGTAATATCGTTTTACTCTGACACTTGATTTGACTTGCAGTACTCGGAAAGTGGGTGTTTATAATGATAATGATAGATCATTGAAATTTCTTACAGACCTAATTGGTTCATGACCCACGCTAATGCCCATTTCTTATAACATTGAGTGTCAGGTTATTTCAAGTTTAATTAATCGTTATATTTGTAGTTCTTCCTTAACATTCATATTTCAAAATTTCAATTCTAAATTTTTATTTTTCAATTGAAATACACATTTTTTGCCTCATTGTCTGTTGTTCAATTTTTAAGAAATTCTGTCTGTTCCATTTCTCCATTCCTAAAAGGCGTAGAAAGTGGAGCAACAGAACGTTTCAAAAACTTTTCTAAAAAATGTTCGCACTTGACAGTCCTTCTTTTGAGATTACCTATACGCTATCAAGCACACTTTTTGAAACTTTATGAACATCTCATCTAGCAAATATTTGTTATCAACATTAAGAAATGGTACCAACTTTACGAAATGGTAAAAGCCTTTCAAAATGATACCAACTTTACGAAATGATACCAACTTTACAAATTGGTACCAACTTTACAAATTGGTACCAACTTTACGAAATGATACCAACTTTACAAATTGGTACCAACTTTACGCAATTTCAATAAAGGTATACTCATCATCAATATATTCACATTTTTTGTTTCCTAGTGAGTATAAAATTAACCGTGACCGGACAATTGCCACCCGCGGACAATTGCCACCCGCGGACAATTGCCACCCGCGGACAATTGCCACCCTCGGACAGTTGCCACCCGGACAATTGCCACCCGGACAATTGCCACCCGGACAATTGCCACCCAAATATTTATTATTAGGCCACTTAACTTTAAAAATGGAGATGAAATATATATATTATTTTTGTACGATTAATTATCACAGAGTAGCTTTTCTGCATCGATGAGCATTGTCACCCACGGTGGTAGATGACTTTGTTCATGGAGCCACTTTCCTTTCTGACTGTTTCTTCAAGTCCCTTGTATTTAATTTCCTTTTGATGTCAGTGATATAGTCATTAGTAAACTAAATTTCTGGAGCAGACGATATTCCATTAATAGAATTAAAATATCTCGCCCGGAATAGGTCTTTATTTATAATTATTTGCTAAAGGAAAAACAATAGGTATTTATATTACTACCCAGTAATATAATTTACATGTTAAGAATCCTGACAATATAATTAGGGTTGTGACAATATGGTTTTAAAATCCTAAATCCTGAAAATGTTATAGACGAAGGGAATTAAACAGTTTTGAAGCGTTCTAAAGAAGTGGTATAAAGTATTCAATAACATAAGATTTAAAGAATATAAGATTTAAAAAATACAAGATTTAAAAAGCACATTCAGAAACCGATTAATATTTTTTTATCTTATATTGTATATAATTAATAATTAATCGTACAACAATAATATACACATTTTATCACCATTTTTAAAATTAAGAGCCTGATATTAATTATTTGGGTGGCAATTGTCCGGGGGTGGCAATTGTCCGGGTGGCAACTGTCCGGGGGTGGCAATTATCCGCGGGTGGCAATTGTCCGCGGGTGGCAATTGTCCTAGCACCAAAATTAACCTGTTATTATATGAACATAAATAATGATATTATAGATTGGTATAATTTTAATAGTAAATACAGTTGAAAAAAATTAGTTGAAAATTGATAAAACACATAGATATTGTCATCTTGCAAATTGTGTTTATTTATATGATTGATGTTGATCCCTATATCATTTCTTATACAATTTTTTTAGAATAACTTATTAATAAATGAATGGATGGATTTTCATCAAATGAGTAAATATTATCAATCCTATTGCATCAAAAAATATATATCCAAAATATAGCAAAAGGTCTCTAATGAAATCTGATTCTTTAAATTATAATCTAGTTCTGGAACACGTTAAACGATCCAGATGATATCTAACTATCAAATTCGATATAATTGAAGTTTCGATTTTTCAGATTATCTCATTGACGCAGCAATGTTTGGCCTACATGAAAAAATATAAATAAGATAAATATAAATAAAAATATAAATAAAATATAAAATATAAATTTCCCAAATTTCGAAATTGGGATGAATTACAATTGGTCACGATTAAAAAGAATTCAAATTCTGGCTAGTTAAAGCATTTGTATTTTAATAGTTGGATACACATTTTTCTGTTAAGATTGCATTCATAAGTCATGGAACTTATTTAAATTATTCATGAATTTTGTCAGTTACCTAAGTTTTTGTTCACAATTCATTTAAATGCAACCGCTTTGAATAACCATAAGATAACTTTTTCATAAGCTATTTTAATATTCAAATAAGAATACATCATGAAGTCTATTGCAGTGACTCTGTATTCGTGTGTTAAATACAGAGAGAAAGTTATGGTGGAACCATATAATCCCCTCTTAATTAATCTACTTCGACTAAACTGTAACCGTTTATTTTAACAAGGATATATTTAACATGTCAATTCACTAGTGGTTTAAAGTCTCATTTGAAACCAAAGGTCATATCACTGACTTCAAAAAATTAAATAAATACGAAGGAACTCGAAGAAGAAGTATGAAGGAAAAGTGGCCCAATATGAACAAACCGACAGCAATCCATCATCAATTTTTATGAATTAATTTCAGATCAATGTTGATAATTATTTTAGGAATAAATATTTTTATATTAGCTTCGGGCCATAAATTACCTTTGGAAAATATAGTCATTCCGTTTTTGAGTATGGATCTTTTTAGTCAAAATGATCTTTTAATCTTTTTTTATTAATCTACTATCTCTCTCTCTTTAAACGTGTCTTTTCTCCGACACATCGTAAACAGAGCATCAGAGTCACTCTTAACTGCATCGCATGTAACTCTTATCGGCGACTAACTTCTCCAATTCTCGTTTGTGGCGGTAAATTGGAAATCATTTTCAGTAACTGTCTCGCTATATGTCAATACATATGGTGAGTCACAAAATGTGTTTCCATTTTTCAAATACTTCGATAATTTACAATTTGATTGTAAATAACCGCTTCATACGAAATAATCCCTCCTAAAGGAATTTCTTCATTTGTAAAGATTATATTCTTCTTGTAATTAATTGAGAAATATTGTCTTTTTAAGAAAAATTAAAATTCTCTTTGCACTAGAAAATATGTACTGAATCATACATATATTTATGGTCTTTGGGTAACAATTTATATTATATGAGAAAAATGGACACTTTCTAACTTACTATTAGAGTCTTTCTTATTTAAGATAAAATGATTGTTTCTTGTTCAGTTCACTGAAAGTTTTCGTGTATCTCAGCTCTATCTTCAACTGATAGGACAAAACAAAGAAAAAATTATATGCTATTTATTTGTAGATTATTTACCTTTTGTGCTCTGAATTAATTTATGATATTCTTATCACAGAAAAAAATGCCATGAAACGGTCATCAGTTTTTGGAAAACTAATAGTGATCTTATGACAGACTAACAAATTGTTTGTCATAGAGCAGGGGTGGGCAAAGGCGGCACTCGTGCCTAGCAGGGAAACGGTGCTTTATTTTCATACAAAGAAAATTTAGAATTTTCAGCTATGACTGTTTTATAAATTCCAATGAAAAGGTATTGTAAAAGGAGTATGTTTGTAATGACCTTGATACTTTGATAGTCAATTTTATACGTTAATATGAGGTATATTTTGTTCATTGTTACAGTTGTGTCGGTGTTTAGACCTTTCATCTCTGACTCTTTCTTATCTAGATCAGATATTTTTATATATTTCATATGTTTGTCTAGGGACGCACTAACACTAGTACGAATTTGTGCAAACATTTTTAATTTTTCGTATTTAATAGGTGAGGTAGCGATTGTCTTTTATCCTTCTATTTGATAAGTTAGTTATTGTTACTTAAGCAAGATAACTTATTTTGTTTTTATTGTGAATTATTTTCAAATGAAATGAGAAGAAAACATAGATATACATCATTTATTTATTTCTTTTAATGCAAATGATAAACCTACTACAAATAATTATGTGCAAAATATAAACGATTGTACGAATGTACGTACCTCAATAAAATCTACCACCTCATATTGATGACTCAGTGTCCCATACAATTAAAAAAAAAAAGAAAAAAACGAAAAGAAATGGTAACGGCACTGAGATTCCATCTTCCAGCACTGTGAAACACAATAAGTACCTACCCCTGTCATAGAGGTTACTCTTCTACTCAGGACTTTACATTTACTATAAAGGATTCCACTATGTAAGGGTTCTATCATACATTCTTCCCATAAACGAGCCACTTTTTTTTCTCTCTGACTTCGAAAATAATATTTAACAACTTTTTTTGAGTTTAGACATCAGTGAAGATATAAAAATCATTTGAAGAGAATTTTTTTTTTAATTTGTAGAAAAAAATTGAAGAGGATGGGACTATTAAATGAAAGGGGACACGAGTGTCCACCTGGTCGCTAAAGGGTTATAGAGGTAAATATTTTTATTATATTTTCTCCATTTATTTGTGAAGTGCTACTTCAAAATCATCGGTGAACATTTCACCTAATATTCATCGACACACGTAAAAACGTTGTAAATTCTATTCCGCAGAAGATTCTCCAAATCCCAGATTTTATTGGAAAATCAATATGCTTTTAGTGTCTACCTTCAAGTTTTAGTTTGTCACGTTCTTCTGTAACGACTGGAGTAAGAAGAATAGTGCTACTCCAAATAGAGATGGGAAAATACTGAATAAATAAAATAGAGATAACCCTCCAGTAGAAATCACCTTGCAGTAATGCTTCTTGGTACGTGATGTCTTCAAAACATTATATGTAATGTCAGAAAATAAATAATTTGACAAAAAAATTAATGTAAGAAAATATCACAGTAGTAAATCGAAAAAAAGTGACATGACATAATGTATATATAATGTAACATATATGCATCGACAAAATTGGCGAAAGTATCGTTCGGTGAAAGTGCCGTGAGGCAAATGTGTTCTCAACGGAATGACCTAGAATCATTTTTAATAATTATTAGCATTATTATGCAACTTATATAGCAACATTTGGCAAATTTGATTACCATGAAATTGGTTGCAGCTGTTCTCTATCACTGCCACGTTATAAAACTTAACCACCCGTAACTAATTAATGTGATTCACCAATCCGTGAATTGAAATGAATTCTATTAGAGGTAAAATATTTCCCAAATTATTAAACTATACTAATTTTAGGTGCGGGAATAATTTAAAAAAAAAATCTATTAACAAAGCTCATGACAGATCAATTATATATTTCTTGAGGTAAAATTGGTTCATGACGTTCATGACTCCTCTATAGTGAATGTAGAGTCTTGAGTAAGAGAACTACCCTATAGACTAACAAATACCATAATATAAAAATTAGGGCAGTAGCCCATTTGTGTGTTATCACTTTTTCAAGTGGATGGTGCGTGACGTCAGCAATCTTGAACCAATCAGCGACTCCCAGAGTCGCGTCATTTTGAAAATGGTAAACAAATCGAGGGGAGTACTGGAAACAAACAATGGCGAACGTGCGTGATAGGAAGGTTATTAAATGTTTAACCCTATAACCCTAGTAACCTAGCCTTTAAAAATTTACTCAGTAACCTAGGGACTGGTCAGTGTGCGCCAGTCTTTTCTAAATCTGTTATAAAATCTTAACAAATTGACTCTTCTAAATTTTTTCTTCACAAAAACCTTTTTTTGATATTTACACATCCATGAGTAAACGCTAAACAATAATTATCTATTCAAAATCAAATTAACAAGCAAAGATATGAAACAAATATTACTTGGGTTTTCTAAATATTTGCTCAAAATCCTTATAACATTCACTAAAATGAATAAAACTTAATGAAAACTCAACTATATATAGAGTAGGATTCAACAATTAAAAAACATTAAGAAGATGCATCTATCTTTAATATTTTTGAAATATACCAATCTAAACTTGTGTTCTGTTTTTTTAGATACCCTGTATATTTGAATAAATGCTCCTAATATGAGAAACTTGACATTTATAACTATATGTAATTGTGTTGAAAAGTAAAAGTCATGAAAAGACAGCTTCCAAATCGGTTTAAAATTAAAATTATTAATATTTTTCATAAGGACTGGTGCGCCTAGACCAGTCCCTAGGTTACTAGGGATAAAGATAGTAAGGAAATAGCAGAAAATAATTCCAATATTTTTTTACAATTTTTGGAGACCTGATTACAAAGGTTGGATAGAAATTTGTTGTTATCAGTAACTCTCTAATATGGCTGAATTAACAACAATTATCAAAAAGAACTAAGATGGCAATTCACCAAGATTTTTGACTCCATTCAAAACTAAGTTGAGGTATCTCCTTAATTTAGTTTTATTTGGGTTATTTTATTAGTTCTATTATTAGTAATTATTAGGGTTGTGACAATATGCATTAAAAATCATAGATCCTGAAAATATTATACATTGATTGAATTAAAAACTATTTAATCGTTATACACCAACGGTATATAGTATTATATACCATTTCGTTTCGTCTATGATATTCTTAAGATCTATGATTTGAAACGCATATTGTCACAAACCTAAAAATAGAACTAATAAAAAAACCTTAATACAACTAAATTGAGGAGAGAACTCAACTTAGTTTTGAATGGAGTCAAATTCTTGGTGAATTGCCATCTTGATTCTTGAGAAATGGTCTCCACAGACATAGCAGTTTTGGTAATGATTGTTGATTCAGCCATATTTGAGAATTACTGATTACAACAAATTTCTATCCAATCTTTGTAATCACTTCCACTTTGTTTTGAATATGGTGTAAAAATTTAGGTGAATTGCCATCTTGATTCCTTATAAATTATCTTATCAAATTATTTAATTTGAATTATACTTTCATAAAGTTGTTAATAAATTTAATATATCAATTTACTTAAAATAAAAACGCAGTGCGTTTCTCTGTGCGTTTCATACAAATATTACATAGTAAACAGTAGTTAAATTTTCCGCTCCTGAAATCATGCACCACCGGTCTCTTTTTGCAACGCTATTGGTTAGTTTAAGGAAGATGTCTCCCATATGAGATTGGTCTACTCCCCTAATCTTTATAATGTGCAAATACTCTTTAGTCTGCCATGAATTGCATCAATATAATAAAACTAATTGCCATTCATGGCAGACTAAAATAGAATTTGTTCACTATACGGGGTATACCTACACTATAGAGGAGTTGTACAGTAAATTTTTGTTTAATGCGTGATTACTAGAGCCCGGACTTTTAGGACCTATAAAAAATGCATTTTAGGACCTAAAAAAAGGCATTTTAGGACCTAAAAAAAGGCATTCAAGGACCTAAAAAATGGCATTTTAGGACCTAATAAGGCATTTTAGTACCTAAATACAACATTTTAGGACTTATGCATACACTTGTAAGATTACTAAATAGGTATTTACAACGAATAAATGAGCATTTTGAAATATAAAATTGACAGCTTTTAGTCCGTTTAAATGAAAAAAATGGTGAAAACAAATAAATAATTCATCCCTTTAAAATTTAATGAATCTAGTTTATAGTATATATATTCAAATTTAACCTAAAAGTATTATAAAAAAATGAAACTAATTCCAATATTGAATTCGAAATTTGTATTTATAGCAAACCCTCGTAGTAGACAACCTCAGATTAAACAAATCATACATTAGATAATTAGACCAATTAAGATACTCTGAAATTATTGTACAGCAAAAACCACTTAAAAGACAAAACACTATTTTTGTCGCCTGGCAGTTTTTCTATTGTAAATATTACAAATATCAATGGGTTGCATAGTTTTTTAGTCACTATTTTGTGCATGGCAGAGTCTGTGCTAAAAAAATGATGCAAAGAATAACAGAAAACTAGATACAGTGGTGACTAAACTAATTCTTGAAGTGATATAAGTAGTTTATTTGTATAGTAATTCAGACAGATTTTGATTGAATTAAAACGTTCTATAAACTTGTCAAAATAACCCATCAACTTTACCGACTTACCAAATTATTTAATAATATAAAAAGCCCAAAATAAGACTTCGCATCATTTTTAGGAGTTTATGATATTTTAGGACTTTATGGCATTTATGGCATTTTAAGGACTTTATGGCATTAATTGACTCTATTGCATTAATTGACTTTATGGCATTTTTTGGCTTTTATGGCATTTTAGGACTTTATGGCATTTGTCCGGGCTCTAGTAATTACCCTAACTGAATCATTTCATTTCGATATACATATTACTAGACGTAGTAAATGGACAGTGCTTTATAAGGTTAATAATTTGGTTAGCATTATTCGTAATTAACTCCTTGGCTTAAATAATTAACGGTGCTAAGTTGCTCAGGGAAGCTGGTAAGAGACCCGAACTAATAGAGTTAGTTCCTCCAGTTCCGTCACCCGTAAATTGCCAAGTTGCAAACTTTTACCTCATACCTAAAGTTTAAGTTCGGAACTTCAGTTTAAGTTGGAACATAATTTTCTAATGATTACCGAGGTGTAACTACCTCTGTTTTCAAACACTTCTAGAATGTTTTAAGCAGATTCCATTAAACATGTTAACTATATCTTGAATAGTCCAGTATTCAAGGAATTATTGTAGACATTTGATAAATGTAATTCAATAGCTACATCCACTCTGCAGAAACTCCATTGGAGAGTGTTGGTCAAATCTATTGAGAACGTCTTTCAGTGATTTAAATATTACATATATCGTTGAAAATGATAGAAAATGGATTCATTACTCATTGCAAATAACAGTTTCGTTGCGGTACGAATTTATAAACAGATCTAAATACAGACAGGCACATGAACGAATAGATAAGGATTCGGATACAAAAACAGTAGTAATTTTCAATTTTTCTTTAATTTCAGTCATTTTGAATTTTAGTTTTGGTGTGTTTCTTCGTATATGTGATACTGCTAACTGTATGTATTGCGGGATTCAATCTTCAGGTTCTTTACAAATGGTAGGCTCTATTCGATTGACAGGAGAATAATACGCATCTTTTCAGCAATAGGAACTTGTACATTGTACAAAAGGATTGGGAGTACAGTTACATTACACAACACTGGAAAAAATACGATTCAATTTGTCTCAAAATTTGGGTCTGCAGTTTGTTCCAAGACTGGCTCAAATATGTGAGTCAATTTGACTCATCCTAGTATTTTACTCAAAAAGAAGAGTCATATATATTCTATGAATGAACCTCTCACTATAAAGAGAGAGATATTCAAGGATTAATATCTCAATGTATAAATATGATTTTATTTCATAATATCTCACTGCGTATTTTCTCCAGATTTGTTTTAATGATTGCTAGAATGTTTTATATACTACTAAATTGTAACGATAAAATATTGGTGACATTTTTCAACGAAGATAATTGGTAGTCTGCCGATAAGATACAAATAATTTCCTATTGCTTACACAATTACACATGGTAACTGTTATGACACTGTCTACAGTGTTTTTTTTTTCTTTCTACAAGACTTTGACCCCCACATGAAATAAGAATTTAGAGAAAACAAATATATTTTCTTGAAGATAAGGCTTGCTACTCACATTTCATGTTATACAAACTTATTTAAAACTCATTCAAAATTATTCTAAAGGATATCTACAGAAGGTGTTTGAAAAGGCGCTGGAATCCTGTAGTCAAAGCCTTGCGCGCTTCAAGTCGCTCTTCGAGTCTTCGTAACTTTCTTAACGGTTATTGCGTCATAGTTTGCACCAAACAGCTTCACACACTAAATTCAATCATATCATGAATGGATTGAGGTTTTTCCGAATACAAAATATTTTGTGTTCCTGAGATGAATGCAATGACGACATCGGGTTTGACAGTGGTTGACTGCGAGTGTAATTTCTATTGTCAGATGTCAAGGACGTTACCATGGCAACTTTAGGTTCATACACACTGTGTGTAGCTTTTGCATTGCCTACCCTAGCAATATGTCCGGTCTTTCCACACTCGCGGCAATTGACAGCCATTGCCCGCAGTTTTTTTTTTCCAAATGCTTCCTTTCTGCAAACATTTCATCCAAACATAACCAACTGGAATTTTACTTGTACGTTTGTTCTGGCTCCAATTTCTTGTAATTACTTATCTGTACTCTGCAAACATTTCATATGCGTCATTAGCTAATTGTTCAAGAAATATAGCCTGTTCAACGTAGCAATTGAATTGTTTATCTTCGTCACTCTCTTATAGTAGCTTATAGTGACTATAGTACTAGAACATAACCCACTCACAAAAATATCTCGAATAAGACGGTCGTGACGACAAGTTTTGTTTTCACAATCTGTAGCTGTGTTATAAAGAGCTTTTGCGTAACTTTCAAAGGATTCACCATTTTGCTGCTTGTGATTTAGAAACTTCACAGCGGCGCCAACTTCAGACTTCTTGACCTTGAACTGTTTAATCCTCAATTTGAGGATTAAAAAGAGGTATAGTTGGATCCCATCCTCGTCGCCAATTAATGTTGTGACACTTTTTACGTTGTAAAATAACTATTAGGAGAGCAGTGAAAGGCAGGTCAGGGGTGGTTGTTTACTTGAGCATAGCTAGTACATAACTACTGAAAAATTCAAATCATTCACATGAATGCATTTATGTATGAAAAGAAATTAATGAACATAGAAAACTATAAAAAAAATGAAATTACATTGGATACTTTGATAGACATATATAAATAACATTTATGAATAAGGATAAAAAGAATAAATATAAATGATAGAAACAGAATATAATTCTTACCATGTGGCTTAATCAAACTATTTTTGCAATACAATATATGCATTTGTAATTTCAATTAGATCAATCTAACCATCACAGGAACTTAAAATAAACTTGTGGTTATGCTATTTTATAATTATATTATAAAAACCATAATAATTAGAGATTGCATGCATATATAATTAACCACAATATATCCACGATTCCACATGTCAATTACCATCTTTGTAAGTGCAATATGGTGTATATATATCATAAATGAGTAATTGCCACTTTTTTTGAATGAAAAAGTGCCACATGTTTTAAATGAATTAGTGTCACATGTTTTAAATGAGTAAGTTCCACATGTTTTAAATGAGTAGGTGTCACTTGGTATATGTATATACATTTTTTTTTGGTTTACATTGATTGAACTAATCTTATCGAATATATCCTGTATTAATGGATTTATAATGAAATAATTATTAGGTTCATAAGATATTCTGCAAGAATATATCCAGTTACGTATTCCATTTTTAGTTTTTCAAAACTGGATTTTTTTAATTTTTGATTATATATAATTTATAAGATTTATTCTTTTTTTTTTAAATTGATATATATATATATATATATTAGTAAATTGATATCACTAATTATACACCATTCAATATTATAATACTAAAAAATGAATAATACCAACATACATCAAATATACTAGAATATTAAGCATCAACAAATGGCTTTCAGCTACCGAATTCTCCATCTTTAATCTCCAGTTGAGTAACATTGGGATATAATCTGTGCAAGTGGTATGACTGAGAGTCTCTGCAGTGCAACTTGTCATGTTTATTACCGACTTGCTATCTCAGTCAGCGGTTACAATAACAAGATTTTGTCTGTCCCTCATTAATAGTCTTGTTGATCTGATCACTTGGGACATAAATATCTCATTAGAAAAATTTATGGTGGAGCTAAAGTAAGAACTTCATATAATTTTCCTGAGCCCCTTTCAAACAAAAAGGTGACCTTCAAAAAAAAATTCATACTTCATTTTTCATGGGGAAATATTCACGAATATAATTATGTTTCCTTCATATCAATCGATAAAGAATTCATGTTTATTTTAAACCTATTTTGTCATTTATATAAATAATCTGTTGTCTTTTCTATACGATGCACAAAGAACTATTAGGATACCCCATATTATATTACTACACTTCCTGTGTCTGAATATCTAATGAAAGAAAATACACGGAATAAATAAAATGAATCCTATTGTCATTAATTTATCCATTTGTAGTTTGTTTGTTTGTTTTGTTAAAGGGAACACGGTGTTCGAAACACTGTGTCCGTAATATCAACATGGTGGAATAAATTCATAATAATTTCCTCGTGAATAATGTATTTTCTGCAAAAGGATATGAAGCGTTGATCGAAAACTATGAGCAATACTAATAAATTATTTATTCTTTAATGTCAAATTCCCAAAATATTAATAATTTACAAGGGTAGGCTATAATATATTATATAGAAATTAAATGAAATAATAAGATCTTCATTTTGTCATTTTATTTTTAAACCAAATGGTACATTTTCGATTGTGGAACAATATTGTTCAGTTCTAGTAAAATTATTGGATTGAAGCGTTCGTACTTATATAATTACCAATGAAATGTATTGCACTGAAAACTTGTATAGAGCTCTTAATATCTGAAACATTGCAAAATACTTTGTAATATTTAATATTTATTTACTAACTTTTGACGTAGATGGAAATGCTTAATAGGCACGAATGCATCTTATTGGAACATACTCAGATATCTAAGCAGCTTCAAAATAATGGTGGGTTCATAGAAAAATAAATTAAGATTCTCTTCAAATTCTATGACTAAATAAGTTTCTTTCTGGATATAGTCCATCATAATTATTGTCCTATAGAAGACCTCTTATCAGTCTTCTATGACCCCACCATAGTTGGACGAGTACTTTTTTATTATTTGAACCATGAATTGAACTCCAGTAAGTAATAAAATGGTCTAACTATATTAACCGTAACGAAAATAAACTCTTAAAGTGGAGTTATTTTCTGACTGACAGTTCAATTAAGTATTTTTAAATGTTTTCTTTTCTATTTCTTCTTCGACGGGGAAGAAATGGTTTTGCAAAGGTGTTTTTAATTTATTTTCTTTACCTTTCCAAGCATTCAGAAATCACCATATTTCTGTTATTGTAGTTGAAGGTTCATATCAGTTAATTATGCATCAATATCAACATTGTCCCAATTTTCTAATAACATTGTCCCAATATTGTAACCTTGTCCACATATTGTACCTTGTCCTAGTATTGAAATATTGACTGAATATTGTAAAATTGTCCCCATATTGTAATATTATCTCAATATTGTAACATTGTCCCAATATTGTAACGTTGTATCAATATTAAACATTGTCCCCATATTGTAACATTGTCCAAATATTGTAATATTGTCCAAATATTGTAACATTATCTCAATATTGTAACATTGTCCCAATATTGTAACGTTGTCCCAATATTAAACATTGTCCCCATATTGTAACATTATCCAAATATTGTAATATTGTCCAAATATTGTAACATTATCTCAATATTGTAACATTGTCCTGATATTGTAACGCTGTCCCAATATTAAACATTGTCCAAATATTGTAGCATTATCCAAATATTGTAATATTGTCCAAATATTGTAACATTATCTCAATATTGTAACATTGTCCCAATATTGTAACGCTGTCCCAATATTAAACATTATCCCCATATTTTAACATTATCCCAATATTGTATTGTCCAAATATTGTAATGTTGTTCGAATATTGTAACATTGTCAAAATTTTGTAACTAGATTGTCCCAACATTGATCAGTATTCAATCGAGAAAAGTGTTTTATTTTCTATATCATTTTAAAGCATTTTTTCTATATAATGTATATTCTAATTTTTTTTTCCAAATAATATATTTTCTAATTATTTCTTTTAAATAATGTATTTTCTAATTATTTTTTTTTCTGAATAATATATTTTCTGATTTTTTTTTCAAATAATATATTTTCTATATATTTATTCAAAATAATATATTTTCCAAATGTTTTAATAAATTGTTCTTTCAAAATACAAATCTCCAAATAGTTTGATACATTTTAGTAGTTTTCAAATAGTTACTTTACTATACTAATTTTTTTGCTTAAAATATGATATATCATTCTATTTTTTATAATTATAATATAGGACACTTCTTTAATAATTGAAGAGGCGAATTTTATAAAGTTATTAAACTATCATACATACCTATCATAATATATTTTTAAAAATATCTTATATCTAAATTAATATTTATTAGCTGTTTTCTAATTGGTGTCTCTCAGATTATCATCATTGTCACCCCAATCAAATAATATATGAATACATTTGTGATCCTATCTAATATTCTGAATCTACTAAACTTTTTACATCAACACTTTTCCGTTTTGGTGACTTTTTCTTTCCTCTTAACTTCATTATTTTCTTTTGGAAGTTTGATGACTTTATTTTTGGACCACAAACGGATATTATTTTTTTCTCGATATGAGAGTTTGGCGACCGGTTTTTAGTTTGATTGCCCCAGGTAGGAACATTTCTTGCAGCTTATAATTTTCATATTGAAATAAGGTTCGAAATAATAAGGTTCGAAACTCTAACAACATGTGTTCTTTATATTTGCTAATGTAATTTAAAATAAAGTAATAAACTGAGTAAATGACATTATGTGTTTTTAATGAACATACTTTTGTTCAATACAAAAGTGAAATACTAAAAACTAATAATAATTCTGCAATTTAAATTGAAGATATATAAATTTTCATAGAAGAAGATCTTTATCATTACAATAATGATGTTTTTTTTTCTATATTTCATACTTTTTTTATAAATTATATAAATTTCAGATATAATAATTTAAATTAAATATGGATTTCAAATTTTTATCACAAATATATTTGAATGTTTTAAAATGAAGTCATTTCTAATGTATCATCATTAACTATGGTACTGGGTATCAGACTAACTTTTTGGTAACCTACTTTAAATTTAAAACAATAATAATTTCAATGTACCCTTAGTTTAGTTTTTGATTAAATGAATTGTGAATGATCTTCTCTCAGCAATGCTTTGGGAAGTCTACCATTCTTTGGTTTTTAATCAACAGCTTCATACTGCTCATGTTGAGCCACAATATGTTGCACAATCGTTTTGGACCTTCATGTGGCAATAGAAATCTCTTGCAACGACAATTAGAGATTGTATCAGAGGAGAAACTTGTGGACTTTTTTTGAAGATGAATAGAAGATGAATAACTCCTTCATATTGTGCAAAATTATTAGAATTTTGTGATAGATGATATATTAGAATGATATAGCAAAGAATTATTCACAAATTATTAAGTTAATTGCCAATATCCGAGAATATTTCAAAGTTTATGATGGTTTTAATGAAATATTGAAAGGTGTTAATTAATTATAGTATTGACTAACAATAAACTTACGAACGTAGTAGCTAGGCTACTTGATGTAAGGGATCATTAAAATAGGGATAGGGGGTATTTAGGTAGGGATGACAGGTTATTGAATTAAAATATTGATTAACAATAAACCTACGATCATATTTTATTAATTGATATAAGTAGTTAACTAGTTACGTAAAATTCAATATTTAAATTTGTTGCAGATTCATTGAATATGTCTTTAAAAAGTACGGGACAATTAGATTGGATAGAGGGCATTTATAGAAGGAAACACAGATATTTAGATGGGGACAGGAGAGATTTAGATCGAGGAGAGTGGGAAATATATGAGGAGAGGGGGATTTAGATGGGGAAGAAAGGGATTTAGATGGGAATAGAGGGATAATTCGATGAGAGGAGAGGGTGATTTAGATTGGAGGAGATTGGTATTTACATGGGGAGAGAGGGGGATTTAGATGGTTAATCAACGGGGTTCAGATAGGGGGTGGGAGGGGTATAAAAATAAGTTCAGAAGGGAATCAGGTGGGGGAGAGGAGTGTTGTATCTATGAAATGTGCAGTAATACCCCTTCGTTTATACAATAATACCCCTAAACACTCACTAAAGGTTGCGCTCGAAATATGTCCAAAAAGTATTGTATTTATTTAGGTATTATTTTGAAACTGGTTGAGAAGCATCGTCATTCATGATCATTTTATCACGATAAAAAATTTTTTCTAGTATGTATAATAAGTCTTTGAGTAAATACAGAATTTGCGGGATTTTGTTTTTGCACAGTGATTCCCCGTCCAAACCTTCTAGTTCAACTTTCACTCTTTCAAAGATACAACAGAAGAACGAGAACTGCACTTTAACTTATCACTTATTATCGTAAATTTAATGATGAATAGGTATATAGGTTCACTTTTAATTATCTATTTTTTTTTCAGAGTAATTGTATTTAGATTTATAATATGCTTAAAACCACTATTAAAGTTTTGAATTTTTCAGAGATATTGGATTCTTTTTCTTCGCTTGAAATTCTGAGAGTAGAAGAGAAAACACAAACCTAAATTAGGTTACATAATTATTATGATAAAAAAAAAAAAAAAAATTCAAATGGTTTGCATTTTTGAAATCAGCAACTTTACCCAATTGAAAATAAGTGCAAGTTCGAGGCAGCGGTTAAGCTGATCAGCGCTACCTCACCGTGGTTACGGGGCCTTTAACCAAAAATGCTTTAATAGTAATATAATATAACAGTCATGGATACGGGCCGCTCATCCGCAGATGGGCATCGCGCTAGGCAAATAGTAGCAAGTGCCCAGAGTAGCTCTGCGCAGTTACGCCGGAATAGAATTTGTCCCCAAAGCGGTCAGTTTAGCTCTCACGCTGCGGTCTTGCTACTTCCTGACTGCCCTGGTGACTAATCCGCAATCGGCATAACTGGTGCCTCGAACCTGCTCCTATTTCCGATTTGGTAGCTCAAATGAATAGAGTAATTTAATACTAGAGTGGAAGGGACCTTATAGGTTTTATTAATTATCTACATTTTGAAATTTGAATCCCGTTGAATTGAAGCTTCAAATTATGCTATATCTAACCAATAATTCTAATACCGTTAAAACATGGATATACATAACTTTGCCATTCCTTATAGAATACTACATCACATTATTTAGAATATTTGTCGTACCAGTATTGGTAGTTATTTAGTTTATTAAAATAGAGATGTGATGAATGATTAAATGTCTACCAAATACAAAGAAATCGTCTAATTAAAAATCCATATCGAATTGAAACTCCACGTTTGCTAATACTTTTTATTGTTGTGAATCATACCGATAATTAACGCCTCATATCATTCTTAATTAAATGTTGTTAAAGATAGATTGGCTCTTTTTCCCTTCTGGTTCATACTCATGATGATTACTTTACTGTGTAGATTGTTATTTAATTGAAAACACGTTATGGTGCTACTGTATAAAGTATACCTCTAAAAACCATTTGATTTGCAATGAGTCACTGTAACGGTTCAATAATCCGAAACTTCGGACATACATTATTATAGTAATAAATTCTTACGTTAAAAATATGTGAAATAAGAGCACAGCTGGTCTTTGAATACACTAACAAAAAATAACGTAAATTCAGTGTTATACTGCATGAATGTTTATGAATATCAATACGGTTGGACTATATGTTCAATATTCTTTTTATGGTCTAATGCATTTCGTTACATTCTAATGTAATATACTATATTTGAATTAAAAAAAAGTAAACGCTTGAATATCATTGTTTTTTAATGTAACATGTTTTTAACGGAATAAAGAAACTTCAAATAAACGTTAAAACTGATAGAAATCATAATTTTTCTTACTGAAGAAAAATAATTTAAGAATTAAATTTAATATTATTTCTACTGGACAGTGTATCTTCCTCTTCGATCTAAACATTGAATTCCATAATTCTATGCCTATCAGCTACATCAGAAATTTAAATTTTTTCCGGAATTCAAAATAAATCGATTTAGTTAATCAATACCATATTTCAAATTATCCAAGGGGTAAAGTTACAGTGGGTTCTTGGTAGATTAAGAATGGCACTCTTCCCTCTATAGCCCAACTTAACAACCTATATGGGTGTGTTACTATCCAGTACATTTGGTTTGAAATGGAAAAGCACATTCTGCGCCGTTTTGAGACTTAACTCATTGAGATGTAAATTCGATTTCAGTTCACATAATGCTCAACAAGGTTGCCTTTGTTCAAACTGATGTATTTATTGACACCAGACGGTTCTTATGGAAGCATGCCAACAAAAGAAAATTATAGTCACCGATCTCCAAATTACGATTATAATCGATGATGAAAATAGTTATTTAGCTAATAAATATTTAGTCGAAAATTCAATCGTAATTTATTATGTTATAGTCAATCGTTTTTCGCTGGGCATTATAGAGGATATTTCCTGAAATTGACATTTTATGATTAAATACATCAATATCAACCAATATCGAAATAATAGGTGATCTTCCGAATAAAAATTTTCTAATTGGGATGTACCTAAATTCTGCAATTCAGTCTCGTAATAGCTAAATGTAAATGCACCCTATATTGACGACTGAGTAAATTAGTTAGGGTGATTAACTGAAATATGGCGATTACTTGTAATAAATCAATTATTTCTTTCCATTGAATCGAAGTGCAAGAACAATTGACCACGTGTAAATTTCAGGTGTAATGAAGGTGTGAGGTCATGCTATAAATTATGGTAATTAATTTGTAAGTAAGTAGAAAATAATTGATCTATATTGTAGAGGTATTGCAGTATGCAATATGGGGTTTTAAAATAACAGTTTCAATGATTTGAATTAGCAGGTTTTTAATCATTCAAGCAACTTGGTTTTTAATATAAATATACTTCTAAAATATATCAGAAACACATACTTTCATAAATTCTTTTTATTTTCACTCTGTGTCGGGTATGCTTTATAATTAGTTTCCCTATTATTATACATTATAATTAACATGGTGAAACTCTTCAAAATATTACTATAATACCTTATTCGTGATACCGAAATACATAAAAAACTTTAAAGAAATTTTTGATAGGAATATCATAATTATTGATTTTCAATAGCGGTATTGCATTCTTCGTAATGAAGACACTCTTAAATTTGGATTTTCTTCAATTCAATGAATTCCAATTACTTAAAATTAATGATTATATATATGTTATTTAATTTGTTTAAAACCAGACAACAAATTTTCTTTTACATTGAATACTATTTTTCTTTGTTTTAATACGTACATTGGATACGTATCGATTTATCGGACTACCTCCAAATTTTCAATAATGTAAGGCCATTAAATAATCATGTCAATTATGAATACAATGAAAATTTATTCTTCTATGGAATGATCATATTCAAACCAAATAATGATGTCATTAAATAGAAAGATATATGATGTGAAGATTATTACCTTGGACAATTGAAGCTTGACGATAGAATTATGATACTACACATAATTATGAAGTATGAAGCTACGTACATTAGTGATAATGCATATACTGTATACCTATAATCATTTGTACCCAGTAAATCGATCGAAAAACTATTGCTCGTAAAAATTGCTCCAAAATTGCTCATATCTGAAACTCTCTGCCATTTAATATAAAAAAATATGTATAATGTCCATTCTTTCAAACTCAAATTGAAACAGGATATACTCAATAATTACTAGGAATACCCTATCTCTTTTCTTTTCTTTTCTTTCTGTCTTCTACTGCATTTCTCTTGTATCTTGTAAGTTTTCTTTAAGTTACTATTAAATCTTTTTTTTATGATGTTATTTCTAGTTCTTAAATTCACTTTCATATATATTTTTCATTTTAAATAGTATATTTTAAATGTTATATAGGTTGCCCATGAAGCTTTGAGCTTAAATAAATTAAATAGATAAAGTGTCATTTAACTATTATTGTGAAAATCAAGGAGTATTTTTCCCGTACTCCTGATCTAATTGTATGGGAACATTTTTGTGAAATAAAATAAATAGATAAAAATAGATCATGTTAACAAGATCTACTGGCTGTAACATATTGCAAACAAGTTTCTCTGGTAATCCATGATTCTAGTTATCATCGTTAATCGTTAATAAGTGAAAATCGATCCATAATTATTTTTAGATCAATTTTGGTTCGATTAATTCTTTATTCGATCAATTGTTGTGCGATCACTTTCCCTTTCGATCAATTTTCCATTCGATCAATTTTCTATTCGACCAATTTTCCTCTCAAACAATTTTCCATTCGACGAATTTACCATTCGATCAATTGCTTTCGATAAATTGTTTTCGGTCAATTGCTTTCGATCAATTTTCTGAATCCCACTTTCATTGTCACGAAAATAACACTCTATGATTGCTCGTTCTAGTTTTTAAAATGTAAATTTTTTTTAATATTTACAGATACAGCCTCCTTTGATTGTTCTAAATGAGGATTGAATAACTGAATCTAAAATTGCTTTTGATGGCTATTTTGTACCATTTCATGTTTTACTAGAAATTTGCATGAAATTATAAATCAACTTATATCAGTGGAGATAAGGTTCATTCATGAGCAGTCTTACTTACAAGATATATCTTCATCTTGAAAATAGAGATAACTGCGGAAACCTTCCATGGGGTTTTCCTCTCATGCAGAACATCAAACTGATGAATAATGGCACTTTCATGCAAATTTATAGACGAAAACAAGAAACCTTCCGATATGAACTACAGTTTCAATTATGCAGTCAGATTTATTTAAGTGCTGTTAGTGTTCTCTGAACTCTTTATGATTAAATTGGCTCGCCTTTCACCAGCTAGAATTAACAATTCTTTATATGTTGTAACATCTAGCAAATGAAGGCACAGGAGCTTGCCCGTCACTCTACTCTTTGGTGATTAGTTTAATAAAATGAGATTATATTCGCCATGGGAAGGGAAATATCATCAGCTCTTTTTTAAGATTAGAAGTCGAGGTTGAGATTTAGAAAGAGTGAGAGCCGAGCAGGTATGTTCGTATATAGGGTTAGTTACGAATTATTGGTCTGTTCAACATTTTTGGTAATATAAAAAAAAAACGGTAAAAACTGATTATTAAATTTTATTTTTATTTTTTTCATGGATATCGAATAAAATTACATTACAAATAATCAATACTATATTGTTGTTCCTTAAATGACCGATGATGTGAACTGACCGATAATTCGTCACTTACTCCAATGGTAATTTTTTTTTTAGAAAAATACAAATATAATTTACCAAATATATTAATTAATGAAAAATATAATTTGATGCCCGCCTACACTCAATTTGATTATTATTGAGTAATTTTAAATTAATATTGCAAAGATGTGCTATGATATGAGTCAAGAATTATGAAATTCAGTGAAGTTATGAAATAGTTTTCCATGTTTGAAATATAGAAAATGATTTGCGTCAAGAATTTCGTCATAGTTATCCCTCAATGACCATAGTTCTCTAGGATTTCACTCACAGAAAACTATCTAGTGAATCTGAGATAGGAAGTGGCTTCGAGTTATGAAAGAAACAATACTTCATTACTCAAGAGTTTCACTTTTATAATAATGTATTTAGATATTAATAATTTTGTCCGAGTACGTGAAGAACAAATACTGAGAAATATTAATCCATATCAGAGATTTCTTAATACTAATAACTAAAGATAAATTATTTAATACGATTGTTAAGAATGAAATTTTAATATATCGACATTCAAATCGTAATATGACACATTCATCATGTACAGTAATTATTCCAATAGATTTATCTCTGTGAAATTCTGTGAAATAAATTTAATGATAGGAGTATTCACCACCCACATGATTATATAATTACCGAAACATTCCGCCTCTATTCATCCATGAAGTTCAGTTCGGAAAAAAAGAAAACTGTTGAAAACCATCTTTCCTCATCAAGGGGAGATGTTCGCCAAGTTTCAAGGCTTTAATTTGCTAACTGATGATCAAAGTTTAGGATATTAGCTCAGCCCTTAGTCGAAACTGATCAACTCTGAACCTTGGCTGGTACTGCAAAGTTCGCAGGTTCGTATATAAAAATAGGATTAAATAAATCAATAATTATAATACGAAAGAGGGATCATTTTGTTAATCGTTTTTCATTATTAGCATAATCAACCATTTTCAAAGTATTCTAGTGTTTTTTATAAACACTCGCTTTAGAGACAAAGATGATATGGTGAACTTGAAACACTTGAGTGCATCAGAATTTTTCTGAATGCAATTTGCAAAAGTACATTGGGTAAAAATTGTAATGTATATTCATTGCCATTTACCATGCTGATAATTATTTTTACTATTCATTTATTAGTATTGATCCTAAATCTCTTGATATATTTGTTAATGAGATCATCTATCTACTACGATGATTTATTTGTCTTTTACCATTAATAGTCTTTCATCTTCCGTTTGACATTCACTACTTTAAATTCATACAATGAAGTATTGAATTATGATATTTTATGATTTATATTTATCATAATTGAAGAAGATATTTCAAGATCTGCCGATCATGACTTTTCTTACTAAGAACTCTGACTACTTTGTTCTATGTAAAAACTCAGGTAACTTACAAATAATCATGAATGTGATATAAATTAACCACATATAAGATACTTCATTTTTCTTAGAGGCCAAAATACATATTGAATGAAAGAATTCGTTCAACTCAATATCGCCATTTTCTAAGAATCTTTCTTAAGTATTCACTTCCTTCAAGAACTCGTTCAGAACTAAAGTGGATTTGTTTAGAAGATAAAAGAGATTCGGAATGACGGTTTCTCACTGCGACAAAATACTTGCTAAAAGCCCAGTTATCCTGAACTTTTGCCATTCCCGAGTCTATTCTTTTTATGTGTGACACATAAAAAAAAGGATACAAATCATGTAAATATAATGGCAGCTAGTGGTTCTTCACACTTGAACTCTCTTGGGTTAAATTGTGTTGTGTACCATGAATATGATGTACCATGACTATGGTAGCTCACAATTGTGATTCACACATTGAATATAAATATCAATATCCAGTCAAAGGCAATTATCAAGTAAGCAACTTCAAAAGTGATAATGTATTGACAATTAAACATCTCTTTTTCTTTAATAAAGAATAGGCAATATTATTCGTTTATTTTATACATACAATAAACTTCGTCATAGATTTTATTCTAAATGATATAATAATTAGTGAGTTTTTGCGAGGTTATTTACTACGTTAAATTCACCTCCCATACAATCTCAAAGGCTGAAAAATAATTATAAAATTAAGGGAGTAAGATATGGGTTGAAAATGTTTGTATAATTAGACTGCTTCTTTAATGCCTCTGAAGTCCTATTACTTTGCCGCAGTTATTATGAAAAGTACGCCGAAGTTAGTAATCTTGTCCTTATGCTATAATATTTCATACTGCGTTGGAACTGCCTATCATTATAGATACTAGTGTAATTTCCCGTTGAAAATATCGGGATTTCGATAATAAAAGAAAAAAAAATATATATAATATATTTTATTATTTATACTTAGAATATATTTCTTGGGAGTGATTAATATATAAATATTTAAATATACTAAGCACAATGCTCTTTATTTATAAGGAGGGAAATATTATCACGATTATTGTATTGAAGTTTTTCATTATTTATTTCTCAAATATATTACAAAAACTCATTTTCCAGGTCTAAAGAAATTTTCTTGGTCTAAATTTTGTATTATTTAAATTTTGTTATAAATGACACATTACTCAGATTATGTTTCCATTCATTCTTCATCATTAAAATAATTTGATGATCTTAGTTACGTTTCATATCAAGGTTATGAGAATCAGTGTTTTTGCTGTACATCCATCGAAGAACAAAGCTGCAATTTGTTGCCTAATTACCCGATATCAAAGCCAACTGACCATTCCATGGGAGACTCTGGGGAACAATGAACTCTAATGTAAGAGACCAAAAAACCTCACAAGCTGTCCCTTCTCTGAACAATACCCATATAAATCTTTTAAAGAACAAAATACACCACAAATGTCTACATTTCAGCTTACTCTGTCAAACTAAAACCTGAGGAATGTATTTGGAAGTTATCCCGTGCCCTTTTTGGTCCGTTTTTTCATGTTCCCCTACAAAGATCAACTCGGTGATATGTCAGGATGTTTTTTCGCTACAGTTTGAAACCCAATTTGTGCTACTAACTCCAATCAAAGAAAAAAAGAAATTGATTCAAATCTTTATTTCTAGAGAGCATCCAAGAGAATCCCCAGCATTTGAAACAAGCGAAAAGGAAGACTGCAGGAGTAAATTCTCCTACAAAACTGTATCCGTTCTTGACTAAGATTTTGTTAGTTATTTTATGATATTTAATGAATTATCGATCAATTATTCAACAATAAAATTCGTACTTTATATAAATATTAGATTTTTTTTACTGCATTCCAATTATGATATCAAGCTGGAGCAATTATTGTTGCACACCAATCACATTACAATATTCACAGAATATATGCAATGTGCATCTGTAAGGTCATATTCACACACTTTATACAGTATACTTTATATGTATAATCATACTAAATTTATCCTTTTTGTTCTTTTTTTTGGTTTAATGAATACCTGCAATATAGTTGGCCGAGATTAGATTGGTAAGATAATATTTAACTACACTAGATTGATACTGTTGATCTTAACCATGGTGTTTCCAAACCCCACAAGTTATATTCATGCATTCATCGAACCCTTCGTAGTTGGAAAATTAAAGAGCACTTCTTCTATAAAAAAAGAGAAATTAGAGCACAAACATCACCACGCAAAATCACTGTGGATTCAAAGCACAAAACCAACAAAACATGAATTACACACAAAAACATAATGAACCAAAACTCCGAATCTATTAATCTGACTCACCGATACATTATCCAAGTTAAGAATCATTGTACTATATTATATAATATTACACTCTTCCACACCATTTAAACGCTGCCCAAAAGGAACACATAGGGAATTGCTATATTTTCATACCACTAGTCAAGTAGACCGCCGTATCTTAAATTGCTAACACCCTAAATCCTGTAACACTAAAATGTTGTATGTCACATCAATATATTAGTGCAATTAATTTTCCATGTACGGTATATACAACAATTTACATTTCACTGAACCCTTTGAGAGAATCAACATTTCTTGTTTTTTTTAAACTGAAATTTGTTTGCAAATAGCTGTTGCCATTACATGAGTTTCAACAAATCGATTCAATTTAATTAAATACCTAACATCGAAGAAGTTTTGGTAGAAGAGTATTTTCGAGTGGAGCCTTGAAACCTAAAAGACAAATATGTAATATAAAAAAGCATGTTAATATACATAATCAATTGTCGGTTGCTCTTCATAAACTTGTTATTAAATATTGTAAGTGAAATATTTAATGTGTCCATAAAAGACTTTTCATTTTGATTTTAAATTCAGTATATTGTTCCTCATAGTAAAATTATACAGAAGTTCATTCCAATGTATAAGTTTTGTAATGACTTTGCTATTGAAAAAAGATTATATCAACATTTAAATACTGTTAAAAGGATATGGTTTGTACCCCGGTATATTTTCCTGAGAATATCCGATCTAATTAGTCTCCATGACTAATTGCCAAAAGCCTGAAATTCAACCGATTATACCCTGTTAGTTTCATTAATGTTAGCCCATGAGGGTCCAACTAATGAACGAAATGAAAGATGGTTCTCACTCATTCATCAAAGAGACGTGTGGAAAAGGAAGGAATTATAAATTAAGAACCTTTCTCGGTTGCCAAAACTGTATCTTTTTTTTCAAAAAATGAACATATTTTGATCTCGCTCAAATCACAACTGCTAGGAATCATAAATGTTTTATCGTAGCATAACTGAAACGTAGTTATTTACTCTTTTCATTTATTATTCTATATTATATGCATATTTCAACAAATGTGTTAGAGAGAGAACTGAAAAAAAAATGTTTCATGAGATCATTTCCGTCAAATAACCGTAACGACAATGTATTTTCTTTTCGTAACAAAGCAATAAGTTGGTTGTTTTTGTGGTAATAATGTGACGCGTCACTCCCGACAAATGGTCAGTTGTTCCTTTTTCTGCGTATATTATTATCCAGTAAAAGAAAAAGATTCCAGGAAACTATGATTATGTAAATGAATGGATCTTCATTTGTATCTTTGATTTGAATCAAAATTTTAAATTGGAATCAAATGAAGAATCAAATATTGATAACATTTATGAACTGTTGTTTTCACCTCAGAGCTATGATAAAAATTGATGCATCTACGAGTGGTAGTTTAAAATATTGAAGTCTAACGATCAACGGTTGATCTTCAGTCTTTTCCAATGTTCTTATCTCTTCCATTCCGTAAATACTTCATGTCTGCATCGCCAGGGTTTTTTTCTTCGCAGGTGCTTACTTTATATGTAGTTTGTGATAAACTGGTATCAGCTAAGCTATGAATTGGTAGTATTTTTAGAATTGTCGATGAAGATTGAAAATCTCATTCTGATTTAGGTGTTTCTTTGAGGTTGTATGTAGGAATTATTAATGGGTATATCTATTTATGAGCATAATTTTAATGCGGCATTATTTAATAAAGTGACATATATGAAATTCCAATAACCATGTTCTTCTATTATCGTTTATTTATTCTGCCATCAGAACGCAATCAATCGTATATTTTTTAATAGTTTTACAGGGTGACCGGTATATTCCACCCCGGTATATTCCACCCTAGGTATATTCCATCCTGGTAAGTTCCACCCCACTTTACGTGTTTGGTTTGGTTAGATATAAATATTAATCTTTTATTAATATTTTATGAAATACTATGCAACTTACATTTTCTTTGTGGAAAAATAAACATTTTGTTGGTTATTTTTTTCACTACGCATGTGATAGAGCAGCAGAAGGAAATAATGTGTGAGTGCATTTTATCAGTTGAGATATTTAGAATTTTTAGAAGGAATTAATATAAACATGCTCAACATGTAAACTTTGAAATATACTCCAATATTATGAATATTTGTAATTTCATCTATTAGGAAAATATATGAATTGACTTGACAGGGCCGTACTTGGTTTTGGAAAATATTTTTATTAATGATGCTACGGTTTGTACTCTAATTTAAAAATGAATTCTCTGTCGTTTTTGTTTGATGCATTTTTTCGATTAGACCAACAAAAAACAAATTATTCGAATTTTGAACGAATTTCAAAATGTTTCAAAAAAAGTATAAGGCTTCAACAATTTTGAAGCTATGACATTTGGATTTTCTGCATTCGATTCACCAGGAAATTTTGTAGAGCTGTATGAGCTAGTTTTTTTCTGAATTTAGAATTGTTTTTCGAAACATTAATTTTTTCGTGAAAGAATATTTTATTTTTTCAAATTTTAATATTTCGAAAAACAATCCGAAAATCAAATAGGAAAGTATCTCCTACAGCTCAAATGAATCTCCCGGAAAATCAAATGTACAAAAAAACAATGACGTAGCTTCAAAATTGTATGAGCCTTAGGCTTTTGAATACCAACATTAGTCCATTTTAAGCAGTGCCAGAAAAACACATTCATAGTTGCCGTGTACCTAGCTGCGCTCTGACACCAAACATCTTCCCCTTGTTGCCAATAGGTGGACTCAGTAGCAAGAACTATACCAGATTTGGCGAGATAATTAATTATAACGAATTAGAGTGTGTAAAGCATCTACCGCGACCGCAATCCTCCTCTATCTCCCCTCCTTTTCTCTCTCCCCCAGTGGGTTATAGTGGCTATATATACCAGGGTGGAATTAGCAGGGTAGGAATATACCGGGGTGTATTATACCAAGCACCATTTTAAACATCTAAAAGACTATGACAGATCCATGGATCAGTCATAGAAGTTCATATAAGGAATACCATCAGAAAACCTTCGGAGATAAGAAATTCATCTAAGAAATAACATCAGAAAATCTTCGTAGATTTAAAAAGTTCAATCATAGAAGTTCATATAAGAAATATCATCAGAAAATTTTCGGATATTTAAGATGGATCAGTCATAGAAGTTCATATAAGAAATACCATCAGAAAATCTTCGGAGATTTTAGATGGTTCAATCATAGAAATTCATATAAGAAATACCATCAGAAAATCTTCGAAGATTTAAGAAGTTCATATAAGAAATACCATCAGAAAATTTTCGGAGATTTAAGATGGTTCAATCATAGAAGTTCATATACGAAATACCATCAGAAAATCTTCGAAGATTTAAGATTGATCAGTCATAGGAGTTCATATAAAGAATATCTTCAGAAAATCTTCGAAGATTTAAGATGGTTACTTGAAAGATATAAAGGAATTTTAAAAATGTGTGCTTAAAAAACACACGTAAAACTCATTAGGGTTAATTTGACTTTCGGCGAATTTGTCTTTTGGCAATTCTTCACTTCGGCGAATCCGTTATCGACAAATATGGGTTTCGGCAAATTCGTATTCGGAGAATCCGGTTCGGCGAATTAGTTTTTTGAGAATTTGGTTTCGGCAATTTCGTTTTTGGAAAATTCGCCGGATACCAATCTCTATATTTATTTTTATTGTACTATTAAATTATTACTCTTTCGAAACCTCTTCATTTTCAGTGTATCAGTAAGTTACTACACAAACGAAGCCTCTTTATTTCCGTTCTAGCATTCTTTTCACTCATAAATTCAGTGGGGGAATAAAGCGAAATTGGCTGTTGAAAGAGATGGGGCTCTTCACAGGGCAAAATAATTTCCAAGGTAACCATTAGGCATTCCCATAACCATTATCAACTGTGATTTGCGAAGGGAAATAACACTCAAGATTCTCTATAGTCAGCATATATATTAAGCCTTCAAGAACCTTCTGATCATGATGTCATAGGGGAAATTTATATGGCTAATGTAATTCAAATCGGCATTCTATATTGGGGAACGTCGCAATATTCAGACTGCGACAGAATGATATAATATAAAATTTTCAAATATTTGATTTACATATGTTAAATTTATCCCTATAATAAGAAGATTTAGAATTTTTAATTAATATGTTTACAAAGTTTCTTTGTCTCTTGTAAACAGCATCGTGTGTTCAACCAATACAATTTAGTTTATAAAGAGTATGTCTTTTTCGAATTTCGATCTTTATTGCATTAGTTATCCATGGCTTAAATATATCTTTGTAAGATAAATAGATACTTTTTATAGGACAAGTACGAATATAAACATCCATTATTATTTTCAGAAGACAACTCCATAGCAAGATTAACATCAGAAAAATTAAAAACATTAGAGAAATCAGTCAACAATAGCTCATTATGCATCAATTTAAGAGTGTGTGAATTTATTAATCTGAATAATATTTTTTACAGGATTAAGAGGTGGCACATACGGGAATGTTTGAAATAGAAAAACAGGAAATTGGTTAGATACGTCAATAGTTACGTTTCGTGTCTGTATATTAAATGGATTAGTTATGGAAATGTAGTCAATTAGAGAAGAACTATTATTACTGATTCGCGTAGGCTTTGTTATGAGTGGAACTAGTGAATATTATCTAATAGTATCAAGGAACTGTTTCACATATTGGTTGGTGTAATGAATTGATTATTGTTATAAATTTTTATGGCAATTGTTTTTCTGTTTTATTCATAATAATTAACCTATGACAATTCGAATCATTGAGACTTGAATTCAGAGCATAACTTTTTAAGCATCAGTACCAAACTAGACCTGATAGGTGATACAGTTTCCAGGTGAAGCCAGCAATACGTAGAGGTGAATATAATTAATTTATATGGTTATAATGTTTATTTGAATTTATGATGCTTAACTAGTTTGCTCTGAAAATATATTAAGTTGTTGTTATTTTCTTTCTAAGAAATACCACAAACCCCCTAAGCTCTCAGTATATTACTATTCTCTGTATCTCTGTGCCCTATAGTGTCTGTTTTAAATCTTTACTCTACTTGAAAATTTTAAACTTTAGCTTACTAATTAGCTATGAAATTTTAGCTAGATTCTTTGTCTAAATAAACTGTTTTGTTAATTCAATTGCTTTTCACTCATTTCCACCTCATTACAGTTGGTATCATAATTAAATAAATCATAGTTAAAATCCCTGGTTAGAATAACTTCAGAATACAAATAGCTGTATGAAATACCAATTGCTATATGGAATACCAATAGCTATATGAAATACCAATAGTCCTTTATTTTTGATGACCTCATTGCATCGATTTTTACAGGAATTAATAATTTTTTAGCAGAATTATGGAGTTATCTTCTACTACTCTTCTACCAGGAATCTCCACAGTTAATCCTGATTTTTGGAATTGCGTTCTTGAGTTGCTTTGAGCAGGCCAGCTTATAAGAGAAACTCATTTACTTTCTATGCGTGCTATCACAGTTTTAGCCATGTGATAAGGAGAATTGTCTTGCTTCAAAATCCGTGGTTGAGTATCAAATGATTGTAAATTTAGAATGCAAAAGTGGATATGAAGTTGCGTATACACTATACACTGCTGCGTTGACCACTCCATGCACATTAAACAATTGGGCCTGTTCCCTCTGCAGAAATGATGTCACAGACCATCATGATGTCGCTTTTATGTTTCAAAGATTTTCTAAACGAACTTCAGGGACAGTCGTTCACCCATATTACCTCGAATGTACCTTTTGCGGTCACTTCCGATCACATTAAAATTAGATTCGTCGCTGAAATGATCCAGGTATTAAATCTTACCCTGTCAAGACTTCTAGAAACTGTGAATCTGGAGACACTTAGACGAAGCGTCATTTTGGCCAGAAATACCTGCAGCAGTCTTGAAATTGTCCTATATGCACAGTCTGGTACGATCTTCTCTGAGGGTAGATTTTGGTGTTCTTCTTAATTCTCGTTTTGCATCAATTGAAGCACTCTCTTTAAAAGTATTAACAATGCGATGCTCAACACTCTTGGATCTCTAAACTGCGTCCATCGTTTTATTGCAGATCACTATTTTGTGAATAATTTTAATACACTGAGTACAAGTACTCAACGAAAGAGGCAATGTATGATTGGATTGTTAGGTTTACACCCTCTGGTACTCGGAAAGGGCCAATTAACGTTTCACCAATGATGCCCGCTTAAAACATAAAGCCACAGCGTCCTTGTTAAAGACGGAACCAGTGTGGATAAACAGCTCCAGTAGGATCCAAACTTTAGCCCATCCATACAGACAATCAAGGGCTACTCTTTCCTCATCTGTTAATTAAAAGAACAAGTAGGAAGTTTGTTTTCATGTAATTCTGCGTACATCTAATGCCTTTTTCCTTTTGGGTCTTGTCCATAGGAAGCCAGGAAATTGGCTCCACGTTGCTTGTCATCTCATTTAAGACACTGCTTGGATGAATAACCAATGACAGCCATGTCGAAAATGGAGTATTTGGCTGCTTTATAACCTGCCTTGGTAGTTTTCACATATTTCGGGGGGAAAAAGATTCTCCTCGTACCCTCATCTCTCCTTGGGTTAGTGTCAGGATCTGCCTCAATTGGGACTAGGTTTCTCTTATCCCTCCCAAATTCATTAGCTAAATATAGAAGAGTCATCCCTTATGCAGAACCTGTTACAATCCTTACCCTCTCGGTAGAAATTAATCGCCCATTTTTTGGCCTTTTCACAGAGCTGCAATAAGGCGATGGACAGTAAAAATGCCTTCAAAATTTGTAAACGTTCATAACTTTCCAATTTTCTCATGGATTCAAAAAATATTTCAGCAAGAAATCTTCCAGTGACCAAAGTCTCACTACTGTACGATCAATATAATTGAAATTTTTCACAAAATAGTGATCTGTAATAAAACGATGATCGCAGTTTATATGATGGTTGCAATTTCAGAAAGTGACTTTCCATCCTTGTGATGGTAACAAAAAAGAGTTTTATCACAGAGAGATACTTGATTCCGAGTAGCAGGAGTAGTGGCGGCGATAGTTTTGCTCCAATAACTTGATGTCCTTTAGTAACAATTTAAAACCTTGAAATAGTTTTTTAAATTAACATTATTCAGATTATACACGTTTATTAAACTGTTCCTTAACTTTTGCTCGGTGTCTTTTTCGTCCTCTGATGGCAAAAGTTAAATATTTTGGTAATTATTTGTTTTATTTTGCTAATATTTCTAGCAAACACTCACAGCTGTATGTGTAACTTTATTGTTGTTAAGTTTCACGTATTTTCGTTCTCTAGTTCTTTCACGATAATCAAAAATGTTTTTATTTTTTTACACTGTCCCTTAACTTATGCTCGCTACTGTATATATTAATATTTAATATGTATAGTTAGATCTATTAATTTAGCAAAATGATGCAGAATTAGTGGAATACAAATTTATATAGCAATAGTAATGTCAAATCTGTATAAGAAATATATTTTTTTAAGCATAAGATATAATGATGAGAACAACAAAGTCCCACAGAATATTCTTCATATATGCAATAAATTTGACTTTCGACAAATTCGTATTTCGGAAAATTTGTCCTTCAACAAATCAGTATATCGGAATATTGGTTTTAGGCCAATTTGGGATTCGGCAAACACGTATTAGGAGAATCAGTTTCGGCGAATTAGTTTTCGGATAATATGGTTTCGGCCAATTCGTTTTCGGAAAATCAACTTAGACCCGAAATATCTATAATGCTATTTTAAAATAATTATGTATAACATCGAAGTTTATAGAATATGAAATAGTATGAGCCTTGTACGTATTTGATAATCAATTTCGAAACAAAAAAATAATTTATTAATATATATCTTTCATTTACCAATACATCAAGCTTCAAAACATATACTCTGCATTCTGGCTAAAAACCTCCCCAATATTATATTCCATCTCTATGCAAAATAGGTGAGGAGTTCTTACCACTAAGTAGTTCTTACTACTACGAAGTTCTTACCACTAATTATAATTGTAGTTCTTACCACTAAGCAGTTTTTACCAATAAGCAGATCTTACCACTAAGCAGTTCTTACCACTAAGCGGTGAGCAGTTCTTACCACTAAGCAGTTCTTATCACTGGGTAGTTGTTACCACTAAGCAGTTCTTACCACTAAGCAGTTCATATCACTGAGTAGTTGTTACCACTAAGCCGTTCTTACCACTAAGCAGTTCATATCACTGAGTAGTTCTTACCACTAAGCAGTTCTTACCACTAAGCAGTTCTTATCACTGGGTAGTTGTTACCACTAAGCAGTTCTTACCACTAAGCAGTTCATATCACTGAGTAGTTCTTACCACTAAGCAGTTCTTACCACTAAGCAGTTCTTACCACTAAGCAGTTCTTATCACTGGGTAGTTGTTACCACTAAGCAGTTCTTACCACTAAGCAGTTCATATCACTGAGTAGTTGTTACCACTAAGCCGTTCTTACCACTAAGCAGTTCATATCACTGAGTAGTTCTTACCACTAAGCAGTTCTTACCACTAAGCAGTTCTTATCACTGGGTAGTTGTTACCACTAAGCAGTTCTTACCACTAAGCAGTTCATATCACTGAGTAGTTCTTACCACTAAGCAGTTCTTACCACTAAGCAGTTCTTACCACTAAGCAGTTCTTATCACTGGGTAGTTGTTACCACTAAGCAGTTCTTACCACTAAGCAGTTCATATCACTGAGTAGTTGTTACCACTAAGCCGTTCTTACCACTAAGCAGTTCATATCACTGAGTAGTTCTTACCACTAAGCAGTTCTTACCACTAAGCAGTTCTTATCACTGGGTAGTTGTTACCACTAAGCAGTTCTTACCACTAAGCAGTTCATATCACTGAGTAGTTCTTACCACTAAGCAGTTCTTACCACTAAGCAGTTCTTACCACTAAGCAGTTCATATCACTGGGTAGTTGTTACCACTAAGCAGTTCTTACCACTGAAAAGTTCTAACAACTAAGCAGATCTTACCACTAAGCAGTTCATATCACTGAGTAGTTCTTACCACTAAGCAGTTCTTACCACTAAGCAGTTCATATCACTGGGTAGTTGTTACCACTAAGCAGTTCTTACCACTGAAAAGTTCTAACAACTAAGCAGATCTTACCACTAAGAATAAATCCTGAATGCAGAGAGCAGATTGAAGTGATTGGCCTAAAACCTTCTGATAAATTATAATCAAACTGAGGCACGAATGATATAATGGATATTTGTACCATGAAATTTAAATATTTAAATTATTTATTAAAAAACTATATAATTCAATCTAAATATTCTGTTATAAAAACTATGAATAATCACGAGTTACAGATTTTATCCAATAATATATATAATTTCGATAAAATATGAATGTTTTTGAATGCTCAAAATGTTTTTTATTCCTAATTTTTTCTTTGGCATACCTGAATTAATTTGAGCGTTAAAAAACGAGAATATATATCACATTCTTGTTATGTATACGTAAAAAAAGACACTTTAAACAAAAAAAAATATCATTTTTCTTTTTCAAAAACAATTACCATTATATTTAACTAATGTAATCGTACGCATGTGTTCTGATATATAAAAGAGTTTATTTGATCATTTGATGAAAATATATCAAAGTAATCATAAGATACATCATTTGAATTGGGACATATATGTCGCTTTGGGGCATAAAGGGTTAATACAAAATGTATGCAATCAGATAATATGTATAATATCCACGTGGCATCATTTACGTGGCATCATTTTTAAACTGGCTGCATTATTTATAATTATTTAGTTTGTTACTTTCATTTTCAGATTCAGTGATTATTTTCATAAAGAGTGTATTCATATAAAAAATTTCATTGCTATATATGTTGAGGTAACTTTAAGTATCAAAATAATTTGTTTGAAAATTATTCATCTGATATAAAGCAGTACTTTACAAAATAAATATTTGACAACTTGTGACAAATCAATGAAAATATTGACTTCATCCAAAAACAAAATGATTCCCATGTTATCTCCATTTAAAGATATTTAAAGGTTTGCTATTAAGTTGGGTACTATAGGACAGAGTATCGAAAGACAAAGTATAGCAAATTCGATCGAATTTTGAATAATGGAGACAAAGTATAGAAAATTCGATCGAATTTTTAATAATGGAGAATTGATCGAATAGAAAATTGATCGAATGAAAAATTGATCTAATGGAGATATCTTTCTTGAAAAATAACATACATTACATTATTTATACATAGCTTGATGTATGAATTTTGTTCATTGGAAGACAGTTGAGCCCAAGTCAATCATGGGTCCCGACAATTGGACTTGTTAAATTGCCCTTATTGATATGGGACTGATAGTTAATTATCACCTATTTTCTACCTAGGCGTTGCATTATGAATAACTTATCCCATAGAGCAATTTAAGTTTCCGTTTTTTTTTTAATTTTTATAAGTTTGATTCTTAAACTCGAGAAATTTGGAGGTAATTAATTGAATTCTATCAAACTGACATTAAATGATAATAGTTAAAGATTTAGGAAAGGAATTGAACACATACAGGTTCGAATGACAGTAATCATATTTCAGTTGGATTAACACAAAGTTCTAAGACCTTCGCACAAGTCTTTAAAATAAACACAACACAAGTTATAAATAAACTAGGGGTTGAGTAAACAAAGGAGCTTAAATAAACAAGGCTTTTGAGTAGCCATCTCACGGAAACCCGTTGGCGGGCCAAGTCCGACCGGACCAACCTTTCTTCAGGAGAGTATCGCGAACTATCAACGGGTCAGTCAGATGCTGACTGTTTATAAAGGCTGACAAGGAGTGGAAATCCCCTTCAGCGAAGGATAAGTTTGAATACACTTCTGTTAAGGTGCTGATAATATAATCCAAAGGTGTCTTTCTACTCACTGCAGATAGAAATAACACACAATGCATTATTAGAATTTAACACGCAAGTTGTAATGGCTTTCTTTAGAATAACATATAGATCGAACAAATTTAGTGATTGTTCTTTTTAGTAAAACCTGATTTGCTAATAAACATCCCAATTTAACCATACTATTTCAGAATCCTTTGTTAACTTAATACATGATCAGAAATGGCACAAGTTCCTAACTATTAATTAAGTATTTCAATTAGAATAATTGAAATACTTACTTAATTCCTTTCAAATTAATTGAGTATTAATTTCAATTCTATCTATAGCAAAGGAACTCAATATTTCTAAGTTGTATAACTGCCTTACAAAGTTCCTGAAGTTATATAACTTAGTACAGATTTATAAACTTATATTCTGGGTTACAAGATATAAAGTTATGTTCTGAAGTTACAAGTTATATTAGCAGCTTACATCAAAGCTATTCGTTTATAATTGTATTCGAGCGCCTAGCGAGAATAACATGGTCATAAATTTAAATAGCATTCCCTCTTAGTGAGTGTAAGATTAAAAAGATTATGTCTGATTAAATGATTATCAAATTATAGAAATTGAAAGATTAAGTAAAGATACAAGTTCAGCGTATTAACAATAGATGATTGTTAATACCCAAGGAGAATATTATGGTGGAGGTCATAGAAGAATATGGTGGACAGACATTATAGGGGACTAGATCTTACGTGATTATAGATAATATTCGATATATATCAACCTTGTGCAAAACATCCTATAAACATCTATAATCACCGTAATATTTCCCAACCATGATGTATAGTAGATTACATCAACCAAAATCTCCGAATATTTTCTGATAATGTTCCTTGTATGAACTTCTATGAATGAACCATCTTAAATCTTCGAAGATTTTATGATGGTATTCCTTGTATGAACTTCTATGACTTATCCATCCAAAATCTCCGAAAATTTTCTGATTGTATTTCTGATATGAACTTCTATGACTTTACCCTAATTACTTCAAAACACTATTTACTACTTTTTAGATTGTGAAACATGGATGTAAATTACATATTTTAATGATAAATTAATGTTGCTTCGCTTCATTTGCTAATTGAACAATTATAGCTCTCTTAGCCATTTATCAATTAAAATACTTACCAACTTTCCATTTGGTCTAGGTAAAATACTTCTTGAATATATCATTAACATCTTGTACTCTAGGGACAATACTCCGAATATTTCATTACCTTTTAAAACTCTTAAGTAAATACCCTGAATATTTCAATAACTTTCAACACTCTTAAGTAAATACTACTAATATTTCATACCTTTTTACACTCTGATGTAAATCCTTTGAATATTTCATCACCTTTTTACACTCTTGAGTCAAGAGTAGATACTTCGAATATTTCATTACCTTTATTCACTCTAGGGTAAAAACACTGAATGTTTCATTACGTTTTCACTCTCTTGGGAAAATACTCCAAATATTTTATAACCTTTTCATTGAACTCAAGAAAAACTCAGAATATTATATTACTATTTTATAGTTTGCTGGAATTTATTCTGAATATTCCACAACCTTGATACTCTGTTGAAGTTTTGGGAATTACCTTTGTATATATGTGAGGGATTTCAAATAAGATGAATCCATTTGTATTTACATGTCATGTAGCTGCTCTGAAACTAGCCTTCTAGAAATTAATTCCATCCGATTCTTATTCAATATTACATATTTTTTGATATCTTCATAAAGTGAACAGATTTTAAAAGTTTATATGTTTGAGTTTTTCTTGGAAGTAATTAATTTAGTACTAAGCTGAAATATATGAAATACAGAAACGTAAGTTGCATTATTTTTTCAAATTGAATTCTCTAATATCTAGTGAAACCAAATTAAATTAGATTAGGTTTTGTTGAATTATTTTTCCAGCAATTATTAATATACGAATGAAGATATTTAATATGATAGTTTAATGCTTTTGTTGGACTGCAATATCGAAGATATTACCGGGAATTGAGGGTTGATTGTATTTATAGAAAAGGAATTTATCGTAACAAAATGAATTATCTAAATAATTTCGTCAAGTTACAATTAGTACAGAATCGTATATTGATGAAGTGTTGTATGTTAAAAAAAAAAAATTATATATGTTATTTTTTATACAATATCTAGTTGAATAGAAAAATACAAACTGTGTTTTGTCCTGAGAACTTATATGATATTTTTTTTCAAGCTTTCAATCTGGCAATTTAGTTATTTATTTATATTTTTACATAATACAGAAAGAAACGAATAATACAAATGGAAAAAAACATTTAAAAGAAAAGAAAGCATTCAAACATAAAACAACGTCCTTTATGATATATGCAACATGAGAATTGATGAATTTAATTACTGGAAACGATATTTTAGTACTACTTTTCATTATAAACTCTTATTTTGAATATTCATTTATGTATAGTGTTTAAAAAAAATATGGCTTGTTGCAGGAACATAAATATAAAAACCAAACTGAATTGTCTATATTTCCAATTCTTCATAAATTCTCCCACTGGAATAACAAACCAAAGAATTAAATTCTTCATTATTTTTTCACCCACAACTTAGCTGATCGATGAGACTGATACAAAACAGACGAAATAGTTCATGAATCACAATAAAAACCAAAAATTGGACCAAAATAATTAATCAACATCACATGCTGGACTACAGAGACTAATGATAAATGATTAATGATAATATAATCTGCTGTCATTAAATAGACAGGTTTGAACTTTACAAAATTCAAAAGCAAGTTGAAATTATTTCTGATTTGGGAGAACAGTTAGTATACTGATATTCGAATTTTCATTCTGATTATTATTGAATGTTTCAATTCATAATTTTTTTTTATTGTTTCAAACATATACAACAGCTAAAAAAACAATAATAGGTATTGATAAATTGAAAGATTTCATTATAGTAAAAATTGAAAGATTTCATTATAGTGATAAATTGAAAGATTTTGGTATAGATTTCATTTCCATATATTTAGTTTGAAATTAAAAGAGAAGATTCAATAACAAACATATATAAGTAGTATATTAAAGATTGAACGGCAACCAAATTCATTGGATCAAAATTTAAACTGGTAGTTTATTGTCAAATTATTGTTATTATCAGAGGATGAATGACGAATAGAAACTAATTGGACATTATCTATATTATGTTACAATGCCATTGAACGTTGTATTAAATGTCAGTGAAATAGGAGAATTTTATTTGAAGGGTTGATTTCACTATGCAATGGCCGTAATTGGTATATAAATTGAACAATACACTATTCATAAACATGTTATCTCTTGTCATTAGAGCAGCGTGTTATGCAGCTCATCTCTCCCCGAAAACAATTAGTTGTCTGAGGTGATACAAGAGAATGAGTGAGGCTCTGAAAAGCCTTAGGAACTGACAAACTGACCAATTTGTTATAAGATGAGGATTTCATCTGAGGAGATGTTAGGAACTGACAAACTGAAACATCTGTCATTGGACGAGGTTAAGATCACAGTTTAGAATGCGATACATATCAGTTAATCATTAATATTTAGTGGGAAAATATATTTAACATATACTCAAATATTTCTTACAGTAACATGATATAGTTACATTGTTCGTTCACGTAAGTCTTCTGAGTCATCGACGACAAATTCATATATATATCTTTAAACTTAGGTCCCTCCAACACTGCACTAACTAACAACAAAATATAAGATAGTAACACCCGACTTTATTAATCTGTCTCTTTTACGAGCTGGTGATAGGCGGGATCCGGAAAAAAGGATCGAAAGCAATTTATCGAAAGCAATTGATCGAATAGAAAGTTGATCGAATGGAAAATTGGTCGAATGGAAAATTGGTCGAATGGAAAATTGATCGAAAGGAAAATTGATCAAATGGAAAATTGATCGAAGGAAAATTGATTGAAAGGAAAACTAGTCGAATGGAAAATTGATCTCAAGGAAAATTGGTCGAATGGAAAATTGATCTCAAGGAAAATTGATCGAATGGAGAATTAACCAAATTTTTTTTCATCGAAAATGATTTTGGATCTATTTACACAAAATGATAACTAAAACCATGGATTACCAGAGAAACTTACTTGCAACAAATTATAGCTAGTAAATCTTGTTACCTTGATATATATACAAATAATTCATATAATAATTTATACAATAGTAATATATAATAATAATTTATCTATAACATTTCTTCATCCAACTGCTTTTCTATAACAGAGAATTATTTGCTTTGAAATATATTATAATTTGAAGAGCTTTAAGTTATCTTAGTTCTAGAATTTAGATAGTTCTAGATAACTCGTGCAATGAAAGTTAAATAATTAATTAATTTCGTATAGGTTTAACGTCTGTTTCGGAACCAAAAGCCATATCACTGACGGCAAAAGGGAATTAAATACAAGAGATAGGAAGAAGCAGTCAAAAAGAAAAGTGGATTCATGAACAAAGTCACTTAACACGGTCAGGGACAATGCTCATGGATAAATAAAAAGCTAGTCTGTGAGTGCAGTCACTTACCTAGGAATGTAACAAAAAGTGACACTAAGCACCGGTTGCTGCACTCACAGATGGAAGAAAAAAAATGATGCTAATCTATTCGATCAATTTTCCTTTCGACCAATTTTCCTTTCGACCAATTTTCCATTCGACTAATTTTCCTTTCGATCAATTTTCTATTCGATCAATTGCTTTCGATAAATTGTTTTTTGTCAATTGCTTTCGATCAATTTTCCTAGACCCGTGATAGGCAACCCAATTTGATCATAAAAAGTTCTGAGAACATTAACAGTAGTACGCACTAGCAATTTCAAAGGTAAATTTGACTGCCTAATTGAATCTGGAGTCCATAGAGGAGTAGTACCCTACTTTTGAAACATCGGTGAGATATTCAGATGAAAGACCATAACTCAACTTAAGCTATATTTTATTATTTTTGCGAATTGAACTTACGATTACTGAAATGTTGTGTGTTAGTAGTTCAATACCAGATTCCTAAATTTATTTAATTCAATAAAAATGAATACATTAATATAAGGAAATCATTTAAGTTTATCAAGACACATAGTTACCTATCTGATAAGTAGTCATAAACCTCAATCTAGATACACAGGTGGATGATTTACAGAAATACTTGATACTCTTTATCCTGAGAAAATCATTCAGAACTGTTTGTATAGATTGAAGGCATCTGAACGATGCATTCAATCATTTTCCAATATATAAAGTAGTCGCATAAAGTTTCATCTAGACGGAAGGAGAATGAGTCTTTTGACTTTCGATTATATGCAGCTGTAACATACGCAAAGGAAAAAAATGCAATTAAAGAACTGAAAATATACAACCAAGTCAGAATTATATAAATATTATATTTATAGATTTATTTATTTATGCGTTACATTTAATTCAATTTTTTATCTATACAACTATATTGATTTACGTGAATATGGTGACTCATATGTTTAAATTGATCTATATGCAAATATTATTATATATAAATATATTGAAACTATATGAATACATTGGTATTTATTAATACATTATGGATATTTTAATTTAGAGTTAAATAAAGCTAATTAAAATAGCAATAATATGTTCAGTCATGGAATTTCTTGATATACAAACCAATGGACTATGAGAATCTAGCAAATAAATTGCTGTATTCATGCATTTGATTGTAAACAGTGAAACAATGCAGGTTTATTCTGCCATGAGGAAAATACCTCGACTATTGCAAGGTTCTCAAAGCTCCACAATATTACAGTGCATGAAAAGATACTCTCCACTATTGGAGGAAGTTCTCATTCTCAGGACTCTCCATTCACTATAGAGGAATTCTACTGTACCTGTGAATTTATATAATTTTTCCTCTACTTATGTTGTAACAATCATAATGTTCATTGTATCTCATACTTAATTGCTAATTGCAGTTCTCTGTACTCCCGTAGGAACCTATAGAGTCTCTGAGTATAATACTCAAATTGTTTCGCTTGAGAGCCAGAAGTGGCTTCGGCTTTCAATCTTAGGCCTTCTTCTTCCAGCCTAAATTTGGACAATTCTTCCTTTCGAGCCTGCAACTTTCGTATCTCTTCAACGAGTTGGTTTTCTTCAGCACAAATTGTTTTGCTGTCAAAAGTTAGATGATCCTTGGGATTATTTTCGTCTGTATCTATATCTAACATGACATGAAGGGAATCTCTGAAGCATTCATCACGTCTGAATGACTAGGCATCGAACATTTACGATATTATCAATCAGAAGTCCCTTCTGAGTAGAAAAATGAATTAAGTTTGTGTTATCCATCAGTTTGATTATAATGAACAAATGTTTTGTACACCGTTCTTCTTTTTTTTCCAAAATATATACATCAAACCATATTGAAATTATTTACCTAGCTCATCAACTATGTATATTGATTCGTTGATTTCATCCTTTGAAAAGTCAAATAACAGGTGGAGTTTAAAGGTATGATATGCAAAACAAAGACTTCCATTTTATACCAGCAGCTTTTCTGGCCAAATCTCATTAACTCTTTATAAAAGCCCAGATTTGAGAGCCAATTAATTCTAAGTTCATTTGTAAGCAGGATTTGATTAAAAATTGATAGTCAAATTACTCCTTGTTATGACCTAAATCAAGTGTAAAAATATAAGGTATGAAAGTTGTATGCAAGTGTTTCAAAAAAGGGAGGGGAGAAGAGCTGGGAGAAGCAAAAAGAAGGTATGTGGTGAAGTAGTATTTTTTCTAAATTTTTTCATGTAATCAATATAGTAAAGCTGTTTTAAAGAATAATAATAATATTAATAAAAATGTTCTTCATTAATGTATGCTAATACATGTCTTCCAATATATGAGAGAGTCCACACCACATGTGTTTATCCGGTTGTTTAAGGAAGAATCTCAACGAAACTTAACAAAATACATCATTAGAAAGGGGAAGTATATGTCGCTTATTAGAGTCATCTCTAATATTAAAGACATATTTATGTGGCTTATACGCTTCATCAGAGGTGCTCTGAACCTACAGTGTTACTATTTAAATAATGAACTGTTTTGGAAAAGTGCTGCTGTACATTATAAGTCTTATATATCTACTAATTGAGGTAATATACAATGAGGAAATGTAGCAAAATATGAATGGAAGCTTCGGACTTGAGCCATTGCACCATGAAATGAAGATATATAATATGTATGCAAACAGACAAAATATATTTTATAGATACATGAAATGAAGATATAGAATATGAAGGCAGGCAGAAAATATATTGAATGAATACTATAATACAGAAAATAAATAGAAGAAGAGAACATTAAATATGAATATCAAGAAAGAGCAAGAGAGACTGGAGAATATGATACCATACTAGAGAATATGAGGACTAATTATTAGGACCATGAAACTTCTTATTATATTCGTTAAGGTTCGTAATTGGAAGTTCATTCAATAAATTGAATGTGAAGATCTTTTAATTTCAATAGCGGAGTATTTTCTATTGATAGTTCTGTTTAGGTAAAAAAAATATTTTGGTGGACAATTTTTTTAAAAGGAATGTAATTAGTGTTTTGTGATTTGAAAAATAAATCACAATTTATTCAAAATTGCGTTGTATAATATAATTAATATTTTCAGTTATTGTACTTAAAGATCCCCTCCAAGCAAATATTTTTATTGCCATATTCAACGAGGCTAATGTCTCTTATCATTTTGCTGCAAACCGCATCGAACTTGGTAGCATATTTTTAATTTTATATGTTTTTGAAAAAAATTATAATCAGAAATCTACAAAACCTATTTTACTCCCAACTTACTAATTTAAGAAATTTTCAGCCTGAAGAAAAAGAATGTACACCATTTGTTTTGATTGTCAACTAGGTGTTAGGTTTAATAAATTCATTTAATATTCGTGTAAAGGTATAAAATTGAATGAATATATAATAGAAATGTTTTTATACTTTGTGAAACAATTAATATCTAAAATAAAGGGCGAAAACGCATGGTTAGTTCTTGAGCATCAGATTAGTAATTCGCTCAATTGTTGCTCACAGAGTATTAAAAAACTTTAAAAAACGAATTATGAAATATATACTGAACCGAATTGTATGCAGTTTGCAGAATAATGATACTAAACCTTAGTTCTATTATATTATCTTATAAACTCATTTTTTCCCCAGAGCTTGGAGAGGATCTTTATTGGAATCTTTCTTTTGACACTGCAGAGTGTGGTTACTGCACTCCAATGTGCGGGCCACCATTCCGTCGCATTGCATTCTCTGCCTACAAAATACTGAAATTCAGTTGCTCCCACACTCCATTGTAAGGAGTTTTGTCAGTCGGAAGCAAATAGTCGAAAACTATCGTCACTTTTCTCGGATATTGGAACCATAAAGTCCAGTGCATTAGTCACGCATCTTTGGATTAATTTGAAATTTTGTGGATTTCTTCGAATTTCTTTGAATATCTACGAAATTCTATGAAATTCTGTGAATTTTTAAGAATTTCTATTTAATTTCTTATGAATTCTATGAATTCCTGAAATTTTGCAATTGACTCCCATTGATTGAATATTTTTGAAAGCTAATTTGATAATTTTCCTCACCTTGTATTTTCCTTCTAATTTTTTTAATATTTATCTAAGGTTAAAGTTTGTTTATTGTTTGTATATTATTCATCAAACAGATTTATAACTAATGGCCAAAAAAATAATATTTTGGAATACTGCTCAATTGTTTAATCACTCACGAAATTTTTTTTTTCAAAATGGATAATGGATATTAATAAAAAATTTATGAGATAGATCATCAACTTGTAACTGAATGATATTAAATGTACAACACCCGCTTTAGGCTTTCAAATCCATTCAATCGTTTCTACCGTGGCCTGTAAATTCCCCAGTTGTGCTTTCTAGCGGTTGAATAATCATGATTAAATTCTAAGTGGTGAAATTTTCAGAGTGAGAATATATCTGGAATAGTTTCAACTCAGACTGTAATTTAAACTATCCTTCTTTCAGAGAATTTACCACCTCTGAGACTAGCGCTGCTCTATAAAATCAGACGACAGTCAATTGAGACTCTGATTAGATTTATCAGCAGCCATCAAATTGTCTCAAACTGATAGACAGTTCATCAGTACCTGAGTTAGGAGATGGTACTGAAACTGACATCAGTGATCAGGGATTAAGAGCGGTGGGGGTATTTACTTGCTAATCTCAAAAGTAATGGTATGTGAAATATGGTTATTATGATTTTACTGACTCAATGGAAATCTACTTTTGAATCATCAATACGTAATTTGAAATTCTTACATGAATATATTAAAATACGTTTACAGTAAGTAATAATAATAGTATATCAATCTAGATATATTTCATTTTAGATGTCAAATTATATACTAATGATCTGTGTACTAAACAAATCACATTATAAGTTTCTTATTTCCTTAAACAGAATTCTAAGCTTAATAAATATATTTCTTATCTTCTGTATATCAGACGGCACAATCTACGTTAAAATTTTATTGATTGGAATATTAGGATATATAATTATTAAAATATATCACCTCATATTCTTTTTCGATGTTTTTCGATAGTGTTGCTCATAAAGCATGCTTGAATAGAGCAATAAATCATACATTATCCTTGTTATAAATTTCGAATTAAAATACGAAAATCGGGACCGTATTTTGTTCGAGAAAGAAAGATAAGGTTCACCTGAAATATGATTCACGAGTTGGTAAACACGTTATTCCTGCCATATGGGTGTTAATGTTAACTAAGAGCTATTGCTCTCATCCATTCTCTTTCTGAAATATGATATCACAGAGGAGAAAAATACATAATGAATTGTGAGCAAACTCAAAAGAGTGACATATCTGTCTCTGAACATGGCGATAGGTCCTTGAAATACCTGAACGTTACTTTTGAAACTGGAAATAATATCATCTTCTTCGACAATTGCATTGTTTTCTAAGATCCTTAATCTTAAAATAATAAAGAATTTATTATTTCTTCGAATTTATGAAGAACTCAATTAGGTATATAAAATCAGTTTTCACTGAGTTATAGATGTGTTCTTGTAATTCTTAAAAAACTATTCTAGCCTTTTTCCCACCGATCCTATAATGGGATTTTATGTGTTTTTAAAGCTTCATATCCAGTAGATAAAACAGTAAAATCAGATGATTAGATTGATACTAATTATTATTACCTATACAATATAATATTTTATGTTCACAATAATACATATCAAAAATATTACAACTTTGCATTTATTGGCAATTTCAGATGGTCCAATCGAAAGAAAGAAATTGTTATCAATTTGTTCATTTTTCAATATTCAGTCTGAAATATAGCTTATATACCTTTTAAATGTCAAAAACAATCAAATCTTCGTTTATGTTCATAATGTATTAATTTAGTACAGAATTGCAAATGAATTATATGAATCATAAATTAGAGTTTAATTTAATGACAAGGAAAATATCTTAAAGCAATTTCATTATCTTTGGTCTAATAAGCTTCAGTATTCATGATTGGATAGTGAAATTAAAGTGGATCTTAGTAGGATATCGAATTCTAAATTTCTCCTCTGTTGTTTTCAAACAGAGAGCAATGGTAATTAGTATTATTAAATTTAATTCACTAAGAAAATATAATTCACAATGCAAACTTAATTCACAATAATTAAACTAATTGGTATAAGAATACAAAAAAATATGAGATGAAATTTAGTGTGATAATCAAAAATGGTTTATTGTTTGAGTCCAATTCAGGATATTTGTAATTAAAAGAATGTCAATTTCGGTAATTATTGAAATTGTTTTATCATCCTCCTGAATTTGATCAAGAATGTCCGATGAAAGACGATAGCTAATAAGTGTTCCGCTCTATAATAAATTGTTTTTCGACGAACATATATGATTTTTTTTATTATCAAAATTAATTGACGATCAAACTGGTACCCTAATAGCATTTTTGAAATGAAATCTTGGACATGATTTAATAAAGGATTTTTAAGCATATAAATATTGAGATTAGCAACAAATTATTTTTTTGTGTCCGATCAAGAACGGTCGCAGTAAGGTTTAAATGTTACTTATTGGAAACCCAAAGTCGCAAATAATTCCCTTAATATACATGATAGACTAAATCTCGTCTACGTTAATCTTTTAATGTATTTATAGTTGAAACTGGAACAATGATAAAACAAACGATCCTTCTTCCTTTCTTTCTATAAAGAAATAGATAAATCTCGTCTTTGTTCGCCCGAGATAATACCAGCAACCATTCCTTCTCTGGTAATCAGAAAAAAGGATACTTTATCTTTCCAGATTTGTAGGAACTGTTATTATAAAGCACCGATTCTCTTTTATAAACCATTTCTATTTAATTGACCTGATAGATGATTCCTTGCACAAAAATATCAGATAACAACAAGTTGAAAATAGCTAGGGAGTAAATCAAACAGAGATTTTCACAGGCCAATAATCAAATGCTCTTGAAGTTGAATATTAAAATGTAACGAGATAAAACTGTGATGAGATTTTTAATTTTTAATTTATATAATTCTGAATTTCGATAACGTTGTTCGAATCTTGTATTATATTATTATAATTTATATATGGTTTATTATTTACCAATTTATTTTTATTATTTTTTTTAATGATTATCGAGTTTTCCTCTGATGTAAAATAAAACGTATTAGCATCATATTTTGATTGCGTATTGCTAAACAATTTATTACTATAAACTCTATGAAATAGATTATGATTCAAACATTTTAATTATCGACAATCATTACGGTTATTACACTGAATAAGGTAAATAAAGAATGTGACAAGAGTCTGTCACCTGAGAACGAAAAAAAATTCCACAGCCTGTAATATAATTGATTACTCTTAGTTCAGGAAGTTAATAAATTATGCATGCCTTAGAAAACATTATATTCATTGTACATTTTTATAATTGATTTATTTGAAAATACACAGATTGAAATTTTGATTAAAGGCTTATAAGAATATTTTCGACTATAATATGTTTTTTTTTGTTATGAAGACAATTTTTTTGCATCAAAAACAAAAATGAATATATCTTTACCGAAATATGTTGTTTACCCAAATGACTTCAAATTTCTGTCGAAAAATATTTACCCATATACCGTACAGTAATGATGATATTTATAAACAAGAAAATTAGAACAACATAGAAATAAATAAGGAACACAAAAAAAAATCATCATGAAGATCTTTAGAAAGATATTTTTTGTCATATGTTCATTTGAGTTGACATCAGAATACTGGACATTACTGCATATTAAACACGTCTCAAGGCATATTTAGGAAACAAAACAAGGTTCCAATTGGCTTTGATGTAAAACTTTTAATCTGGAACCCAGGTGTAAAATTGATGTTACAGTGCCAAATACATGTAGGTACCTACTGTGTTTTAACTGTATCATGTACACTTCGAATTATAATTGTGCAGATGAAGCTCATACAACGGACAATACATGTACCAGAAAAAACTGTCCTCTATGCCGATCAATGGACGCTATGCGTGAGTTCAGTTCGGGATTCAACATTTGCCTGTTTTCTTTAACAGCATTTCATAAAAACGCAAATAAAGGTAAACAATCTCAGATTATTATTAAATTGAAATTTCAATGCAAATCTTATAATATTTATATAATGTACGAAAAAAAGAATTTGATAAAATAATAGTATTTGCGTTGATGCGTCAGTTTTTATGCAAAGATAGGTAAAAGTACCTATATTTAATCATATATTTCAAACCATCAAAATCTAACTACAAACTTTAAATGCTTCTCCAGAAGAATTTCAATGTGTTGCTTTGACCCTTCCTCCACCAAACTTTTCATATGTCCTGTTATGTTTTGAATTACAATTTTTCATTAATAGTTTGAATAAAAATTGTTTTTGTCAAACTATCTTGTAGATGAAGTTTAAAGTAGTTAACTTCTATTCTTGAGTAAAATTTCACAAAGATATGGCTTTGAAATACCGTATTTGGAAGATAAGTTCCGTATTTTACATGTTAAGGTTTGCCATGTTTTTCATTAGTAGGTTTTCCGTGTTTCAATTATAATGGTTTCCTTGGCTTTCATTTTAAAGTTTTTGATATTTTCCATTTTAGGGTTTTCCATGTTTGCCATTATAAGGTTTTCCATGTTTTCCATTATAAGGTTTTCCATGTTTTCCATTATAAGGTTTTCCATGTTTCCCATTATAAGGTTTTCCATGTTTTCCAGTATAAGGTTTTCCATGTTTCCCATTATAAGGTTTTCCATGTTTTCCATTATAAGGTATTCCATGTTTTCCATTATAAGGTTTTCCATGTTTTCATGATTGTTTTATTACAAAAGACTTTGACGTAGAAGATTTATCCATTTGAAATTAAATTACTGTTAACTATACCTTTGGTGACTGTGACATTTAATTAACCATAAATACATGTAAAATAATATATATTATATATACACAGTAGAAAGAAACTAGCTAACTATTGAACTATAGAGTGATGGTAAATGATTAAAACTAGCGATATTCAGTATAACTATCAATTAACATATTAGGCACAGAAATGTTCAAACGATGTTGAAACGATGCAACAATAAACTTATTTTAACCAAATAAGTATTGAACATAAACAAAATTTCATATAATATTATACTCAATATTTAACTTATTTAAATATTTCCTTTTTTATCTTCTACACTTTTTCGAGTCCACAGCTACAGTGTCTATAAATCTCATGAATTTGATGTGTCTTACTATGCATTTAGCTTGAGACTGATGGTGAAGTGTTAAAACTAGGTATATGTAACTATCAATAGAAAAATATGGCTCAAATATTTTTTCTGGAGGGATTTTATCCGGGGAGATTTTTTCCGGGGAATTTTTTCTACCGGGGATTTTTTGCGCCTGGGGATTTCTTCCCTCCAGGGGATTTTTTCCGGATACCAATGATTGTAACAACATGGGAATGTGAGATGGCCTAACCCAGGCAAGAAGGATTTGTTCCTGGGAAATTTCCTTATTTATATTCATATATCTTATTATTTTCGTATGGTTTTTACAAAATATTGATTTTCTTTTGAGGAATATTTTCAGAATAATTGCAATTGTACATGAAATCAGCGAGACACACAATATCCACTTGATTATTAAACCGAAATCTAAACGTTCATTAAAAGAAGCTGAAATGAGGCCAAATGATATTACTATCTACACGACTCTGATGTCGAGGATTCCATTGCAAGGAAATTATATCCTCGGTAAGGATGATTCTGATTCTGATGCAAATAAGTCCGGTAGTTAGCAGTGAAATTGTCTGCGATGAATTAACTCCAGAAAAGAAAAACTCAAATGACTTTTACTCTGAGAAAACATTATTACGGACAATCAGTGAAGTTGTACAGGAAGAGTTTTATTCAACGGGGAGTTTTGCATTCGCCACTTGGAACGAAATTAAGAATTTTAAGAATAATAATTATTTTACAATACTATGCAGGGTGTCCATGAAGCAAGTGACTCTTTTCGTTTTTCTGATAGTTAGGATTCTAAGTAATGACGAATATTAAAATGATTAAATAAGTTTCCAAATTATTTAAAAAAAAAGTGAAATTAATTTAATTAAGAAGAAGTTCACCACTTATATATTTAATTCTAGTACAATTAAAACTCAATCATAATCTAATAAAAAATTAATTCAACTGAAATAAAAACTTTAGGAATATAAACTATGACGTTACATGCAAAATATACATGATAATATACAGGGTATCCAACAAAAAAATGTCCCGGACTTTAAATTCAGGGTGTAAGAGTGATCTTTGGTTTTTCACTCATAAATATTATGTAATGACGTTGGTAAAATGGATACATGTAAAAGTATTAATTCTTAATTTTACTTGTGTGTTAATTTCAATTTATTTATAAATACAATATTTAGACTAATTTAAATTACTCTGCACTTTTTGTGGGTCTTCCTGTGGAGTAAAGTACTGGGTTTTTGTTTCTTTTCTTCTCTGTTTACCTCACGGATCAATACAAATGATTCTCACGCGTGCCTTAGTGCAAAATAATGGCTTCTGTGGCACTTAATCATATTAATCAATGTAATGCACCATTTATTTATACATCGTCTATTGTTTTAACTTGTCTGTGCTTTTAATTCTATATTGTTTACGCTACATATGAAGTAATAAATAATGCACTTTAATCAAAAACAACACAATCAAACAATTTAAAATGTGTACATTATTATACCAATTTTATGTGAGTCTTACGTAGTTAACAAAAGTTGTCTCAATTATTCTAGTAGATAAAAACGAAATTTCTTGTATGTTTTAATCGGAAGTTCTCTTATAAAACTAAAAATAGAATTTGAAACAGGTTGGGATAACTTAGTCTTCTTAAAAATACTAATTCTGCTGCAAGATTGTTTTTGAAGTTAAACTATATTAGAATTTACATAAATTCACAAGTTTAATAAAGTGTCTAAGCTAACAATAACTGGAGCTGACGCGCAGGACCAGGAAATTTATAGATGTAATGCCGTAAACAAAGCCGGTCGAGTGGAAACTAACCATATGCTCAAAATATAACATAGAATAAAATAAACCGCTCTGATTGAGTTAGATAGAGAGTTTGTAGCAGGTACCATTTTAGGAAGCATCGCTTTTATATTTATCGTGAGGGTGATATCATGTACAGTATTATATGATAGAAAAAAGAGAACTCGTATTACTTTAAAATTAATATCTAATGTAAATGAGAAAAACTCTGATTTATCGATGAATTAGTATCGATGAATGCCTATCAGTTAATAGGCAACACACCTTAAGGAAAATCAATCTAATTGACTACCAAATCGTCCATAATAATGACTCTAAAATCCCTTCTGTTTCTGTAATTGAAAATTACATGATTGTATCTGCTGCAGATTTGACGTCAAATAGCAAAGGAATTGATCACACAGTTTCTGCAATCAGTCCCAAGTTTCAATTGAAAGAAATTCCAAGAACAGTATCCTTTGTTGAGATGTTGAGTCATGACAAGAAAGTAACTTATCACTTATTGAAAGAAATCTAAAACGAAGCAACTTTTATTTGTACAGACTAGCTCCCCGAAGCCTCTCTTGGCTACCGGAAAACATTTATCGATTTATTGGATTTGCCGAGACACTTGTCTTCTAGTGTGTATAGGATTTGTTTGTAATTACACTAAAAATGATAAGATATGAATCACTTTGCTAAGTGTTATTGTAAACATGATATTGTACGCAATATTTTTAAACGATAATTTCTATTAAAAACAAAAAGAATATATTGTTATATTGTATGTATTAATATATATATTGTGTGAATTTGATTGCAAGGCAAGGTATAATTTTTCTTGATGTGAATCGGATTAAGAAATTATGTTCTGTACTTTATTTTAAGATACTTGAGTAATTGAAACTTAATTTGTTTAAGATTTAATGTTGATCTAATCTAGATGAGAGTAGTAAGAGTAAAACCACTCACACTTTCCATTCGCATGTGTTAGATAGAAATTTGACATTATTTGTCGTCTATTTAGTGATTAATCTCAGGTGTTTACTTCGGAAATCAGAATGTTTTTTATTTCAGAGTTCAAATAGAAACTCTATCCCATTAAAATGATACATTATGCTAAGATAAATCTTAATAAGGTTTTAAGTTTTTTGAAAATATGATATAATTATACTAAATCTCTCATTAAATCATAATATCATAGTGGATATCGTGTTCTAAATTCCCTACACAGAAGAGATTAAATTAATTCAATAGAGTATAATCATAATTTAATAGTCAATAATTTATCTATTTTTTTCCGAGCGATACATTATGATTAAATTCATCAATAGCGCTTATGTGAAATCTTTTATTTTTCAAATTAGTTAAGTTTCTATATAGACTGAATTTTAATAACATTGAAGTTGAATTTTGAAGTGATTAATTCAGTAATTATTCATGTTATTAGATGCTTTCTCTTAATCATAACAGATGTTGGAGTGGTCTGTGTGTGTAGCCGGCAGTGATCAATGAGTGAATTGTTTGAGAACTTCGCAGCCTTAATCTGAACAGTACATCCCAGACAACTTTGATGTTAATTATACAATATTTATAATATTGAACACAAAATAATGGAACCAAATATTTAACAGCTGTAATTTTATCAAGAAAAGAATTTATCAAAATTAAAATTATCGTTAATAACTTCAAAATTATGAGCAGTTAAGGATAATATTCATTTTGTGCTACATACATATTTCAAAACTAAACTATTATAGCCAATAATAAATATAACAGAGATTTGAAACTATAAAGACCAAAATAAAATTATCATAATTTTTTGTGGGTGTATTGTATGGTTAATTTCTATCTCAACTCTTTATTTCCCTGCAAAAAATCATAATGAGAATTAGATTATTCTCTTCAATTTTATTAGAAACAAGGTAAATTATTTAGGATTAGGAGTTGAGAGAAACACTTTATTCACAGAGCTGTTTTTCTTCATTCATGGACAGTTTCACCGATTGGTATTAGGAGACTTTCTTCATGGAGTAAATTTATTTCCCAACTATTTCTTCATGTTCCTTGTTTATATTTTTCTCTTGACATTAAAAAGATGGCTTTGAATTTCATGCCAATGTCAATCCATATACCAAATTAGTGACTCCTGAATTTTTCTTAGAAATCATCTGATTCATTTAAGGGTTGTGTCTCACTTTTTTACTTTTTTTTTAAGAGTGAGTTGCTTGATTTTCTCAAACTTGACTATACTATAAGAATATACAATTTTTAACTTTAGTCACGAGGCTAAAGCATTGTTTAGAATGCGATGCAAATAAGTTAGGCATGAATATTTAGTAAGAAAAAATATTTATATATATTCCAATACTTTTTACAGTTTACATGTTATAGTTACATTGTTCGTCCCCACCCCCAAAAAACCCCGTAATACCGCAAAATTTTGAACTCTTTTTCAAATTCCTTCTTCTCCCTCATTTTTTGGCCTCGAGTCATGGGGGTGGTTTCATTTTGTTCAGAGTTTTTCACTTTAAATAGTGCGATCCGTTAATAAAAATTGAAAAAATCTGATTATAGTTGAAATATGGTTACAATTTCCTATAGACTTTCTTACAAGTTGCAAAATAACATATCAACTGGGCGTACTTTTGCAGACAACTAAATTCTATAAATCAAAATTTGAAGATGTAGTAGGCTTTAGAAGTTGAGAAATGGAAAGTTTTCAGAATGGCTAATTATTTTCGATTATATTTTATTTGTTATTATTATTATTATTTTTTATTTTCTTATATATATATATATATATGAGAGTAACCAACCTAAACCAATGCATGAAAGGTTTATTGCTGAATTATTAGTGGAATGTCCAAAATATAAATCCTTCTTGCCTGAAAAGCCCCTAAATATAACTATATATTATTTAACTAAGTTTAATCAATCTCTCTTATTCAATTTCACGAATTCACTACGTAATGGCTAGTACGTAGTGCTATTAGGGTTTTCAAAACTGTTTATGATTAAATTGGCTCGCCTTCCACCACTTGAAATTAATAATTTTTTATGTGTTGTAACATCTAGCAAATGAGGGCACAGGAGCTTGCCTGTCACTCTACTCTTTGGTGCTTAGTTTAATAAAATGAGATTACAATTTCCATGAGAAGGGAAATATCATCAGCTCCTTTACGGGGATAGAAGTCGGGTGTTATTTTATTTATTTTTTTGTTAGTAAGTGAAATGTTGATGGGACGATAGCTTTCAAAAATAAATATGAAATTGCCGTGGATAACTAATATGGTGTTACCTGAATGAACAGTGTAACTATTAATATCTTAATTATAATGAATATTCGAATATGTGTTTACTATTTTTTCTCAGTAAATATTATTACATATCACGACAGTTATGCTTAATTAAGCATATTTGTAATGCATTATTAAAATGTGACTGAACATCTCCTACGATGTTTATCCTCATTTTATCACTGATGTTTCAGTTAGTCAGTTCGTAACTTCTCCTCAGATGTTATTCCTCATCTCATCAACGATGTTTATTTTGTCAGTTACTAACATCTACTCAAATGTTATTCATCATCTTATCACCGATGTTTCAGTTAGTCAGTTCGTAACTTCTCCTCAGATGTTATTCCTCATCTCATCAACGATGTTTATTTTGTCAGTTACTAACATCTACTCAAATGTTATTCATCATCTTATCACCGATGTTTCAGTTTGTCAGTTCCTAACATCTCCTCATATGTTATTCCTCATCTTATCACCGATGTTTCAGTTTGTAAGTTCTTAACATCTCCTCAGATGTTATTCCTCATCTTATCACCGATGTTCCAGTTTGTAAGTTCGTAACATCTCCTCAGATGTTATTCCTCATCTTATCACCGATGTTTCAGTTTTTCAGTTCCTAACATCTCCTCAAATGTTATTCCTCATCTTATCACTGATGTCTTAGTTTGACAGTTCTTAAGGCTTTTCAGAGCCTCACTCATTCTCTTTTATCACCTTAGATAACTAATTGTTTTCGGAGAGTGAGGAGCTGCATAACACGCAGCTCAAATGACAAGGGAGAACATTTTTAGCTCTGGAATGAATTCTGTGATGAAAGCCTCGTTCATGGATTTCCATTATAATTTCTCACTGTTTGATATATATTTAGAACTCAGCATATTTGTATACACAAGAGATTGCAAATTCTAATAATTCTGCAACTTGGGCCAGATGAATGAAAGACAAGTATCATCGTACATTTGATCAGGAACATTCAACTATAATTATTTTATAATAGTCCTTTGTCCTTATACATTTTATTGAGATGTAAAAGAATATATATAGAAATTTAGTGAAATCTTCCAATCAATATATATTATATAGTGAATATTATTTCATTTGAATTGATCTGAAGTTTTTAGTCGCTTATTGAATATCTTTGAGGCGTGAAAACTCTTGACTTTATTGATGTTAGGTGTTATATCTGTAAGAAGATCAAAAGTTAAATAGTCAGGAAAAGTTGAATAAAAATTGGATTGGTTTGGTCATTGGTCGCTATAGTGACCATTTGATGTCTATTGTAATCTGGCAACTAATTTACTACGAATGCTCACAGTTACCGTCAAGGGGCGCTAACATAAATCATTTGCCAATCTGAATGTTGGAAACTGAAATCCCTCTTCAGTATCAGTAAGCATACAATTATTGATGAGTTACCTTATTATACTTATAATATTAATCATTTTTTTTCATTCGAATATGATCCAAAGCAGGAGATATAGAAATATATTATCAAAATTTTGAATTTAAAACCTTCATGCTATAATAAGATTATACGCTGAAAGTCAAATATTAATAAAATCATAATAATGCATTGATTAAAAATCCTCTTTAATATCAGAAAATGAGATATTTTCATTTATGGTATTCTTTTTAGGCTACTAGAATACATTAAAATACCGTTAGATAACTAATTCAAAGAATATATTATCATTTATCACACTAAAATTATTATCCCTCACATCCAGAGCGTTCTTTACAATTCAATATGAATACACATGATGTATAAATAGTTTCAATTGGATCGCGAATTTCTCCCGTGTTTATTTAAATCAACTCAACTGCTGACTGAGCAATCAGCGGGTGGAAATTTGAGACCAAATATACACACATAGGATGGAGTTCTGCTTTGTTGAGGTGGTCAGAGAAAATTGACAAATTGAACAACGTTACATACATTTAAGGTTGAGGCAGTTAAATGTGATATGAGCTTAGTAAAATACAAGAAACTAATATATAAGAATACTCGTAAATAGGAAGGTGGGACGAGTTCTAAAAAAATTATAACATTATAATTTGAAATATAACATTATACTTTGAATATGTGAGTTCATATTTTGCTCATGTTTTTATAATCTATTTGTAATTATATAGAGATTATTTTTCATTAAATCGATAATCTTTATAATATTATCTAATAATAATTATAATATTATCTAATAATTGACACATATATCATACGATAGATTATTTCCAATTATTTTTTTCATTATAAATACACACATACACATAAAAACTATTATAATTTTTCGAAAAATGCATTGAAGTTTGTATACCTTTCTAAAATATCAGATACATATAATTATTTATAGCTCAATTAAATTATCATTAGGTATATAAAATAATATAATTTGGATTATTATTTTTTTATTGATTCGTAATAATGATTTACCACTGTACTGTTTTTGTAATAAAATAATTACAAATTCATTACAATATTCATTAATCAATTAATCGTTTTCATATTATTTTTATTACATCATTAAATAGAAGGAACAACGATTATAAGTATTTGGAAGTAAAATATATTGATAATCTTACCACAAATTAAATCAATTCACGAAGGTAAGGGTATATTTAGACATTTTAAAAGTATTTCATTTTATATTGAAATCTAACACAAAATTAAACGGTAAATTTGACGTGTGTCACAATCAGTAGCCTTGTTACTAAAACGTTAAGTGCAAACATTTTATCCGAGTTATTCGTCAATATATATTGCTATGATGATTTTGTCGCTTAAAATGTATAAAAAGTTTTCAGGTAATATGTTTATTCGTTTCACATGTAGATATATAAGAATAAGTTAATAAGTTCTTGTTAATAAAGGAACGGGATTAACTTTGAAGAAAAATTGTATATGTTGTTTATTTTGATAATGGAAGATAGTAATTATCATCATAAAGATGTTGTATTTCCTGGATTAAATTTACGACTGCAAATTGAATTCTACATTTTTGAAGTATGCAGTGGAATAAATAAAAATTCAGGTTTAGTGAATGAATAGATATTTATTATACAGGTATTCATTATTTAGAGGTGGTTCAAATTTTCACTTCAATTTATATCCAGAATGTATATAAATGAATGTACATACATCTTTTATAAATGGAAAGAACTAGACCTTCTTTAAATGATTAATTGCTTATCATATTAATTGCTCATCGTTCTGACAAACTGTAATTATTGCGGTTGAATATTGTATGAAAGTAAAGTCTCAATATGATTATGTTATTTTATAAAATAAGATTAACCCCATTAAAATCTATATGTATGACATCATTTAAAATAATATCTAAACGCATTAATATTCAAATATGATCACGTTATTTTGATAAAATATAATAAATACCCAACAATTATATTTAACATCATGTAGTATAATATCTACAAGCATTAAGTTTCATTTGGATAATGTGTTAAGTCATGTATGAAACAATCATCGCATTTACATTTTTTTTCGCCTGTATTACCACTCCAGTTATAAAGTATAACCTTTCGCTTATGGTAGACCTACCAATTGTGGTAGACCTTCCGATTATTGTAGACCTACTGCTTATGGAAGACCGATTATGGTAGACCTTCCTTTTATGGTATACCGTTTATAGTGAACGTCGATTTTGTTGCGTCTAACTTTGCTACATTTTCTAAGTGGATTTTATTAACGGCTGTAAATTCCTTGGTTATTGGAGTTATCTTTCCCTCTAATTTCCTAAGAGAAGTTAAGTTTGGACAGAGATTTCATTTCACATCAAAAGGACTTTCAACTTTTCGGAATTTCAATCTGGCAGCGCTGCAAAAGTTTTCGGAAGATCAAACATCCCCACCCAAATTGGCCGCTCATATGATTATTGTTTGAAAAATACCAATATTGATTTATAGAGTTATTTTCAATCCGATTTGAATACAAAAAACTGTAATGATGAAAATTAAAATAACATAAGAAATAAGAATTGATGAATTATGAGAAATTAACATCTCAGCTTTTCTCAAGTGGTTCTTAATGTTGATATTTTTGGAATTGTTCGTCACTATTGTTCGGAATTTTTTTCGTGACACTTCACGTCACACTTATATATCTTTGGTTTGTTTGATAGACCGAAAGAAAACATTATATTATATGCTTTTAACATCAGCCTCCATAACATACTGCGGCACTTCCATAAAGTACACGACATATAAAAAGATTTATACGATGTGAGGAAAGGGTTTCAGAAATCTTTATGGAATTTCAAGCAAAATAATAATAAAATGAAGTCTCTGTTGTCCTCATTTGTTGTAACACTGGATTGTATTAAATCTAAATTGTTGCAATACTTTGTTGTTATACTGAATGTGTATATACACAGACTAAAAAAATCTAATAAAATAGATAACATTGAGTTTGAAGCTAAGGAATTACATTAATGGAGTGTATAGTTTAAATACAAAATAAAATAACAGCTCTTTACCTTAGTTTCCATGAAATTAAACCCATAATAAACTACAAATTCACTCTACAATAAACATAACAATATTTACACAGTAAGCAAAATCATTCTCTTTACTGTCCTAACTGGTTTCTCAGAATTTCTTTCTGGATACTAAGGAGATCCAAGCACGGCATGTAATTAGACTGCAATGTATCTTCTTGGATTTTCTTATAGCTTTAATTACTGCAAAATTAGCAACAGGAAAGAATGTTGATTATATGCTGAGACTTTCCTCTGGGAATTAACTTTTTGCTTATGTTTTATTTTGTCTTCGGACATGGAGATACAGCAGCAGAATAAAAATTCTAATTTTTGTTTCTCCTTGAACATTAGAATATTTAACTTGGTCGAATAGTGTAGAATATAAATATGTTTTTTTTTCGTATTTCATTAAATAGTTTAAATGCATTTATATAAGATTGTTTCTAAATAAATGACCATCAGTAAACTTACTTCAAACAATCGATAATTCCATTATGTATAATATTGAACGTATGAGACCTTGATCATGACCCATATAAATACACTCCCAACACTGAAAGAGAGCAAGTTCTCTTCATAAGTTGTATAGAATATCGATGAGCATAATGTAGCCTATTAGAATTAATCGGTGAACTCAAGTAGATAGTCAACTTACGCTGAATAAAATATTCTCCCTCGTATAAGTATTAATGAAAAACTATAGCGGTTCCATCGTATAACGCATACTTTCGCTGCTGCTACATACTTTGGTAGCTCATCTTGACCTTTTCGAGGCCTTGAACCAAATTGTTCTCAAAACAGTTTCCAATGGTTTATCTAAAATGACTAATCGTATTATCAAATTCCAGGCAATTTGGTTTAATACCTTTTTGAGTTATGTGAATAATAAAATTACAAATAAATTCCGACCAAAACATAACCTTGAGCCAATTTGCGAACGTAATAATAGAACTGAGGTAAGTTGTAACGATAGTCATAAGAAAGCATTCAAAAATTTAATATGAAGTCAGATTGGTTTATGAGATATGTTAAGCCAGCACACTTTTCAATTAAAAGTACTGTAAGCACTGGGAAAACAATTCTCAAATCAATCTTGAAATTCAAGTAACTACCAGTTATAAAAGATTGAAATCGTATAAATTCTCTCGAGAGAAGACTAGGATGAAGTTATGGAGGACGTACAAGAAGGCATGGAAGACGTATTGTAAAAATATGAATTTTGACGTTCGAATCGAGATGTTGTAACTAAATAAAACTCTAGATGATATTTTCAACATGTCAGTGAAGCTGGAAAATAATAAGTAACTTCATTTATATTTTGATGAGTGAAAGTTGCAGATTCTCACCAAATGCGAGCAAGTTGCATGTATTGGTGTATCTCATACATTGTTCGAGGATCTGAAATGTCCTCTTGTAGAGGTAATTGTAGAAGGGCTTGGTGATTATGTTTTCATGTTTTCACCAATAAATCCTTATCATTATGATATTCAAAGGGGCTTCAAACAATGAAGATAATAAGATAGAGCTTTGAAATTTTGGTCAGATATTCTCAATGGTTTAATATTACGATATTAATCTATCTTGAATTTTGAGAACGATAAATGTAGTTTTTTTTTTTTTTTTTTCAAAAGACTTTCGAACCATCAAGAAATCGACCTAGGGGTCTGAAAGTTTGTACACATCGTTTTTATGCAGTTCCACAACTTTTCCCCCCTAACGTGATACCCCAACTCTAAAAAAATAAAAAACGCTCCACCCCATTGTATATTTTTGTAATTGTATTTAACAGGAGAATACTGTTCCACCCAAATGGCCAAATGACAGTCCAAAAAATATTTTTATAAATTATTTCACGTGAATAGGTGATAGATACTGTTCCTGTAGATTGATAGCTAGGAAACGTTAACTTCATTCAAGGAAACATCTTGGTCTGTTCATTGTTTTAATCAAAGGGTGTGTAGGAAAGTGTCTTGTGCTATTGTTTCAGTTTTTTCTTAACCAATAAGGTTATGGTAGGTAATTCGAGATGTATTTTTGTGAACCAACTTTAATTCTTACATTATTTTTTCTGTGTTTTTGTAACTATAATTGTAATTTTTAGTATTATAGCAGAGCCTCGTAGTACACCAGAATTATGTTCCAATTTGTTTGTAAGAAACTTGTAAGAAACTCATTCCAGTAGTTTCTTAAAAGACCAACCTCGTTTATTGCAAGACCAGTGAAGCGTTGACCTTAACATTTCAATAGCTCTATGGTTATCAATAATTTAACGATGACTGATATAAAAATGGAGGATAAAGACATTTATTATTTATTATTTTATACTAAATATATAAAAAAAATTTAATTAAGTCATCATTTTATAATATTGTGTCTTAAGACACTTAACTTTTATGTAATTTTTCTAACCATTTTTTATAGCACAGCTAGACTCTGCAATTAAATCTGCCATAGACTGTTTTTCTAAGAAAAAGTAAATAATAAATATAATACACTAATCGAATTAGAGATTTATCACACATCCATTGGTAAACGCCAAACATTAATTATCTATTTAAAAATAAAATTACCAAGCATAGATAAGAAACAAATATGTTTTAGGTTTTCAAACTATTTGCGCAAAAGCCATTTTCACCACCCATCAAGAAAATCCTTATAATATTCACAAAAATAGATAAAACTTAATGAAAACTTAACTGTGAATGGAGAAGGGATCGACAATGAAAAAAATATCAAAAAGATGCATGTATCTTTAATACTTATCGAAATATACTAACTTAAACTTGTGTTCTGTTTTTTTGAGACACCCTGTATATTTGAATAGTTGCTCATGAAATGAGTATCTTTACATTTATCACCTTCTTTTTTGTTTAATCGTATGTAATTATAATCAAAAATGAAAGTCATGAAAAGACAGCTTCCAAATCGGATTAAAGATAAAATTATTAATATTTTTTCATAGGGACTGATGCGCCTTGACCAGTCCCTAGGTTACTAGGATTAATAATGCAAACTTATAATTTGTATATAGACATTTACTTAACATTTTATTGAATCAATTACGCTATAAAAAATATTCAATATAATATATTGCTTTCTTTAGTGGAATTTTCCGCAGTGTAATTTTCCCCAAGGAACTTTCCGCAGTGGAATATTCCGTAGTGGAATTTTCCTCAGTGGAATTTTCCCATTGAAATATTTCGAAGTCTACCTTTCCGCAGTAGAATTTTCCCTAGAACCAGTAACCCAATTGAAAATTGGAGCAGGTTCGAGGCAGCGGCTAAACCAATCTGGGTAGTCACCAAGGCAACCAGGGAGCAGCGAGAGCGCAGCGTGAGACCCAAACTAACCACTTTGGGGGGCCAATTATACTCCGGTGTAACTGCGCACAACTACTCTAGGCGATTGCTCATATTTACCTAGCGCGCTGCCTAACTGCAGATACGCAGCCCTTAGTCAAAACTGCTCTAATAGTAAGTTGTGTCTATAGGCCACGCATTCACAGTTGGGCAACGCACTAGGCAAATAGGAGAAGGGGCCCAGAGTAATTTTGCGCAGTTTCGCCGGAGTGGAATTAGCTCCCAAAGAGGTTCTTCGACTCGCACGCTGCACTCTCGCTGCACCCCAACTGCAGTGATGACTACCCCTATCGGCTTAACCACTGCCACGAACCTGCTCTTATTTTCTATTGGGAATTGTTTCATATTAATAAAACTAAAAGGAGCATACTAATTCGAATACATTTTCATGTTCATGTATGGACTATCTATATATATGCAAAAAGCACATCATTTAAAATATACGTATGTTTATGGAATATATGCCTGTAGATTAGTTTTCATTATGATAAGTATTTCTAAAGAGTTTCAACGTATATAATAATAAAGATCCAATTTTAGTTTACATTTATATAGTTAACATCAATATAGTAATAATATAAAAAAACAGTTTTTACAGTTGAAGACTTTTTATTGAATATAGGAACTAGCTGCTGCTCCTATTTTAAAGGTGTCAGTAATAAGAAAAATTACGAATTTTGTCCATGATTGATACTATAGAGTATTTGCGAGATGTATTTGTCCGAGATTTCTACTCCACCGCATTTCATCAGAGAAGTTAGTTGGATGAAAGGAGCAGAAATAAGATTTTATCAGAAGTTATTTGAAAAAATAATAAGAAATGAAAGTGTCAAAGTCACCTAGAATGAATCGGATATCAGTTCATGGCTGAAGAAAAACTACTCCATGAAGGCTGTTATTTATCAAGGGGAATTACAAAAATGTTAAATAATTTATATCAAAGTCCCATCCTTCATATCTATTGCATTATAAATGAAAGCATCGACAATTCAAGTAATTTACCTTATTTACCATATTAAATTTTGAATTACAATAGTTAGGTTTGATTGAAATATTTCGTTCGAATAACAATATCTAGTTTGAATTACAATATTCTGATCGAATTACAATTCAATATTTAGTTTGAATCACAAAATAATATTTAGTTTTAATTACAACATTTAGTTTTAATTATAGTATTTAGCTTGAATTGCAATACTTAGTTTTAATTACATTATTTAATTTGAATTAAAATGTGTAGTTTTAATTAAAATATTTAGTTTGAATAATAATATGTAGTTTTAATTACGATATTTAGTTTGAATTATAATATGTAGTTTTAATTCCAATATTTAGTTCTAATTCCAATATTTAGTTTGAATTACAATATCTAGTTTTAATTACATTATTTAGTTTGAATTGCAATAGTTAGTTTTAATTACAATATTTAGTTTGAATTCCAATATCTAGTCTTAATTTCATTATTTAGTTTGAAATAACAATCATTACTTTGAATTTCAATAAATAGTTTGAATTTCAATATTTAGTTTGAATTACAGTTTTCGTTTTGCAAGAAGAATTAACATGGTATAAACTCATGCCTCGGAAGCTATCAACCTTAGGGATAAAAACACATTAGTTACTTGTATCTCCATTAGCAAAGCTCACTGAATAATAAAAATTCTTCACATAATAGTTATAGTTTACTAACAAGACTATTTTACTTTATCTAATTTATTATTATCTAATGTTGCCCCAAGAACTTCTTTATTTGAAATAGTGAGATAGCTGCAATTTTTCCATATTTCAGAGTTGGTAAAAATGTATTTTTCATTGAAGGGTATTATTATTCATCACAACAATCAAAAAGCCGTAAAAGAATGTGGTTCGAATAAGAGTGTACGAGTATTGCAATGAAAATACTCGGTATCGATTCTTTTCAGAATTGATTAACTTTTCAGTATTGATTCTCAGAAAGTATTCAGTATACATAGATTCTTTTCTCACCAATACTCATATATTTAGAGAATACAAATAAATTATAATAAGACATAAACGAATGCTCTTAATTGGAGCTTCGACCTACGTCCTATGGTAATGCTCTAATTATATCTCTATTTGTAAAGAAATAATATTTCATTAAAACACTTATCCACTCAATTGATCAGGACGTGGCAAATAATATATCTCCAAAGGGATTGAAAAGTGGAAAGTGAGACACTCGGTTTCTCTCAGACAACTTCGACCTTAGGCAAGAACGTTTTTCCATTTCTTTTGTGACTGATGAAACGCCGAGCTTTCTTTGAAATAGAAACAAAATGTTTGGTATTTCCATCTTCATATCCGGAAATAACATAATATTTAAAATAAATTGATTCAAATTTGTATCAAGAATTCAATATAAGCATGTGTGATATTTTATTCGATGTATTTTATTCAAGATATTTCAAATCATAAAAATATAGGAAATTTTTTCATAGTTTATGGGTCAGAAGTACCTAAATGAAACCATATAAAGTTATTTTCACATCGGCGTTTATTTCATGCCACAGATCAGGAAATGGTGCATGGAAAATCGTCAAAGACTGAATAAACGTTCACGATTCATATGTCTATTTAGATTGGACATTATTTCAAGCTGAAATTTTTTGAGATAATACGCATCGTGTGATATAGGTTCAATGCTCTTTTCACACATACGTTCTCATAATGTAATATTAGCAAAAAGGATGCATGACAAGACGCTGCGACTGAATAAACGTCCATGTGAAAGGGGCAGCCGTGCTTGTATAGGCTAAATTGGATAGAATAAGCGATCATTGATGCAATAACTAAATAGTAAGAAGAAATAGGCATCATCATTTTCCTATTTAAGTAATACTAATGAATCCATTCAATTTCACAATGATGAATAATAAATCTGATTCAAGTTAAAAACTTTCCTATATGATATTCCCTCTATTTGGCTAGTTGGCATATTTTATATATTATTTACATATAAAATGATAATATAGCAACCTAATTGTTTTCATAGCAATATTTTCTTCAATTCAAATTTATATTTCATCATTCACTATCCATATATAACTTCATGTCAGTATACATAGACGACAGTGATAAAACAACTGAAAGAACCAAACCAATCCTTTGCAAACAGAATAATGACACACTTGGTTTTCAGGGAATTGCCGATGAAAAGCTAATACTTGAAGAATATCGCCGCAGTACCAAGATATTGAGGCGATAAGAGCTTGGGGCAGTCGCATACATCTTCTAGTGAAACAGCTATGCTGACTGTGAGACAATAATGTTATGGAAAGTTGGAATATGTTTGGACATGGAAACTTTGAATATGTAAGAACATTGAAACTTGGAGTAAATAGGGACTTGGAAATTTGGGATTTATAGGGACTTGGAAACTTTGAATATGTAGGAACATTGAAACTTGGAATATATAGGTACTTGGAAATTTGGGATATATAAGAACTTGGAAACGAATATATGACCGAAGATGTGGAACTAACCGAAAATTTATAATGTACTCAAGTTACATATAACATACCAAAATGAATTTCCTTAATATCATGACAAAAATACTATTCACCAGAAACATCATGTTAAGTTTAGATTCTCAAAGACTCTTTCAGAAAAACAATAGCAAGAAAAGAATCATTCCCCGATGGACATTTCGCTGACAGAGCAAAATTGTACCATAATCTTTCAAATGATATTTTCTGTGTTTGTATGGGAGTGTTCGTATAATAAAAAATAATTCTAATGGACATTATTTTGTAGGTTTTATATTTATATGGAAATTAGGAGGAAAGTTACCAACGTTACTAATGTGTTGACTGATTATTGAACTTGCCTCCTTGATTATAAAATTATTACACAAGATTATTTTCATAATGTAAGTTTATAGCAATAGATATTGGAGTTATCGATATCAAGAATAAAATTATTTATTTATGAGGAAATATGACATTTGTTAAGATAACGATTGTACCTTCAAATTGCACTGTAATATATATGGATTATATTAAATGATTCAACCTATTTGAAAGCTGTTATAATATAACACAAAATTTAATGTTATAAATTTGCAATTTGTTTTTGCTTTTCATTATTGAGAAAATTTGATCCTTTCCCCATTTCATATTACATAGGACATTAAGGCTAAAATTAAACTACGAATAACTAATCATATCAAGATGAGTTTTAAATCAGTTTTAATTATATAGAGCCAGCACTCTAACTCTAATAAATTATTTCTTTCGCTATTTCTGATTCTCATCCGCTACCTTTCGCAAATCCAGGCTAATGTTTATCTTATGCCAATCTTGAAGAAGAAAAAGTGTACTTTGGGAGCTCAAATAAGCAGCTTATGCTCGAAATAGAAACAGATGGTGACTTGTATAATATTATACCATACGTTCAACTATAATTCTTCTTTGAACATCCTACCTTTACCTGCAAAACATTTTTATGTTTTGAATAAAAACAATATAAAAACCCTTAAAATGAAAATTAATGTATAACATAATAATCTACGGATTATTACAATTTCTGCTTAAGATCAAAAATCGTATAGTCTGAATTTTTTTCAAACATTGCATAGGGGGCCGTCGAAAGTTACTGTATCTTTAATACATCAATTTTATGAACACCGGAAAGTTATAAGTTTTTATTAACCATGGCCTCGCTTTTCTTTGATATTTACAACAGGATTCATCTTCCACGAGAACTGGTATACCAGGGCCATCAGAAGATAACTGCATTTTTACTCCATCAATTACAAGATTTAAAAAAAAACATATTTAGGATAACTGATAGATATTATGGAGCTATAGATTCAACAATTAGTTTTGCTCGTTTACTTCTTTTGAATTTACTATAACACTGAGCAACATCTCACAGCCACTGTTAAGTAAGGTATATAAGGTGTAATTATATTCCCGATTTGATTTTATTATTACATTTTACAATAAGTTAAGGGGATTACTAATACAACTAATAGTATATTAATGTGAACCATTACCAAATCAAGAATAATTGAATTGACGCAGTATCATCGTGTTTTTAACCGAATTAATTTTAAAGGAGCAAAGATTATACTAGAACAAATCTAATAATATTATAAGATCATCTATTTAATCAACCTGTGTCATTATGATATACTCTAAATAAAATAATGGTAATAACTTAATAATAAACAACCACGATATACCTAACTTTGTTATAAATGAATGTTATAAAATTCATATATCAAATATCGATATATTTTCTTCTTTAGTAAATAATTCAGATGCGCATATAAAATAGCTTCTATTGTATAAACCTAGATATTTACAGTTGTATAACAATTTCTACTCCTTCACTTCATTTTTGTTGCACAAGAAGTTAGAAACTTTATCACAACTACTCGAAAAAACATGTGGGAGGTGATGCTATAAGTTTACACTGACTATCTTCTAACAGAATGAAATCCGTACATACTATATCAATAATGTAGTGCGTTGCATTGATTTTAATCTTTTTAAATGTGTCTATTAAATTACATAATCTACATTTGAAGAGAATTCTATCTGAAATAATTTCAAAAGTGCTCAAAATTTCAATTTTTTTAAAATTTATTTATTAAAATTCCAAAAAGAAATTTAACTAATTGTAATGATTGCTGATATTTTAAAGTAAGTCTGGAAACATGACGACAAATTTAAAGGATTTTAAATGATAGAAAATATGGTAAACTATAATTTTATAAATAAACAAAATCCAGAGACTCTTTTCTCTGATATACATACATACATACATCTCCGTTGTAAGAAAGAAAATCAATCTTCTACTGTATACACAACATACAATAACCCATCGATTTTGGTTCAAATAATTATCATATATATTTTCATTGCTGAAAAAGAGTTTTTTGGTAGTGGGCTTTCATGTCCCAAATTTTTGTGAGGGTACGATCACTTGAACCTCCTCCCACTCCCGGAGTTTCCAAGAAGGAGGGAGGAGCGGCTGCAGGTCGAAATTCATGATTTTTTAACTATTTTATCTTTGAGCTATCCGTTTTGGAATTCCTACAATATATGTAACTTTGCAATACAAATACATTTTATTCGTGTATCTCTTCCGATCTCGGCTTAACTTTTCAAAAAAAGAGTAGTTTTCCAATTTAAAAAACATTTTTTTTTTAAATTTCAAAAGACGAGAAGTGTATGAGTGTATATGCTAGAATGAAAACGAAGACAGTTTTATAATCCTTGGAACATATGGAACATATTGTGGAAGGGTTTTTCAAATTTCCATCTTGTTTTTCTTTCATGAGCATTTTTGATGACAAACTAAAATTTACGAAAAAAATCCATTTTATTTTAATTTCAACTGCGAAAAAAAGATAACGAAGAAGAAAATTAAAAGAAAACTATTATAGATTTGCTGTGAATGTTCCAAGGATTCAAAAATTCCCCCTGTTTTTTTTTGTTACGTGAAAATTGATTGTTTTCTCGTCTTTTTTTATTGGAAAATAAAATATAATTTTTTTCAACAAATTTCAAAAGACGATAAGTGTATGAGTGTATATTCTAGAATGAAAACGGAGACAGTTTTATAATCCTTGAAACATTTAGATCAAATACCAGAGGTCTTTTCAAATTTTCTCTCGCGTTCTTATTTTTTAATCGCTTTTCAAAATCATTTTTTTAGTCATCAAAAATTCTTATCAAAGAAAACCAGATAGAAATTTGAAAAACCTCTCGTTCAATTTGTTCATAATGTTTCAAGGATTCCAAAACTGTCTTTGTTTTTATTCTAGCATATACACTCGTACATTTCTCATCTTTTGAATTTTGTAAAAAAAAAATAATTATAAACCTACATCTTTTCGACAACTCAAGCTAAAATCGAAAAAAGTTACATGAATAAAATGTGATTCTTTTGAAAAGTTACATTTAAAGTAAAGGTTTCAGAACTATTGGTCAAAAAATTAAGAAGTTTTTCGAAAAGTGACATTTTTATATATATTGCATTTATGGATATTATGACGTTATTATAGGTAATTCACAAGTAAAATGTGAAAACTAAGCACTTATATTTCATATAGATCACAGAATAACATGGAAACAACATTCAAAATTCATATATAGTGATTAAATTGATATTTTACTTTATAATTTCATGTTTTCGAGTCTCCTGTAAATTGTATATTCTCCAACTAAAAACGACGAGAAGTAAATGAGTTATCAATTTACAAGAAAACCAAAGACAGTTTTAGAATCCTTGGAATATTCCTAACAAATATTAAAAATCTTTTTCTAATTTTTTCCTCGTTCTTTTTTTATTTCAGTTAAAATCGATTTTTTTTTTGAAAATTTAGTTAATAAAAAAAAAACAGGCGGGAAATTTGGAAAACCGCTTCCTCCTGTTGTTCGAAATATTCCAAGGATTCCCAAACTGTTTCATATTTTATTCTAGCATATACACTTATAGACTTCTCGTCTTTTTGATATTTAACTCTTTCAAGTCAGGTTATCAAGTCATCTTATCGCAAACTAAAATAAAAAAGTGAATAAAATCAAGTCGCTCTTTACCAACCGATGACTGATTGCAAAACTTTGACTTTTCCATTGTTTCCTTAGTTAAAAATAACGAAAAAGGTTATATTATAAATGACATTGTCATGATAGAAATAACCAATCAGAACCTGTCATCGTGCAGTGATTTATTTTACACCCCATTATTTCACATGATTCACTGAAGAGAATAGAATGAAAAATGAAATACAATATTATATAATTTTGCTAACAAAATGTAACATTAAAATTATTTATTAATTGTAATGAAAATTAGTGCAGAAACATTAAGAATTTTAATAGAAATATTTCTGAGCATAGATGAGCTTTATTACCTGTTTGAATTGATTCAATTTCATTTATTCTACATATATTGGTCAGGGAGGTGCCTCTAGAAAATCAGAGAAATAACATTTTCACTTTATTTAAGGCAATGACAATAAAAGAGAGTGCGAAAGACACCTGAGCTGTACTGGAACTCAGTCGAAAAAAAGAAAAGAATTCCAAATGTCAGTTTTACAACAGGATTTATTTCAGAAGATATGTCAGACACAATAAGTCACGAAAGGTATATTGTGTTCAAAGTTTTTTTGGCAGAAGTTTTGGATAGAAAAATGTAGTCAATATTTGTACTTGAGAGTCCATTTATTTTAACGGTCAAATATTTATTAAGATTAATAATACATATTCACCTTATCTGTTAATTTGAATTGTAAAATTATTGAGTGTTATCTTTGTAATAATTTGTGACTGAATTGATGATTGTTAATTTTTTAAATTTTAATTAGTATCCATGATACCTGCAGGTATAACTGATACTAATTAAATCACGTATTGAAAGATGAAGACTGACATACGATTTTTTAATTGGGCTATACTGCTCAATGACAAGTAAAATTACAAGTTTAAAATTATTATACTTAAAAAACAATATTATACCATATGAATAATTGAACATGACTCTCATTTGGACAATTGCATTGAATATAATATTTCTAAATTTCTAACTAATTGTCAGTAATGACCCAAAATATATGTAATTAAATTTTCATCAAAGTGGCTGCATCCTTTAAAATATTACATGCAATTTGTGCTATGTTATAATAATTATGATATACGGTAAAACATCAATTGCCAGAAGGGAATTAAATAGAAGATAAAAATGTTTATTGTTTACTATGAAAAGATGCACAAAATATCTATACAATGAATATATCAGATTACTATTTTATGAGATTTCATAATATTATCCTACTGAAATTTTCATCTACTATTTAATTTACATCTGATGATAGTTCCTTTAACCCAATTATCCTGTATATTAACGTCTCAACTAATAATAAATAGCGATAATTTTCTCTCCAATAACAATTACGAAAGGTAGCGAAGTTTTTCAAATACCAGCATATTTCCATGAGAAATAAATCACTAAATTTTGTATATGCTCTTGCGGTTCAATTTTACTCATTCTTTATTCAAAAAATGCAGACTAAACTATTATAATTTTCCTATTGCCATATGTTGAATATCTGACAGGATGTAATTTTAATTGGTTAGTTTGTAATCCTATTAAAAATATTGCACCAGTGTCAGTAAGTAAGATGCGGCCGACCTGATTGCTGCAGTCAATATACATTGAGAGATGCTAGTTTATTTCTCATATATTTTTCATTCAAATAAATCAGTAAAAAGATTTTTTTAAAGAAAATGAAATAATTCATGCCTGAAAAAATTGCACGCGTAATTTAGAATGAGTTTTTTTAAAAAATCAGGAAAGTTTGATCAATAAATATATCGCTCGCACCAATTAACATTACAAACCAGATTGTTATATTATATATTTGTTCTAAGGGGAAAAGATGGAGAACTAACCCTTAATCAAGCATTAGGTTAATTCTGTAATAATTGAATCCAGTAAACGACTTCCGAATTATTTGATCGAGTATTTAATCCGAATCAGATAGAACAAACATCAGTATCTTTGGACATATTCTAGTTCCATTAGAGAACCAATCTAAACGTTTGATTATCTACAAATACTCTATGGTATTGATTGTAGAGAAATCAACGTACGTTCACAAAATTATGTATTAATATAACATTATTTGGGATGTGACAATATGTTTTTAATACCATAGTTTCTGAAAATATCATAGACAGATAGAATAAAAACGTATTGAATTGTTCAATACCATTTCATATCGTTTCCTCTTTGATAGGTTCAATATCTATGATTTGAAGGAACACATTGTCACAATCCTAATTATAATACTAAAAAATCATGTATATAAAATATAAGCACATTATAATATAGTTCAAAGATCTAAATTCTCTTAATTATATATAGAAATTTCTATGTTGAAATTTTGAATATCTTTTTCGAAAAAAATTGGAATCTTAAAATTATATACTTTTAATATGAAGATTTTTTTATTATTATTTTGAAATGTAGATAAATTTTATTCAAAAAATCATACCACAGAACCTCTACATGTTCAATTGTTCATTCATAATAAGAGCTTAATTTTTGAAGATCAAACACACTGGAACAGACTGGAATCCATTTTAAATGATTCCCATCATTATCTGACAGCTTTGATATTACCAAGAGTTTGATTTGATCTGATTTTTTTTTTGAACTTGTTATCGGTTTAGAAAATTTACGAGCGATGACTGCTTTTGAAAGATTTGACTTTGTCCTAATAACTAAGAAATGAACTTTAGGGAAATTTATATATAGTGGCAAAGTTCGGTGTTTCGTGAAATAATTATTAATGAAAGACAATTTGTTCGAGAAAAAATGCATAACATAAGATAAAAAAAAATATTTGGAATAATATCAAATATTTTGGAAATTTGGGAAATATTTTGGAAATTTGGGAAATATTTTGGAAAATGACTGGTGATCAAATATTGTGGAATAAAGTCAAATACTTTGGAAGAAGGTCAAATATTTTGGTTAGGGTCAAGTTTACATAAATATGAGAACGAGAAATGAGAAAATCATAATTGAAGCACATTTCTATCATATTTGTTGGGCACCCTGTATATGTGATTACGATTAATTTCGCTAAATATGATTCAATACTTTCAGATAATATTTCTAAACGATTGCTTAATACACAAAAATCAACATATTTAGTCATCTCTGTCAGTACTAGTTAGGTTGTGTTACGTAAGCTTCAAAGCAATACCTCAACATAGGGAACGTACGTCATTCCACCTCCTTTATTCACTCTGTCCACCTAATTCACTGCTTTCGAATAGAGCCTATCTTTCGTATAATAGCAGCTGCACAACCTTTCAATATTTATGCCCAAATCTATCTCCAGCGTATCGAATCTCAATGCTTACGAGACCTCACTAAATCTTCAGACACAAAAGTCTTCTTGAAAAGATGAACAAAAAAATCTTATAAAGTTTATAAAATACTATCGTGAGCTGGGGGCAAGTTTCAATGTACGGTTCAACATATTCTATCAGATAAGAAAAAGATATCAAAAGTTAAATAACTTTTTCATTATATGATCAAGGTGTTGAATCGTCCAATAATTCGTAACTTGAAAAAAATTCATCTGAATCGAAGATAGTGAAATATTACTACGGTATTTTAGCAAAATTTAAATTTCGGTCACATTTTACCTCTGTAAGGCATATTCGATGACAGCTGGGCGTTTTCATTTTAGAATTGAATCTCTGTCATGATGTTTAATATTTAGAAGAATAAAACGCTAACTGAAAGCAAATACGATCAGCGCTTATAAATTTTTTGACTATGAAGGTAAGAAAAGTTATTGTGTTCTTGCTTGCAAAAACTTATCGATATTCAGAATCAAGAATAAGAAATAACATTGTCAGACGAGATAATGCATTGTATGAGTATAGTTTATTGGATTTTAACTAAATCACGTCGAAGAAGAAAATACAAAGATTGGGAAATAGCATTAGCTACATTTTCATCAAGAGGAATATTACTGTATGTTAAAATTATGGAAAAACAAGATAACAAGCATTACTATGCGATTAGTTTAAGTTGTTTTATTGCTACGTTAGTACGCTAAATTTGAACTTTAAGGTAACGGGACTGTGGGCTTGAATAGGATTTGAAAAATGAAATGGCTGACCCTTTTTAGGTCAAGAGCATTGTAGAGAGATATCCGTTTTGCGTGGTGTTATTTATTTGCGAATTATATGGCATGGCCTGACCTGGAAAACCAAACATTCTAAAGTTACACAAAGATTTCACCGTGACTGGTAATACTACAGAATTACCTATTTGAAATAAATAATTTATTTTACCAATAATTAAATATGTTGATGAAATATTAAGTAACAATATTAGTGATATTAAAAGAGCTTTCAAACAATCCTCCCCTCACAACGTTTACTCAGGTTAAGTTATATTAAATATATTCAAACAAATATATTTAATTATATATTTTTTATCTCCTCAAGGGTTTTAGTGGAGAGACTTCAGCCTAGGGCATGAGCGTGAAGTTATTGTATTCTTGCAAATTAAATATGACAGGGCCTGACCTGGGAATTACAAACTCTCTAAAGTTTCAGCTTTTAACACTGTTAACTATTTGTTTAATACTGAATATTTAATTATTAAAGTAAGTGTCATTTGTAGTAGTTTTAGAAGAGTTTTCTGAAAATATCTGGTTAGAAATCAAGTCATATATCCCAATTAAAGAAAATGCTGATTGATAAATGAAGCATTGTTAAGGGCTCCATATTATGGCCCGTTCAAATTTTTCCTCTGGGAAGGTTGTTGACTGTCTCACAGCACTTTAGCTCATTGAGATGTAAACCCAATATAGTTATCAATGTTGCATATGCTTCTGCTGATGCAATTATTTATCAGCTGGAATCCTCTGTTAAAATTATGTAGCTAAATTTAGAAATTCAGAACAGAGAAAAGAAAATTTGAATTTTAAATCCTTTTCAACAGGCATGAATTACTATTTTATGGCCTAGATTTTCAAAGCTAGAAGATTAATTTAGTTTTTAGTTTGAATCAATTCATTGTTATTATTTAGAATATGTTATAAAATTATTGAGAGTATAAGCTATTCTCTCCTAGCGTGTAAATGTGCACATAAATAAATGTGTTACTTATTTTAGTGGAACTTCCTAACGGCTGACTGAAATAAAAAGATAGATGTGTCAACATGTTCTATAGACTGAGTGCACCTGATTTGTATGCCTAAATCGGTTGCACTTCAACCTTGGTTTTTAGTAGACGCATTCAATCATTCGATGCTATTAGAAATCATCCTAGCAGCATAGCACCAAATATTAAGTATGCGACTATTTTCACTGTTTTAGTATAATTGGTAAATATAATATGATATAAGAACGACATTTCTTTTGTGGTGCATGACTATTTTCACTACTTGAACGTTGTGTTGCCATATGGACAACACAAGGAGAATGCGTGCACAAAAAAAAATATATTATTTTTTCGACTTTTCACGAGAAACTAATCAGTCATACGCTTGAAATATGTACGATATGTTTTATGTCGAAAAATTAAACGTGCATAAATGTAGATTATGATGAAATGCAAACTTTTCTGGCTATATTCATGGTATCATTTTGCAATAAACTACAAAATAGGGCCATATACATATTAATCAATCAGCTCTGATTTATGCCATATAGCTGTGTGCACAGCAATGCGCCGATACCGAATTGATTTTTGCACGGCATACTTTATAAAGAGCACAAATATTCAAAAGTGTATCATTTGATTGCTCATCTTCAAAAATATTCACGTTGCATTATGATCAAACGTCATCAATATCACATTGATATGATTGAGTATTTTGGAAAACACTGCAGTAACCGGCAATTATGAATATACATATACGATTCTGCTACAAAGTCTATTGCCAGAACTCAATTAGTGGTTATCTTATATCATTCGATATTTACTAAAGAATGACATAAAATATATCTATTGAAAGTGAGGATGGGTTTGACAAAATTATGTGCTGCAACTTTTTTCAGCATTCGAAAACTTAAATTTAGTTGCATATCGTTTTTGACACCCTGTTTACTACTCTGGCCGTATTCAGTGAATTGAAAAACCGTTGCCATAACAGCACCGACACAATAAGGTATAACTGTTTGTCAGGTGATTGTTTCTTTACGAATAGTCAACTTGCATTACCAGTGCTGCTTCTAGTATTGAAAATAGTAGTGTTATCTTATACAGTTGAAGAGAAATTACCGTTGTGAAAAGTATATTTTTGGAAGTGTCAAATTAGTAAACTGTCAAATAATAGTTTCGGATACACTTTTCTTTGACTGTACTATATGTGCTTCCATTATACAGTTTGCTGAGTAATTTAATTTCATACTATGTTAAAGATATATTGAATTATTTTTTAATGACATTACTGCAGTATTGATTGGCTTATATAATTATATTTTTATGCTATTCAATAATAACGAATTATATCACTTATAATTTTATTGCTGAATAAAAACAATAGATACATAAAATAAGTTAAAATGGAATAAGTTCAAATGTGAATTTTTTGTACCCGTATTCATTCAAATCATCTGAAATTTAATTGAAGCACTCGGTATTGAGTGTATATAACCTGAAAAAAATATTATAACAATTGGAAGAAAAATGTTAATCCTGGAGATAATGGGTTAATATGATTACTATCAAGTCTATCAATATTTATATATACAATTTACAGGTCAGACAACGTACACTTTTAATACTTCAATATATTGTTATACACAATAAATATTTATGAAAGTAATACAAATGAAAAAAAAATTATATTATGATTGATTCTATTATTGTAATTGGTATTTCATAAAAATTGGAAATTTTTCGGTTGATTAAATTATTTCCACTCATTTTCCTAATTTTGAGAACCTGAATCAGTTCTGATCTATTTTCTGAATTGAAGTTTATTACATACCTCAATTTCCATGCAATTTTTAAATAGGTTTTTCAAAGATATTTTTGACTTCAAGATTCTGCAGTGTCCCAATGTTGCGACAGTTCTAATAATATTGGGACAAGGTTGCCTCTAGAAGCATTATTTCCTCGGATATGGTGGGCCACTAAAGATTAAGAGAGGACCTAACTTATCCAATACATGGTCTCGGCATGAATAACTCCTTTCAATTTTTTATTGCACCACTAGAATTTTCAAAGTGTATTACATTCATCAATCTGAGGTTCATCGAAAACAATTTTCAACTGGGACTTGTTTTTGAAAATTTTCTCACCTTCATTTATAATATTTAACAAATAATTAAAATGCTGTCAGTCTAATTTGTTATCATTAGTTAGTTAAAGCATATTATGTCATTCATTCAACTCCAGTTTCATTTATACAGTCAGATTTAGCTAAGTAATGGATAGTGCGTACTGCTGTGAATGCTCTCAGAACTCTTTATGATTAAATTGGCTTGCCTTTCACCAGCTAAAATTAACAATTCTTTATTTGTTGTAACATCTCGTAAATGAGGGAACAGGAGCTTGCCCTTAACTCTACTCTTTGGTGATTAGTTTAATAAAATGAGATTATATTAGCATGGGAATGGAAATATCATCAACTATTCTTCAAGAATAGAAGTCGAGGTTGAGATTTAGTAAGAGTGAGAGCCGAGCAAGTATCTTCGTATATAGGGTTAGTTACGTTAGTCAGTTCCACAATATTGGTCATATACAAAAAACGGTATAAACCGAAAATTATATTTTTTATTATTTTTTTATCATGGATATCAATTGAAATTATTTTACAAATAATCAATATTATATTGTTGCTCCTTAAATGACCGATAATTCGTCACTAACTCCAATGGTAATCTTTTTTCATAAAAATACAAATATCATTTTACCAAATATATCAACGAAATTAAATGATGCCCGCCTGTACTCAATTTGATCATTATTGAGTAATTTTAAATAAATATATACAATAAATATTACAAAGATATGCAAACACAGTTAGCTTATATCAAAAATTGAAATAAATATCTTACTACATTAAATTCCTGAGTTATGAAATTATGAGTTGTTGAAGCACTCGAGTAATGGGGACCTGAATTATGAAATGCACTGAGGTTATAAAGTCATTTTCCATGTTTGATTATAGAAAATGATTTGAGTCATAATTTTTGTTACAGTTATCCCCCAATGACCATTGCTTTCTATGTTTTTATTCACAGAAAACTTACTAGTGAACCCAATATTGGAAGCGGCTTTGAGTTATAAAGGAACCAAAACTTCATAATTCAGGAGTATCACTTATAAATTAATGTTTGTAGACATTAATAATTTTATCTGATTACGTGAAGAACAAATAATGAGAAATATTAATTTATACAAGGAATTTTCAATACGAAGAACCAAAGATACATTATTTAATAAGATTATATAGAACGAAATTTGAATTTAACAGTATTCAAATCGTAATATGACACATCCATCGGTTCTAGGACAACTGCCATGCGGACAACTGCCATGCGGATAACTGCCATGCGGACAACTGCCATAGTGGACAACTGCCATGCAATATATCATAATTTTATTTTGGGTGAATTGTAATAAACTCTTAAACCAAACCTTTCTTGGAATTAATTTGATGTGAAATATGTTATTATTTTAACCTAAAATTTTAGAATAAAAATGTTAATTGTATTGTAAAAAATTGTTAATGAAGAAGTATTGAAATTAATACTGAAGTAATACTAGACTTCTTTTTTTGTTACAATCATTTTCATTCACATTTTACGCCTTAAATAATCAAATGGTTGACAAAAAAATTGAAATCTTTATATACAAAACTTTTTTTCAAACATTTCAGATTACCAAGAAAAGTACAAAGATGAGCTTTACAGGTTAAAATTTTCAGTGGTTTGGTTTGGCATCTTACTATTTTAGAGTTGCTTTCACACAACACTGGGCATATATGAGGTAATAAAATGTTGATTTGTTATTAGTATAATAACAAATTTAACAAATTTAATTCTGATCGGTGGGAACTAGAAACAAAGAAATTATTGAAAAACAAATTTAAATTTCAAATTTACTGAGTAAAGTGTTCTTCGTAAGAATTTTTTTAACATAGAAAAAAGATAAATACTACTTCAGTTTCTAATCCTGAATCTAGCAGAAAAGTTTGTTTTTACAAATAAAAAATATTAATTACCCCAATGAAAATTCCTTAATAGTAAGATGCAAAGTCACACTCACTGGTAATTTTAACCTATGAAGTTTGTGTTTGTACTATTCTTTGTTTGAGGGGCTAAATGGGTTAATTATAATTTGAAAAAGAAATGAATTTAGTATACTTCAACTTTAAATTCTGAATCTACCGTCAATATTAATTTTTATACTTCTTTATAAACAATTTAATATTAATATTAATATTATACTTAATTTTTAGGTTAAGATAATAATGTACTTCACATCAAATTAATTCCAAGAAATGTTAGGTTTACAAGTGCATTACAATTCAACCAAAATAAAAATATGATATATTGCATGGCAGTTGTCTTCATGGCAGTTTGTCGCATGGCAGTTGTCCACTATGGCAGTTGTCCGCATGGCAGTTATCCGCATGGCAGTTGTCCGCATGACAGTTGTCCGCATGGCAGTTGTCCGTACACCACATCCATCATGTACAGTAATTATTCCAATAGATTTATTTCTTTGAAATTCAGTCAAACAAATTTAATTATCATAATATTCACCGCCCATATGATTATATAATTCCAAGGATATTCCGCCTACATCCATCCATGAAATTCAGTTTGTAAAAAGAAAACTGCTACAAACATTCTTCCCTCATCAAGGGAAGATGTTCGCCAAGTTTCAAGGCTTGAATTTGCTAACTAATGATCAAAGTTTAGGATATTAGCTCTGCTCTCAGTCGAAACTGATCATTTCTGAACCTTGGCTGGTACTACAAAGTACACAGTTTCGTATATATAAATAAAATTAAGTAAATCAATAATTATAATACGGAAGAGCGATCATATTAATAATTGTTTGATGTGTTACCAAAGATGATAAGGTAAACTTGAAACACTCGAGTACATCAAAAATTTTCTGAGTGCAATATGTAAAAGTACATTATTCAGTAGAAATTGGAATATGCATTACCATGCTGATAATCAATTTTACTATTCCTAAATCTCTGATTTATTTGTAAATGAGATCATCTATCTACGATGATATTTCATTTGTCTTTCAACATTAATAGTCTTTCATTTCCGTCTTTAAATTCATACAATGAAGTATTAAATTATGTTATTTTTCGATATATATTTATCATAATTGAAGAAGATATTAGAAGACCTGACGATTATGAATTTTCCTAATATGAACCTTGACTACTTTGTTCTATGTAAAAACTAAAGTAACTTACATATATTCATATATATTATATAAATTTAGCACAAATAAGATACTTTCTTTTTCTTTGAGGCCAAAATTCATATTTAATGAAAGAATTTGTGCAACCCAATATCACCATTTTCTAAGAATCTTTCCAAAGCATTTGCTTCCTTCAAGAACTCGTTCGGAACTAAAGTGGATTTGTATATAGGGTAGAAGAGATTCGAAATGACGGTGTCTCACTGCTACAAAATACATGTGAAAAACCCAGTTATCCTGAACATTTGCCATTCCCGAGTCAATTCTTGTATAGAAAAGGAACTCCAGTGTCCTGTGTGACATAGAAAAAAAAAACAGGATACAAAACATGTAAATATAATGTCTGTTCGTGGTTCTTCACACTGTGTTTGAATTGTCATTTGCACCATGAATATGATGGTTACTGTGAAATGATGTGTTTCATGAATATTATGGCAACTGGGAACTCATTATGGTAACATCTCCTCATTCTAATCATCATATTCATGGTACACAATACTACACATCATCATATAGTAACCATCATATTCATTGTGCACAGATTTTCATAGTAACCATCATCATGGAGCACATCTCATCAAGTTGTATACCATGGATGCAATGTAACATGACTATGGTAGCTCATTATTGTGATATACACAATGAATATGCTTATCAATATTCAAGTCAAATATGCAACTTCATAGGTAATAATGTATTGATAATTATACATATCTTTTTCTTACATAAAGAATTTACAGTATTATTGATTAATTTAATACATACAATAAAACCTTGTCATAAATTTTATTCTAAATGACATAATAAGTAATAAGATTTTGCGAAGTTATTCACTACGTTAAATACACCTTTGATACAATCTCAAAGGCCAGGAAATAATTATAACATTAAGACAGTAAGATATGGGTTGAAAATGTTTGTATAATTAGGCTGTTTCTTTAATGCCTCTGAAGTCGTATTACTTTGTCGCAGTGATTATGAAAAGTGCGCCAAAGTTAGTAATCTTGTGTTTATGCCATAATATTTGATATTCCGTTGGAACAGCGTATTATTATAGATACTATTGTATTTTCCCAGTGAAAATGACGGGATTTCAATAGTAAAAGATAGAAATAATTACAGCTATAATATAAAAAATATTTATACATAAAATATATTTCTTGAGTGTGAGTAATATTTGAATATGTAAATATGTAAGAATATATAAAGACAATGCTCTTAATTTATAGTAAGGGGTAATGTAATTAGAGGGCGGAAAAATATGATCCTCATTATTGTATTGAATTTTTTCATTATTTGTCTCTGAAATATAATACAAAAATTATTTCTGAGAAAACAGTTGTAAAAATCATTTTCTAGGTCTAAAGTGATTTCCTTGTTCTAATTTTTGTATTAACTAAATTTTGATATAAATGATAAATTAATCAATGTATGTTTCCATTCATTATTCATCAATTAAAATAGATTGTTGGTCTCATTTGCATTTCATATCAAGGATATGAGAGTCAGTGTTCAAATTAATTAGTTAAAACACTGCCATTTGTTGCCTAATCACCCGATTCAAAGTCAACTGACCATTCGATATTATATTCTGGGAAACAATGAACTCTACTGGAATATACCAAAAAACCTTACAAGCTGTTCCTTCTCTGAACAATACCCATACAATTCTTTTTAAAGAACAAAATACACCACAATTGGGTACATTTCAGCTTACTCTGTCGAACTAAAAACAGAGGAAAGTATACGGAAGTTAACTAGTGCCATTTCTGGTCAGTTCTTTCAGGTTCTCCTTATAAATATCAACTCGGTGATATGTCAGGATGTTTTTTCGCTACAATTTGAAACCCAATTTTAGCTATTAACTCCAATCAAAGAAAATAAAATTGATGCAACTCATTATTTCTAGAGAGCATCCAAGAAAATTTACAGAATTTGAAACACTGGGAATAGGAGACTGAAATAGTAAAGTCTATTACAAAACTTAATCTGTTGGTGATAAAGAACTATTTAGTTATTTCATTGTACTTTGTTTTATGATTTCTTTAATGATTTACTGATCAAATATTTATAGTAATATAATTCATACTTTATGTAAATATTATAAAATAAATTTACTCCTCAATTCAATTATGGAATCAGCAGGAACATTATTATTGTTACACCCAATCATAATATAATATTAAATAAATTATATGCATGAATTAGCGGACATAAATCGGTCATATTAACAAAAAATCATTGCTCGATATCTTTGAACTGATATTTGAGGCAAATTAGCTGTGGCCAATAGATTCAATTTAATTAAATACCTAACATCGGATAAGTTTTGGTAGAGGATTATTTTCGAGTGATTCCTTTTAACCTAAAAGACAAATAACAAAGCCAAGTTCTTCAAAGGGTGAGAATTCATCGAAACTCCTACCATTCTTTATGGCAGGACTTTTTCGAATATTTATCTTTGATCATTAGTGTTCGGTTCGAGTCTTGGATTTCTCTCTTTTCGTCTATTGGCGACTACCCACAATAAGTAATGCAAATATTCTAGCGATCTCTTGTAAATAAAGGTGGCACAAGTTGCGTTGAATGTGTGAATGTTCAATTTATTATTGACTAAAAGTTTCAATTTTGAATAATCTATTAAGATAATTTACCTCTTTTATTAGCAAAAGTTATGATACATTGCAACAATAGCTTTCGATTCATTAATAAATAATGAATATGTACTTTCATGAGGAAATCTACGAGTAATTTCTCTTTTTTATCATTGCATATTATTTTTAATATGCCTATAAATAGGGAATAATCACGGTGTACGGACAACTGCCATGTGGACAACTGCCATGCGGATAACTGCAATGCGGACAACTGCCATAGTGGACCACTGCCATGCGACAAACTGCCATGCGGACAACTGCCATGCGGATAACTGCAATGCGGACAACTGCCATAGTGGACCACTGCCATGCGACAAACTGCCATGCGGACAACTGCCATGCAATATATTATAATTTTATATTGGGTAGATTTTAATGCACTTGAACTTAACCTTTGATGGAATTAATTTGATGTGAATTAATTATTATCTTAATCTAAAAATTAAGCATAATATTAATCGTATAGTCCGAAATTGTGCATAAAGAAGTATAAAAATTAATATTGAGGGTAGATTCAGAATTTAAAGTTTAAGTATACTAAATTAATTTCCGTTTTTAAATCATATTTAACCCATTAAGCTCCTTAATAAATCAAATGGTTGTTTCAAAATACAAAGAATAGTACAAACACAAGCTTTACAGGTTACAATTACCAGTGAGTGTGATTTTGCATTTTGCTATTTAAGAATATTTTTTATTTGTAAAAACAAACTTTTCTACTAGATTCAGGATTAAAAACTGAAGGACCATTATCTTATTTCTTTTAAAATAAAATTCTTACAAAGAACACTTTACTCAGTTACTTAGAAATTTCAATTTGTTTTTCTATAGTTTCTTTGTTTCTGTCTCCCACCGATCAGAAACATGTCTTATAAATATTTAAAAAGTGTCAAAAATTGAGAATAATTATTACTGAAATATGTTTTATTAAATTTGTTATTATACTAATAACAAATCAACATTTTAGTTAACTCATATATGCCCAGTGTTGTGTGAAAGCAACTCTAAAATAGTAAGATGCAAAACCACACTCACTGAAAAAATTAACCTGTGAGGCTTATGTTTGTACTATTCTTTGTATTCTGAAATGTTTGAAAAAATGTTTTGTAGCTATAGATTTCAATCTTTTTGTCAACTATTTGATTATTTAAGGCATAACACGTGAAAGAAAATGATTGCAACAAAGAAAGAAATTTAGTATTCATTTCAATGCTTCTTCATTCACAATTTCTTACTATACAATAAACATTTTTGTACTAAAATTTTAGGTAAAATAATAATATACTTCACATCAAATTAATTCCAAGAAATGTTGAGTTTACAAGCGCATTACAATTCACCCAAAATAAAATTATAATATATTGCATGGCAGTTGTCCGCATGGTAGTTTGTCGCATGTCATTTGTCCACTATGGCAGTTGTCCGCATGGCAGTTATCCGCATGGCAGTTATCTGCATGGCAGTTGTCCTAGAGCCATAATCACATATGTTACAACTCCGAGTAAAAGCATTATAGGTGGAAGGATCTTAGAATCTTTAAACAAATTGCTGCAGTGTCGAACAATAATATAAAATATGCTTCTGCCAAAAAACGATGTATACACTATATCTATATTCATTTTGATAGAAGTTCATTCAGTGGCTAATTCTACTCCACCATTGGTAACTAAGGTTTTGACAATCATATTTTATAAATCATAGATATTAAGAATATCATAGACAAAACAAAAAGATGGGATGTCGAATACTCTATAACGCTAGCTCATAACGAGTCAATACTGTTTAATCGTCTCCGTCGATTAGGGTTTCTGGAAATATTGTCATTACCCTAATAATTAGGTATTAGACAATAAACATCCCTGTGAAACCAACAGCAGAGCAGCTTTAGATAGACACGATCACGCACGTACGTGGTATATACTGTAAGTACAAATAATATTACTGCAACCAAGAAAACTTGCGCGATTACATGACAGGTAGAATTATTTACAAATTATCGGTTAGTTCTTCATTTTGATCATGTGAGAAAAAACGATATAATAATAATTACTGTATTTTATTTTAATTGGTATCCATGGTACCTGCTGGTACTAATTTAAATATATTATCTTTACATCGTTTCGTCTTATATGACTGAAATGTGAAACTGACCGATAATTCGAACCTTACCCTAAGACTTATAAATAGTTCAATATATTCTTTATACATAATATATCATGTATAATACAGGTCATTTTGAATCGCACAAATTAAGAGGAGGAAGAGTTTTATCATAAAAGATACTAAACGACAGAGACAATATTCATTTGAGAATCAATCTGAATTCTAAACGATATCACGTTCATTAAAAGGAGCTGAAATGAGGCTAAGTGATTTTACTATCTACCCGACTCTGATGTTCAAGGAAATTATATCCTCAGTAAGGATAATTCTGATGCAAATAAGTACGGTAGTTAGCAGTGAAATTGTCTGCTAAGACATAACTCCAGAACAGAAAAACTAGAATGACTTTTACTCTCAGAGAACATTATTACGACCATCAGTGAAGTTGTACAAGAAGAGTTTTTAGACGGCGACTTTTTGAATTCCTGTGTTTCGCAAAAAAACCCTCTAAATATCATTTTATATAGAAAGTTCCGTATAAATATGACTTTTAAAACTATAAATGTATTTTTGTTATCGTTATTTCACTAGTAAATCATGTTTACTAGTGAAAAATTGATGGTAATTGTTACTCTGCATCAAATAAAACTGCAATAATGCCATAAATATCCATTGTACTCATATAAGTGAAACATAGAATAGAAAATTAGAGAATGAATATTTATGGAAAAAGTACTACCTATCAAATGATTGAAAAAGTTTTGCATCAGAATTATAAAATATTCCACTGCTTCAAAATATTCAATTATCCAAGCATTTTGATTTCTATTTTCTTATCCCTTTTTTTTTAATTATTTGATTTTCAGTGAATAGTGGAAGGTGATTATATGGTATCACTTTAACCAAGTCCATTTTATCTTTCTTTTAGTCCTTGGGTCAGCAAAATAACATTCACTCAAATAACCCTCACGATAATTCAAATACCCATCGCTAAAATATTTTCTCTTGAGATGTATATTCATGTTTTTCATTTTATCTAATCTCAAAGTTAACGAGAATCTTGGCCCACAATATTTTCTGTCTCTATGAATTGTGAGCTGAAAAGTCTGAATATTCATGGTAGGGTTTCATACGCATCACCAAACAGTTCAACAATCTGCAATGATTTGTTTCTGGAGACTTTTTGAGCAAATATTGACTGTGATTGACGGAAAGGATTATTACGATGACTGGGCAAATATACAAATATACAGCTATTTTATGACTCTATGCTAATTTTATCTAGTTCAACACTTGCCTGGGTTATAACGATTTGTCTAAATTTCAGCAAAAATGTTATTCCTTTTCGTTGTTATGCAGTAGAACTCCTCCTTGGTGGAGTCTTCTATAGTGAATTTATATTTAGGGCTGAATAAGCGAAGCAATTTTCTTTGGACCGCTATGAAATAGCCATTACCTTTACATTGATATTAATGAGTAATTTCATTGTTTGAATTAATTTACATTAATGAATATATTTTCGGCATAATATTCCTGAATACTATACTGAAGATAAAAAATATTTCAATCGGTGTCGATTTTGCCGTGATTATTCAAACAAATGATAACACACATTTTATTTTCATCAAATACACGTTAGGATATATCAGATAACTATTTCCTTTGAAGATTTTAATGAAGTATCTCATTAGGCATTTAGATGTTATTTGATGATTTGTAATAAATGTTATTTGACTGCTTCCATTGCTTCTACTAACACTTTACCTGTTTCTGTAGCCTGGCCCCGTCTCTGGGGAGGATGAAAATGTCTCCAGAATGATCGATGGGGCAGATAGAATAATGAACCTCGATTCATGAATAAAAGTAGAGATGCTGCAGAATGAAGAGCAAACATTTCCCTCTCTTAAACTCCCTTTCCTTTTGTTATAAGCGAGAGCATCGCTACCAAAAACACGAATTTGTCATGCAAACTATGTAGCATATCACTGACATATACATAGTATATATCTAAGACAAATTTTTTCTTTCTGCCAATCTTTCTGTCTATTGTGGCCAAACATTTATAAGATAGCATCAAAATTCATACATGTATCCCTAACTCCTTAGTATATTTTCACAGTGAATGCATTTGTGTCGGACGGGGTATCACTGCACATACCATTTTTATGGGGTATCAATCTGCACCCCTTATAATTTCGAAACCACTTGTTTTAGCTTAAATCTGATTGCACCCTCATTTCAAGCATCTTCTTTTCTATCATAATCATTATGACGCACCAAATCCTATAAGTATTTTCAGAGTTAAGTCGCGATTTATGTGGCGCTCTCAAAATGATCTGAAAAAAGTTTGCGCTAGTTATTTTTTAATCCCGCTAACTCTCCAATAACTCTAGAATAAAGATTTATTGATTTCTATCGTTTTAACATGTTAGCACAAACAATAACAGTTACATATGTCAAATTTAAAACTTCAAAGTTTTAATGGTTTTCCCGCCACAACCGTGCGCAGTGATACCCCAGATAATTTAAAGGTAGAGGTGTATCACAGCGAATAATTAATAACCATATTTGTATGTAATAAAAATATAAAAATTATGATCTTTAGCTCTTAATTAAGGCATAAATAATGAATTAGGTGTTAGTTGATTATAAATTTGATTAACAATAAAGTTATGATCGTAATAGCCATGCAACTTGATTTGGGGGTATTAAGATAGGGAAGGTGGGTATTTAAGGGGGGGGGGGGGGTGAGAGGTAATTGAATTAAATATTTATTAACAATAAAAGTATGATCGTACCATATCCTTGATATAAGTGATTAACTAGTTACATAGAATTTAAGTGTTAAATTTATTGCAGATTCATTAAATATGTGTTTAAAAAGCAAGGGACAATTAGATTGGGGAGAGGGCATGTAGAGAAGGAAACACAGATGCTTAGATTGGGGGGGGAGGAGAGGGAGCAGGATTTAGATATTGGATAGGGGGAAATAGATGGGGAAGATGGGGATTTAGATGGGAAGAGAGGGGAATTTCAATGAGAAGAGAGTGTGATTAAAATGGTAGGAGATGAGGATTTAGATGGGATGAGAGGGGGATTAAAATGGGAGGAAAGGGATTTTTAGATAGAAAAAAAGGGGTTTAGATAGGGGGGAGGAGGGTAATAAAATGGGGACAGGAGGTATCCAGGTGGGGGAGAGAAGTACTGTTTTTCTATAATGCGCAGTAATACCCCTTCATGTGAGCAGTGATACCCCGAAGCACTCACTAAAAGTTACGCATGAAAAATTGCTAATAAATAGTTTATTTATCTAGCTATTATTTCGGAACTAGTTGGGAACCATCCTCATTCATGACCATTTCATCACGATAAAAATAGTTCCTCTAGTACTTTTAGTTTTTGAGTAAATGCAGAGTTTGTGGGATTGTGCGCAGTGATACCCCGTCCGTATTTTGCAGCTCCGACTACAATTTATCTATGGTGGGAATATTGAAGATTGAAAAGGAGGAACCTCTCTAATATTTAATGGCCAACAATAATATTTTTCCATTACCATTGGTTTATACAGCGTGTATGCATAAAATTTATATGTGATTAAAATCAATTGATATGTTAGATATTTCCCCAATATTGAATATTTATCATAAATAAAGTTATAATTACTTTTTATTTGCTTACAGATCTTCATCTTTAAGTGGCAATTAATGGTTTCCCGAAGTATTAAAAAAATAGGAAGGAGGATGGTAAATAGATGTTGTTGTCAGTTGATCATCATTAATTGTGACGGTTCAAAAAGTTAGTCTGACCTGAATCAAAGTCTATTTGCTTTTTGATTGAAAAATTATTTTATGAATAGTTTTAGTTTATTTGGAAGACTAAAAATAATAACATTATTTGAAAACTTTTAATGATATTAAGAAAATGAAAATAAATGATAATTATAATTAATTCTATTCAATTCCCAAATATCCATATACACTTTTGTTTAACATTATTAAAAAAAAATATGCGCGAATAATTCAAATAATTCTGAAACTTGTGACGGACGAATGAAAGACTAAGTTTCTTTGGAAATTTGATTAGAATTTTTCAACTATAATAAGGTTTTGATTATATTTGGAAATTTTCTTGAGTTTTTTATAGAGATATAATTTTTTGTGAATTAATTTATTTGTTTCCTTCAATTAATATATTTTATACTCTTAGTTTCGAACATATTTATTTTTCTGCTCTGAAATTTTGAGTCATTCATAAAATATCTTTGAGGCGTGAAAACTCTTGACTTTAATGATGTTAGTTGTTTTCTCTGTAAGATAACAAGCTGGAACATGAGAAGAATTTTTTTCATTTATTTGAAGATCGAGAGGATTGGTTCAGTCTTTGAATTTAATGAAAGTCTATTCATCTTATGATCTACCATATTCAAGTGAAAAATCGTGTTTTGCATTTTGCTTTTTAAATCATAGATCCCGAAAATATTTGAGACGGATAGAATTAAACTGAAATGAATCTTTCTCTGCTAGTGGTATGTGGTATTCGGTACAATTCCATTTCGTTTTGTCTATGATATTCTTATATTTCATGATTTTGAAAACATATTGTCACAACATTCGTGATAAGGCAAATGAAATTTCACTAACTTCTCTCAGTGTCTTTAGTATAAATATATAGACTATTGAGTAACTACTCAATTACAGTATGCTCACAGTTACCGTACAAGAAGCGTTAACACTAGTCATTAGCCAATCATAATGTTGAACACTTATCCCATCTATTCATTAGTTACAGTAAACATATACTAATGGAGTTGTTCCCCAATATTACTAATAATCGATATTCCTTATGTAATTTTTCATGTGAATATGATCCGGAGAGATAAAAATATAAATAATATACTCAAAAAATTTCCTATTAAAGTTTAATGCAATGATGAGTTAGTACGCAGAAGTTAACCCGTGAATGAAATTGAATTCCTAATTAGTAATTCATAATCAACTATGTTACATTAAATGAATAATGAGATTATTCAATAAAGGTATTTTATTTAGGGTACTAGAACACATTAATAAACCATTAGATGACTAATTTAGAGAATATATTATCATTTCTCACTCTAAAATTAGAATTCCTCATTTGCGGGGCGTTCTTTAGAATTCTACACATGATGTATAAATAGTTATAATTAGATCGCGAATTTCTCCCGTGTTTTTTAAATCAACTCAACTGCCGACTGAGCAATCAGCGGTTTGAAAATTTGAGACCAAATATACACACACATGAAGGATTTCTGCTTTTTCGAGGTGGTCAGAGGATATTGACAGATTGAGAAACATTGCATGAATTGATTGGCGAGTAAGCTAATGGTGAAATGAGCTAAAATTTATATAAGAAAACAATGTGTATGCATGCATATACGTATATTTTAGGCAAGATGGTGAGAAGATTCCAAAATATTGTAACATTTCTATTTGAAATATAGCAATATGGTTTGAGGTAAAAACATCTTTATCATATTTTTATATTCTATTTGAGATTGTAATTTGCTTAGAGCTTGTTTTTAATATTTAATATATTTTATCGATCGTCATTCCTATTTATCAGATTTCAGCTTCTTTTTATATTTTGCTCTTCAAAAAATATTCATAAGCACATATTTTTTTTCTCAATGATGCATTGACGTTATACCTTTTATAAATATAAAATATAGTATGATATATGGAACAATTTTTATTAATTGAAAAAATATTACTATGTTTAGTATTATAATTGAAATTATTATTATATTAAATATTATAATTGAAAACATTACTATGAAATTTGCGTAATATAGATATCCGACTGAACTGTGGCAGAAATAAAACAACTACCAAGTTATTACGATATTTATTAATCAATTGAAAGTATTTTATTTTATATTGAAACATAGGGTATATTTGACGGCCGTCACTATAAGTAACAGTGTTAAAAAACTTTAAATACACAAATTTAACACAAGTTATTCCTTTACTATATATATTGTCTTGCTATGACGATTTTTTCGAATAAAATGTATAGGAAGTCTTCAGTCATTTTGTTGATGCATTTCGCATGCACATATATCAGAAATACTATATTATATCCATAAACTGTATGATACAATCTCTACACAAAAACACGTATTGAATAGAGAAAAGAATTCAAAATTCGAACAAAATGTTAAATATAGATTCGTCTTCGAAGATTTCATACCATTTCGCAAATTTATACACTGTTTACATTTTTTTTAATATATTATAATAAAATATTCATTTCAGTGAAAAACTCAATTCCGTTTTCAACTAAAAATTAAATTTAATGGCATTTAATTTAATCTATTGTAAAACTTTATAACATCCAGTAAATATTGAAAGAAGATATCAACTTTAATGTAGCCATCTGCACTCTCCAATTATTTTATAAATTTAATTGAACTCTCTCCTCACGTGTGGAAATAAATATCGCTTTTAATTATTCTGGTTGATGATGGTTTGATATTAACTACAAAGAAAAATTGAAATTTTTGTTTATATTGCCCAGGTAACATTGAGTTATTCCCGGAATATTCCCTCAATATCTATATATCACCTCATTATCCGCTATCGTAAAATGATATCAAGGGAATATTCCAGGGATTGGTGAAAATGAGTTGATCACCTAATGATATCGAGGGAATATTCCAGGGATTAGTGAAAATTAGTTGATCCCCTTAAGATATCGAAAGAATATTCCAGGAATTAGTGAAAAATTAGTTGATCCCCTAACGGAATCTAGGGAATATTCCAGGAATAAATGAAAACTAGTTTATCTCTTTCCGATATCGAGGGAATATTCCAGGAAGTAGTGAAATATAGTTGATTCACTATCGATATCGAGGAATGTTCCAAGAATTACAGAAAAATTGTTGATCCCCTAAGGATATCGAAAGAATATTTTAGGAATTACTAAGGTTTAGTTGATTTCTTAACAATGTCGAGGGAATATCCCAGGAATTAGTGAAAAATGTTGATCCCCTGAAAATTATAAAAGAAACTATTATAAAAGAAAAAAAGAAATAATCTATGAAATATGAAACGCTATTTATCGAGGATAACCTAGAGATAAACTTGAGTTATCATATTGCATAAAGTTAATTAAAAATCCTACTTCTACTGTGTCCAGGATGTTCGAGTGGTTAGCGTCGCAAGCAGAAGTCAACAAGGTGCTAGTTCGAGACCCGGAAACATCACTTCATTTATTTTTCCATTTCTTTCCATTTAATTTGTATATAACAACTAATCATTCAACTATTTCATGTAAAGTCAAACGTACACGTACAAATGTTTTATATGCTAGAAAATATTAATTTTGGTATTCTTATTGTTATATCCTTCCTCTATTCTAGATATCAAGGGAATATCCATGGAATATTTCCATTTGATCCTCTCGATATTGAGGGAATATCCCTTCATTATCTCAATTTTATTCCCTTGTTATCGAGGGAATAATTATTTCGGTATTCTTTGCCCTTCCTTTATAATAGAGGGAATATTCCACAGATAATATATTTAAGTCCCATCATTATTCCCTCGATATTATTTGAGGATATCCTCATATCGCTGAAACGTCAAAATAGGACATCCCCTTGATAACGATGGGGATATCGAGGGAATGATCACTTGGGAATTTCCACGGAATATCCCAGGAATAATTTTTTGTTACCAGGGTGATAATAGAAGGTAATAATTATGATCATAAAGATATTGCAGCGCTTCAGAGTAGGACCTGAACATCAAGAAAATAATATGTTGTGAAATCACATCTGTGTGATGATGAACCGGCGTTAGATTTCCGACTGTCAATTATATTCATTATTTCTGAAATATGTAGAGAATAAAATGTTCATTCAGAAAATTCCACTCTTACCCAGAGATGGTTCAAATTATCACTTCAATTTATATCCAGACTGTATAAAAATTAATGTATATATAAATTGCTCACTTTTCCGACCAACAGAAATTAATTAATGTATAAATATAAAACTTTCAAAGAAAATAGTGACCTACCTCTTATAGTAGATATGCTGCTTATATCACGTTGACCTACCGCTTATCGTGGTATCAGGAAAAAATCCCCCGCAGAAAAGATTGCCTTATTTCTCAATTGATAACTATATATCCTTAGTTTTAATCCTTGATCATCAGTCTCAAGCCAAATGCATAATAAGAAACATCAAATTTATGATATGCATAGCCACTGTAGCTGTAGACTTGTAAGAGTGTAGAAGAAAAAAAAAGAGGTAATATTTAAATAAGTTAAATTTTGGATATAATATTATACGAAATTTTGTTAATGTTCAGTAGGGGAGGGTGGTCATCAATGGGACAAAAAAACACAGAAAGATTGATATTTCATTTACTATGGGCATAATATGAAAAATAAAAAATCCATGTGTAATATAGATATTCCTTTATAAAATGAAACCAACTCGAATGCTATCACATATTCTGTTGACTAGAAAAAAATTAAATAAAAAACAAAAAAAATTGTCCCATTGTTTAACAGCGCTGGTGAACAATGGGACATGCCCTGGTGAACGATGGTACATTTTATCAAACTTGTTTATTGTTGAGAATTGGGTAAAATGTCAAGTTCGAATTATCTCTTTATGTTGTCCCACACTTAGTTAGTTCATATAATATCAGTTTAATGTCCTCTAACTTCACCGAAGCCATGTCAGGAACATTTGGAAAATTAGGCTCATTGTACTTGAATCTTCGCCTAACATCAATATTTCGTATTTATCTTTTTCATGCTTTTGGCCAACAGAATACGTTTTAGAAGTCGCCTCAAATTCTACAAGTGCATAAATCTTCATTTGCAACATTTTCGGAGGAGATTTGAGTTATTCAGACGAATGGATCAGTTAGATTAAGAGTTATATACCAGACCAAGAACAATAGTTCACAGGCCATCTACATCAGATGCTTTATGAAGTGATTTCGAAGGCCTTATCCTTAGTGGCACCAGCAAAAAGCTCTTCTTTCTCTGGTGTATCCGTTGCAATCATGCTGCGTCTTTTTCTTTTATTAGTGAAATTTGTTCTCTATGCAGTGCTTTGTGATGACCTCAGATTGCTAAAGCCCTTGAACATGATCGAAAGTCCCGCTTCAGCTGGGAGCTCTGTTTCTACAAGAAGCCCTAAAGCTACAGTTCACGTTATTGTATCAAAAAAATAGATATATTGATTCATATGGAGTAACTAGACAGTTTGGTTGACAATAAGGCACTGTCCCATTGTTAACCAAATTTCCTCTCCCAATGATCACCATGACGCCATTTTGAAAACATATGGGTATAGCGGCTCAACTACAAAAGTATAAAGGCAATCCTTTCAAATGATCATATTTTACATATTACTTAATATCATGTAAAAATGCCGTAAGCATTATATGTTAAATTTACAGATTTATAACAATTGAAACAAAGTACGAAATATTTAGTTTTATCACCCCTAAAACACGTCTTCGCTTTTACACAAGGCTGACTGCACCCCAACTGCTGAATGCAATGCGAGTGAATGCACTGAAGTATGCTTAATTCACCATTAAGATTTTGTTAAAAATTACCCTCAAATAAAAAAGTTATTCAGCATGTCCCATTGTTTCCGGTGTCCCATTGATGACCACCCTCCCCTACTTGTTTAGTTAAAATCAATTTATTGCTGCATCGTTTTTTTAAGTGGTAATTCATATGAATGACATCGTTTGAATATTTATGTGCTTTATTAGTCTATTGATAGTTATACATGTTTATCGCTAGTTTTAATCATCTACCAACACTTTCTACTGTGTATATATAATATATATTGTGTTACGTGTATTTTTGGTTAATTAAATGTTACAATCACCAAATTTATAGTTGACTTTAATTTTATTTTGAATTGGTAAATTTTCTACGTCAAATTTTGTAGTAAAACAATCATTTCAAGAATTTTGCTTAGAGTAACTTAGTGGTGGTAACACTCTTCTGAAGAATCGCAAATATGAAGATTTATTGATTAGACTGCGCAACGTTTCATAAAAATATGAGGAATATAGTTAATTTATGAAGCTATATCAAGGCCATTGCATACAATTTAAACTTTCAGTTTTATACAGCCTATTTTCAATTTTTAGATTTTGTAACGTTAGTTAGCCAGTAACTTCATATTTATTTGTCTATTGTATTGACAAGTACATGTTTTTTTCTGATATTGTCTTTTTCCTCTTTTGTAGGTACAATTTTTGGGAAAAAATTGATGAAAATATTTATTACATTTTCTATTTTTGACTTGATGATACCCTTTCTTCGTTGATGGTTTCAGGGGGATTTCTTCTGGGGATGATTTTTTCAGGGGAATTTTTTCCTCTTGGGATTTTTTCCGCCGGGGAATTTTTTCCTAGACTCGCTTATCGTAGCCCACCGCTAATTGTATACCTACCGCTTATGATTGATATGCCGCTTATACTATGCCTACTCTTTATAGTAAACCTAAAGACGTAAATTTCGTTCCGTCTAAGTTGGCTACATTCTCTAAGTGGATTTTCTTAACGGCTGTAAATCTCTCGGTTATTGGAGTTAGCTCTCCCACTAATTTCCTTAGAGAAGTTAAGTTTGGACAGAGATTTCATTTCACATCAAAGGGACTTCCAACTTTTCAGAATTTCAATCTGGCAACGGAAAAAGTTCTCAGAGGATCAAACATTATCATCGACATGAAACCAAATTATCCACTCAAAAGATTATTGTTTAACAAATTACCAAAATAATAATACCTATAGTTATTTCTACTCTGATTTGAATAAGGGAAAATTGTAATTACATAGATTGTAACTACTTGAAAATTAGTCTGCTATGTGAAATTAATATCATAGCTTTTCACTGATGGTATCTTCATATTGATTCTATTATTATTACAAGCTTATTAAAAATATTTAATCTCCAGGGTACTTATGAATGTGACAATTATATTAAGTACAGTATATTGAAATGAATATATCAATTAAAGTGAATACATCCTTTAATTTTTTTTAATGTATTACTAATTATGCAAATAATAATTCCTTACACTTCACTCCACACGTAGATTCTGATATGACTGAAAGGCCAAAAGAAAACATACTATTATATACTGTTTACGTCAGTCTCTATAATACGCGGTGGCATTTCAATAAAACACATGATATAAAAAAAGCTACAGTATATACAGAGTGAATAAAAGATTTGCCGTCGTTGTTTCAGAATTCAGTATGGAACTTCAAACAAAATAATAGAAAATATGACCTTTGTTGGCACGTGTAATACCTGCAGCAAATATACACAGATAAAAAAGTTATTGATATTCAATTTGAGAAAAATGTTTTTTTTAAATTGTATTACTAAAGTGTTTACACAGAATAAATGTTACAGAATCATGGTTTCCTTTTTGCGAATTCCATTAATACTTACAAATTCCCTCTACAATAAACAAATCAATAGATACACAATAAGTAAAATCGAATCAGTGTGTCCTCTCCATTTCGCAATAATACATTGTAAGTTCAATGGCTGCCCGAGCCTATCACGCCTCTCCTCTTTACCGTCCTAATTGGTTTCTCAGAATTACTTTAGGTATACTAAGTAGATCCAACCGCGGTATGTAATTAGACTGCAAGGTATCTTCTTGGATCTTCTTATAGCTTTAATTATTGTAAAATTACCAAACAGAAAGAAAAGAATGTTTATTATATGCAGACACTTTCTTCTGGAAATTTCCTATTTGCTGATGTTATATTTTTTTCTTTGGACAAACAAATACAGCTCCTTTTTAATGTAATTTGTATTGACTAAAAACAACAATTATATGAATATTGAATTATATGTTTGTATCTTCTTCTTGATGCAAATCACTCAGACAGTCATGAAATTTTAATATAAGATTTCTTTCAGAATTTGATATCTATTCATTATACGTATAGAATTTTTTTGAAATAACTTGAATACTTAGAATATTCAATTTAGTCGAATACTGTAGAATAAAAATACTCGATATGTTTATATTTCATTCAGTAGCTAAAATGATTATCCAACGTCTAAATTTATAGTAGTACTATTAAAACAATAAACTGCGTCCATCGCTTTATTGCAGATCACTATTTTGTGAATAATTTTAATAATATTGATCGTACAGTAGTGAAACTTTGGTCACTGGAAGATTGCTTCTATGTTAGTATTTTGCTGAAATATTTTTTGAATCCATGAAAAAATTTGAAAGTTATGAACGTTTATATATTTCGAATGCATTTAACTGTCCATCGCTTTATTGCAGCTCTGTGAAAAGGCTAAAAAATGGGCGATTAACTTCTACCAAGAGGGTAAAAATTGAAGGGCCACAAGCCAAAGTCTCTTAACCGCAAAAATCGGGTTGCTCAAGGTAAAGTCTCTTAAGCGGTTAGCACCAGTGAAAACGGTTACAATCTTGATGTGCTAAGCGCTTAACACTCACGTAAAACGGTTGAAGTTGGCGGCAAACAAGAGTCTCTTAACCGCATCTCATTGCATAGAAAACGAAGCGCAGGCATAGAAAACGAAGTATAGTATGTATAGCTAATTATTGCAATGTTATTTATGGGAGTGTATATATACAATAATTATGGATAATGAATTGTAATAACTATTCATGTAATAAAAAAGTATAGGTTTAGTCCGGAAAGAATGATTCATTCGATGAAAAGTACGTAAATTGAATCAGGAATATCATTAAACCATTAGGTATAAAAAATAATATTTTTATTAATTTTAAACCTACCTATGTATTTATTGATAAACTCATTCAGTTCCTTGAAATATATTTGGAGTAGATACAGATTATGCTGTGAATCTGAATATAGTATAAAACACTTAGCCGAACTATTTCTCAAACAATTAAATCTGTTTGAAGATACTGGAATCTACAAACAGTTTTTATAAAGGGTTTGAAACTGTATACCAATCATTACGCTTAGCTTTTGTTTCTCAAACCTTTATTACCTCCTAATTCGGCACGAATTTCAAGACCATTCTATTGTGCTTTAGATCTGTTACAATGTACAGATTTGAAATTAGAAATACCTATACCTAGTATAAATTATAAATCTAGGTCCAAAAACTCATTATTAACATTGAGAATCCGCTCGAAATATGTTTGTATAACAAAACCTCTTCATCAGGTAAGTTGTCACTCGTCTCTTGATATTTTGAGTTTGAAAATGTACCTGGGCTAAGCTAATCTACCTAATTAGGTAGCAAGATTGGTAGTTTAATTTGTTTTATATCCTGAAGTACCACTTAGCTATGGCTTATAAGCTAAAATTACAAAATAGTAGGAAGGTATATAGGTAGCTATTACCTAGGTATGTCATGTTTCAGAGGCTGGAAAATTGTAGGTACCTAAGCCAATTTTAGAGCCAAAAAATTTCACAAAAATTCCGAGCTAGGTAAGCCAATTTAGCTTATTTTGTAGATTTCAAGCCAAAATTAACATAGGAACATAAATAATTTAAAATTGTATGCCAATTAGGTACCTAGGTATACCTACTTATCTGAGTAGGTATTGACCTTTTGAAATCTAAGACAATTATATAGTTGGCTTTAACTGACATATCTATACCTACTCTTAAACATGGCTAGTATGTACTATGTAGGTTACCTGCCTCTCTGAGCTCTCTAGCAGACTAGACTCTAGTTAAGTTGAGAGATACTAGTTCAGTAGGACCCAGTTACCAGTCTGTTACCATGTTTCAGAGGCTGGAAAATTGTAAGCCAATTTTTGAGCCAAAATTTAATGAAAAATATGAACCAAGCCAATTTGGCTCATTTTTTGAAGATTTCAAGCCAAAATTAACATGGGAAAAAAGGAATTAATTCAAAATTTAAAGCCAATTAGACATATCTGTGATTTGACCATTTCAAATATAAGCTAATTAATTGGCTTTAACTGACATGCTCAGATGCTCTTATACATGGAGTCTGTATTTCATGGTAAATTCCTCTGACATGTCGGTGGAAGTTTTCTAGCCAGTCTGCAGAATATGGAACATTTTTCCAAGACTCTCTGGCCTCTGCGGGAGTTTTTGATTAAATTTTAGAAATTGGAGATCTCTGCGGGAGATCCTGAATTAATTCCTATGTTACCATTAATTTAGCTGCGGGAGATTTTGAATTAATTCCTATGTTACCATTAATTTAGCTGCGGGAGATTCTGAATCTGCTACTGAGAGTCAGAGAGTAACCGACTCTCGAATTAAAATCTCTGCGGGAGAAGAGACGCATTCTGCAGACTGGTTTTCTAGCAAAGTTGGTGGATTTTTAGCTATTTATTCCTATATCATTAATTTTCGGTGGGAAAATGTGTAAAATCACTAAAATGTTGGTGGATCAGCCAAATTACTGGAAATTTATGGTGGATTTTTTCAGCTTTTTCAAAAAGTCAGTGGAATTTTGTGGACCAAATACAGACTTGAGACTAGCCGGGCCAGTTAATAAACTTTTATATAAACCCCAGCCCCAGGTACTAACTACCTTGTGGCTCACTGACTAGTACCTATTAAAACTTATGTCTATCCATGATAATATTTCAAAAGATAAAAATCAGATTCCTATTCCTAATTGGCTTAAAATTATGAATTAATTCCTATGTTCCAACTTCCAATGTTAATTTTTGGCTTGAAATCTTCAAAAAAAGAAAAATGAGCCAAATTGGCTTACAATTTACCACCCTCTGAAATATGGATGATTAGGATGTCCATTCTTGCTATTTTATTTGTGGGTTAATGACAATTATTTTGAGCAAATTAAGAACTTCAGGCCTTCATTGCAAATGTAGATATCAATCTGTATTTGGTGCACAAAATTCCACTGACTTTTTCTAAAAGTTGAAAAAAATACACCAACAATTTCCAAAAATTAGGCTGATTTTCTACTAAAAAGTGAAGATTAATGGTTACATAGTTAGGAATACACAGCAGCAAGAGCTAGAAATCCACCAACTTAGCTAGAATTTTATTTTCCAAGAGGGCAAAATTCCACCGACGTGTCGGCAGAATTTACCATAAAATGCAGTTTGGTTCAGGCATTAGTCATTTCTCCTAGTTATTCTTGCCTCTGGGTAGTCATACAATTAGTACGATCATACAATGTTTTTTAGGATAGAATTTATGACAATTTGAGCCTAGCTCAGGCTAGCTTAAGACCATAGTAAAATAGTATATCTCTTTGTTTAATAAACTCTCAATTTGTCTCTCCATTTCTCTCCAAAAATCACCAAATTTCTCTCCAAAATGACCAAATTATCATTAAATCTCCCCAAAATAACATTTTAAATGTAGTGTAGCCTAAGAGAAAATTAGATATTTCTCTCCATTTGCAATTGAAGGGCTCAAAATATCTAAGTCTGGCACAAACTTACCTGGAGGCTGGAGTCTTAAATCTTGAAGGGACAAGTAGGTAGAGAGTTTATGAGAATTACTATTTTACCTGGAGCTGCAGTTAGTGGAGTAGGTCGGACCTAGTATGAGTGTATGAGTAACCAGTCTGTAAAGTGTGGTAAATCTGTCTCAAAGATTTTCAAATCTGTCTCCCAAATGACCAGACTTTTGCAAAATGTCTCCAATAAAAACACAAATACATGTAAACATTGGAATTGATTTGGAAAATTAATTATTTTCCCTCAAATTCGTCTCCAAAGGTCTTCGGGGATATGAATGCGCTTAGCAGACTGGATGACTCAGGATGAGTAGTATCCAATTATCTGTTTCTTGTTTCATTATTAAATATTCATAGTGTAGCTAAATTATATAGGTAGGTTTCTAGGCACTATCTGTAATTTTGTAAAAACAACTTGGTATTATGTACCTAATACAGCTAATATCAATATCTAAGCAGAGTTAAGGCTGTTATTTATAACTCAAAAATTTCAGATATCCTAGCCCATTCTGCATAATGTAGCTTCTTTCAGTGACTTCAGGGTCTCCTGACTTTCAGATATTTTAATTTGATGTGAAGTTGAGCTCATGCTATTAAGCTCAGCTTATCAGCAGATTCCCAGTCAGTTAGCAGAAAATGGGACATTTTTAAGATTTTCTGAAATTCTGTGTGAACAATCTCTAATTTTCTACTATATTTACATGTAGTTTACTGAGAACAGAAGCCTAAATAGAGGATTTATTTTTGAACACTTTATAGTTCTCTAATGGCCTGTCTTGGCAGATTCCCAGACTGTACGAACTGGTAAACTGTTCTCCAAGAAATCTTTACCTCTTATTTTGCTATTTGTTCTCGACTTAATAATGTAAAATAGTAAAAATACATGTAGCTAAATATAATTAGTATAGGGGGATATGATTATTAATTCATATTAAGGGTTGTTGTCACAGGAAATGTTGAGAATGTCCTATATTTTGCAGACTGAGATGTGGGCAGAATCTATCAACTTATTACCATAATATCTTGGTCTTTTCTCCAGCCTTTGAAGAATAGTTAAGACTGATGGGCATTAGCTAAAATTGATTACTTACTACATAGACCAAGAGTATGATAGCATGGGAATTTTTTAACATTTTCTGTACTTACAATGTTTAATTTTCTTATATTTACATGTATTTTACAATTTACTGAGAACAGAAAGCAAACTAGAGGATTTCTTGAACACTTTACCAGTTCTTGCAGTGTAGCCAAAGGATACTAGTTATTATTTACTTTAAGTTTTAACCTAGCTACTTACCTAGTCACTTTTTTGTTTCTTTACAGTTAAATATAGTTTTTCCCCTTTGAAAATAATATTCCAGCAACGTCGGTGGATTTCTAGCTATTAATTCTTATGCTTACTATTAATGCTTATGTTTATCATTAATTAATGTTTACTATTAATTAAATTGGAAATAAGCTATTGGATTTTTTTAGCTTTTTGAAAATGCAAGTGGGTTCTTGTGGACCAATTACATACTGGGTTATGTCCAAAATTTTGTTGTTATATTGATAATTCAACATTTAATTTCAAATATTTATTTGTGCTAAAATTTGAACTAATTCTTCTAAGCAAATATTGCTATAAATAATAGTCTGAAAACCACTATCAAAAATTATTTAGACCAACAAATTAATTTTACAAACTAAATACTCTTTATTATGAAGTTTCCATTAATTTAATTTTATTAAAATATTAAGCTTAGAGTAGCTACACCCTAAAATAAAAATACTTAAGTACAAAAAATAAAACCAACCTAATTGGGAGAATTAACACTCCAAACTATTGATTATTGACTGTTATTTGTATGTATTAGGTAAATTATTATTTTAATTGTAAAATCCAGATTACAGTGATTAGTTTAATAATGATATTCTTTGTTAAGTAGAACATACCTAAGTAGTATGTTGTTAAAGTATTGGCTACTAGAAAATAATCTATGGTGCTGTTTGTCAATGTCTTGCAAAAAGTTCAAAATACAATAAAATATGGCTGGTAATAACTATCAGCCTAACAGTTCTCACACCACTGCATAACAGCTTACTTAGGCAAATAGGCAGTATTTGCTCCACAGATGGAAATATTTAAATTGGGAATGGAATGTTGAGGCCCACTTTTGAAAATTAGGATTTTACTGATGAATTGATTACCTAACTCCGAAGTTTTGCAGATTTCAAATATTAAGATTGAATTGATGCAAATTTTATAAAACGAAGTATTTATCCTCAAATTCATTTGTTGGTCAGCAGAATTTTTCAAAGTGGGTCATGGCTTGTAACTTGTCAAAATCTTGATGAGTAATGTGTAAAATTTGAAAATGGGTTTCATTTCTTTCGTGCCACCCAGTATATTACAGATTTTTTAAAATAATTTTTTATTTTGGTGTATCAAATATTGATGAGATATTACATAGCATACTTTATAAGTTTGGGTGAGATAAGAATGATGAGTTTAGGTATCTTAACATGCTTACAGTAAAACCTATAATGTTAGTTAAATAGCCAATTTAATTTGGATAGAACTGGAGTACCAAACTTCGATCCATATTACTAATTGAAGTATAATTATGAGCAAAATGCTTAATAAGTCCAGTATTTTCATTTTCAAAAATATATATATTTCAAATTGCTAAAGAATTTCTCTCCATTCTAACATTGAAATGAATTTGAAAATCCTCAGCTAAAGAGTTAATTTGTAGATTAATGTACATAATAACAGTCTTACCTATTGAGAGCATCAAAGCAAGTAAAGTAGCTACTTATAATTCCAATTTAATCATTTTTCACTAAATCCTATCATCGTCTAGGGTATTCTACTATTCCATCTCACTTTCCTGCAAACTTTGATCTAACATAAGAACCAATTCAGGAAGAAGCTCCATACTTATACCATCCTAAGATATCATTTCGATAATGATGTGTACCTATTTTTAATCTTGTATCTCTGATGGTTAATCATTTAACAGCATACATTTACTAAGAATTAGGGTAATTGCATCGCACTTGTGGGGTAAATAATCGCAGTGATATTATTCCGACGCTAAATTTAATAAGTTATTGTCTATAAATGTGTGATTGGTTTATCTGTCTAAAGATAGTGATTTCATTCAAACTTGCAAATATTTTGCATTGGCTACTGTTATCAAAAAAAGTTGTTTTTAAATTTCAACTATGAATTAAAATATTTGGAAAATGAAATAGAAAATATGACTACTAAACAATTATTTAGCTTATATTCATAAACTTGAAACTCCTTTTTTGTTTTTTGGTTATGGCGGCAATGGGCCATAATGATACGATTTTTAGTGTAGCTACTTATTGGTAGTCAAGTTATTGGTATAAAAATATTCTGAAAAGCTACTCATTTTTGGCTTAAGAATAGGACAGTTGATAATAAAGGTCAACTTAGAGAACAAAAACTTTGAAACCATTTAAAGAAGGAATCTTATGATTATGCAACCTGTTGAAAATATTTTAAATTTTATGTATTGATAATTAAATACAGTAGCTATAATTTATCAATATGCTGTGTGTTGTGTGTCATGAACAGTTAAATTTCCTGATCAGTAATATGATTAACAAAATTTCTAAACAATTGTTCCTTTCAGAAAAATCTATCAAGACTTGGGAAAAGACATCTCCTGATACTTCACCCTTGGATAACTTGGTAGTGTCATCTTGATTTGCTATGTGAGTAGACTTTTCACTGTATATATATGTTGGAGGTAGCTATAGATAATTAAAGTACCATAACTACATAATAATGTGTCTGAAGTTGGCTAATTGATATTAACAATGATTTTTCTCCTAAAAATGTTCAAAAATTGAATATTTTGAATCATTTTTTTTTTATCTCTTTGAATGAGAATTTTGTGTTTAATATTTGTCAAATGATTGCAGCTAAGTTATCTCACAAATAAATTATGAACATTTTTTTGTAAATCGAGTCAAATCTAATTATCTAACCAATGTCATAAAATGTTATTCTATTGCCAAAGAAGTTCTATTTTGTCATTACAATTAATCTAAATATAGCAAAGAAAGTTCTTAATTATCTTGATAAAAGTGAAGATGGAAAACAATATCTAGCTACTGGGAAATGTGTAGTGAGTTTAAAATCGGTAGCTAATTTGATGCGAAAATTAATATTCAGTATAAAGTACCATCCTCTTTTCATCCAAATAATCTAAAAAATATAATATTTTCATTTGAACAACTGATCTGTTTTTTTTTAATTTTTTATTATGCACAACAGCTTGCTGTTCTAAAGTAAACAGTTTAGTGATGGGAAAGAATAAATAAATAATGAAGTAGACTATTATGAACTCGAGCATTTAGCTTATGCTCATCACAATATACTTAGTTGAATATAGCTAGTTAAAAATGTATTTGCATTCACTGTAAATAGAAAAATATTTACATTCAAGCACAGGAAGGTGACAACAAAACCAAGAGCCTTTTGTAGCTTTTTACTCAATACTCACCCTATCTATCTTAAAATGATTTTTATATTTTTATATAACAGAGCAGAACAAATCTATTTTAAAGATTGTATTAGAATTATATCACAAACTTAATCAGAGAGCTCCCTTGCAAATTTTTTAAAAGATAAAATTATGTAAGATCACCACAGTTAGGTAACTGTTATCTAAATATTTTTTTCTGAACTGAATTTGCTACTTTCTAATGCATCTAACTTTTTAATTTTATGACCTTTTAATGAATGTATTTTATTTAACAGGTGTGCAACTGTCCCAGGATTGCTCTGATATGCCTTCAAACATCAGTTATGCCACTGCATACATACATGTGTAGTTTGAGTAGATGTTCCTAATTGTAAGTCATCATCATATTGATCTCATGTAGATGTAATTTGAAGTTAATTGTTTATTGAGTTATATATATGATTAACTAATTCTAAAGCGATTGGTCCAAGATCATGCTTTGGTAACAAATGAGCTTAATAATTAAAATTAGCTGTATTCTCTAATATTTAATGTAAAATTAGAAGTATTTAAAATTTTAAAGTAAGTTCTCAAATTTAAATAAATATGCTATATGCATTAGCAATATCAAAAATACAATAAATATCTATCTAATTTATTGCATTCAAAATAGCTATATAATTGATCAAAAAAATGTAACTAGCTGCTATTTATAACTAGCTATCGGAATTTTACAACAAATATAGAATCTTAATAGCATGTTTTTTATTTTTTGTATCATTATTAAATTATCAATATTGCATCCATACTCATTTTTAGGTACCTCTTCAATTGACCCCAGGAGCTCCGTCTTGAAGCTGTCGATGGTTAATGGAAGAAAAAGGGAGATGCCTCGCTTGGGTTCCAAACTGTTTTGGATTTCTATGTTTATCATTTTTTAACGCTACTTTCAGTTTTAGAGAATAGCGCTAGGGTTATGATCTTCAATTACGATGTTAAATTTTTTAGGTAGACTTCGATTAGTATCACATTTTCGTTTCCTTTTCCATCCATATGTACAGCCACCGGTGCTTGTGTCCCTTTCAGTCACATTTCTTGGTGTGAAACTTTAATACTTCTATGAAACAAGCTTTTCTGCATCCAGTGCATTGTCACTAGACTGGTGATAGGTAACACTGTTAATGGAGCCACTTTATTTTCTGAATGTTTCTCAGAGTCGAAGCAGACGTTAAATCTTCCTTTTAAAAATAATAAAGCTGATCATTAAATGATGATAAATTTCTAGCTCTGTCAATCTGTCTTTTTCTCCTTAAAAATTAACTATGATCATTTGATTATATTAAGCTGCCAGAGGTTCTATTCTGAAACTGTCTGTGGTGAATGGAAGAGAAGGGGGGTGCCTTCCATTTGGACCCAAACTGTTGTAATATGGTTTATAGATTGTTTTTCATATTTTAACGCTACTTGCAGTTTTAGAGGATAGCGCTAGGGTTATGCTCTTCAACTACGAGGTCTTATATTTTGTGTTAGGTAGTCTCGTAGGCTTCATTTACTATCACCTCTTCTATCCGTGAGTGCAGTTACCGGTGCTTGTGTCTTTCATCACATTCCTTTGTAAGTGACGGAGGAGCTTTTTTGCATCCATAATCTTTGTAATAACAGTTGTTTGTATCACTGCTCATGTAACCACTTTCCTTCTCCACTTATGTTTCCAGTCCTTTGTATTTAATTTTCTTTTGACTTTAGTGATATGGCATTTTGTTCCGAAACAGACGTTAAATCCCCTACTAATATAAATTTATTACTTTGATTGGTGTCTCTTCAGCACAATACTAGTCTAGTTGCTAACAGTTAACTTATGGTATTACTCTTAATTTACATTTTTCATTATTTAGAGTAGCTACATACAGTATTGATAATTAGAAGTACAGCATCAATTATTTAGATCATCTTACCTTCGTGTATTTGGTTCGTAATTGTAAGTATATATTCTATTTTTTTTTTTCATTTGGAATGTTCTCATGCAAAACTCCATTATTTGTATTATTTTCCTTCATGAAATTTAAAACATATTAATTATAGTTGTGAAATCTTCATCTGTATTGTCGATACTAATAAAAGTAATATCTGTATGAATACCGCCAGATTTATTTCTTCTATTATTACATAATATTATAGAAGTAAGGTCTATGATCATCATTCTGCAAACCGCATACAATTAGACTCAGTATATTTATATTATTTGGTTATTATGTTTTTGATACTCTGTGAGCAACAATAGAGTGAATCACTAACCTGACGCTGAGAAAGAAGATTGTACCCCCTTGTTTTGTTTTTAAATTTATGAACAAACAATAAGTTTTCGGCTTTTGTTTAATTAAGATATAACTTGTTTCCTAATGTATATAAACGTTCCTATAATAAGTTTATCCAATTGCATACCTTTACACGAATAATAAATGGTTATAGTATGCCTAGTTGACAATCAAAACAAATGGTGTTCATTCTTTTTCTTCAGACCTAAAATTAGTAAGTGAAGTAAAATATGTATTGTAGAGTTTTTATTGTAAAAATAACAAAAATATGCTATCAAATTCCATGCGGTTTGCAGCAAGATGATGAGAAGCATCAGCTTCATTGATTAAAGCAATAAAAAGATTTGCTTGGAGGGAAAGTGTCCGCAGGATGTTAAATTCCCAAATCACTGTTTTTGTTATTTACCAATCTGTAGTTTACCCACACCAATCCTAAAATATATACATTACAATTAGTAAAGTTAATTTTTGGAAATTTGAAATATGTCCACTGTTAAATAATCAATACAAATACAGTTTTTTTGCTGTGCAGTACAGATAATTTGTGAGTGTTATTGTTTTGAAGTTTTTTGTAAATTACTAAAGCAAATGACTAGATTGGAACCGACTACTATAGATTAAAAAATATATTTATGTTCACTACCATCATTCTACTAAACATTTAATTAATTCAACTGTGTGATTGAAAGTATAATGCAATGTTAACAATTATTTAAATATATTACTTTATTAAAAACAAGATAATTAAAGACTTGCATATTGAGCAACAGAGAATGAAAATGTAATTTAAAATTTAAAGCTTCAGCAAATAAAGATGTTAAGAAGTGTATATAAATTAATTAGCAGCTTAAAGATACAGCTTTCGTGAAATCGAAATTAAAATGAACTGCTATAATTTACTACATCATGTCAACTTAAATTACGTGATTTATATTATTCTTCATCACCTAAGTGATTTGAAGTAATTATTGCAGGCCTCTAAAAATTATTGTTTTTATAGTACAATATATCTACCGCTATTATATTATAAAAATTGGAAACGTATTGCATTCCATATAAATAGAAGAGTCTAATAATGAACCTAATAAGAACAAGGTTAATACTTGAGTCTACCCTCGCTCCGTTTTTTATGCAATGAGATGCGGTTAAGAGACTCTTGTTTGCCGCTAACTTCAACCGTTTTACGTGAGTGTTAAGCGCTTAGCACATCAAGATTGTAACCGTTTTCACTGGTGCTAAGCGCTTAAGAGACTTTACCTTGAGCAACCCGATTTTTGCGGTTAAGAGACTTTGGCTTGTGGCCCTTCAATTGTAACAGGTCCTGCAGAAGGGAGGACTCTTCTATATTTAGCTAATGAATTTGGGAGGGATAAGAGAAACATAGTTTCTGTTGTGAAAGATCCTGACACCAACCCAAGGAGAGATAAGGGTACTAGGAGAAGCTTTTTCCCCTCAAAATATGCGAAAAATACCCAGGCAGGTTTTAAGGCAGCCAAATAACACTAGTGCCTCCATTTTCGACAAGGAAGGTAATAATACATCTGAAGTGCTTTTTGAAGGTTAGTTATGGGAAAATATTGAACAAAAGCTTCCACTTTCCAATTTAATTACGGAAACTGTCAAAATTTGATTGTACTAGTTTGCTCAAAACAATCATGAAATTCAAGTAACTATTAATTATAAAAGGATTGGAATCGATTATTTTTTTAAATTCTTTTGAGAGAAGTATGGAATACGTACGATGAAGGTAGAAAATACGTACAAGAAGGTATGTTTGATTCTATACACATTATCAGAGTTAAGCCAGTCTGAAGTCATCAAATTAGTTTAAGTCTGCCATTCGTTGCTTAATCACCCGATATAAAAGCAACTGACCATTCCATAAGAGACTCTGTAGAACAATGAACTCTAATGGAATAGACCAAAAAATCTCACACGTCCTCATTATTCTCCTATTAGATAGTTGAACAGTAGTTTGCATTTCTCGGAGAGAATATGCAATGTCATTATCTAAAGCGCAAGAACTATTGTTCATGCGTCTATATTATGAAACAATACCGATATATGATTTCAATTCAATTGTATTTCGTTAGTTAATCATCTTCGTTTAATCCATTTCAGTGTGCCTAAAATGGTTATGTTTCTTCCGTCTATGATTTAAAGATAGTGTTTACGTGACCAGTTTTTTAAGTCACTCTTATTCCAACGACCATTCATTGCAAATAATAACTTTAAATTGATAAATATAATTATGTTTATAGTGATGAATGAAAAACATTGAAATACTAATCATTCATTTAATTCCTGTTCTAATTGATTGATTGGTGCGTAGCGACATTTGCTAACCATGTGTACACATATGCGTTAGTTTCTTGTGGGAGTACTGTGGGGATAGTCACACTCATACATATTCTCAGTGAATTATAAAATTATATTCACATTCATGCTTGGCATAATGTTCTTGTTGGCATATGAGAAAAAATTATTAGAGTATGACCATTTGCAAATATATCTTATGGAAAAAAGTCAACAAATCTTAGTTGATTCAAATCTTGTACAAATATTTAATCGCTATCATAAAGTTTTGTCGAACTCAAAATACTCAGTCAGTCTTTTGAGGGTTAAACAGCGAATAAAGTTTTTGAGATAATGTCTCTACCGCATATTTTTCTATCGATATAGTGCTGCAAGCATAATGATTTTGCGGATAAAATATTTGAATATAACTCTTTTCTGAATGTTTAGCAAGGATGAAGAACCAAGAGGGGCGGGGCACTAAAACGTTAGTGCTCCGTCCCATGTTGGCTCTTTCTCTTCCTCGTATATAATTATGAGTTGAATTATATCACATTTCAAATAAATAATAAGAATTTTGAAACTTGCAACATATGTATGTACATGAGTGTAGAGTATAATAATAATTTTTTTTAGCAAATATGTTGATATCAGCTCTAAACTGGATAGATTATAGATTTTTATCAAGCATATGTGTATAATATATTATAGTATTATATCAATGTTTGATGGTTGTCAATAGTGATTAGTTAGAAGTAATTCAGATGATTTTACATTTAAATAAGGGAAACCAAATTAAGAGGTATCTTTTGGACACTTATAATATACAAAAATCTTAAAATGTAGAGCAAAAGTATAAATTAAGACTATTTATAAAAAACAATGGATTGGGAAATGAAAGCATTTACATTTTTTTTACTCATGGATATTTAAAATCTTTACCACTATATGTAAAATATGCAAATAAAGTTTATTTTTGACATTTTATACATTTTGACGTCCAGACCAAAATGTTCTAACAAAATGACAATCTAGATGAAGTTTCAACATGTCAGTAGGGTAGAAAAGTAATAAGTAACTTCATTTATATTTAGATGAGTGAAAGTTGCAGATTTTACCCAAATGCAAGAATGTTGCGTGCATTTGCTGACAGCTAATTTACATTCCGTAGTTTTAAAGCTCACTTTCATGCTACTGCACCACCTGTTTTTAAACGTGCTTTCAAATGATTTTCACGTGTATGGGATACACCAATAATGGAAAATGTACACTAAAATAATTGATGAGACGAATGATTGGGTTTTTTTGTAATTGTTATGCAAATGCGCAATATAATAAATAGACTCTTTGTCTATAAATCATTTTATATTACATAAACAACTGATTAAAGGTGGGATAAAAAAATGTTTTTTGTGTTTAAATAAATTTAAAACGGGTACTGATTGAAATATATGCTCATGTCCACACATGTACTGAATATACAATTATACATATGGAAAACGCACATCATTCATTGATTTCCGTTTAGCAAATTTTTTCAAAGAAATTCAAATTATAAATTTATATAGATAGAATATGAAATAGTTTTAAATTAGAATGAAATTCAGTTTATAGTTACATCAATTATTATAAAATATCAAATGTTACAACAATAATATAATAATACGGTTTTTATGGTTACATATGATTAAATTCATGAATCTGGCTGCATTGCCTATTTTCAACGGTGTCATATATATAAGCCAAAATTAAAAATTTAGTCAAGGATTGATACTAGGGATAATTTTCAAGATGAATTTATCGGTAGATTTCTATTCCATCGCACTTCATCCTTGTAGTTAGTTGACAACTTCGTAAAATTAATTTCAAATAAGTTATTGCGAGATGTTGGAAATTAGATTAGACAGAAGTTTCGGGGTCTCTCAAATATTTAATTGATTGGAGGACTGAAAAGTGTATGAAGAATACTTAGTAAAGAGAAGACATATGAGTTCGGATGACCTATTTCATGGGATTGCAAATTCCTAAATTCCCTATAATACGTACTGGCTTCCTGTGCCCATCTGGCCATCGGTGCCGTACAATATATTGAGACGTTGTCCTATAGCTACTACACGTACTTGAACGGCCGTATGAAGCCGGTTCACTCTGCCTCTAATGAATCATTGAATTCAAAAAATTATCTCTGAATATTTAAACTCTGTCATTGATATGTGCAATTGCAGGTTACGCATCGGCTGGCTTATGGCTTCCGTACGGCAGTTTATATTCCTGGCGACAGTTCATTCGGCTTGTCGTGAGTAAGTGTTCCTACGGCGGATTTGCTATTATACGCTCCGATTTGGACGTATGTTTGCGCCTTAAGCAAAAATGACCGTAGGAAGACCGAACATGTTATTTCTGCTTCTTCTGGCAGGGAGCCATTAAAAAAAATGTTTATTATTTATAGAAATAATTTGATGGGATCATCATTCACGACCGATGAAAAATAAAAAATACTAGAGATATTTGAAAAAAATATATAATAATCACCCAGAACCAATCAGATACCAGCACAAAGATACAAAAAAGCAGTTACAGCTGATACTTAATTCTATCAATTTAATATTGGTATCATAATATTTACATAAATTCAAAAGTAGTGGGAAGTCATTTGTATAACAATGTTATCGTTATTTATGTTAATACTATGTCATGCGTTCGGTGAAGGAAAGGATTAAACTACAAAATTTGATAATTAGGGGTTTCGTGGCAAATATATGTTTGCCTGTTTTCATAGTTTCATCTGTATTTTATGCTAGGATATGCTGAAGTACCTTAATCGACTGTCCCAGTTAAAATTCGGTGCAGTATAGCGGACGTTTTACTGTAGTTTATGGCAGTCTCAGCATTTCTAAGCAGCGCTCAGCAGATAATCTCTGCTTTCTACAAATGCTTACCGCGACCTACGGAGGCCACGGCAGTATAAGGACGAGATAATCTGTGGAGGTTTGACGCGTTATTATCTGCCGAAAACTCTGGAGAACAGAGCATAGAAAATCTTCAGAGTTTATAGTCGATAATATTGGCTAAAATCTCCAGAGATTGAAGCACCACATTATTGCTCATGAATCATAATCCAACAAATTAATTTGAACAAAAATACAACTTCTTTATCGATAGTGTAGCTAATAATAGGTAATAATAGCTATAGTTAATTAATTGGTGGATAGCCCTAATATAAAATAAACATTAATCACTATTGTTCTTGGTACTCAGCTATGGTTTGGCTCATTCAGTTTTATATTAAATCTATTGTTACCTAATATTTATTTAACCACGGATATCATTGAGTAATTTGTATGCGTTTTTATATTTCTCATTTGTCAGAGTGAACCACTAAATTTTTTTAAAGTAACACTTATAGAAGCTCAAAGCAATAGTGAAGTCTGACAATGTTGATATCAGGCTTTATCAGAATACAGTTTTTCTGTATCTTCTCACTGAATGAACTGACACAGCTCTCATCAGACTCACACATCGATCATGTAGGTTCTAATAGTACTTCCATGCGTAGAATCGTAGTTACAGGAGACATTCTTAAATAATTTCCATGAATATCAAAGTGCTGATGCTTGATTATAGATAAAATGATTTATAAAGATAAATTATAAGCATACTAAACTACCATTGCATATAATGTTTTCAATTTATAAGATATTAGGTAATTATTTACCCTGATGTAGGTTATTATTTGTCGAATTAAACTTTTGGCATGTGAGAATATATAAAATATATCATAGGTATATGGAATATATAATGACATTCTTATAAACAAGCTGACATTGGCCTTAGTTTAATAAGTTTACTCCAATATGTATATATTGTATATAATGCATATAATATACTGCATATATATAGTTAGTACAGAAAATTAATTTGGTTCATCTAACAACGATTCAATATTATAAGTGAAATAATTGCAATAACTAACCAGTTAAAATTATATACTAATATTATTATAACATTAATCATGTATTTGTTCTTCATCCGCGCCATTTAAATAGGTATATTGGAATACAAGAATACCAAATAACACGAAATCATTATTGAAAAAATCGGTCATTCTTAATAATTATTTAAAGATCAAATCATTTCCATGCTGAAAATATTAAAAACAGGGTTGCAAAACGAAATATATAGAACAATTATTTTGTACGGTCTAAAGAAAAATATCGGATTTTTTTATTGAGAACCATTGAACCTGCCGTTTTTTGAATAGTTTCTAGTTTAAAATAAGGTTCTGTGGTGAATTAATGTTTTAAGTTATTAATTTATTGGTGAAAGTGGAATTGTGTATCTATCATGTGTATAGTATTTAAGAGTTCAGTGGTTATTGTATCCTATTGAAAAAAAAATAGCTATGCTAGGCTATATATTATATAATAGGTATAGCCTATAGCTAATTTGTACTTTTTTGGGTTTTGAAATTCACTACCTACGGCCCTACCTAACTAGGTGCCTACTAGGCTACTCATGACACCAGTTATCTATCTGACAATAAATGATTTTTCACCTAGCTATGTATAATGTACTAGCACATAGGTATCAGGAAATGCACTGTAACATGTACTCCAAGTAGCCTATGTCGAAGTTACTCCCACTGTGACATATCTATGTACTAGCTACCCACAGCCAACAGGCGACTCAAGTTATTAGTTATAGAGTACTACCGATGTCAGTTAAGCAAATTAGTTGGCTTCTATTTTAAATGGTCCACTCGTCCACACATTCTGATAGCTACCTATATACCTTAGCCATGTTTCAAAGTGTGCACTGTGAACAAAGTGCTAGTATAGCCTATATTAATACGTATCTAAAAGATGAGCGGCGCACCCACCATACGTTCTATTAGATAGAGATCATAGGTAGATTGAAAGATGATTTATGATAGGTATATACCTACCTATATGTAGAAATGTAGTGAATTTGATATTTGTTGTTTCAAATTTATGACTGATGGCCAGTCTGTATTTAGTGGTAAATTTTTTTCCCATTCTAAATAATATTCTGGCAAAGTCGTTGGACTTTCAACTAGGTACCTATTTATTCATGTTACCATTAATTTTTGGTGGATAAATTGGGAAAATGTTGGTGGATCAGTCAAATTACTGGAAATTAATGGTGGATTTTTTCAGCTTTTTGAAATAGTCAGTGGGATTTTTTGCACCAAATACAGACTGGACTGATGGTACCTGAATGATGTGAATCCACAACCAGTCTGTATTTGGTTTACAAAACTCCAATTACTTTTCCAAAAAGCTGAATCAGAAAAATACATACCTACCTACCTATTTCATGATAGATACTAAGATAGCTATTCGAATGAGCCACCAACATTTTTTTAATTTACCTAGCCACCAAAAAAAAAAAAAATAATGGTAAGTTGGTAACATTATAGTTATACCAACATAGGAATACCTAAATAGCTAAAATCCACAGACTTTACTAGTATAATATTATTTTAGAAGGGGAAAAATTCCACTGACAAGTGGATGGAATTTACCATGAAATACAGTCTATGCATTATACCAGTCTGTATTTGGGGCACAAAATTCCACTTGACTTTTTAAAAGTTGAAAAAATCCAGTAGACTATAAATTTCTATTAATTTGGCTGATCCAGCAACTTTTTTCTAACTTATCCACCAAAAATTAATGGTAACATAGGATTATTGGAATAAATGGCTATAAAAATCCAACGACTTTGCCAGAATATTATTTTCAAAGGGCAAAAAATTCCACCGACATGTCGGTGAAAATTACCACGAAATACAGACTGGGACATTAATTGAGTCAGAGAGATAGATATTCGCAGCCGCTAGAGTCTTGGCTGACTACTAGGTATATTGAATTTTCTTCAATAGTTTTGAATTCATTCCTACCTATGATCTATCCAGAATGCAGGAACTGGTAAATTGTTCTCCAAGATATCCTACATTTTGACTTCTGTTCTCAGTAAAATACATGTAAATGTAGGAGGAAATTATTGATTGTTTGCACAGAAAATGTTATATATTCTGCAGACTGGCTAGTACCTATACAAGCTATATCTATTTACCTGAATTTTACTTCGATTATTAAAAGAGATCTCTGTATTATTGTATACAAAATATGCCAGTTAATCTGTTGATGCCAATTAATTGACCCTCAGCCTTACATAATAAGTTACATTTGTAAAGGTCAAAACTCAGATATGTCTAATTGGCTTAATGCCAGTCTACAGAATATGGGACATTTTTAACATTTTCTGTAATAACAGTCTGAACAGTCTATAGTTTTCTCCTATATTTGCATTAATTTGACTGAGAACAGAAGCCAAAACAGAAGATTTTTTGGAGAACAGTTTACCAGTTCCTACAGTCTGGGCTTAATGTTTTGATTTAATTTAATTTCTATGTTCCCATGTTAATTTGGCCTGAAATTTTAAGAAATGAACCAAAATTGACATGTCTCAGAGTCTTTAAATTTTGGCTTGAAATTGGCTAACAATCTGCCAGTCTCTTGAACATGGCATGATGATTATTCAGATTATATAAGATGCATCTTTACAGTTTCAATATATTTAGGTACCTATTCTCATGTAAATTTTGGCACTAGCTATATTTAGAGAGTCAACATAGTTTTAAAATTTAGATAAATGGTGCAGTAAAATTAGGTTACTTTCACTAGAAACCTTTCTTTGACTGACGGAGGTCACTTTTCTTTGACGGAGGTCACTTTTCTTTGACGGAGGTCACTTTTCTTTGACGGAGGTCACTTTTCTTTGACGGAGGTCACTTTTCTTTGACGGAGGTCACTTTTCTTTGACGGAGGTCACTTTTCTTTGACGGAGGTCACTTTTCTTTGACGGAGGTCACTTTTCTTTGACGGAGGTCACTTTTCTTTGACGGAGGTCACTTTTCTTTGACGGAGGTCACTTTTCTTTGACGGAGGTCACTTTTCTTTGACGGAGGTCACTTTTCTTTGACGGAGGTCACTTTTCTTTGACGGAGGTCACTTTTCTTTGACGGAGGTCACTTTTCTTTGACGGAGGTCGCTTTTCTGTGACGGAGGTCGCTTTTCTGTGACGGAGGTCGCTTTTCTGTGACGGAGGTCGCTTTTCTGTGACGGAGGTCGCTTTTCTGTGACGGAGGTCGCTTTTCTGTGACGGAGGTCGCTTTTCTGTGACGGAGGTCGCTTTTCTTTGACGGAGGTCGCTTTTCTTTGACGGAGGTCGTTTTTCTTTGACGGAGGTCGTTTTTCTTTGACGGAGGTCGCTTTTCTTTGACGGAGGTCACTTTTCTTTGACGGAGGTCACTTTTCTTTGACGGAGGTCGCTTTTCTGTGACGGAGGTCGCTTTTCTGTGACGGAGGTCGCTTTTCTTTGACGGAGGTCGCTTTTCTTTGACGGAGGTCGCTTTTCTTTGACGGAGGTCGCTTTTCTTTGACGGAGGTCGCTTTTCTTTGACGGAGGTCGCTTTTCTTTGACGGAGGTTGCTTTTCTTTGACGGAGGTTGCTTTTCTTTGACGGTGGTCGCTTTTCTTTGACGGAGGTCGTTTTTCTTTGACGGAGGTCGTTTTTCTTTGACGGAGGTCGCTTTTCTTTGACGGAGGTCGCTTTTCTTTGACGGAGGTCGCTTTTCTTTGACGGAGGTCGCTTTTCTTTGACGGAGGTCGCTTTTCTTTGACGGAGGTCGCTTTTCTTTGACGGAGGTCGCTTTTCTTTGACGGAGGTCGCTTTTCTTTGACGGAGGTCGCTTTTCTTTGACGGAGGTCGCTTTTCTTTGACGGAGGTTGCTTTTCTTTGACAGAGGTTGCTTTTCTTATACGGAGGTCGCTTTTCTTTGACGGAGGTTGCTTTTCTTTGACGGAGGTTGCTTTTCTTTGACGGAGGTCGCTTTTCTTTGACGGAGGTCGCTTTTCTTTGACGGAGGTCGCTTTTCTTTGACGGAGGTCGCTTTTCTGTGACTGAGGTCGCTTTTCTGTGACTGAGGTCGCTTTTCTGTGACTGAGGTCGCTTTTCTGTGACTGAGGTCGCTTTTCTGTGATGGAGGTCGCTTTTCTGTGACGGAGGTCGCTTATCTGTGACGGAGGTCGCTTATCTGTGACCGAGGTCCCTTTTCTTTGTCGGAGGTCACTTTTCTTCCATGTTACAAACCAGTCTGCAAAACATGCACAATCAGTCTTCAAATATTCAATTTTTGGAGCAATTCTTTCCAAAAGATTTTTAATTTCTCTCTAAAATGGCCAGAAATCTCAAAACACTCTCCAATAATTACATGTAAACATAGGAATTGATTAAGAAATTGTCGCCAGATAATTCAGGACACTAATTTCAAGGCCATAATAGTCACCGGATAAATTTCACAACTTCATGCATCTTTTGTAGACTGGGTTACAGAGTATGTCAGTTAAAGCCAATTAATTGGCTTAAATTTCAAGAGGTCAAAATTCAGATATGTCTAATTGGCTTAAAATTTTGAATTAATTCCTATGTTCCCATGGACGCAGGAGGTGACTATTTTTTGATGCAGGAGGTGACTATTTTTTGACGCAGGAGGTGACTATTTTTTGACACAGGAGGTGACTATTTTTTGACACAGGAGGTGACTTTCTTTTGATGCAGGAGGTGACTTTCTTTTGACGCAGGAGGTGACTTTCTTTTGACGCAGGAGGTGACTTTCTTTTGACGCAGGAGGTGACTTTCTTTTGACGCAGGAGGTGACTTTCTTTTGACGCAGGAGGTGACTTTCTTTTGACGCAGGAGGTGACTTTCTTTTGACGCAGGAGGTGACTTTCTTTTGACGCAGGAGGTGACTTTCTTTTGACGCAGGAGGTGACTTTCTTTTGACGCAGGAGGTGACTTTCTTTTGACGCAGGAGGTGACTTTCTTTTGACGCAGGAGGTGACTTTCTTTTGACGCAGGAGGTGACTTTCTTTTGACGCAGGAGGTGACTTTCTTTTGACGCAGGTGACTTTCTTTTGACGCAGGAGGTGACTTTCTTTTGACGCAGGAGGTGACTTTCTTTTGACGCAGGAGGTGACTTTCTTTTGACGCAGGAGGTGACTATCTTTTGATGCAGGAGGTGACTATCTTTTGACGCAGGAGGTGACTATCTTTTGACGCAGGAGGTGACTATTTTTTGACGCAGGAGGTGACTATTTTTTGACGCAAGGTACACACGACACTTTTTTTTCACACCTGTTACACCCCTATTTAATTATCTCGTCTATTCTTCTATTAGCAACATGTGTAGAATTTTAAGTGCACTCTCCTGTTACAACTTAAACTAATGCATTGAGTAGAAAAATAGTGCTTAAGTCATAGTTCAGAGATGGTTCCGTTATTTGATCATATTGGCCATACTCAAAAATATGATGCTGGGTGGTTATTATATACTATATTATTCAGAGTCAAAATCCTTGCTCATTCACCAGTGTCATTGTTTTCAGTCCTTTGACCAATGAGATATTATACAAAGTATCTCAAATGGTCAGATAATCCAAGAAACTTTGATAGATATTTGAATTTAAAGCATATTTTTCCCATATTGTCATACTAAAACTCAATGTTTAGGACATTAAATAGAAATTTGCATAGTATGGAAGTGGCTAATATCACTCCTATTTATTTAGATAACTGGTGTTCTATCAGTTATCAACCTATGTTCTTGTGTTAATTTTCATATTTATACAGTGTGATCATTATTAAAAAATTATACATAGCTAACTCAAATTGTGAGTTTGTTTATGATAATCTGTATTGCTCCCTCTGGATATTGTTGCTAACTAGCCTTTTTTTTATATATGTATGTTCATGAATTTGTTTGTTATATATGTCAAAACTTTTGTTTTTCTTTTCAGGATTATTATAATTATTCAACACATTCCAAAAGGAAACTAGTTTAAGAAATTTTGTATGTATCAAACAATCAAGGATATTCAGTTCAAACTTTAACATGTCTTTAGATGATGAAGAGGACATGATGCTATTCAATATGATGATGTATAAGGTAAGTTCAGCTCTCTTTTCAATCTTAAATAAAATAATTGACACAATGGAATTTACTAGAGATGCACCGATACCATATTGTTAAATGATACCAGTACCAAGTCCAATAACAGTTTTTTTAAAGTATGATATTCACAAGTGTTACTTGCTCAGTGTAATAGCTATAAATTTCATTTGTTATATTATTTTTGTTATTGCAATTAGCTAAAGTGTACCTAGTTTTGAACTACAGTGTACCTAGTTTTGAACTACAGTGTACCTAGTTTTGAACTACAGTGTACCTAGTTTTGAACTACAGTGTACCTAGTTTTGAACTACAGTGTACCTAGTTTTGAACTACAGTGTGCCTAGTTTTGAACTACAGTGTGCCTAGTTTTGAACTACAGTGTGCCTAGTTTTGAACTACAGTGTGCCTAGTTTTGAACTACAGTGTGCCTAGTTTTGAACTACAGTGTGCCTAGTTTTGAACTACAGTGTGCCTAGTTTTGAACTACAGTGTGCCTAGTTTTGAACTACAGTGTGCCTAGTTTTGAACTACAGTGTGCCTAGTTTTGAACTACAGTGTGCCTAGTTTTGAACTACAGTGTGCCTAGTTTTGAACTACAGTGTGCCTAGTTTTGAACTACAGTGTGCCTAGTTTTGAACTACAGTGTGCCTAGTTTTGAACTACAGTGTGCCTAGTTTTGAACTACAGTGTGCCTAGTTTTGAACTACAGTGTGCCTAGTTTTGAACTACAGTGTGCCTAGTTTTGAACTACAGTGTGCCTAGTTAGTTTCGAAGTATGTATTCTTATTCATCTGTTGATTAATTACAGCAATATCAGCTGTCTAGTTGAACATAAATTTACTATTATAAGCACGAAATATAATTTATTCAGTGAATTGTTTATAATGTTCGTTTCAATTTTCAGAAACACTGTCCGGACCCGATTTCAAACCAGTTAATAAAACCATTGGAATATCCCTATAGAATTCTGGTGATTGGGATGGACATAGAGGAAGGGGCATACGCTCCCACACCTGAGCACGGTCATGAGCCTCTATAGAATTCTGGCGATTGGGATGGACATAAGGAAGGGGCATACGCTCCCACACCTAAGCACGGTCATGAGCCCCCCAGGTCACGACCCCCCCAGGTCATGACCCCCCAATTACAAACTTTGACAATCAGTTAGAGAGGAAAAATATATAAGTAAGATTTACAATGTATAGCTTTAGTTTGCTTACCAATAAATGAATTTAAAGCTATCTACTTCACTCTTATAACCTTACCACTACTCTTTACAGTCTATTATATCGTAAATGGAAAAGGAGATGGTGTCCCTTCAGCCCTGAACTGTTGTAGCTAATTTGGAATGTATTATTTTACCATGTTTATTTTTATTAACGCTACTTGCAGTTTTGGAGAATAGCGCAAAGTTATATTCATCAACTGCGAGGTCTTAAATTTTTGTATTAGGAAGTCTACATTTCCCATCATCTCCTTCTTCCATCCACCATCGCTACAGGTGCTTGTGACTCTTTTCGTCACAATCCTTGGTAAGTGACAGCATTCACGGAGAAGCTTTTTTTTTCATTCATTAGTATTGTCACTGACGGGTGGCAGGTGACATTGTTTATAGAGCCACTTTTCTTTCTGACTGATTCTTCCAGTCCCTTTTATTTAATTTCCTTTTGATGTAGCTAAACGATATGGCCTTTTTTCTGAATAAGACATTTAACCCCTACTAAATAAATTTTTCCCTAACTTGAAACGTCAATCACATTAATTCAAATAGGTATTTAGACATCATGATCATTTTTTACCCTCATGGTAGATATTGACTGGAATATTGCTGCCGAATAACGTCACATTCATAATATGAAGTATATATGCGTTGAACGCGTCATATTTTATAGTATGAATATGTGCGTTCATATTCAGCGCAGTATTGGCGCAGTCAATATCTGCCATGAGGGTATTTTTTCTCTAGTGTTTCACGCGTGGCCACGGACGCTACGCGGTCGCGCATTAGTAGTTAGGACGCGCGTGTCTGCAGTTTAGGGTAGCGCCCCAGTGTAGTTCAGTGCAGTGGGGGGACGTAGAATGAGGTCCCCAAAAGCGGACAAAAATGCTCTGTCGCGGCCCTATCGCGGCCTTCTGCCTGCCATGATGCCGGCCCTGCGCGCCCCACCCGCTGCCCCTATCCTGCACCGAATTTTAACTGGGGTTATATCTCAGTAAACATCCACAAATCCATTTACAACTTTCTATGCTACTCCTGGATAGTTTGAAAATAGCTGGTAACCTTTCATCCATCGAGGAGTCATACATTATGTTCTAAAACTATAGAAAGGATATTAAAAAACTCCCTGTTATCTCTTCAATTTGCAACAAGATTTTTTTTATTTTTCACTATTTTAATTTGCACAAGACTAATTTCTACAATTTGCACAAGACAAATTGAATGCACAGTTTTTTTTTTTTTTGATAGAAAAACTTTTTAGGAAAATACTTCCCATTTTTATTTCTTAAAACAGTCATATATCATTTTAAAAAGCTTTCGGTGGTTTGTATTCAATTGATTTAATTTAACACCTCTTATTGATGAAATGTGATTATATGGACTAAATAAAAACATTATTTGATGTTTTTCTAATGTTCTCAACATAGGACTGTAGTCTTTAAAGGGTTAAATCGTTCACCTTCATAAATTAAATGGCAATCAATATATACACATTCAGTGTCTACTAATTGACAATTGAACAATAATTGATGGGTAAATAATTGCAGTGTACACAAATAAAACTGGAGCTGTATGAATCTCAAGTCATTAAATCTTTTGAGTTATCACCGACCGCATTTGTTGGATAATAAATTTGAATGCTTCTTTCAGAACAAATTTTAATATGCATTTAGAAATTAATTTGGTGTTATTATGTATTCTAAAAACTCCACTAAATGCAGTTAAATATTAAATAAAAATGTATAAAACTAAATAACCTCAAGCCTGCTCATTCTTTCCTTAAAATGGATACCAGAACTTCAAATGAGAGAAATTATTAAATAACAAAATCCATCGCAACAGGAATTCATTTTTAGATAATGTTGTAAAATAAAACTAGGAAAAAAAATAGTCATGTAATTCAGTAAATAATCGGTTTACAGGCCTTACATTTCTCACAGGAGTCTCAATTAGTTCACTAATACTCATATTGCGTGATCAAAATATCACGCGAATAGAAAAATGTATTTCTACATATCAATATTATTAGACTATACTATTATTATATAAATGAGGAAATGATTTCATCTGTTGTTAGTATAAATTCATGTTAGTGAAAAAAAAACGATTTTTTAAAGTCTGAAAAGAAATATTTCAAAAACTATATTTCTCTATTATAAGGATAAATATAAATTCATTATATCAATAAATTCTAATGATTGTATTCATATATGGCAGACTTGTTTTTAATTTCGCTATAAAGTCTTAACTTATTGAGATACAGACGTTATGATGGACTCATAAATGATTGAACTTCCTTTCTTTTCATAGCTGCCACAAATTACACGTTTGCGCACATCGGTATTGCAATTATTTGGTAGACACACACAAGGGATGTACGACAACGATCAGATGTGTTCCATACTACGAATTTGTAGACAGAGAAAGTGTAACAATCGGAAAAATTATAGTTGGAAAATCTTGAATTATTCTGCTAAATAATTATGGTATTTTATCATCCGATGTTTGTATTCTGGTTACGGTGGGGCTTTTAAAGATTTAGGTGGGAAATATCATTCAGTGTCCTATCGTAACATTACATATCCTCATTTAACATTCTATATGTACTCACATAATATTTTTTGACCTCACATAACATTCCATGTCTTCACATAACATTCTATGTCCTCACATAACATTCTATATCCTCACATAACATTCTATATCCTCACATAACATTTTATGTCCTCGCATAACATTCTATATCCTCACATAACATTCTATGTCCTCACATAAAATTCTATATCCTCACATAACATTCTATGTCCTCATATAACATTCTGTATCTTCACATTACATTTTCTAAGACTTGATATTGAAGACAAAGAGTTGAATAAAAAAAAAATTGCTTTGAAAAAGTTATTAATAGTAATTGTATTTCAGATTATCAGTTATGATGAAGTTTATAAAATAATCATTAAAAGGAAACTATTCGATCGATTGACGAAATTGACGTGTGACAGGTTACCGGTCCATTTGCCGAAAACACATTCGCCGAAAAAACATTCACCGAGAGACTTTCACCGAATATATGACTATTTAAAAAGGAAAACAGATTTATCTCATATGTCCAGATGAAAGAAATTACATATAGATGAAAATACACATAACTATTCCTTTTATGAAATATTGACAATATGGAGAAAAGTATTTGAGTATAAAAAGGAAGTTAATTTAACATATTTATTTTTCGGTTTTCGAGATATTCAATCTCGAAAATTTAAGATTTAGAGATATTTAATCTATCAATTCTAACATAAACTATTCATTTTTTTGAAGACGTGTTGTTGAACAAAATTGATTTCGACTTCCTTTTTGTATTCAAATATATTTCTCCATATTGTCAATATTTTATAAAAGGAATAGTTATGTGAATATTCTTAAAATCTAGAAATAAATCTGTTAAAATTTATTTTCTTTTGTAACTGATAATCAACATATAGTTGATAAACTGACACAAATAATGCAGCAATAACATTATATAAGTTAATTAAAATAACGTAAATTCAATAAAGTTTAATTAACCAATAATTATGTAGAATATTGTAAAGTAATTTATAGACTTATATGTAAGATCGGTATATTCCACCCCGGTAAATTTCACCCCGATATACTCCACCCTGGTATATTCCACCCCTGTGACAATGCTCATTTGGGTGAAAATAAAAACTCAAAGATTTTATTTCAGATGGCCATTTGTGAAATATTTCATACCGATGAAAAAATAACTCATACGATATCCTGAGACATTTGGACAATATTTAAAGGTAGCTCAAGCCATTTGAAATTTTATCCTGATAAAAATACAAATACTCTGTAACTATGGTAGTTTATTTCAAAGTGTATGCGTTGAAAAGGTTAATATTAACTCCTTTTTAACATGGAACTGCAAATGTGCTCCTACACCAATATGGTTGGATGAGCTATGGAAAGGGTCGAGTGGCAGAGAAAACCCATTCAATGTTTTCGCTCTTTGCTTATAAGTTGCTGTTTTGGATTCTAGGACCAAATTCCCCGTGATCAAAATTTCTCAATTTCCAAAAGGCAATAATATCCCAGTCTTAAATCCCTGTGCAATACCATCAAAAACTTCCTTGTTAAAAAAAATTGTATATACAGGTCTTCGGTCAAAAACCAATACTTATACAAGTGGTTAAAATACCAAATTCAAAATAAAATAAATATAACAATAAATACTATATGACATCATCTTACAATTAATATCGCTGTTGTGTTGGCGGTAGGGAGAAAAATCAGCTTGAGATTGAATATCTAAATACATCAACAGATAAATGCGTTCAAACAGCCTCTCTTTCTGTTGTTCTATCACATGTGTAATGAAAAATTTAAAACTTGTGATTAGCCAGACAAATGTTTAATTTGATACAGTGGTAATGCAAGTTACCTAGTATTATGTACATATAATATTAATAAATAATAACTAAACAAACCTGACACGTTAAGTGAGGTGGAATTTACCGTGGTGGAATATACCTAGGGAGGAATTTACCGGGGTTGAATATACCGAGGTGGAATTTACTGGGGTGGAATATATCGAGGGTGAAATATATCGGTCACCGTAAGATCATCTATATATAATTTCATCTGGGTTAATGAGATAAATTTGTTTCTTTATTTTATACTTCAATAGATTTCAGCTAATATAATGTAAATTATTCATGGATTTCTAATTTTTATCACAAATATAACACAATGAGTTAAAATTGCAGTATTTTCTATTATTATATCATTAAATTATGTTCTGGGTTGAGTATTAGATGAGTTTTGAATTGATCAAAAATAATCAAAAATGATAAATATAACAATCTTAATGTAAACAATCAGTAATGATAAATAGAATACTTACATTATAAATAATCTGAAATGATAGATATAACATTCACAATGGTAATACTCACTGGTTGACAATAGTGAAAGAGACGAGGTCCTTGAACCCTTTGTCTAACTTTAGTAAGATGAAGAACGAACACCTTTAGCAAAAGAGCTCTAGATTAACTCCACAAAATTGAACTAAGTTTTGAAATGGAAAAAGTTTTCAGTTTACATATAATAGAGTGTGTCGAAACGAGTTTTTGTGTGACGTTCTATTAGTCATAGAGTATAGTTACAATTATCAGAGGAAAATTAAAAGCGGGAATGAAGTATCTATCGGTTATAATTAAAAACAATTAAATTCTCATGTTTTAATGGTCTCCTCCACTCTAAATTAAATAAATTCTGGAATTGATTTAAATTTGTAGAACTAAGGTTTTATAAAATATAGCAGTTAACAGAAAGGAAATCGATCAAGTATTATAATCATTATCAATGATATATATTCTATTCATTCAGCTTACACTCTTTCAAGGTTTCACTAGAAGAACAAGAACTGGAGTTTAACTTATCACTTATAATCGTAAATTTAATGATAATCAGGTATATGGGTTCACTTTTAGGTACCTCATTTTTTTCCAGGGTAATAATGTTTGGATAGTGGTATAGTTAGCCATTTATAATATATCTTAAAGCTGTATTATAGTTTACATTTTTTTAGAGATATTGGATTCCTTTTCCTCGCTTGAAATTCTGAATGTAAAAGTGAAATCACAAGAATAACTCAAATTGCATATTATAATAAAAATATAGAACCAAATTTAAAATGGTTTGCAGTTCTGTAATCAGCAACCTTACCCAATTGAAAATAGGAGCAGGTTCAAGGCAGCAGTTAAGACGATCGGCACTACCCAACTGCGGTTACGTTACCCTTAGCCAAAACTGCTATAATAGTAATATAATACTACAGTCGTGGCTAAGGCCCGCATATCCACTGTTAGGAGCACGCTAGGCAAATAACAGCAGGTGCCCAGAGTAATTCTGTCCTTACGCCGGAGAACAATAAGCCCCCAAAGCAGTCAGTTTGGCTCTCACACTTAGCTCTCGCTGATCCCTGACTGCCAAGGAAGAAATTTACATTTTGCCTGGAATTCAAAATAAATAAATTTTGCTAATAATCACCATATTTCAGATTATCCAATAGGGTTAAGCGTTTTTTCAACTTTCCATAGTTGGTTTGGTAATAGTGTTATTTTTTGTTTTGGAGCATAAAAATAAGGTATGCAAAATTTTAGACCCCTGGGTCATCATCATCTTCATCACCCGCAAGGGCCTCAAAGATATGAAAAATCATTAAAAATCGAATTTTTTAAATTTTTTATTTTCCATCAAATAACTATGTAACAGTGACACAACATAAGAAAACAACCACCTTTATATGCAGAAAAAAATTCATAGCCATAACATACAGTCTTCGCCCCCCACCAGAGGTCTTAAAATTAAGGGAAAATACGTGAAAATACCCAATTTCACAATGAGTTTATGTTTATCTCAATTGTCAAAATAAGAACGTTTATGATACTCGATACCAATACTTTAATTCAAAAATATATAAATAGAATATATAAAATATATATTAAACTTACTTCATACCCCACGAGGCATCAATCCATTAAAAATCTTTATGTTTCATTATCGTCGTGTCATATTAAAACTGAGTGGTTTTATAAATACATAAATATCCCAAAGATCACAAGGTTAAGTTAGTTGCGTTTAACTTCATCCAGCCTACATAATAGGAAGCTCAAATTATTTATAGTGTTTTTAGTTTTAAATTCGGGTCATTTTTCTTCCTATGATTTTTGCCCTTAGAACGTCATCTCATGATGATTCTCGTATTAAAATATTGGATACATCGATGAAATGACTCGTTCTTGATTGAGAATTCAGTAAGAGTAGTTATTTATTATTTGGAATTCACAATCTGTTGCTATATTCATTGAATATCATCATACTTATTACTTAGTAGGTAATAACTCCTCCAATTCATTTATTTGACGACAGTCGATCATTTCATAATAAACTGTAACATTTTATTTTATATTTGGAAATTGATATTTACAAACTGGTAATTGTCATTTTGAAAATTGCATATCTTGAGAACTCTTCTCAATCCCAGTTGCGAATTGCAAGTGATTCGTCATGAATCATTATGAGCATTAGATTATTCAGTTGCGCATAATAACCATTATTTTTGAGGACACCATTTATCAATAATATTTAATAGATTAATAATAATCTCAATTGATTATTAATAATCCCAGAGAGATGACTCCATCCTGGCCAGGAACCACTCTTTCACACCGGGCATGAATCCCACAGAGTCAGTGCGAGACTCGAACTGACGACCTCACTTGCTCTTACCGCTGTGATACCGAGAGGCTATACAGAATACACCATCTATTACATCTCTGTACTTCTTTGGGAGGTACTGAAACTTTACGATATTAATAATTAATTTTTTGCCCCAAAAATCAAAAGGTACTTATACTTTCATAGTTAATTTAACGATACTGTAATCTTAAGATTAACAGTTGGATTCTTTAAGATTTTAGGGGATTGAGGCCCATTATATGAGAGTTGGGGGACCTCGTGGGGTATGGAGTAATTTTAATTTATATTTAATAAATCATATTTTATATTTTTGAAAATATTATTACAGAGTATCATAAACGTTCTTATTTTGACAATTGAAATAAACTTTGTGTATATTCGTGTATTTTCCCTTAATTTTAGTCTTTATCCTGGTGGGGGATGAAGACTGTATGTTATGGCTGTGAAGTTTTTTTCTGCATTTTAAGGTGGTTATTTTCTTGTTATGTGTCATTATTACGGAATGATTTGGTAGTAAATAGAATTAAAAAAAAAAATTAACTGAAATACGATTTTAATGATTATTCATATCTTTGGGGCCCTTGCGGGTGATGAAGATGATGACCCAGGGGTCTAAAATTTTGCATACCTTATTTTTATGCATCAAAACAAAAAAAATATCACTATTAACAAACCCAACTCAGAAAAGTTGAAAAAACGTTCCGCCCTATTATCCAGGGTAGAAAGTTACAGTGGGGTATTGGTAGTTTAAGTATGACCCTATTTCTTCCCCAGTTAAAATTCGGTGAAGTTTAGCGGACGTTTTACTGTAGTTTACGGCAGTCTCAGCATTTCTAAGCAGCGCTCAGCAGATAATCTCTACTTTCTACAAATGTTTACCGCGACCTACGGAGGCCACGGAAGTATAAGGACGATATAATCTGCGGAGGTTTGACGCGTTATTATCTGCCGAAAACTCTGGAGAACAGAGCATAGAAAATCTTCAAAGTTTATAGTCGATAATATAGGCGAAAATCTCCAGAGATTGAAACACCATATTGCTCATGAATCATAATCCAACAAATTAATTTGAACAAAAATTCAACTTCTTTATCGATAGTTTTACTAATAATAATAATAGCTTTATTTAATTAATTGGTGGATAGCCTTAATATGAAATATACATTAATCATTATTGTTCTTGGTCAGGTATTATTATATGGCATATATTACTCACTACTCAGCTATGGTTTGGCTCATTCAGTTTTATAAATAAATATATTATTACCTAATATTTATTTAACCACGGATGTCATTGAGTAATTTTTTTTTTGCACTTTTTTAGTTCTCATTTGTCAGAGTGAACCATTGAAATCTTTTTAAGTAACACTTATAGAAGATCAAAGCAATAGTGAAGTCTGACAATGTTGATATCGGGCTTTATCAGAATATCAGTATACAGTTTTTCTGTATCTTCTCACTGAATGAACTGACACAGCTCTCATCAGACTCAAATATCGATGATGTAGGTGCCAATAGTACTTCCATGCGTACATGTGAGTGAGAATCGTAGTTACAGGAGACATTCTTAAATAATTACCATAAATATCAAAGTGCTGTTGCTTGATAATAGATAAAATGATTTATAAAGATAAATTATAAGCATACTAAACTACCATTGCATATCATGTTTTATATTTATAAGCTATTAGGTAATTATTTACACTGATATAGGTTATTCTTTGTTGAATTAAACTTTTGGCATGTGAGAATATATTAAATATATCATATATGGAATATATAATGACATTCTTATAAACAAGCTGACATTGGCCTTAGTTTAAGGCCACCGCCCCCGAAGAAATCTCAAAATTTTATCTTATTTTTTATTGTGTAAATAGTTGCTTTATAACCTTCTCATAGTGTGTGCAAAATATCAGAAGTCTCGTATAACTCTAACCCCATGGGGAGAGGGGGAGAAAGGGAAAAGTGGGCCGGGGGGTAGGGAGTCAATATGTACTCTAAAAACCATCTCTCAGCCAATTACAATTCGTAATAATTAATTATCTCGTTATATCTGGTATCTAACCTACCACTAGATAACGCCCACACCAATGAATGCAAAGAAAGATTGCTCAGTTATCCCTAAATCTTCGAAGCGGATGGATGCTGCGTGTCAGATCATCAAACTTTGAAAGGAAATTCCTACTAATTCTGAGATCTACAAATCATGTAATTCAAAACTCTACCCCTGGTTTTTGGTTGAAGCTAGAGCATTGCGGTTTTTTGCATTCGATTTTCCATAATGATATCTACTATATGATCGCCTTCGATTTTTGATTTTCGAATTTGTTGTAGAAAATTTTTTCCAACAAAATTTTTTTTTCAAAATTTTTGGTTTACTTTTTATGAAAAAAACGAAATTTAGAAAACCCATTCGAAAATCAAAAATCGAAGGCAATTGTATTGTAGATATCAGTATGTAGAATCGAATTCAAATAACCTCAATGCTCTAGCTTCAACCAAAAACCAGACGTAGAGTTTTTGAAAATGGTTCGAAATTTGTTCGAAATTCGAATAACTCGTTTTCTATGGGTCTAATCAAAAAAAGGTCACGAACAAAAACGATAGATAATTCAATTTTATATATACATTCAAGGTTTCAGAACCATAACTTCAATAATAAATTTTTTTCAAAATTTTGGGGGCGGTCCCCTTAATAAGTTTACTCCAATATGTATATTGTATATGGTGCATACTGCATATAGGTATATATAGTTAGTATAGAAAATTAATTTGGATCATCTAACAACAATTCACTATTATAAGGGAAATAATTGCAATAACTAACCAGTTAAAATTATATACTAATAATATTATAACATTAATCATGTATTGTTCTTCATCAACACCATTTAAATAGGTATAATGGAATACAAGAATATCTAATAACACGAAATCATTATTGAAAAAATAGGTAATTCTTAATAATTATTCAAAGATAAAATCATTTCCATGCAGAAATTATTAAAAAAGGGTTGCAAAACGAAATATATATAACAATTTTGTATACGTTCTAAAGAAAAATATCGGATTTTTTTCATTGAGAACCATTGAACCTGCCGTTTTTTGAATAGTTTCTAGTTTAAAATAAGGTTCTGTGGTGATTTAATGTTTTAAGTTAATAATTAATTGGTGAAAGTGAAATTGTGTATCTATCACGTGTATAATATTTAAGAGTTCAGTGGTTAATGTATCCTATTGAAAAAAAAAAAATAGCTAGCTATATATTATAGCCTAGCTAATTAGTCCTTTTTATGGGTTTATCGCTGGTTGAAATTCACTAAAAACCTAGGTAGGTGCCTACTCATGACACCAGTTATCTACCTAACAATAAATGAATTTTCACCTACCTATGGACTAGCTATGTATAATGTATTAGCACATAGGTATCAGGAAATGCACTGTAACTTGTACTCTAAATAGCACATAGGTCTATGTCTCAGTTACTTACTCCCACTGTGACTAGTGACTTAAGAGTTCCATAGGTTCAGACTTACAGCTAGTGACGGTGCTACATATCTATGTAGCTCTTTTACCCACAGGCGACTCAAATTATAGAGTACTACGGATGTCAGTTAAAGCAAATTAGTTGGCTTCTATTTTAAATGGTCCACTCGTTCACACACTCTGATACATACCTTAGCCATGTTTCAAATTGTGCACTGTGGACATAGTCGCCATTAGCTATAGCCTATATGGCTATATTGATACGAATCTAAAAGGTACCATATAAACCCACAGTACGTTCTATTAGGTAGATTGAATGCCATGTTTTAATGCGTGGCAGGGAATCGCCAGTTTAGTGAAAATGGATCCAGGTCGCCACATTTAAGATAATTTAAAGGAGAAATTTTGTTTCCTAGTGAAGATTTTAAACTTAGAAACATCCTTATGCTTCATGCCTGATGCATGTGTATCGCTTTAGACTATTTAAGGAGTGATTTCACTGATTTACTTGTTATTTACAGGTTTTCCAACTTATTTAACCCCTCATAACTTTGAAAGATGATTTATGATACCTATATGTAGTGAATTTGATATATGTTGTTTCAAATTTATGACTGATGGTACTTGAATCTACAACCAGACTGTATTTGGTGTACAAAATTCCACTTAATTTTCCAAAAAACTGAAAACAATTCACCAACATAGGTACATACCCATGGTACCTACCTATTTGATGATATTTGAATGAGCCACCAACATTTTTTTTTATTTAGCCACCAAAAATAAAAAAAATATAGGTAGTAACATAGGAATGAATAGCTAAAATCCACAGACTTTACTAAAATATTATTTTTGAATGGGAAAAATTCCACTGACAAGTGCAATTTACCATGAAATACAGTCTGGGCATTAAGGGAGTCACGGAGATAGATATTTGCTCGAGTCTCTACTAGATATATTGAATTTTCTTAAATAGTTTTGAATTCTCTCCTACCTATACAAGCTACCCTATACCTATTTACCTTAATTATTTTACTTTGATCATAAAAAAGAGATCTCTGTATACAATTGTGCCAGTTAAAGCCAATTAATTGACCCTCAGCCTTATTTGTAAAGGTCAAAACTCAGATATGTCTAATTGGCTTAACATTTTGATTTAATTCCTATGATCCCATGTTAATTTGGCCTTAAATTTTAAGAAATGAGCTAAAATTGACCTGTCTCAGAATATTTAAATTTTGGCTCGAAATTGGCTTACAATCTGCCAGTCTCTTGAACATGGCATGATGATGATTATTCATATTATATAATGATGCATCTTGACAGTTTCAATACATATAGGTACCTATTCTCATGTAAATGTTGGCATTAGCTACATTAGCTAGGAACCTTTCTTTGACGGAGGTCACTTTTCTTCGACGGAGGTCACTTTTCTTTGACGGAGGTCACTTTTCTTTGACGGAGATCACTTTTCTTTGATGGAGGTCACTTTTCTTTGAGGGAGGTCACTTTTCTTTGACGGAGGACACTTTTTTTTGACGGAGGTCACTTTTCTTTGACGGAGGTCACTTATCTTTGACGGAGGTCACTTTTCTTGACGGAGGTCACTTTTCTAAAATTTTAAGTGCATGCTCCTATTACAACTTGAAGTAATGCACTTGAGTAGAAAAATAGTGCTTAAATCATAGTTCAGAGATGGTTTGTTTCTGTTATTTGTTCATTGTGGCCATACTTAGTAAGATGTTGCTGGATGGTTAAATATACTATATTATTCAGAGTCAAAATCCTTGCTCACTCACCAGTGTCATAGTCTGAGTTCTTTGACCAATGATATATTTTTCAAAATATCTCAAATGGTCAGATAATCCAAGAAACTGTGATAAATATTTGAATTTAAAGCATATTTATTCCATATTGTCATGCTAAAACTCATGAATGTTTAAGGCATTAATTAGAAATTTAATTTTTATTGCATAGTATGCAAGTAGCTAATATCACTCCTACATTATTTATTTAGATAACTGGTGTTCTATCAGTTATCTACCTATGTTCTTGTGTTAATTTTCATATTCATACGGAGTGTGATTATTTAAAAAAAAATTATACATATCTAACTCAAATTGTGAGTTTGTTCTATGATAATCTGTATTCCTCCCTCTGGATATTGTTACTAACTAGGCTATTTTTATATATGTTGTTGAATTTGTTTGTTATATATGTCAAAACTAATGTTTTATACAAGTTTATACAAGTCCGTGAAAAACAGAATGAGTGAATAAAATATAAGAATAGTTTTCGTTTGTTAAAAAAACTTATTTTTGACAAAAAAATCTTTTTGTTTAAACATTCGTTAAATTTTGTTTTTATTAAAAAAAAAGTTTCTTTTCTTTGTTTACATTAGTTAGTTTCTTTGATAAATTTTTTTTGATGAAATTTATTGCATAAAATTAATTTTTTCTTGAAAAAATTTAGTGTAAATTTATTAGAGGAGCCATTGAGATAATTTAAATATAAGATTATTCAATTTCTTAGTTGAAATGAATTAAATATTTATCCCTTTGAGAGAATAAAAAAAAATTATAAAAATAGTTTTCGTTTGTTAAAAAAAACTTATTTTTGACAAAAAAATCTTTTTGTTTAAACATTCGTTAAATTTTGATTTTATTAAAAAAATAAGTTTCTTTTCTTTGTTTACATTAGTTAGTTTCTTTGATAAATTTTTTTTGATAAAATTTATTTCAATAATTAATTTTTTCTTGAAAAAATTTAGTGTAAATTTATTAGAGGAGCCATTGAGATAATTTAAATATAAAATTATTCATTTTTTTAGTTGAAATGAATTTAATATATATCCCTTTGAGAGAATAAAAAAAAATTATCATTAAATTAAATCAGAGAGTATACCCCATATCGGCTTAGCTCTGTACGGTGTAGACAATCGAAGTGACTCAGCTCTGAAATTTAAATAAATAGTTTGAGACACAAGATTTTATGATCCAACATGATATTTGATACACCAAAAATAAAAAAATTATTTATTTAGTTCCTTCAATTAGCTACAAATGGTGAGAAATAACTATTTTTCTCCTTTTCCAATTAGCTACAAATGGTGAGAAATAACTATTTTTCTCCTATGCTACAATGTTATTTTGGAGAGAATTTATGACAATTTGATCATTTTGGAGAGAAATTTGGTTATATTTGGAGAGAGCTGTAGAGACAAATAGAGAGTTTGTGAGCCATACTATTTTACTTACGTTAAAATATCCCATATATTTAATATTATATAATCATGCAGGCGCCAGGCGGCCAGGCTGGAATATTTTGACAAAATTGCTCTCTGAAATCCTAATTTTCAGAGAGTATACTTGCACACTGGTGAGTGAGCAAGGATTTTTGACTCTGAATAATATAGTATATATAACCATCCAGCAACATCTTACTAAGTATGGCCACCTCACAATAATATGGATTTCCCGTAGAGTTTGAATCTTTTCCAACGAGTATACTACCTATGCAATAATGCATCCACACGTCATAGCAATATAACAATTCATTGTCTAACATTAGAAGTGAACTCTACAAGTGTTACTTGCTCAGTGTAATACCTATAAATTTCATTTGTTAGAATATTTTTGTGTTATTGCAATTACCTAAAGTGTGCCTAGTTTTGAACTACAGTGTGCCAAGTTAGCTTAGAACTACAGTGTTCCTAGTTAGCTTTGAACTACAGTGTGCCTAGTTTTGAACTACAGTGTGCCTAGTTAGCTTTGAACTACAGTGTTCCTAGTTAGCTTTGAACTACAGTATTCCTAGTTAGCTTTGAACTACAGTGATCCTAGTTAGCTTTGAACTACAGTGTTCCTAGTTAGCTTTGAACTACAGTGTTCCTAGTTAGCTTTGAACTACAGTGTTCCTAGTTAGCTTTGAACTACAGTGATCCTAGTTAGCTTTGAACTACAGTGTTCCTAGTTAGCTTTGAACTACAGTGTTTCTAGTTACCTTTGAACAACAGTGTTACTATTTAGCTTTGAACTACAGTGTGCCTAGTTAGCTTTGAACTACAGTGTGCCTAGTTAGCTTTGAACCACAGTGTTCCTAGTTAGCTTTGAACTACAGTGTGCATAGTTAGCTTTGAACTACAGTGTGCCTAGTTAGCTTTGAACTACAGTGTGCCTAGTTAGCTTTGAACTACAGTGTGCCTAGTTAGCTTTGAATTACAGTGTGCCTAGTTAGCTTTGAACTACAGTGTGCCTAGTTAGCTTTGAACTAAAGTGTGCCTAGTTACCTTTGAACTACAGTGTGCCTAGTTAGCTTTGAACTACAGTGTGCCTAGTTTGTTTGGAACTTCAGTGTGCCTAGTTTGTTTTGAACTTCAGTGTGCCTAGTTTGTTTGGAACTTCAGTGTGCCTAGTTTTTTTGGAACTTCAGTGTGCCTAGTTTGTTTGGAACTTCAGTGTGCCTAGTTTGTTTGGAACTTCAGTGTGCCTAGTTAGTTTCAAGTGCGGTGTGCCTAGTTAGTTTCAAGTGCGATGTGCCTAGTTAGTTTCAAGTGCGGTGTGCCTAGTTAGTTTCAAGTGCGGTGTGCCTAGTTAGTTCAAGTGCGGTGTGCCTTGTTAGTTTCAAGTGCGGTGTGCCTAGTTAGTTTCAAGTGCAGTGTGCCTAGTTAGTTTTGAATAACGGTGTGCCTAGTTAGTTTTGAATAACGGTGTGCCTAGTTAGTTTTGAATAACAGTGTGCCTAGTTAGTTTTGAATAACAGTGTGCCTAGTTAGTTTTGAATAACAGTGTGCCTAGTTAGTTTGGAATAACAGTGTGCCTAGTTAGTTTTGAACAACAGTGTGCCTTGTTAGTTTTGAACAACAGTGTGCCTAGTTAGTTTTGAACAACAGTGTGCCTAGTTAGTTTTGAACAACAGTGTGCCTAGTTAGTTTTGAAGTGCGGTGCACCTAGTTAGTTTTAAAGTATTATTATTCATCTGTTGATTAATTACATCAATATCAGCTGTCTAGTTGAACATAAATTTAGTATTATAAGCACGAAATGTTTTATACAGTGAATTGTTTATAATGTTCGTTTCAATTTTCAGAAACACTGTCTGAACCCGATTTCAAACCAGTTCATGAAACCAATGGAATCTCTATAGAATTCTGGCGATTGGGATGGACATAGAGGAAGGGTATATGCTCCCACACCTGAGCACTCTAAGTACCGAGGAACACGTTATCAAAGTTGGCGACCTTCAAATTAATCTTCAAAGAGATTAAATTTATGAAGTTCTTCATTACTGGTAAGTGATACTCTGGTATGATAGAAACTTAGTGATACTCACAGTAACAAGTGATACTCATTTTACAATTCTTGACAATCTGTTAGAAAGAAAAATATATTTGTAAGATTTACAATGTATAGCTTAAGTTTACCAATACATTTTTTTAAAGCTATCTACTTTACTTTCAAAAACTTACCACTATTCTTTACAGTCTATTATATCGTAAATGTAAAAGGGGATAGTGTCCCTTCAGTCACGAACTGTTGTAATTTGGAATGTATTATTTTACTATGTTTTATTTTTTTAACGCTACTTGCAGTTTTGGAGAATAACGCCGAGGTTATATTCATCAACTGCGATGTGTGGGATTTTTGTATTAGGAAGGCATCATTTCCCATCACCTCTTCATTTTCCTATTTATATTTTGTGTGAGGTAGGCTCGTAGGCTTCATCTCCTTCTTCCATCTGCCACAGCCACATGTGCTTGTGACTCTTTTCGTCACAATCCTTGGTAAGTGACGGCATTCACGTAGAAGCTTTTTTCCATTCATTAGCTAGCATTGTCACTGATTGGTGGTAGGTGACATTGTTTATAGAGCCACTTTTATTTTGACTGATTCTTCTAGTTCCTTCTATTTAATTTTCTTTTGATTTAGCTAAACTATATGGCCTTTTTGTTCCGAAACAGACATTTAGCCCCTACTAAACAAATTAATCCTTAACTTGAAACGTCAATCACATTAATTCAACTAGCTATTTAGACATCATGATCATTTTTTACCCTCATGGTAGATATTGACTGGAATATTGCTGCCGAATAACGTCACATTCATAATATAAAGTATATATGCGTTAACCGCGTCATATTTTATAGTATGAATGTGTGCGTTCATATTCAGCGCAGTATTAGCACAGTCAATATCTGCGATGAGGTTATTTTTTCTCTAGTGTTTCACGCGTGGCCACGGACGCTACGCGGTCGCGCATTAGTAGTTAGGACGCGCATGTCAGCAGTTTAGGGTAGCGCCCCAGTGTAGTTCAGTGCAGTGGGGGGACGTAGAATGAGGTCCCCAGAAACGGACAAAAATGCCATGTCGCGGCCTTCTGCCTGCCGTGATGCCGGCCCTGCGCGCCCCCTCCGCTGCCCCTATCTTGCACCGAATTTTAACTGGGTCTATGTCCCATCTTATCTTCATATAGGTACGCTACTTTCCACTACATCTGGTTTGAAATGGAAAAGCACATTCTGCTGTCTTTTGGGCGTTAACTCATTGAGTTGTAAATTTGATTTCGGTCCCCTTATTGGTCAACAAGGTTGCCTTTGTTCAAACTGATGCAATTATTTCACACCAGAAGGTTCTTCTGGACGCATCCCAGCCAGCAAATTATATTCTCCCATCTCCAAATTTTGATTATTATCGATGATAAAAATATTCATTTAGGAATAAATTATTAGTCGAAAATCCAATCGTAATTTATCATAAATTAAAACTGGAACAGTCTTTTTTTTGTTTGACATTATCGATGATAATTTCTAAAATTGATATTTTACGATAAGATACATCAATATCAATCATAATCGGAGATATAAGGCGATCTTTCGATTATAAATTTTCCAATAATAATGAACCTAGATGCTGCAATTCAGTCTCTTAATACCTAGCTATAAATCCCATATTGACGACTAAGTAAAGTAGTTAGTGTGATTAACTGGAATACGGCGATTACATACGATAAATCAATGTGTTCTGTCCATTAAATCGAAGTGCAAGAAGAATTGATTACGTGTAAATTTCAGGTGTAATAAAGGTGTGAGGTTATGCTATAAATTATGGTAATTAATTTGAAAGTAAAAAGAAACCAATTGATCCATATTCCAGATTTATTGCAGTATGCAGTATGCGGATTTTAATAAGATGTTTAATTTTAAAATTGTATCGATGCTTCGAATTAACAGGTTTTTACTCGTTCAAGCAACATATTTTTTTTTAAAGATACTTCTAAAATATATCATAAACAAAAACTCTCATAAATTGAGTTTCATCTAGTAACATTTTCACTCACAGTCGTGTATGCTTTATAATTTTATGATTCATTTTCCTATCATTCACATTTTAATTAACATGATGAGATTGTGCAAAATATTACTATAATACCTTATTCGTGGTACGGAAATATATGTAAAATACATAGTACAAAAATATTAAATAGGAATTTACAGTTACTGATTTTCAATAGCGTAATTGCATTCTCTATAAATTTAAATTTCCTTCATTTCAATTAATTCCATTTACTTAAAATTTATGATTACACGAAAAAATGAACTACTATTAATTTTATTTAATTTGTTCAAATCATGAGATCAAATTTTAAATTTTCTTTTACCATGAACATTATTTTATCTTTGTTTTCATGTAAACAGTGTATAGAAAATTGGATATGTATTAATTTATTGGACTTCCTTCAATTTTCAAAGATATAAAAAAAAATATAATCTAATCAATGTATATTTTTATTTTACTATTATAAAACGTGGATCAATCCGACTCGAAACTTGCCCTAATGTATTTCACATGGTGAAGAATAAATCGTTAAAGTACTCAAGATAATGAATTTCTTATTGACCGGCAATCTAATGCCATTAAATAATCATATCAATTGTGAGTACAATAAACTCTTATTTTTCTATTGAATGATCATATTGAAACCCAGTAATGATGTCATTAGATAGAAAAACAACTGATGTTGAGACTATTAGCTTGAACAATTGAAGATTGTCGTTTAAATTGTGATAATACACATATGAAATATGAAGTTACGAACAAATTTCTCGAAAAATAATTGTTTGAAGAAATAATTGATTCAAGGTTGGGCTAGTTTCGATTGGAGAGTCTCGAGGGGTATGAGGATGGGGAGAGGTTGTTTTTACGTTGTTTCTATCCCTCACATGATAGAAGTTACCAAACCTTTCTTGCTTTGGATAGTGACTAAATATATACTTTAAGTTAGTAAGTTGTTGGAATAAAAACTGGCTAACTAACACCTTGGTTATGGATAATTTACTTTTCTAATTTTCATTCGGACAATTATTGTTTGTTAGAACAATAATTATTGTTCATTCAAGCACCATGGTTCATCCTAGCATAATGTTCATTCTAGGAATTGTTCATTCGAGCAATAATTGTTTCTTAGAACTATTGTTCATTCGAGCAATTGTTTTATAGTATTGTGGAGGGTAGTAATACTATTCAAATAAGTAATCTTCATTTAGTACCTAGAAACAAAATCCTAAAATTAGTTACAAAGTTTATAAATATATTTATTAGCACGGTTACTCAAATTACCACTAAATTTTACTTACCTCTATTCAGAGGTACTAGTTCCTATGGCAGTCAGATCAATAATAAATAAAGTTTAGTGTTGCCAGAGGTAAAAAAAGAATTCGCATTTTAATCTTTAGAAAATTGAATCAATGGTTACTACAGTTTCTTAGAACTATTGTTCATTCGAGCAATTGTTTTTCAGAGGAATTATTTTTCAAGCAACCAAGATTTATTAATAAATTAATTTATCTCGAATTTCAAAATGAATTGAAAAAAAAATCAAGAAACAATTTTCTTGGTAGAATTTTTTATGACAATATCTCACAGCCCTTTTTTCATGAGATAATTTCATGCATGTGCAAGCCTAACTCTTTCGTTCATCAAATCTGCTAACTCCAAAGGACTAAATTTATGAGTCGACAGTTCAATTTTGAGGAGTTGATTGCCATCTCTCTTCTCTATTTTGAGAGATGATGAGAGTCTCTTCCCTCTCTAAATTTAACAATACAATAACACCTTGCCAATTCTCTCCCCTTTCTTTCTATTCATCTCTACCCTTTCCGTTCATTGAGTTAAAACCAGCAAGGTAACTAAATAGTTGATTTCTACGAGATTATATTATTTCGTTAACTAATAAAAAGGTTGGTTAAAATTGATTTCTTTACTAGGCTTGATTATTATTTTACTATACAAATTTTATTAAAATATTATATATTAAATAAGGATTTTTTTTTTGATTTTTCAATGTGATTTTTTTCCAGTATCATAAATTCATCACCCTCCACCTTTATGCATATGTATAATACATACACTTCAACAATGCAAGATCTGAAGCTGCCAAAACATTTAGTAACTTTTGATGCAGACAGACACGTTAGAGTTAGACAGCCTGATAATTGTGATGATGTAGTGAGAGTATCAGATGGAGTAATAGAAACTTAATAGAGTTGGAGTCACTATGGACTTGCAATGTAACTCTGTCATTTCAATATTCTAAAAATTATGAATGTTTTAGTTTGAGAGTCAAATTAGTTAGACAGTTAAAAGCATATGGGAATTCAATACTATTAGTACAGAAGAACTCTTATAAAGTGAATGTCCTGAGTAAGAAAAAAAAACCCTATGGTGAACCAATGTTCTTAAGTCTGCCATTTATAGCATCAGTTATAGAAAACGAATTGCCATTTTATGTAAGACTAAAGACATTGTTTTCACTATACGGGGTAATTCTGTTTCTCAGGACTAAACATTCACTGTAAAGGAGTACACCATAGAGGAATTCGATTATAGCTTTAGATATGAAAAAAATGAAAAATGAAAAATGTTTATTATAGCAAAATTTAGACGATTCATACAAAATATACACATGTGTTCCTACTTTACATAAACGTACATAAAAAATACTACAAGGCCATAATGGTCATATTACAGACTTGTGGCAAAGATAAAAACATATATATACATATAACTATTACAGAAATAAACATTAGTAACCTTCAAGAATATATTTAATTACAGACTGCATAAAAACAGCCACATTTTTAGATGATTTTATATCCTGAGGTAGATTGTTATAATTATCTACCATTTGATACTTATAACTCAGCCTTATGGAAAGAACTCTAGGAAAAGGTAAAGTAAAAAGATCTCTATTTCTCGTATTATAAACATGATCACTAACTTCCATATTCGGACTATATTGCAGAATGTTTCTCTTTTGTTGTGCACAACAATGAAGTATAAACTGAGCTTTATTGAATAACATTGACTCATTACTGTCGTTAACTGCTCGTTAAGAACTCCATTCAATGAAAGATAATTTGGATTATTCAAACATGATTTAGAAGGAAATTTACACAATTCATCACATAAACTAAAGTAACAAGGCACGACATTTATAGGAATGTAATTAAGTTTAATTATACGAAATCATATTAATCAAAAATTTTCAAGTAAATGTGCAAATTCTCAATTTTATTGATAAACAGTTGAAAGAGATTATCTTGAAAGAAAATTATAGGTATGATATATGGCTTTGCTATTATTGTACACTCATCGAAGTAACAGTAAATATACATGGTGTAATCATTTTATTGTGGGGTTGTAGTGTAATAGATATTTTTATGCTTGAATTTACTGCATTGTCTGTTTGCTGACATTTTGCTACTCATTAATAAAATCAAAGTACTATTCACAAAATTGAATAAAATTTTATAAAAAATTAATTGGAGATTGAAAAAGTTTAACAAAATATGGATACTTAAAAGAAAACTGTATCTACAGTAGTTGTTGAAATATACAAATTTAAAGTTGGGTACACTTTTTTCTGGCATGTTATTTTATTTATGACATAGTTAAAATCTTTTAAAAAATCAGCTATATAAATATAAATTTGAATGATGCTCTTCAACGAAAATTATTTATTTTGAAATGCAAGATAAAATTATAATCAAATTTTAATTGAAATTTCAATGATTCAACCACTTTAAATCAATTATTTCTTGGTAATTTAGAAACCATCTATGAAAGTAAAATAACACTTAATAATTACTAATTCTTCTTTTTCGTACATTCTTTTATACTTGCTATTTTAACTGTTAAAGTAATGCCAGTTTATTTATCATGACGAAATCAAAAGATTTAAATGAGACAATGTATTGATTAGGTTTAGGCCTATAAAATTTACAGTTCGTAAATCACTTAATCGTTCTTTTGATATAGCATTTACACAGTGCTACTGTTATGTAATCATGTGAACTTTTTCTATGTTAACACTCTTATATTTTAACTTCACAACTGAATGATGACCAAAGTTTCTTGGATTTTCTTATGTGTCGAACACATGATTTTGCTTGGAATAATTGTGATGTTGTAAATGTCACTTCAGATTGAATTCAGTTCTGTCATCACAACCATCATTCGAGTCTTGATATTGTCACGCTAATAAAGGCTGTTGTCACAAACGAAATGGGGGTATACTTTAGGACACTTATTAAAAAGTGGTAGAATATGTGCCGTTTTCACAATTATAAAGCTCCTGACTGCTCTTATTTATTGTTTGATTATTATTCATTTGCTAGAATCTTCGTCCTGTCTGAATCTAAATCATTAATGATCTGTCTAATATGAAAGAGACGTTCTTTATTTGAACCAAATTATTCTCAATTGTCACTAATTACATTGATATAGGAACGAGTACATAACACGTAAACTATTGTCTCGTGAAAACGGGACTATTTTTTCTTGTTATCTGATATTTTCAGATTTTTCTGTCTTTATCTGTTTTCCGTTTTTTTTTTTGATTATCCAGGTTTCGTGTTTTCCGTATTTACTGTTTCCCGTATTTTTTGTTTTACAGGTGTTTGATATTCCTGAGTTCCGAATTTAGAGTTTTCTGGATTTTTGGTGTTCCTAATATTCTTTTTTTTCCCGATTTTCAGGTTCACTGTTTTTCCGTTTTATCTGATTTTTGACATTTCTCTTTTTTCTCCAAATTTTAATTTTTTTTGTTTTCCAGATTGTTCGATTTCCGGATTTCTTCACTTTCAATTTTTCCTAATTTTTGGTTTCCCGGATTTTTTAATTTCGGATTTCAAATATCTCCAATTTTATTTTTTTTGAAGATCTTTATTTTTTTTCTCTGATTTTATTATATATTATTTTCTGATTCTTGGCTTTCCATTCAGACGTTATGTCATACAAGAGAGATTCAGACGAAAACTTTCCCCGGGATCAGCTCAGTTTTGATAGCAAAACAATTTGTGCCGAAGAAAACAAACTCGTTGAAGAGATACGAAAATATCTATGATAAAAGTATCATAGCATTTTTCTTGTAATGAACACTGCTCAAAAGATCAAGAAAATTTGTGTATATAATCAAATAATTACACAGTTTAGGGTTGAGTCAGAAATTAGATCAACTTTTACCCCTACTCTGTCATATAATTGATATAAAATTCATAATATCAATTTGCCCAGTATCATTCAGTCGCATGAAGCGAGTGAAAGGCTGTATTCTTGGGAGAAGCACAAGAGAAATCTGTGTCAGGTGTCTGGGGGAAGTAAGAGATAATAGCTTTCGGTGTGTTGTGAATACAGAAAATGGGGTCAGTTGTGCAAAGTGCGGCAAGTTGCTGCAAAAGAAAAACAATGGAGATGCAGTGAGGGGTGGAGAGCCACAAAGCAAGCACTGGCCTGAAAATTTATCATTGAAGCGAGAGATGGAGCAGCAGTGGAGAGTAAAAAAGCACACGGAGGAGAACAAGAAGAATCAAGATTGACGGCGGAACCTCACTAGAGAAGGAAGACCAATGCACTGCTAGAAGGCATCAAATTCAATTACCAGAAGTGTGCAGGGTAGAACACTGGAGTTAAAGGAGCTGTGAGGATGAAGTAGACCAAGGAGAGGAGCAGATGAAGGAGTAATGGAAAGAAGAAAGGAGAGACGGGCCTCTAGATGTGGTCTGCGGTCACCCACTAGCAAGGAAGATAAGTTGAGAGAGCTGGTGGTGCAGGAGAAGTTAGATGTGGTAATGGTTTAGAAGACAAAGCTCGGAGAGAGGGACATAATACCAATGATGAAACAGTATGGAGAAGTGAAGAGAAGAACACATATGTTCGTGGTGGCAACAAGCAAGGAAAAGAAAGAAGGGACTACCTAGTATGTACCACCCATAGGGGAAGAGAAGAGGATTAATTAAAGTGATGTGAAGGGTTCAACATGAACCACCCACTATGCGAAACGCATGTTTACGAGGACGCGAGGGGCTGTATGAGTGAATGACAGAGGAGGGAAGACCTGATGATGCTTATCGTCAGAAGAGTGGCAAGACACCGATATTTTGAGAAGTTGAAAACATGTAGAACATGGCAAGGTTCTGGACATGACAGTGGTCATGTAATCATGACAGTAGAAAGGGGTATGGTTGGGAAGTAAACAATCACATGGCCATCATAGTGAGATGAAAGATGAAGAAAATAGTGACATTGAAGAAGTTGATAAAGATAGTTAAGATGGCGAAGAGGACAGATTGGGGAAAAAACAGAGAAGAGATGAGATATTGAAGCTATATAAGAGGTGGTGAAGATGAAAAACATGGATATAGTGAATAACAATAGGATGAATGAAAGTGGAGATAAAGAGAGAGATGAAAAGGCTTTGGAAAAAGATATGATAGAACACAGAGAGATAGAAGAAGTGCATGAGGGTGATTGGAGAAGATAAAGACAGCGAGTGAAGAAATCATGCGCATTCAAACTTTGCATGTTCAATCTGCCATCTACATTTATGTTTGAATGAGTATGAAATTGCTTCTATAACTAACACAAGTCTCACTAAAATTATTTTGAATACCTAACACTTACTCATTTAACTGTTCTCTGACATGAGACTGACTAATTTAAAACATCTAAACTGTCTACTAATGCCGGATTATTCAAATAAATTTTTTTATCATTTTTTTTTTCAATTTATATGGAGAATTATTTTATAGTATAGAGTCATATTTCATAACATAATTTTTTCACTGAATAAAAGGAAATGTACCTAATTTACAATATTTGTTTCATTATAATCAATTTTTCGAAGTTCACTATCTGGTCCAAGTTATCATATGTATATGATCACTCGTCCTTTCAGTGGAATAAGGCGGTATGGCATATCTGATCACTTCAATATATCAAATTTCCATGCAAAATAGACAAAAAATGGAAAAATACACATGAATAAAAATGTCTTAGAAATGAATCTTGTACATAAATTGGTAATAGAAAATTCAAATCTAACTTCATTTCTTCATTGTCACGGTAAAGGGTTACAAATAAAGTTACCAAGCAAAAATAAGAAACAAATATTTTTTATAATTTCTGACTATTTGCGCAATAGTCATTTTCACCACCCATCAATAAAATCCTTTCAATATTCACAAAAATGAATAAAACTTAAAGAAAATGTAACTGTGAATGAAGAAAGGTACTGGAATGAAAAATATACCATAAAAAAAAGCATACTTTTAATAGTTTGTAAAAATATTAAATTAACTATCTTAAAGTTGTTTGTCTTTTTTTTTCCTGAAACACCATGTATAGTGCATATTTGAATAAATGCTCATAATATGAGTATCTTGCCATCTATCATCTTCTTTTTTGTATAATCGTATGTAACTATCTTGAAAAGTAATAGTCATGAAAAGACAGCTTCCAAATCGGTTTATAAATAAAATTATATTTATTTTGTCGTGAGGATTGGTGCGAATGAATCAGTCCCTATGTTACTAGGGTTATGAACAACTTTTCAATTTAACGATATTCAAATCTTAATATGACACATTCATCATATACAGTAATCATTCCAATAAATTTATTTTTGTGAAATTCAGTTAAACAAATTTAATGATTAGAATATTCACCGCCCATATGATTATATGATTCCCGAAATATTCCGCTTCCATTCATCCGTGAAGTTCAGTTTGGGAAGAGAAAACTGTTCCAAACCATCTTACCTCATCAAGGAGAGATGTTCACCAAGTTTCAAGGCTTGAATTTGCTAACTGATGATCAAAGTTTAGGATATTAGCTCTGCCTTCAGTCGAAACTGATCAATTCTGAACCTTGGCTGGAACTACAAAGTACGCATGTTCGTATATATAAATAGGATTAAATAATTGAATGATTATAATACGAAAGAGCGATCATTTTATTAATTCATTTTCAGTATGAGACTAATCAACCATTTTCGAAATATTATAGTGTTTTGTATAAACAATCGCTTTAGAGATAAAGATGGCATGGTAAACTTTAAACACTTTCGTGCATCAGAATTTTTCTGAATGCAATCTGTAAAAGTATATTCGGTCGAAATTGGAATATGCATTACATTTTTACTATTCATTTATTAGTATTGATCCTAAATCTCTGATATATTTGTTAATGAGAAGTAGACAGTTAAATGAAGTATTAAATTATGATACTACATATTTATCTATCATAATTGAAGAAGATATTAGAAGATCTGTCGATTATGAATTTTCCAACTAAGAACCTTGACTATACTTTTTTCTATGTAAAAAATCAGGTAACTTACAAATGATCGTGAATATGATAAAAATTTACCACAAATAAGATACTTTAATTTTCTTAAAGGCCAAAATACGTATTGAATCAAAGAATTCTTTAAACTCATTATCGTCATTTTTTAAGAATCTTCCCTAAGTATTCACTTCCTTCAAGAACTCGTTCAGAACTAAAGTGGATTTGTTTAGCTAATGGCCTTCCAGTGTCAATGGCCTTCCAGTGTCTCAAAACATGTAAACATAATGGCTGCTAGTGATTCTTCACACTTGGATTCTGGTGGGTTAAATTGTGATGTGTACCATGAATATGATGGTTACTATGAGGATATGTGTAGTATACCTTACTTTATAGTAACCATCATAAACATGGTACACATCATCTCATAGTCACACTATGAGGATATGTGTAGTATACCTTACTTTATAGTAACCATCATAAACATGGTACACATCATCTCATAGTCACCATCATATTCTTAGTATCCATCATATTCTTAGTATCCAGCATATTCATGGTGCACACGTCATCATGGTGTATACCATGAATGCGATGTACCATGAATATGGTAGATCACAATTGTGATGCACACAATGAATATGATTATCAATATCCAAGTCAAAGGCAATTACCAAGAAAGCAACTTCAAAAGTAATGATGTATAATTAGTTATACATATCTTTTTCTTTCATAAAGAATACGCAATATTATTCATTCATTTTATACATACAGTACATTGAACCTTGTCATAGTTTTTTTCCAAATGATATAAAAAGAAATGAATTTTTACGAAGTTATTTTCTACGTTATATTTACCTTCCATACAATCTCAAAGGCTGGGAAATAATTATAACATTAAGACAGTAAGATATGGGTTGAAAATGTTTGTATAATTAGGTTGCTACTTTAAAGCCTTTGAAGTCGTATTACTTTACCGCAGTGATTATGAAAAATACGCCAAAATTAGTAATCTTGTCCTTCAGAACGAAATAAAGAGACAGGATGTACCTTATCATTATTGATTTATAATGCCGTAAACTATGTTTATTCTTTCTTATCAGATTTATAACAGATTAAAGATACAGATGGAAGGTTCATGTGCTCTTTTGACATAGAGAGTTTATACACCAATATTCCATTATATGAAACTATTGATATAATTTTGAATAAACTGTTTGAAAACCCTTCTTCATAGTTTATCGGCCTAACCAAATCTTCTTTTCAGATACTTCTGAAAATTTCTGTACTAAATAATTTTTTTTCATTTCCGAAAACAATCTGTATAGACAGAAAGAAGGTTTAGCAATGGGTTTGCTTCATTCACTGACTTTCGCTATTATATTATTATGCCAGTAAGAACAGAAATGACTTAATGATTGCCCATCTAGTTTTAAATCTCATTTTTATAGAAGTTACATGGACGATACATTTTTACTTTTTGACAATCAAATTCAAGCTACTCAATTTCTTAATTATCATCTGAACTTGCTGCATTCTAATATAAATTTACATCAGAGTACGAAACTAAATTTAAATTGCTCTTCTTTAGATACCCTGATATGTAAAAACAATAACCAATTCCAGTCTGCAGATTATCAAAAAAGTACTTTCTCAGGTTTAGGTTTAGGTTATTTCAGTTTCTGTTCATTTCGTATTAAAATCAATGTCAAGGAGACCTTATTATATAGAGCTTACAATATTTGTTAGGACAATTTTATTCTTCATAAATAGCTAGACTTTTTAAAATCATATTTCATAATGAATGGTTTCCCCTTGATGTTGATAGAATCAAACATTGAAAAATTGTTAACCAAATATATTCAAAATAATGCTGTCCCTTCGACTAACAATACAAATGAATCTTAGTACTGTACACTGCCACATACTGGTCATCAATCAGAAAAACTCAAAAAAGAATTATTTGCCACTTTAAATCGATATTACAATAACTGCAACTTCAATATAATTGTATTAAATATTTTTAAAATATATTTTTTTTCCATATAAAAATGTTCCACGAAAAGCAGTTAGTAGCTCCATCATCTACAGATTCTGTTGTGAACGCTGTTCATCTGAATACGTGGGCAATAGACAGGTAAGGGAGCAACGAGAGCGCAGCTTGAGTGCCAAACTGACCGCTTTGAGGGCTTATTCCACTCCGTCGTAACTGCACATAATTACTCTGGGAACAAGCTCCTGTCTGACTAGCACTTCGCAAAAACTACTATAATAGTAATATAATATTAAAGTCGTGGCAATGGGTCGTGAAACTGCAGTAAGGCAGCGCGTTAGTCAAAGATGAGTAGGACCAAGAGTAGTTCTGCGCAGTTACGACGGAAAAGAATTCGCCCCCAAAGTGGTCAGTTTGGCTCCCACGCTGCACTCTTGCTGCTAGCTGGCTGTCGTGGTGACTACTCCGTTCGTCTTAACCGCTGCCTGAAACCTGCTCCTATTATAATTTGGAAAAATTGCAGTTCTTTATAGAAAAGATCTCTTATTGTCTTTCAATCATGTTCATAATAAAATCAAGGATATTTATCCTGTTTTCTTTCAAGGTGTTTTATATAAAAGAAAAAGATTATTGTTATCCTTTCATTGACTTGATACACTGTGATATGTTCAATGCAGAGGCTATTCCTGATTTATTAATGGTGTCTAAAAGCTTCACTGACTTAAAGACCATGAATCGAGAACATTTTGATATTTAATTCATTTTGCAATTTCTTGTCATTATGTTTGATGAATAAATTGTATTGTTATTCGACATGGAATCTTTTTTTGAAGTATATTTAATTTTTACTGAAATATATTTGATTAATCATGTATTTTGTTTAAAAAATATTTCATCAAAGCATTGAATTTAGAATATAATTTGATATTTATTAAATTTGGTTGAACTGTACAATGCTCATTAATAAGCAGAAGAACTTTCCAATTGATTTATCAATGAACTCCAATACTATATGCAATTTTGGCAGACTATACACTATACAGTATAGTCTGCAAACATTATTCTATTATTATTTTTCACTTTCAGCTCACCCTTAATTAAAATTATGAGACATGCACGTGATATTTCTATGATGTCTTACTTCGTTTATTCATTACGCTCCAGGAATATTGGTGATTATTTCGATCACTTTTGGCAGTAATTATTAATTTAAACTAATCGTCCCATATAAACTGTAAATAAAGTGAATATTTGATCACAATGTTTATGATATGATGAATTGTTCATTTTATACGAAATGATTGAAGAATTCAATTTCAATCGAATGTAATATATTTAAAAGACAATATTTTTCCATTGAAAACAAGTAATTATATAGTGTGATTTTTTTCTCATTCAGTACTCAATGCCCAAACATTACAACCTCTAACACCGTTTACACTACGCACAATACATCCTACCTTTACGTTATAGCGTAACTATATATCACATTTTCCTGCAAATCCATCCATCAGAGTCACCCAAATAGCTTGCTATCAAATTTACTCGTTCCCCTTGTATCTATTTTGCCAACAGAACTCTAAAAGAAATGGGGTTCTATTACCTCTGCTAATCGAGCTGCTATCTATTCCAGAACTGTTTCTTCGTTTATTTTTGGGGTTAAGAGAAATTGTTTATTCTACGAAATACCAAGCAGTATCAATTACTAAAAAAATTGACTCACATTTTTTCATGACACGAGAAACTATTTTCAAATATGTTCAATATGTTTGAAAATTTTCTAATCCATTCTATTATTCATTACACATTCAATAAAAAATATTATAAATAGAATGGGTCTCACAATGATGTACCTTTTAAATAATCATATCTCTAGCTTAAAGTAAGATATTTATATATTGTTTGTTTCATATTATAGAAATATTTGGTTATCATTCATATTCAATATTGGTGATGAAACCCGCTGCAAAAATTTTACATATTTTTTCACTTTGACTGTGTTTCGTCTATGAGCTGGCGTTCAGTCTGGCCGAAACTAAAAAGGCCTGAATTGGTTGTTATAAGCCATCTCTAATGTTGGAATTGTATATAAATATAGTATTTCTAAATAAAAATCTCTAGTCAAATATGCATCATAAAAGATTGACACAATGACACTTCCATTACGAGAAAGACCCACCCACATAGGAAACTTCTCCCCTTGAATGCCTGTATAAAAAAAAATATAAAAAAATATTTTCTTCGGATGGATTAAATGGGATTGAAATTTTGTATTAGAATTAAAAGTTCCATTCATTGAAACGACAGCAGCATCAGTGACTTCAAAACTCTTTCGCAGAACATATATTATTACGCTGTAATCCAATTGCAAAACGCTTATCTTCTTGCGCAGTCAGGGGAGAACAGTTGATGTTTTGTTAGTTTTATGTATGGATGAAAATTAAGACCTTTTATAAAATTATGTTGAATATTGTCTTAGTAAGACTGGTTTTGTTGCGTATTACAGTGAGTAAATTTTCTTATAATATGAAACAAACATAATAAAAATATCTCAGTTTGAACTAGAGATATGTGATTATCACAGAAAAGGGTGGATTTTTTAGAAACACTTTATGATTATTTGTTCTATGAATGGATTGTTATGAGCATGAAAAACTGCTATAGATTCACAAATTGAAGCTAAATTCTCAACGGCGTAATCACTGCCTCATTCTTACTGAAGAATTGGTTCAATGAAATCATCAACGGTTAGATTCTTCAACAGAATTGCCTGACTATTTATATTTCACGAGCAGTCAATTGATGGTAATTGTTACTCTGCATCGAATAAGACTGCAATAATGCCATAAATATCCATTGTAACCCTATATAAGTGAAACAGAGAATAGAAGATTGGAGATGTATGAAAATAATATTCTTACCATGTGATTGAAAAAAGTTTTGTATCATAATTTTAAAATATTTCATTGTTATTAGGGTCGAACTGAGTTATCCCTGCATACCCTTTATATAGGGTATCACTCCGCACCTCTTATATTTTTGAAATCAATTTTTTTTAGCCTAAATCTGATTGCACCATCATTTCAAGCATCTTCTTTTCTCCCGTAAACATCGTGACGCACCCATATCATATTAGTATTTTTAGAGCTAATTAAGTCGCAACGTATGCGGTACTTTCAAATCGATCTGAAAAAAGTTTGCGCCGGTTATATTCAAAACCTGCAAACACTCCAAAAACTCTAGAACCGGGATTTATAGATTCTTATTGTTTTCACATGTTAACAGAAAGAATGACAGTTGCGTTATGTCATATTTTCAACTTCTAAGTTTCAACAGTTTTCTCACCTCGTTGTTCCAGCTAATTTTCAATGTGCGTCATTAATAACCATACTTGTATGTAAAAAAATATAAAAATTATAAGTTTTTAGCTCTTAATAAAATCACAAATATTGAATAAGGTGTTATTTAATTATAATTTTGATTAACAATAAAAATACGATCGTAGTAGCTAAGATAATTGGTGTAGGGGTTTTGAGATATGGAGATGAAGTATTTAAGTGGGGGGAGAGGATATTGAATTAAATATTAATTAACAATAAATCTACAATTTTATTATATCACTTGATATGAGAAGTCAACTAGTTACGTACAATTAAGGAGTTAAATTTGTTGCAAATTCATTAAATATGTGTTTAAAAAGTAACAGACAATTAGATTGGGCATAGGGCATTTCGATAGGAAATCACAGACATTTAGATGGAGACAGGGGGACTAAAATTGGGTTAAGGATTAATAGATCGGGTAGAGTGGGAAATAAACAATGAAGAGGGGGTTTCAGACGCTAAGCGAGGGAGATTTCGATTAAAAGAGAAGGTGATTTAAATGGGTGGAGAGAGGGATTTAGATGGGAAGAGAGGAGGGATTAAATGATAGGAGAGGGATATTTAGATGGGTAAAGAAGGGGGTTTATATAGAGGTGAGAGGAGTATTAAAATGGGGTTGGAAAAGGGTTGCATACTCTCACTAAAAGTTCTGCACGAAATATTGCTAATAAGTATATCATTTATTCAGGTATTATTTCGAAACTGGTTAAGAACCAATCATGATCATTTAATCACAAGAAAAGTAGTTTCTCTTGTATATTTGGTTTTTGAGTAAATACAGAGTTTGTGGGATTTTGCAATGTGATACCCAAATTTGTTCATTTATAATTCCATTATTCAATCATAATTGAGTTTTCTGTTGGTTATCAATACAAAGTAGACATAGTTTTGTTTTGAATTATTCAATTGTCAGTGAATAACAGAAGGTGATTATTTGGAATTACTTTTACAAAGTTCATTTTATCTTTCTCATATTCCTTTAGTCAGCAAATGTATATTCACTCCAATTCATGTTATTAAAATTCAAGCCATATAACAAAATAAAATATACCTATGACTGCAATATTTTCTCTTGAAGTGTATATTCATGTTCTTATTCTTCATTCCAACTAATCTCAAAGTTAACGAGAATCTTGGCCCAGAATATATTGTCTCTGGAAATTGTGAGCTGAAGAAACTGAATATTCATGGTAGGGTTTGATACGCATCACTGATCAGTTCAACAAACTGCAATGGTTTGTTACGGGAGACTTTTCGAGCAAATATGGCCTGTGAAAGATACACAAGACTGTTCCGTTACCTACCCAAAGAAACACTTGTAATGCTACTTAATGACTCTATGCTAATTTGTTCATGTACAATACTTAAAAATATCTGTGTTATGACGACTGGTCGAAATTTAAGCTGGAATTGTATTTGTTTTCATTGATATACAGTAGAACTTTTCTATAGTGAACTCATGTGAAGTGAATGTAGACTGTAGAGTCCTGAGTATAAGAACTATCCCATATTGTGAACAGGTTTTCTTTAGTCTGCCATGACTGGCAATTAGTTTTAGATTAATTTTAATGAGTAATTTTATTGTTAGAATTCCTTGACAGTTTATAATAAATTTACTGCACAATTTTCCTGAACATTTTCCTGAAGATAAATAGTATTTCAATTGGTGTCGATTTTGCCGTGATTATTCAAACAAATAATTAAACACATTTTAATTCCATGAAATACACGTTAGGATATATCAGATCACTATTTCCTTTGATGATTTTAATGAAGTAACTCATTAGGCATTTGAATGATGTTATTTGATGATTTTGTATAATGGTTTATTCACTGAACCTGAGTTTGTTTTGACAATACAATAACAGTATGATTTTGACACTATCATTTGTTATTGTTTGAACAATAATAGAAAAGAACTCTTGTACTGTAAAGTATTGTGAATGATCAATATCTAATCGAACTATAAAATGATGAAATGTTATAAAGGTTAAATAAATTTTAATTTTCAAATAGACTCTAACATTGCAATAATTGAACACTTATTTAGATTCAAAGTACTCGGAAGCTGGGCGTAAACTTAGATCATGGTATATCACACAAAAGTTTCCAAAGGTCAGATTGGTTCAGGACCTTGGTAAATACCCATATCTCAAGTACTAATAGTGTCCGTGAACTGCAAAGCTCTTTAATATTTACAGAAGAACTTTTCTATAACTTCTCTATAGTGAATTTAGAGTCCTGAATAATAGAGCTGCACCGTATAATGAACAATTTTTCCTTACCGTTGCTATTTATGATGCTATTCAAATTGAAGCTACCCAGTTAAAATTTGGTGCAGTATAGCGGACGTTTTACTGTAGTTTACGGCAGTCTCAGTATTTCTAAGCAGCCCTCAGCAGATAATCTTTGTTTTCTACAAGTGTTTTCCTGCGAATTACGGAGTCCACGGCAGTATAAGGACGAGATAATCTGCGGAGGTTTGACGCGTTATTATCTGCCGAAAACTCTGGAGAACAGAGCATAGAAAATCTTCAGAGTTTATAGTCGATAATATAGGCGAAAATCTCCAGAGATTGAAGCACCATATTGCTCATGAATCATAATCCAACAAATTAATTTGAACAAAAATTCAACTTCTTTATCGATAGTTTAACTAATAATAATAAAAGCTTTATTTAATTAATTGGTGGATAGCCTTAATATGAAATATACATTTATTACTATTATTATTGGTCAGGTATTATTATATGGCATATATTACTCACTACTCAGCTATGGTTTGGCTCATTCAGTTTTATAAATAAATCTATTATTACCTAATATTTATTTAACCACGGATGTCATTGAGTAATTTTTTTAATGCACTTTTTTATTTCTCATTTGTCAGAGTGAACCATTAAAATATTTTAAAGTAACACTTATAGAAGATCAAAGCAATAGTGAAGTCTGACAATGTTGATATCGGGCTTTATCAGAATATCAGTATACAGTTTTTCTGTATCTTCTCACTGAATGAACTGACACAGCTCTCATCAGACTCACACATCGATGATGTAGGTGCCAATAGTAATTCCATGCGTACATGTAAGTGAGAATCGTTGTTACAGGAGACATTCTTAAATGATTACCATAAATATCAAAATGCTGATGCTTGATTATAGATAAAATGATTTATAAAGACAAATTATAAGCATCTAAACTACCATTGCATATCATGTTTTCTATTTAAAAGCTATTAGGTATTATTTACACTGATATAGGTTATCATTTGTTGAATTAAACTTTTGGCATGTGAGAATATATTAGATATATCATATATGGAATATATAGTGACATTCTTATAAACAAGCTGACATTGGCCTTAATTTAATAAGTTTACTCCAATATGTATATTGTATATGGTGCATACTGCAAAAAATAATTTGGATCATATAACAACGATTCACTATTATAAGGGAAATAATTGCAATAACTAACCAGTTAAAATTATATACTAATAATATTATAACATTAATCATGTATTGTTCTTCATCCGCGCCATTTAAATAGGTATATTGGAATACAAGAATATCTAATAACACGAAATCATTATTGAAAAAATCGGTCATTCTTGATAATTATTCAAAGATAAAATCATTTCCATGAAGAAATTATTAAAAACAGGGTTGCAAAACGAAATATATATAACAATTTTGTATAAAAAGCTATACGTTCTAAAGAAAAATATCGGATTTTTTTATTGACAACCATTGAACCTGCCGTTTTTTGAATAGTTTCTAGTTTAAAATAAGGTTCTGTGGTGATTTAATGTTATAAGTTAATAATTTATTAGTGAAAGTGAAATTGTGTATCTATCACGTGTATAATATTTAAGAGTTCAGTGGTTAATGTATCCTATTGAGAAAAAATTAGCTAGGCTATATATTATAGCCTAGCTAATTAGTACTTTTTTTGGGTTTATCGCTGGTTGAAATTCACTACCTACCTAGGTAGGTGCCTACTCATGACACCAGTTATCTACCTAACAATAAATGAATTTTCACCTACCTATGGGCTAGCTATGTATAACGTACTAGCACATAGGTATCAGGAAATGCACTGTAACTTGTACTCTAAATAGCTCATAGGCCTATGTCCCAGTTACTTACACCCACTGTGACTAGTGACTTAAGAGTTCCATAGGTTACAGACTTACAGCTAGTGACGGTGCTACATATCTATGTAGCTCTTTTACCCACAGGCGACTCAAATTATAGAGTACTACCGATGTCAGTTGAAGCAAATTAGTTGGATTCTATTTTAAATGGTCCACTCGTTCACACACTCTGATACATACCTTAGCCATGTTTCAAAGTGTGCACTGTGGACATAGTCGTCAGTAGCTATAGCCTATATTGATACGTATCTAAAAGGTACCATCTAAACCCACCGTACTTTCTATTAGGTAGATTGAAAGCCATATTTTAAAGCGTGGCAGGAAAGTCGCCAGTTTAGTGAGAAATTGGATCCAGGTCGCCACATTTAAGATAATTTAAAGGAGAAATTTTGTTTCCTAGTGAAGATTTTAAACTTAGAAACATCCCTATGCTTCAAGCCTGATGCATGTGTATCGCTTTAGACTATTTTAGGAGTGATTTCACTGATTTACTTGTTATTTACAGGTTTTCCAACTTATTTAACCCCTCAAAACTTTGAAAGATGATTAATGATACCTATATGTAGTGAATTTGATATATGTTGTTTCAAATTTATGACTGATGGTACTTGAATCTACAACCAGACTGTATTTGGTGAACAAAATTCCACTTAATTTTCCAAAAAGCTGAAAACAATTCACCAACATACATACCTATGATACCTTCCTATTTCATGATATTTGAATGAGCCACCAACATTTTTTTTTTTATTTAGCCACCAAAACTAAAAAAAATATAGTAACATAGGAGTAAATAGCTTAAATCCACAGACATTACTAAAATATTATTTTTGAATGGGAAAAATTCCACTGACAAGTGCAATTTACCATGAAATACAGTCTGGCCATTAAGGGAGTCATGGACATAAATATTTGCTCGAGTCTCTACTAGATATATTGAATTTTCTTAAATAGTTTTGAATTCTCTCCTACCTATACGAGCTACCCTATACCTATTTACCTTAATTATTTACTTTGATCATAAAAAGAGATCTCTGTATACAATTGTACCAGTTTAAGCCAATTAATTGACCCTCAGCCTTACATTTGTAAAGGTCAAAACTCAGATATGTCTAATTGGCTTAACATTTTGATTCAATTCCTATGTTCCCATGTTAATTTGGCCTGAAATTTTAAGAAATGAGCCAAAATTGACCTGTCTCAGAATATTTAAATTTTGGCTCGAAATTGGCTTACAATCTGCAAGTCTCTTGAACATGGCATGATGATGATTATTCAGATTATATAATGATGCATCTTGACAGTTTCAATACATTTAGGTACCTATTCTCATGTAAATTTTGGCATTAGCTACATTAGCTAGAAACCTTTCCTTGACGAAGGTCACTTTTCTTTGATGGAAGTCACTTTTCTTTGACGGAGGTCACTTTAATTCGACGGAGGTCACTTTAATTTGACGGAGTTCACTTTTCTTTGAAGGAGGTCACTTTTTTTTGACGGGGGTCACTTTTCGTTGACGGGGGTCACTTTTCTTTGACGGGGGTCACTTTTCTTTGACGGGGAGCACTTTTCTTTGACTGAGGTCCCTTTTCTTTGACGGAGATCACTTTTCTTTGACGGAGATCACTTTTCTTTGACGGAGATCACTTTTCTTTGACGGAGGTCACTTTCCTTTGATGGAGATCACTTTTCTTCGACGGAGGTCACTTTTCTTTGACGGAGGTCACTTTTCTTTGACGGAGGTCACTTTTCATTGACGGAGGTCACTTTTCATTGACGGAGGTCACTTTTCTTTGACGGAGGTCACTTTTCTTTGATGGTGGTCACTTTTCTTTGATGGTTGTCACTTTTCTTCCATGTTACAGACCAGTCTGCAAAACTTGCACAATCAGTCTTCAGATATTTAATTTTTGGAGCAATTTCTCTCCAAAGATTTTTAAATTTCTCTCCAAAATGGCAAGAAATCTCAAAATGGAGGGTAGAGAGGTAAAGTTGGGTAACTACGAAGTGTCGCTCTCCACGAAATGAAGCTTTTCCTCTACGGTAAAGTTAGGTGCATTCTTACCCAATTGTACTTCTAAACGAATCGGAAATATCTCAAACGGTGTACCTATGTGTGTTCTCACCCAACTACACCGCTCAAATAAAATCAGTATTCTATCGCGGTAAAGTAGTGTGTGTCGTTCCACAACTTCACCTCTCACTGATTCAGTCAATGATATTTGGGTAAAGTTGTGTGTGTAGTTACCCAACTTGTCCTCTCAATAATCTACAGTCTCCTGGGCAGGCGGGAGGGGTGGGGGGGGGGGGGTATCTATCTATCCATCGATTAGGAGGTGAAGTTGGTTATGTAAATGGATACCCAACTATTCTGGAATCGTACATATATTTAAAAAAATTACAGTCATTAGTTACGTAATGAGCATTAGCAATAATTCAATTAACATTATAAGCTGGTACCTAATACCTTATTGCTTATCATGAAATAATTAAAAAGCACGAACACAAAACAATTACTACCTTTTGTTACTCATTCATGAATAACAAAATACAAACACTATTATTTCTCATTTATATTTATATCAAACTATAATTATTTTTAATAAAATATCATCGTAATATTCAATAGTTTACCTACCTACTGTTAGTGCAGCAATAATACTATTTTGATATATTTACTGAAACTTATAGGTTCTGGATGTATTCAACTATTTATAGATACTAATTAAGCAACCAATAATTTATCGATTACTTTTCAGTAGGTATATATATCTTCAATCTACCTGTGTTGCATTTACTGATAATTTAGAAATGAATTAGGTAAGATAAAAATAATATAAATATAATGAATAAGTTAAGTAATTAAAATATGTTTAGTGCATAGTGACAATGACACTAGTCATCTTTTGATGGATTGAAATATTGATTATTCTAAACCTAGGTATCTGAGAAAACTAGGTTTTAAAATTTCAGTAATGTAATGCAAAGAAAAAGTGATTAAAAATAAATGGTAATGTTAGCATAATAAATATCCAATAATTAATAAAAATACTGCAATATTATAATGTTACTTACGTATCAAATAATAGTGGGTATTTATTATTTATTAATAATATAAATACGCTCATAAGACAAATATAAGGGAGGGGAAGGGGTTGACAATATACAAGGGAAAAGGTAGTGAATGATAGGTACACTGAGAATACAAATCTACAATCAAAGTATGTACTAATATTTCTTTGTTAACTGCTAATTTATTTAATTTATTTATAACAAAATAGTATATAACAAATGCAATTCGTGTCTAGTTTTGATTCAGTTGAAGGCGTTAGCACATGTACGTACGAATGTTCTTGTACAGTCACTTTCACTGACGATTTTATCGCACGTTATACTCATGATTAAAATAATAGGTATTATAATTATTAGTGTTGCATCCAGCTATGGTTAAATATTAGGTTATAATTAGAAAATATATTCAAGTTCTAAATTATTTTCAACTATGGAAGTTTATAATCTTTACATTTTTGAATGAGCTAGGTTGATGTGCAATGTTTTTTTTTATTCTATTATTAGGTTCAGGTAAAGTAATAAGCTTCATAGTTAGCTAGGTACATATGTAAGAAATTGTATTTCTTTCAATTTTGCGTGTAGGATATAATTTTCGAGGTTTAGTAATATTAGTATTACCTAGGTTACAGTTTGTCAGATGGTATTCATTTTTTGCAATAAAAACTAACTTTTTCTTGACAATGAAATAATAATTATTTATCTTTAAACCTTGATCACACAAAAGCTATACACTGAAAAATTAAATTATATTTCTTCAATAGTACTTGTATCCTCATTATTACCTTAATATATTCATCATTCCATTACTCCACTACTCTCATTTTAACGATACATTTAACTTGTATGTATGCAAGTGACACATTAGTGCCACTTTTTCACGTCAATTTCATAAGCTTCAAAATACATTCAAATTTGAATAGGTACTACCTACATGAATGAATCTTTCATAAAAAAAGGGAGTTTATAAAACTTATTCTGATATATATACTGTACCATACGTCATTATCAAATATGTCTACTAATTCATGGTTATCTGGGGTAAGTTACGAAATAATGGACAGTTCCACATTTTCAGACAAAGGAGAAAAAATAAACATTCCAATAAAATATATTATATACTCTTTATTTTAATAGGTATTAGTGATAATTATCAGGATACCAATTATATATATGACCGAAAATGTGGAACTGACCGATAATTCGTAACTTAACTCACTACCTATGTCAATTTATTAACTATTTTACAGCTGAGCACTGATAGCGCAACGCAATACAAAATACTTAATTCAGTTAGCTACCTAGACCAATGTTTGAATATTATAATATCACTTAATAACTAATTGACGAAGAATACATTCCTATTGGTTTAAATATTTGAATTGAAGATTTTTGTACTGATGGAAATTATTTATTTATATTATATTTATATTTATATTATGTATACTTAGGAACCAATAGATTAAAGAATATTTGCAATTACTATTTACGAAATAATACGGTCAGGAAATTTGAAGTTGATAATATATATATGTACTAATCTAGTTTGGGTTACTATTCATTAGTCCGACGCACCATTAGTTCGACACCTCATTAGTCCGACTACTACTTAGTCCGACGCGACATTAGTCCGACACTTTTGCAGATTCTCTCTGATTTAACAACAAATATATGTACATAGGGGGGCGTGCCACAACCCCCCCCCCCCAATACCCCTGCCAGGTCATTAAATAATCATTTAGTGTGCAGTACAACAAACTAGCGGATTCAACAAACTACATTAAATGATGAAATACAATGAATCATTGCATCTTACAAATTCATATTAAAAATAAAGTCAACTTATAAAGGATTAAAGGAATGTAAAGTTTAAAAAGACGACAGCAAATATTATTTTATTATTTGGATTATTTTTTAATTGAGTATATCTATTTAACAATCATTTTTATTTTAATAAAAAAGAAGAGAAATAACACAGAAAGTTGTGACTGTCACAACTTGTGAGTGCGCTAACTTTTACATACCTAATTTAACTAGTGTATCTTGAAACTAACTCATGATTAACCAACTAGTGTATCTAACAATCCAATTTGATTTGTAATAACTCAACAAGTGTATCTTGATACCTAACCTTAGGTACTCAGTTCATGACTGTCAAACTATGGCTGTAGGTCGTAAGCCCCCTAGGTCAAGAGCCCCCTGCCAGGTTAAAACAATCATGAAATGTGCAGTACAACAAACTAGCCGATACAACAAACTACATTAGCAACTCTCAGTTATTTCTATCTAAGTTGTAATTTGTTGTAATTTGGATTATGGATTTTTTAAATTTTTACATGTTTACCATTTTTTCAAACTACTTGCAGTTTAAGAGGACAGTGCTTGAGTTAAACTCTTCAACTACACTTCTTAGGTAAACTCATAGGGTTACTATTCATGGGTGTAGGTCATAAGCCCCCCCGGTCAAGAGCCCCCCCGGTCATGAGCCCCCCCGGTCAAGAGCCCCCCCGGTCATCAGCCCCTCTAGGTCATAAGCCCCCCCCCCTGTCATGAGCCCCCCCGATCACGAGCCCCCCTGTTTTTAAATCCTTATTGACACTTTTGTAGTTCACTACTGATTAGACATAAAGTATATGTATATCGGGGGGCGTGCCGCCCCCCGAAACCCCCTACCAGATCATTAAAAAATCATGAAGTGTGCAGTACAACAAACTATCGGATACAACAAACTACATCAAACAACATTAGCAACTCTCAGTTATTTCTATCTAAGTAGTTCTTCATTTGTTTAACTAGGTAAATAAGGATTAAAAAAACAGAAAGGGGGGGCTCGTGACCGGGGGGGCTCATGACCGGGGGGGCTCTTGACCGGGGAGGCTCTTGACCGGGGGGCTCTTGACCGTACCCCACTATTCATTGGCCCTACAACACCATTAGTTTGACGCCCCACTAGTCCAACATCAGTCCGACACTTCTGCAATTTATTACTGCTTAACATCAAATATATGTATATGCTGGGGCGTGACAGGTCATTAAATAATCATGAAGTGTGTAGTACAACAAACTAGCGGATACAACAAACAACATTTTATGATGAAATACAACGAATGATTGCATCATACAAATATATTAGAAACAAAGTAAACTAAGAAAGGAATATAAAATTTTCAAAATGAAAGAAAAAAATTATTATTAGGATTATTTATTAATGGAGCATATCTATTTAAAAAATAATTTTATTTTAATGAAAAAGTAAAACGAGAAATAACACAGAAAACTGTAACACCTCTTCATTTTCCTCTTCCATACGTGAGTGCAGCCATCGATGCTTGTGACATTTTTCGTCACATTCCTTGGATAGTGATTGCATTCACGGAGTAGCTTTAAGTTAAACTATTTCATATATAACTTGAATTACTTCTTTTCTAACTTTTTAAATATAACTTGACTTCTTTTAAATTAATTTTAAAATGTTTTAAATTTAAGTTAAAAAGGTGTTGTACCTACCTAACTACCTAGAAAAGTATCACTTCCGGTCCCAACTACCAGTACGACAGTACCTACAGCCAGTCATCAATGATAGTTAATTTAGTGTTTATTTTACGATGAAAGTTATTTTTCCCACCTACCTAATCAAAAATATGTTCAAATAACAATAAATATATAGCCTAACTAAAATGTGTCCCTAAAGAATAATATGATAATAAAATAATGTTACAAATTATTGTAACAATCAGTAAAATCTAACCAACTGGATCCTGGATAATGACAAACACCTATAAAAATTCAAGCAATTTGATTGAAACCTTTTTGAGTTATGCGAGAACCTAGCATGACTACAAATAAATAAATACTGCCTAAAGTGTAACCTTCTGCAATCTGCGAAGGTGATAAGATAAGTTAAAATCAGAACCTAGTAATAAAATAATTCATTTTATGATGCATTATAAGTTCAATAACTGTATGTGAGTAGAAAAAGGGTTTCAAAAATTCAGTAACGTTTTTTTACATAAGTACGTTTTCTCTACAGTTCCATTGCATTACTCAGGAAGGTACTTTGTGATTTAGGGGGGAGAGGTACATGGCGAGGAGAGGTGTAACTTATTATCGGGGGTGGGGGGAGAAAAGAACGAGTGGTTAATTACACAGAGAGATTTTATAATGTGTAAAGTTAATGTATGCTAATTTATAAGCTGATATTTTATATACAACATATACAAATACATTTGTTCTCACATATGATTTAATTTCAGTGTTTTAATCATTGGTCATTCATGTGAAGTGGACAGTGGTGGACTGTTTAATTTTGTTAACACGCGAAAATACAGTGACTTCCACTGGCTGCCTGACTTATGTCACTGGTTGTACAACTGTCAATCATCTGTCAATCATCTGAGACACTACTTACTTAGGTATCACCAATAGACTGAAGGGAAATGATTAAATTATTTATTTGTTTATTTATAGGGCCTAGTAACAAATATATAAACTATACATAAATTGATAATTATATTGCAGTGAATGATTTATATCATTTACAGGTATAGAGAAATATGCCATCCTGTATAAACAGTATGATGATCATTATTTGCCGTACATGTTAACTGTGACTGATTCAGTGTTGTGAAGTAAACTTAAATGTACATGATATATTGCAAACAAGGTAATTATTATTAGGGAAGAAATAAGTATTTCATTAATGAGATTATTGGAGGATAGCACACATCCCGCCACTACTAACCATAGCGCTACTCTCCCCTGTCCCCCTTAGCCCCCTCCCTTACGACCCCACCCTCCTATTATTATGTCACTCTAGGCACCAAATAGTGTGAGTGAAGTAAAGCACTCATTGCTCAATCACAAATATTTTCTCTCTCTTTTACTTGAGAGTAAGAGAGAACTAATGGATAAGTATAATATTTAAAATATCCTATGATATGTACTATATACCTAGTATTATTTAATTTAATTTATAAGTTACAAAGAAGATAAGATCTTTGTAACTTATAAGTTACAACAATATTTCACTATTATCATAGTAATGAAATCTTCAACAAAATAATTACATTATTTATAGTAATATAACCGAAAACATAAAGCATTTCCTAGTTTAGTACTAACTACCTTGATATGTTGTAGAAAATTCACTTTCCGAGAACTACGGGTATCCGAACATTGTTATGTTTCCTATCAGTTTTAACTAAAAGACTGTATGTTGCTAGGTACCACGTTACTAAACAACCAAGTAAATCATACCTATCTATAGGGTAAGTTCCGAGTTATCGAACGGTTCTAGTTTTACGACCAAGTAAAAAAGGTTAATATGAGTATAGAATAATAATTATAAGATATTTTTACGTGCTCGAAAATGAAACTGTTCGATAACTTGGAACTTACCCTAATAAGTCTGCTATCCAAATTGTACATAACTAATCAATATTTATTTAAATTTAATAACAAATACCTCAATCGAATGATTAAACTAGGTAGTATGAACCATATTATATGTAAAATTACCATTAGGTATAAAATTTACTCAATATATCACAAATCGTCATTCAAATAACAGTCACAATAATACATCTTTTTATCCAGAATTTGATTTTATATATTCCAATAATATTTTTTTAACAACGACCATAGTTGTGAAAATGCATGATTATTTTAGATTCTAGAATAATCATATCCAATAATAATTATATGTTAGTTCAACATTAGAACATAATTTGGTTATAACAATAAAGAGATCTATCAGTTGTCATGTTATAGCTTTTCTTTGCAGTTCTAGGCTCATCAATTTGTTAAACATTTCGGTAGGTAGCTAAAAACTACTGATAAAGATGGAGGGAGGGGGTGAAATGATGGGGCGGTGCGTGTGAACGTATAATAATACTATATAGTAAATAGGGATATACAGATTTGGGGAAAATAATTTGGCGGTAAATGATTACAGAGAGAAAAAATAATGTTTTTAACTTTGTACTTCTATTTCTTTATAAACTGTTATTTTATTTACAAATTTATACAATACATTCATGTTAACATCTAATGTAATTCATTGTATTAGTTTCTGGTCATTCAAAGCTTGAATGTTTGTAAATAGGTTTGTTCTCATACAGTCACTTGGAGTGAACTTGCGTTTAGTAAACCACTGTCTATCTGACTCTATCATATTCAAGATTTAAAACACTGACTGACTATCAAAATAAAATGTATATTTTATGACTTAGTTTACTCGTGATTATGAAGAAATTAATGATCTGTTTAATTTTAAATTATACCGATAGCGCTTTAAATTATGTAACATTATTATACCTAATGAAGTTCAAATTATTTTCGGTCATTGAGGTATATAAAAGAAACACAGTTTGAATGTAGTTGAGTAGTTAATTACTCGACAGTTATATATCTCTATGTTATTATTCGTTTTTATTTTTCAAATAAAATAAAAAATATGATTAAATAGGTTTACTCAATTAATAACTAATCTAAATATTAAAATAATTTTTAATTTCTTTCATTTTTTAAATTTAATATCACTCTTTCATATTACTTTAGTTCTATATATATTTATTATTTATTTATTCCCTCATTGTATTTCATCATTTAATGTAGTTTGTTGTATCTGTAGTTTGTTGTACGGCACACTTCATGATTGTTTAATGACTTGGCAGGGGGGTTCGGTTGGGGGGTGGCACGTGCCCCGATATTTATGTTAAATCAGTAATAAATTACTAAAGTGTCGGACTATTGGGGCGTCGGACTAGTGAATAGTAACCCCTAGCAACATTAGTTTGTTAATTACTAAATAGGTACATAGATACTATAGTCAGGTAGTAGTAAACCAGGGATCTACAACACTAATTGGGTTATAATTGACTACCAAGAAATATTAGTTGGTTAATTAGGCTTCAGTTAATTACTAAAGAAGATTGAACAAAACTGGTATCGTAATATTACTAAGATATCGAACATTCTAACTAACGTTTGGAATTAACCTCATTTGTTTTCTTTTCCTTTTTAATGTAAAAATATCGTCTTTAAAGGGAGTGTCTCACTATTTTAACTTTTACACCCCCCCCCCCCACAAAAAAACGTGAAATTTAAACTTTATTAAAATCCCTATTTCTCTCTCATTATTTGACCATGGTGTTCGTTTTTATTTTGTTCAGGTTTTTTTACTCTACAATTGCATAGTCTGTTTCATCAAACTGGCATTCTCAAAAATAATGATAATGAAGTTAAAAAAAAAACATTTTTTAAAATGTGGTTACATTTTCCAATAGACTTTTTTGCACGTTGTGGAATAACATTTCATCTGACCGTAATTTCACGGGAACTAAGAAGAGGGTAATAATAAATTAATAATTTTCTTATATTGATAACCATTTTAAGAGAAAGCAAGAGTATATATATTTCAATTTATTTTCCAAATCCTTATTCTTTAATTTGCTTAATTTCAAATTCAAATATTTCTTTTTGGTATTATTTGTATTTGTAGTTAATATACTAATTTTTCTGTCAATTAATATCTATTTGTGCGATATATTTTAATCAGATGAAATTTAAGCAAATTTGAGATAAATTAATTTAAAAATACCCCCTTCCTAGTTCACGTCCCTATTTCATTCAGGGACGTGAACTACGAAGGGGTATTTTGTATGTATTTATGTTAATAAATTTTATGTAATTGATTTTAATGTAAATAAACTTTACGTATAGTGCATGAAAGATATAGATAGACAAATTAAAATGGAGGATTTTGGAGATTATTATGGTGGACAATGATATATTATTATGGTGGACAATGATATATTATTATGGTGGACAATGATATATTATTATGGTGGGCAATGATATATTATTATGGTGGGCAATGATAGATTATTATGGTTGGCAATGAAACATTTTTAGGATGTGCAATGAATGTAAGATTATGGTTGGCAATGGAAGATTATGGTGGGCAATGGAAGATTATGTGGGCAATGGAAGATTATGGTTGGCAAAGAAAGATTATGGAGGGCAATGAAAGATTATGGAGGGCAAAGAAAGATTATGGTGGGCAATGAAACATTATGGTGGGCAATGAAAGATCATGGTGGCAATGAAAGATTATAGTGGACTGTCGTGGAATAATATTCCACGTTAAGTTTTATCGAATTTTACTGGTTATATTTTATTAAAGTGTATTTTAGTATCGACTTTTAGGATATCTGTTTTTATGTATGGATGGCAACACTGCGGCAACACTATCCTCGTGAGCCGGCGTTTTCTTAAAATCAGTTAGCCATTTTACTTCAACGTGATAAGCTAGTTTTAATGTGTATACTGTGTTTATTTTGAGGATTTATTTATTCAGTGTTTTCATTTTGATAGTATTATTTGGCCGCCATGAGTAGGGTTACATATAAATATGTTTGGCGTCTCTCTCTGATTGATTAGATTGTTTATTTGAATCGCCTTGGTATTGATATCATTTGTTGGTGTCCTGTCTAGTTATTACAGTGAGTAGGTGACACTTGTAGTGTGATTATCTGTGTGATGGGAGACAAATAAATAATTCAGGAAATATTGATCTTTGCACAGTGGCTAATTATTTTGATAGGCTTTCTAGTTCATTATTCAGCAATGCAGCTGAATTTTAGTATGTGCGTAAAGATTAGAATTCGGATCTAGATTTTAAATTTTCTATATTTCGGGCAAGTTTTTAATGCATATGCTACCTGTTTTAAAATGATTTCTTTTAATTCCATAATGTCATATATGGCAGGCAGTCATGGGTAGTAAATTTACATGCAATTCTATTTTTATATGTTCAATTTAGGTAGGTATTTTTAGCTTTCCATTTATTTTGTATTTTCAGAAAAGGTAGTAGGTTCCATCCTAAACCCGCAGTGGTTAGGCTATTAATGATTGCTGTGATAATTATAGGCCCGCAGTGGTCATAGTGATAAATTGCTATCTGGTTTGGCAAAGGTCTCTTGTACTATATCCCATTCTCCCAGACACTCCCACAGTCCGTAAGTTTATAGATTTCATGGGATGGTTTTAATTGAGAATTTTCATAGGATGGTTTTATTGAGAATATTAAAGAATTGTTTTATTGTGAATTTTAATGTAGTTATTTAGGACTTTTAATTTATTTTAGCTTGTATTCACAGGCACGTTGTAACTCCACTCGAACGAATAGAAATTTAAGCAGCCAGTCTTTCATTCCTTTCCTCGAGTGACAGTGCGGACTTGGAGTGCAGTCTTGGTGGAGAAGTACGGTCTTGGAGACCGGCCTTGGTGGAACAGTCACTGATCTTTACAAAATGGGAAAGCCATCCCTTAAAGTTTTGGAAGCCGAGGAGGACAGAGATAGAGACAGTTTGATACGGATTCTGTCTAATATGGACCACTCTGTAGAAACTGTCCAAGAGATAAAAGCTGAGATCTCTAAAATAAAAACTTCATGCAAGAAATTTGAAATCAGCAACAAAGCACTAGCAGAGTGGTACCTGAGCAATGGAAGTTACAACAGAGAGAAGGAGGTGAGATCAAACAGAATCCAATTGATCTACGTAGAGAGTAGAGCCGCAGTTCGTGCTCTCAACAAGAAACTGCATGAGTTGTGTGTGGAAGTTGAGTCGACCATTGGCAATGGTAGTCAGGCCCCTGGGTCATGTGGATTCCCATCAAATGATCTGCTAGAGGACTCTACTGAGAAGGAGGATGCTCATGCCAGTCAGTTGCATATGCATGCCTCAGAGAAGACTGCCTCAGAAAAGACTGACAATTACTCTCTTGCATGTCTGCCAGTGCCTCCTGTTGACTCGACAGTGAACCCTGTAGTACCTAGTTTCGCTCTCGTTTCAAGAAGAATAGAAGAAGCTCATATCGAGGAGCCTCCAAAAACAAAAAATGAGGGTGCAATTGCTTTGCCTCCTGTCAGCCATAATGATAACCTGGTGGGTGCGAGATTTGGACGGATGTCCATTCCTAGTCATGAGAAGACTTGTTTCTCTAATGGTGCCGTCCCTAAAATAAGGAAACGGCCATTAACTTCAATCCTCCGTGAAACCCCGCAAGTGGAAAATGTTGTGGAGAGATGGATTGAGGATTCTGATGATTATCTTAATCCCAGCAAGCGTGTGGAGGAGCCAACTGAAGCTAAAAAGGAGACTGTTGTTTCGGCTCCAAAATTGATACAGAGGCCTGAGTTAGTGAATTACTCTGGTCGCCAGAGATTAGATGGTTCAAATCGAAGGCACCTCAAGCACGAACTACTGAGAGGACTTGGGGATCCTTTTGACGGTGACCCCCTCAAGTTTTGGTGCTGGAAGACTCAAATTACTCGTAAACTGGAAGAGTCAGAGGCCGACCCGCAAGAGTCTATGTACGTTCTTCAAGCTAACACAAAAAACCGTCCCAGGTCCTTGGTGACGAGTCGAATTCAGTCAGGGGCTTTGGATCCAGATTCGGCCTTGAGAGATCTCTGGGAAACTCTTGAGGAGAGGTACGGATCAAGCGAGAGAGTGTCTAACTGTATCATTGAAAAAGTACGAGAGTTCCCCAATCTGAAAACTTGTAGGAACTCTTTTCAGCTAGAAGATCTCCTGGAACTTTGTCACTTAGTTCTCAGCAGTATGAGGCAGTGTCCGGATCTATATGCGTTTGATCTACCAAGTGGAACACAGGTAATCCTTGACAAGTTACCAGATAAGTTTCGCAGCAGGTGGCAAACAAAGTGTTTCACCCACAGAGAAGAGCATGGAGCTCTCCCAAAATTCCGAGAATTTGTGAAGTTCTTAGGAAACTATGTTTCCGAGCTGAACATGCCAGGGTTCACACAGGAAAACGTTAGAGTTGCCACTCGTCATGTGAAAGTTCTGGCTTCGAAGTCGGATGAAACTAAGGAGTGCATTCTTCATAAGGTCGATGGCCATACACTGGAGAATTGCAGCAAGTTTGGCAGTATGTCCTATCTAGATAAAAGACAGTTTATGAGAGACAACATGCTCTGCTACAAGTGCCTACAACCCAACCATCAAGCGAGAGATTGCAAGGTTGATGTGTCCTGTGAGAGATGTCAAAGGGGGCACCCTACAATCCTGCACAGGGGAAATTCAGATAAGTTCCATAATTTCAAGTCCAATCCTAACTTCCTTGCAGTCCCTAATCAAAGATCCAATACTAGAGATTTCAATCGATCAAATGAAGGGCCACAAGCCAAAGTCTCTTAACCGCAAAAATCGGGTTGCTCAAGGTAAAGTCTCTTAAGCGCTTAGCACCAGTGAAAACGGTTACAATCTTGATGTGCTAAGCGCTTAACACTCACGTAAAACGGTTGAAGTTAGCGGCAAACAAGAGTCTCTTAACCGCATCTCATTGCATAGAAAACGAAGCGCAGGCATAGAAAACGAAGTATATATATAGCTAATTATTGCAATGTTATTTATGGGAGTGTATATATACAATAATTATGGATAATGAATTATAATAACTATTCATGTAATAAAAAAGTATAGGTTTAGTCCGGAAAGAATGATTCATTCGATGAAAAGTACGTAATTTGAATCAGGAATATCAATAAACCATTAGGTATAAAAAATAATATTTTCATTAATTTTAAAACTACCTATGTATTTATTGATAAACTCATTCATTTCTCTTGAAATATATTTGGAGTAGATACAGCTTATGCTGTGAATCTGAATATAGTATAAAACACTTAGCCGAACTATTTCTCAAACAATTAAATCTGTTTGAAGATACTGGAATCTACAAACAGTTTTTATAAAGGGTTTGAAACTGTATACCAATCATTACGCTTAGCTTTTGTTTCTCAACCCTTTATTACCGCCTAATTCGGCACGAATTTCAAGACCATTCTATTGTGCTTTAGATCTGTTACACTGTAGAGATTTGAAATTAGAAATACCTATACCTAGTTTAAATTGTAAATCTAGGTCCAAAAACTCATTATTAACATTGAGAATCCGCTCGAAATATGTTTGTATAACAAAACCTCTTCATCAGGTAAGTCGTCACTCGTCTCTTGATATTTTGAGTTTGAAAATGTACCTGGGCTAAGCCAATCTACCTAATTAGGTAGCAAGATTGGTAGTTTAATTTGTTTTATATCCTGAAGTACCACTTAGCTATGGCTTATAAGCTAAAATTACAAAATAGTAGGAAGGTATAGGTAGCTATTACCTAGGTATGTCATGTTTCAGAGGCTGGAAAATTGTAGGTAGCTACCTAAGCCAATTTTAGAGCCAAAAAATTTCACAAAAATTCCGAGCTAAGCCAATTTACCTAGCTTATTTTGTAGATTTCAAGCCAAAATTAACATAGGAACATAAGAAATAATTTAAAATTTTATGCCAATTAGGTACCTAGGTATACCTACTTATCTGAGTAGGTATTGACCTTTTGAAATCTAAGACAATAATATAGTTGGCTTTAACTGACATACCTAGCCTACGTACTCTAAAACATGGCTAGTACCTATGTACTATGTAGGTTAGGCTACCTGCCTCTCTGAGCTCTCTAGACAGACTAGACTGAGTAGACTCTAGTTAAGTTGAGAGATACTAGTTCAGTAGGACCCAGTTACCAGTCTGTTACCATGTTTCAGAGGCTGGAAAATTGTAAGCCAATTTTTGAGCCAAAATTTAATAAAAAATATGAACCAAGCCAATTTGGTTCATTTTTTGAAGATTTCAAGCCAAAATTAACATGGGATAAAAGGAATTAATTCAAAATTTAAAGCCAATTAGACATATCTGAGATTTGACCATTTCAAATATAAGCTAATTAATTGGCTTTAACTGACATGCTCTTATACATGGAGTCTGTATTTCATGGTAAATTCCTCTGACATATCGGTGGAAGTTTTCTAGCAAAGTTGGTGGATTTTTAGCTATTTATTCCTATATTATCATTAATTTTCGGTGGAAAAATGTGTAAAATCACTAAAATGTTGGTGGATCAGCCAAATTACTGGAAATTTATGGTGGATTTTTTCAGCTTTTTCAAAAAGTCAGTGGAAATTGTGGACCAAATACATACTAGCCGGGCCAGTTAATAAACTTTTATATAAACCCCAGCCCCAGGTACTAACTACCTTGTGGCTCACTGACTAGTAGCTACCTATTAAAACTTATGTCTGTCCATGATAATATTTCAAAAGATAAAAATCAGATACCTATTCCTAATTGGCTTAAAATTATGAATTAATTCCTATGTTCCAACTTCCAATGTTAATTTTTGGCTTTAAATCTTCAAAAAAAGAAAAATGAGCCAAATTGGCTTACAATTTACCAGCCTCTGAAATATGGATGATTTGGATGTCCATTCTTGCTATTTTATTTGTGGGTTAATGACAATTATTTTGAGCAAATTAAGAACTTCAGGCCTTCATTGCAAATGTAGATATCAATCTGTATTTGGTGCACAAAATTCCACTGACTTTTTCTGAAAGTTGAAAAAATACACCAACAATTTCCAAAAATTAGGCTGATTTTCTACTAAAAAGTGAAGATTAATGGTTACATAGTTAGGAATACAGAGCAGCAAGAGCTAGAAATCCACCAACTTACCTAGAATTTTATTTTCAAAGAGGGCAAAATTCCACCGACATGTCGGCAGAATTTACCATAAAATGCAGTCTGGTTCAGGCAGTAGGGACATATCTCCTAGTTATTCTTGCCTCTGGGTAGTCCTACAATTAGTACGATCATACAATGTTTTTTAGGATAGAATTTATGACAATTTGAGCCTAGCTCAGGCTAGCTTAAGACCATAGTAAAATAGTATATCTCTTTGTTTAATAAACTCTCCATTTGTCTCTCCATTTCTCTTCAAAAATCACCAAATTTCTCTCCAAAATGACCAAATTATCATTAAATCTCCCCAAAATAACATTTTAAATGTAGTGTAGCATAAGAGAAAATTAGATATTTCTCTCCATTTGCAATTGAAGGGCTCAAAATATCTAAGTCTGGCACAAACTCGCCATTAAAATGGCGAGTTTGGACATGCTTTATTACCTGGAGGCTGGAGTCTTAAATCTTGAAGGGACAAGTAGGTAGAGAGTTTATGAGAATTACTATTTTACCTGGAGCTGCAGTTAGTGGAGTAGGTAGGACCTAGTATGAGTGTATGAGTAACCAGTCTGTAAAGTGTGGTAAATCTGTCTCAAAGATTTTCAAATCTGTCTTCAAAATGACCAGACTTTTGCAAAATGTCTCCAATAATAACACAAATACATGTAAACATTGGAATTGATTAGGAAAATTAATTATTTTCCCTCAAAATTTGTCTCCAAAGGTCTTCGGGGATATGAATGCGCTTTGCAGACTGGATGACTCAGGATGAGTAGTATCCAATTATCTGTTTCTTGTTTCATTATTAAATATTCATAGTGAAGCTAAATTATATAGGTAGGTTTCTAGGCACTATCTGTAATTTTGTAAAAACAACTTGGTATTATAAATTTAATTTATGTACCTAATACAGCTAATATCAATATCTAAGCAGAGTTAAGGCTGTTATTTATAACTCAAAAATTTCAGATATCCTAGCCCATTCTGCATAATGTAGCTTCTTTCAGTGACTTCAGGGTCTCCTGACTTTCAGATATTTTAATTTGATGTGAAGTTGAGCTCATGCTATTAAGCTCAGCTTATCAGCAGATTCCCAGTCAGTTAGCAGAAAATGGGACATTTTTAAAATTTTCTGAAATTCTGTGTGAACAATCTCTAATTTTCTACTATATTTACATGTAGTTTACTGAGAACAGAAGCCTAAATAGAGGATTTATTTTTGAACACTTTATAGTTCTCTAATGGCCTGTCTTGGCAGATTCCCAGACTGTACGAACTGGTAAACTGTTCTCCAAGAAATCTTTACCTCTTATTTTGCTATTTGTTCTCGACTTAATAATGTAAAATAGTAAAAATACATGTAGCTAAATATAATTAGTATAGGGGGATATGATTATTAATTCATATTAAGGATTGTTGTCACAGGAAATGTTGAGAATGTCCTATATTTTGCAGACTGAGATGTGGGCAGAATCTATCAACTTATTACCATAATATCTTGGTCTTTTCTCCAGCCTTTGAAGAATAGTTAAGACTGATGGGCATTAGCTAAAATTGATTACTTACTACATAGACCAAGAGTATGATAGCATGGGAATTTTTTAACATTTTCTGTACTTACAATGTTTAATTTTCTTATTTTTACATGTATTTTACAATTTACTGAGAACAGAAAGCAAACTAGAGGATTTCTTGAACACTTTACCAGTTCTTGCAGTGTAGCCAAAGGATACTAGTTATTATTTACTTTAAGTTTTAACCTAGCTACTTACCTAGTCACTTTTTTGTTTCTTTCACAGTTAAATATAGTTTTTCCCCTTTGAAAATAATATTCCAGCAACGTCGGTGGATTTCTAGCTATTAATTCTTATGCTTACTATTAATGCTTATGTTTATCATTAATTAATGTTTACTATTAATTAAATTGGAAATAAGCTATTGGATTTTTTTTAGCTTTTTGAAAATGCAAGTGGGTTCTTGTGCACCAATTACATACTGGGTTATGTCCAAAAGTTTGTTGTTATATTGATAATTCAACATTTAATTTCAAATATTTATTTGTGCTAAAATTTGAACTAATTCTTCTAAGCAAATATTGCTATAAATAATAGTCTGAAAACCACTATCAAAAATTATTTAGACCAACAAATTAATTTTACAAACTAAATACTCTTTATTATGAAGTTTCCATTAATTTAATTTTATTAAAATATTAAGCTTAGAGTAGCTACACCCTAAAATAAAAATACTTAAGTACAAAAAATAAAACCAACCTAATTGGGAGAATTAACACTCCAAACTATTGATTATTGACTGTTATTTGTTTGTATTAGGTAAATTATTATTTTAATTGTAAAATCTAGATTACAGTGATTAGTTTAATAATGATATTCTTTGTTAAGTAGAACATACCTAAGTAGTATGTTGTTGAAGTATTGGCTACTAGAAAATAATCTATGGTGCTGTTTGTCAGTGTCTTGCAAAAAGTTCAAAATACAATAAAATATGACTGGTAATAACTACCAGCCTAACAGTGCTCACACCACTGCATAACAGCTTACTTAGGCAAATAGGCAGTATTTGCTCCACTGATGGAAATATTTAAATTGGGAATGGAATGTTGAGGCCCACTTTTGAAAATTAGGATTTTACTGATGAATTGATTACCTAACTCCGAAGTTTTGCAGATTTCAAATATTAAGATTGAATTGATGCAAATTTTATAAAACGAAGTATTTATCCTCCAAAATTCATTTGTTGGTCAGCAGAATTTTTCAAAGTGGGTCATGGCTTGTAACTTGTTGACAAAATCTTGATGAGTAATGAGTAAAATTTGAAAATGGGTTTCATTTCTTTCGTGCCACCCAGTATATTACAGATTTTTTAAAATAATTTTTTATTTTGGTGTATCAAATATTGATGAGATATTGCATAGCATACTTTATAAGTTTGGGTGAGATAAGAATGATGAGTTTAGGTATCTTAACATGCTTACAGTAAAACCTATATTGTTAGTTAAATAGCCAATTTAATTTGGATAGAACTGGAGTACCAAACTTCGATTCATATTACTAATTGAAGTATAATTATGAGCAAAATGCCTAATAAGTCCAGTATTTTCATTTTCAAAATATATATATTTGAAATTGCTAAAGAATTTCTCTCCATTCTAACATTGAAATGAATTTGAAAATCCTCAGCTAAAGAGTTAATTTGTAGATTCATGTACATAATAACAGTCTTACCTATTGAGAGCATCAAAGCAAGTAAAGTAGCTACTTATAATTCCAATTTAATCATTTTTCACTAAATCCTATCATCGTCTAGGGTATTCTACTATTCCATCTCACTTTCCTGCAAACTTTGATCTAACATAAGAACCAATTCAGGAAGAAGCTCCATACTTATACCATCCTAAGATATCATTTCAATAATGATGTGTACCTATTTTCAATCTTGTATCTCTGATGGTTAATCATTTAACAGCATACATTTACTAAGAATTAGAGTAATTGCATCGCACTTGTGGGGTAAATAATCGCAGTGATATTATTCCGACGCTAAATTTAATAAGTTATTGTCTATAAATGTGTGATTGGTTTATCTGTCTAAAGATAGTGATTTCATTCAAACTTGCAAATATTTTGCATTGGCTACTGTTATCAAAAAAAGTTGTTTCTTAATTTCAACTATGAATTAAAATATTTGGAAAATGAAATAGAAAATATGACTACTAAACAATTATTTAGCTTATATTCATAAACTTGAAACTCCTTTTTTGTTTTTTGGTTATGGCGGCAATGGGCCATAATGGTACGATTTTTAGTGTAGCTACTTATTGGTAGTCAAGTTATTGGTATAAAAATATTCTGAAAAGCTACTCATTTTTGGCTTAAGAATAGGACAGTTGATAATAAAGGTCAACTTAGAGAACAAAAACTTTGAAACCATTTAAAGAAGGAATCTTATGATTATACAACCTGTTGAAAATATTTTAAATTTTATGTATTGATAATTAAATACAGTAGCTATAATTTATCAATATGCTGTGTGTTGTGTGTCATGAACAGTTAAATTTTCTGATCAGTAATATGATTAACAAAATTTCTAAACAATTGTTCCTTTCAGATAAATCTATCAAGACTTGGGAAAGGACATCTCCTGATACTTCACCCTTGGATAACTTGTAGTGTCATCTTGATTTGCTATGTGAGTAGACTTTTCACTGTATATATATGTTGAAGGTAGCTATAGATAATTAAAGTACCATAACTACATAATAATGTGTCTGATGTTGGCTAATTGATATTAATAATGATTTTTCTCCTAAAAATGTTCAAAAATTGAATATTTTGAATCATTTTTTTTAATCTATTTGAATGAGAATTTTGTGTTTAATATTTGTCAAATGATTGCAGCTAAGTTATCTCACAAATAAATTATGAACATTTTTTTGTAAATCGAGTCAAATCTAATTATCTAACCAATGTCATAAAAGGTTATTCTATTGCCAAAGTAGTTTTATTTTGTCTTTACAATTAATCTAAATATAGCAAAGAAAGTTCTTAATTATCTTGATAAAAGTGAAGATGGAAAACAATATCTAGCTACTGGGAAATGTGTAGTGAGTTTAAACTCGGTAGCTAATTTGATGCGAAAATTAATATTCAGTATAAAGTACCATCCTCTTTTCATCCAAATAATCTAAAAAATATAATATTTTCATTTGAACAACTGATCTGTTTTTTTTTTAATTTTTTATTATGCACAACAGCTTGCTGTTCTAAAGTAAACAGTTTAGTGATGGGAAAGAATAAATAAATAATGAAGTAGACTATTATGAACTCGAGCATTTAGCATATGCTTATCACAATATACTTAGTTGAATATAGCTAGTTAAAAATGTATTTGCATTCACTGTAAATAGAAAAATATTTACATTCAAGCACAGGAAGGTGACAACAAAACCAAGAGCCTTTTGTAGCTTTTTACTCAATACTCACCCTATCTATCTTAAAAATGATTTTTATATTTTTATATAACAGATCAGAACAAATCTATTTTAAAGATTGTATTAGAATTATATCACAAACTTAATCAGAGAGCTCCCTTGCAAATTTTTTAAAAGATAAAAATTATGTAAGATCACCACAGTTAGGTAACTGTTATCCAAATATTTTTTTCCGAACTGAATTTGCTACTTTCTAATGTATCTAACTTTTTAATTTTATGACCTTTTAATGAATGTATTTTATTTAACACTCTGATATGCCTTCAAACATCAGTACTGCCACTGCATACATACATGTGTAGTTTGAGTAGATGCTCCTAATTGTAAGTCATCATCATATTGATCTCATGTAGATGTAATTTAAAGTTAATTGTTTAATGAGTTATATATATGATTAACTAATTCTAAAGCGATTGGTCCAAGATCATGCTTTGGTAACAAATGAGCTTAATAATTAAAATTAGCTGTATTCTCTAATATTGAATGTTAAATTAGAAGTATTTAAAATTTTAAAGTAAGTTCTCAAATTTAAATAAATATGCTATATGCATTAGCTATATCAAAAATACAATAAATATCTATCTAATTTATTGCATTCAAAATAGCTATATAATTGATCAAAAAAATGTAACTAGCTGCTATTTATAACTAGCTATCAGAATTTTACAACAAATATAGCATCTTAATAGCATGTTTTTTATTTTTTGTATCATTATTAAATTATCAATATTGCATCCATACTCATTTTTAGGTACCTCTTCAATTGACCCCAGGAGCTCCGTCTCCGTCTTCCCAGGAGCTCCGTCTTGAAGCTGTCGATGGTTAATGGAAGAAAAAGGGAGATGCCTCGCTTGGGTTCCAAACTGTTTTGGATTTCTATGTTTATCATTTTTTAACGCTACTTTCAGTTTTAGAGAATAGCGCTAGGGTTATGATCTTCAATTACGATGTTAAATTTTTTAGGTAGACTTCGATTAGTATCACATTTTCGTTTCCTTTTCCATCCATATGTACAGCCACCGGTGCTTGTGTCTCTTTCAGTCACATTTCTTGGTGTGAAACTTCAATACTTCTATGAAACAAGCTTTTCTGCATCCAGTGCATTGTCACTAGACTGGTGATAGGTAACATTGTTAATGGAGCCACTTTATTTTCTGAATGTTTCTCAGAGTCGAAGCAGACGTTAAATCTTCCTATTAAAAATAATAAAGCTGATCATTAAATGATGATTAATTTCTAGCTCTGTCAATCTGTCTTTTTCTTCTTAAAAATTAACTATGATCATTTGATTATATTAAGCTGCCAGAGGTTCTATTCTGAAACTGTCTGTGGTGAATGGAAGAGAAGGGGGTTGCCTTCCATTTGGACCCAAACTGTTGTAATGTGGTTTATATATTGTTTTTCATATTTTAACGCTACTTGCAGTTTTAGAGGATAGCGCTAGGGTTATGCTCTTCAACTACTAGGTCTTATATTTTGTGTTAGGTAGTCTCGTAGGCTTCATTTACTATCACCTCTTCATTTTCCTCTTAGATTTTGTGTTTGGTATGCTCGTAGGCTTCATTCACTATCACCTCTTCTATCCGTGAGTGCAGTTACCGGTGCTTGTGTCTTTCATCACATTCCTTTGTAAGTGACGGAGGAGCTTTTCTGCATCCATAATCTTTGTAATAACAGTTGTTTGTATCACTGCTCATGTAACCACTTTCCTTCTCCACTTATGTTTCCAGTCCTTTGTATTCAATTTCCTTTTGACCTTAGTGATATGGCATTTTGTTCCGAAACAGACGTTAAATCCCCTACTAATATAGATTTATTACTTTGATTGGTGTCTCTTCAGCACAATACTAGTCTAGTTGTTAACAGTTAACTTATGGTATTATTCTTAATTTACATTTTTCATTATTTAGAGTAGCTACATACAGTATTGATAATTAGAAGTAGCTACAGCATCAATTATTTAGATCATCTTACCTTCGTGTATTTGGTTCGTAATTGTAAGTATATATTCTATTTTTTTTTTTTCATTTGGAATGTTCTCATGCAAAACTCCATTATTTGTATTATTTTCCTTCGTGAAATTTAAAATATATTAATTATAGTTGTGAAATCTTCATCTGTATTGTCGATACTAATAAAAGTAATATCTGTATTACATAATATTATAGAACTAAGGTCTACGATCATCATTACAATTACAATTAGACTCCGTATATTTATATTGTTTGGTTATTATGTTTTTGATACTCTGTGAGCAACAATAGAGTGAATCACTAACCTGACGCTGAGAAGGAAGATTGTACCCCCTTGTTTTGTTTTTAAATTTATGAACAAACAATAAGTTTTCGGCTTTTGTTTAATTAAGATATAACTTGTTTCCTAATGTATATAAACGTTCCTATAATAAGTTTATCCAATTGCATACCTTTACACGAATAATAAATGGTTATAGTATGCCTAGTTGACAATCAAAACAAATGGTGTTCATTCTTTTTCTTCAGACCTAAAATTAGTAAGTGAAGTAAAATAGGTATTGTAGAGTTTTTATTGTAAAAATAACAAAAATATGCTATCAAATTCCATGCGGTTTGCAGCAAGATGATGAGAAGCATCAGCTTCATTGATAAAAGCAATAAAAAGATTTGCTTGGAGGGAAAGTGTCCGCAGGATGTTAAATTCCCAAATCACTGTTTTTGTTATTTACCAATCTGTAGGTTACCCACACCAATCCTAAAACATATACATTACAATTAGTAAAGTTTATTTTTGGAAATGTGAAATTTGTCCACTGTTAAATAATCAATACAAATACAGTTTTTTTGCTGTGCAGTACAGATAATTTGTGAGTGTTATTGTTTTGAAGTTATTTGTAAATTACTAAAGCAAATGACTAGATTAGAACCGACTACTATAGATTAAAAAATCTATTTATGTTCACTACCATCATTCTACTAAACATTTAATTCAACTAACCTCTTCTGATATTGGGTGATTGAGAGTATAATGCAATGTTAACAATTATTTAAATATATTACTTTATTAAAAACAAGATAATTAAAGACTTGCATATTGAGCAACAGAGAATGAAAATGTAATTTAAAGTTTAGTCAAATAAAGATGTTAAGAAGTGCTTATAAATTAATTAGCAGCTTAAAGATACAGCTTTCGTGAAATCGAAATTAAAATGATCTGCTATAATTTACTACATCATGTCAACTTAAATTACGTGATTTATATTATTCTTCATCACCTAAGTGATTTGAAGTAATTATTGCAGGCCTCTAAAAATTATTGTTTTTATAGTACAATATATCTACCGCTATTATATTATAAAAATTGGAAACATATTACATTCCATATAAATAGAAGAGTCTAATAATGAACCTAATAAGAACAAGGTTAATACTTGAGTCTACCCTCGCTCCGTTTTCTATGCAATGAGATGCGGTTAAGAGACTCTTGTTTGCCGCTAACTTCAACCGTTTTACGTGAGTGTTAAGCGCTTAGCACATCAAGATTGTAACCGTTTTCACTGGTGCTAAGCGCTTAAGAGACTTTACCTTGAGCAACCCGATTTTTGCGGTTAAGAGACTTTGGCTTGTGGCCCTTCAAATAAGCCTAGTAATATCAATAAAGATTCTCGACAATTGAATTCATTTTGTGCTCAGATATGTCATAACGAAGAGAGTGTAAGAATTTGCTCTAAAACACTGATCGTAGATTTGAAAATAAAACATAGACCTGGTTCCTTACGTTGCCTTGCGATCTTGGATGATCAAAGTAATTGTTCTCTAGTAGATCCGAAAGTGTTGAAACATTTTAGAATTGAGGGCGATGCCATTACTTACAAATTAACTACAACCTCTGGTTACCAGACGAAGATAGAGGGTAACCGGATCTTTGATTTTCAGATAAGGGGAATTACTGAAAGATCGTGGATAGATCTCCCTCCTCTCAGAACAAATCCGTATCTACCGACTTGTAAGAAAGAAGTCGCCAGCCCCGAACTAGTAGCATCCCATCCTCATATAAGAAGTTACGCCAAACGTTTCCCTTCATTGGACGAGGACATAGAGGTTCTAATCCTGGTGGGGGCCGACTGTGGTGGAGCCATGGGAGGAAGATCTTACGGTTCTTATCATCCATATGTCTACAGATCTCCTCTCGGATGGTCTGTGGTGGGTCCTGCATGTTTAGAGCGAAAACATGACGTAGATACCAAGTGCCTGAAGATTGCTTGTGACTTCGAGCACTATGTTGCCAAGAATGATTTCCCTCAGTCAGTTACAGACATCACTCGTGGCTTGGAGGTGTTCAGAGAGTATCCTGATGATGAGGAACTCGGTCACTCCAAGGATGAGCAACAGTTCTTAGACCTGATGAGAAACGAGGTGAAAGTCACAAAGACTGGTCATCTGCAGTTCCCCCTTCCCCTTCTTGATGGAACAGTTCTCCCTGATAATAAGAGGTCCGTCTTTATGAGGTCTTCTAATACGCTTCGTCGTATACAGAGAGATCCAGCAAAGTTAGCTAGCTGCCTCGAGATCATAGGAGACTACATAGCAAAGGGTCAAGTTGAGAAAGTGCCAAGGAGCCAGCTCTACATGGAGTCCTTTTATGTTCCAGTATTCCCAATAGACCAGAAAAACAAGATTCGTATGGTCTTTGACTCTAGTGCTAGGTACAACGGCACAAGCCTGAATGACTGTTTGCTCCAGGGACCTGACGAAAATAACAGAATTGTTGGTGTTCTCACGAGATTTCGTCTTGGTGTTGTGGGCTTTGCTGCGGATGTCGAAAGAATGTTCCATTCGTTCTACGTTGATCCCAGACATCGTGACTTCATGAGATTCTTTTGGTGGGACCAGAATAACCCACGCAATGAACTTTTGCCTTACCGAAGTAAGGTGCATGTGTTTGGTAAAAAATCCAGCCCAGCGGTTGCCACGTATGGTTTAAGGCACACCACTAAATTAGTCCGAAATGAAGAAAACTCAAAAGCCTGTGACTGCATCTTCAATTCCTTCTACGTTGACGACTTGCTGGCAGCAGCGAAATCTGCAGATGAGGCCGTAGAGATCCTCACTCGATGTAGAAGTATTTTGGGGACTTTTTACCTCAGGTTGCATAAGATATGTTCTAACTGTCCCGAGGTACTTTCAAGGTTTCCTGAGAGTGAGTTAGCTGAAAAAGCTAATCGTATCTTCCTCGGAGACAAGTCGAGTATGAAGACATTGGGCCTTGAGTGGTGTATCATCAGCGATTCATTCATATTCAAGATATGCTTTCCCTCGAACCCCTACACTAAGAGAGGCATGTTAAGCACCCTGAACAGTCCCTATGACCCTCTTGGGATGGTTGCTCCTGTGATACTTGGAGGGAAATGCCTTCAGAGGGAGATCATTATGGAGTCTAAGCAAGAAAAGGAAGGGAAAATAGACTGGGACGAGGTCTTGTCTGAAACTTACTTGGAAAAGTGGCGAGACTGGATTAAATGTGCGTCAGTACCCATTGTGATATCAATCCCTAGAAGTTTCTTCTCTCGGAACTCTATCGGGACACCACGCATGGAGCTTCATGTGTTTTGCGATTCGTCAGTCCTGGCCATTGGTGTAGTCATCTATGTGCGTGTGGTCGATCAAAGTGCAGAAGTGAGAGTTTCTTTTCTGTATGGGAATTCAAAACTGTGTCCCAAGTCTGCCACCTCCATACCACGCAGTGAGCTCTGCGCTGCCGTTGATGCTGCTGCATGCGCAAACTATATGACTAAGGAGATTCGCAGACCCATTCACAGAACCTTTTACTACTCTGACAGCAAAGTGGTCTTGGGCTACTTGAGGAATACTCGTGACAGATTCGCCAAGTATGTTACTGCGAGGGTCGATAAGATTTTGAAAACTTCAAATGCTAGTCAGTGGCAGTATGTGGAGTCCAAAATGAATCCCGCAGACGCTGCGACAAGACCCATGAACCCCGAACAACTTAAGACATCAATTTGGTTGGCTGGGCCTGAATTCTTGAAGGAGGAACCTCTCAAGAAATATGAGGAGGATTACCTTATCGGCGAACTTCCGATGACTGAAAAGTCTCTCAAGGTACTGGTTTCTGCCGTGGGAGAGGAGAATGACACACTTGATGGTATAGTCCATAGATACAGCAGCTGGCGAAGAGTGAAGTCTGTGCTGTCAAATGTCTGCAAGTTCACTATTAGACTTCTTGGTCGTGTCAGAAAGACGCAGGCGGATGACACTGACTTCACCCAGGTAGCTGAGGAACTATTAATAAAGCATGCTCAGAAGTCTTGTTTCCCCGAAGTGTTATCTGCATTGAAGCGTGGACAGCCGTTGAAGGAGTCTCACTGCTTCTCATCACTGTGTCCTTTCTTGGATGAGAATGAAATTGTGAGAGTTGGCGGCAGACTGAAGAATAGCAAGCTCGATTTCTCTTCAAAACACCCAATATTATTGCCTAAAAGGCATCAAGTCACAAGTTTGGTGGTGAATCATTACCATGAAGAAACATTTCATCAGGGGAAACACATTACATCAGGAGCTCTCCAGCAAGCGGGTTTTCATGTACACATTGGATGCAAAGTGATAAAGGAGATGTTATCCCGATGTGTAATATGCAGGAAGCTTCGTGGCCCACTGCAAGCCCAAATAATGGCGGATCTTCCAGCGGATCGTCTGTCGAATGGTGCGCCTTTCACGAACGTGGGGTTTGATGTTTTTGGACCTTACCATGTTTACGAAGGAAAATCTACACGTAGGAACTCTGCAACTAAAAAGATTTATGGCTTACTCTTCACTTGCTTAACCAGTCGCGCCATTCATATCGAGCCGTTATCTGCTCTTGATATTTCGTCCTTCAAGTTGGCATTTCGAAGATTTATCTCTCTTAGGGGACCATGCAAGAGACTCAGATCCGACAGAGGGACGAACTTCGTGGGAGCACGGAATCAAATACTGAGGGATATCGGACCAGACAATCTGAAGCAAGCATGTGCCGATCTTGATTGTGTTTGGAAGTTGAACACTCCTGGTGCTAGTCACGCTGCTGGTATTTGGGAGCGTAAAATTGGCGCCTTCAAGCGTGTGTTTGAGGGTGCTATGAAGCAGCTTAATAGAAGACATCTTAGCAGAGACGAACTCCACACCCTATTCTCGGAGTGTGCGGCAATTGTGAACATGACTCCTCTTTATCTGCCCTCGAACGATCCTAAGGACCCAATAGCTATATCCCCACAAATGCTATTAACACTCAAGACCGGCGAAGACTCTTCCGCCACCGATCTATCACCAACCGATCTCCAGCAATACGGTGCGAAGAGATGGAAGCGTGTGAGTTATTTGGCGGAACAATTTTGGGTGAGACATAAGAGGCAATACCTAAAGTCTTTGCAGGAACGTAGCAAGTGGAGGTACAGTAAGAGGTCCTTACGTACAGGTGATTTAGTTCTCTTGAAGACATCCTCTGGTAGAGGAGAATGGCCTATTTCTAGAATTGTCTCTGCCAGACAGAGTGAAGACGGTCACGTAAGAAGTGTGACTCTTGAGATGGTGGATGCAAACTCAGGCAGAGTCAAGAAGCTAGAGCGCTGTGTGCAGGACACAGTCCTTCTTATCCCATGTCCGGCATCAGAAGACCCTTCAGGGGGGAATGTCGTGGAATAATATTCCACGTTAAGTTTTATCGAATTTTAATGGTTATATTTTATTAAAGTGTATTTTAGTATCGACTTTTAGGATGTCTGTTTTTATGTATGGATGGCAACACTGCGGCAACACTATCCTCGTGAGCCGGCGTTTTCTTAAAATCAGTTAGCCATTTTACTTCAACGTGATAAGCTAGTTTTAATGTGTATACTGTGTTTATTTTGAGGATTTATTTATTCAGTGTTTTCATTTTGATAGTATTATTTGGCCGCCATGAGTAGGGTTATATATAAATATGTTTGGCGTCTCTCTCTGATTGATTAGATAGTTTATTTGAATCGCCTTGGTATTGATATCATTTGTTGGTGTCCTGTCTAGTTATTACAGTGAGTAGGTGACACTTGTAGTGTGATTATCTGTGTGATGGGAGACAAATAAATAATTCAGGAAATATTAATCTTTGCACAGTGGCTAATTATTTTGATAGGCTTTCTAGTTCATTATTCAGCAATGCAGCTGAATTTTAGTATGTGCGTAACGATTAGAATTCGGATCTAGATTTTAAATTTTCTATATTTCGGGCAAGTTTTTAATGCATATGCTACCTGTTTTAAAATGATTTCTTTTAATTCCATAATGTCATATATGGCAGGCAGTCATGGGTAGTAAATTTACATGCAATTCTATTTTTATATGTTCAATTTAGGTAGGTATTTTTAGCTTTCCATTTATTTTGTATTTTCAGAAAAGGTAGTAGGTTCCATCCTAAACCCGCAGTGGTTAGGCTATTAATGATTGCTGTGATAATTATAGGCCCGCAGTGTTCATAGTGATAAATTGCTATCTGGTTTGGCAAAGGTCTCTTGTACTATATCCCATTCTCCCAGACACTCCCACAGTCCGTAAGTTTATAGATTTCATGGGATGGTTTTAATTGAGAATTTTCATAGGATGGTTTTATTGAGAATATTAAAGAATTGTTTTATTGTGAATTTTCATGTAGTTATTTAGGACTTTTAATTTATTTTAGCTTGTATTCACAGGCACGTTGTAACTCCACTCGAACGAATAGAAATTTAAGCAGCCAGTCTTTCATTCCTTTCCTCGAGTGACAGTGGACAATGAAAGATTATGGTGGGTAATGAAGGATTATGGTGGGCAATGAAGGATTATGGTGGCCAATGAAGAACTATGGTGGGCAATGAATGATTATGGTGGGCAATGAAAGATAATGGTGGGCAATGGAAGATTATTGGTAGCAATGGAAGATTATGGTGGATAATGAAGGATTATAGTTGGTAATGAAGGATTATGGAGGGCAATGAAGGATTATGGTGGCCAATGAAGAACTATGGTGGGCAATGAATGATTATGGTGGGCAATGAAAGATTATGGTGGATAATGAAGGATTATACATAGTGGACAAAGAAAGATTATGGTAGGCAATGAAATATTATGGTTGGCAATGAAAGATCATGGTGGGTAATGAAAGATTATTGTGGGCATTGAATGATTATGGTGGGCAATGAAGGATTATTGTGGGCAATGAATGATTATGGTGGGCAATGGAAGATTATGATGAGCAATGAAAGATTATTGTGAGCAATGAAAGATTATTGTGAGCAATGAAAGATTATGGTGGGTAATGAAGGATTGTAGTGGACAATGAAGGATTATGATGGGCAATGAAGGATTATGGTGGGCAATCATAATCTCTCATAAATTATACAAATATATTTTTTATATATTAAATGTTAAAAGCGTTACTTTTTCCTTGTAAGACACAAAATGTGAGGTATCGGAATGATAAAATATTCGATAATTTCTCTTAGATCAAATATTATTTCACTTGCATCAAATATTATTTCACTTGGATCAAATATTATTTCACTTGCATCAAATAATATTTCACTTGCATCAAATATTATTTCACTAGGATCAAATATTATTTCACTAGGATCAAATATTATTTCACTTGCATCAAGTTTTATTTCACTTGGATCAAATATTATTTCACTTGCATCAAATAATATTTCACTTGCATCAAATATTATTTCACTAGGATCAAATATTATTTCACTAGGATCAAATATTATTTCACTTGCATCAAATATTATTTCACTTGCATCAAATATTATTTCACTAGGATCAAATATTATTTCACTTGGATCAAATATTATTTCGCTTGGATCAAATATTATTTCACTTGCATCAAATTTTATTTCACTAGGATCAAATATTATTTCACTTGGATCAAATATTATTTCACTAGGATCAAATATTATTTCACTTGGATCAAATATTATTTCACTTGGATCAAATATTATTTCACTTGCATCAAATATTATTTAAATAGGATCAAATATTATTTCACTTGGATCAAATATTATTTCACTTGCATCAAATAATATTTCACTTGCATCAAATATTATTTCACTTGGATCAAGTATTATTTCACTAGGATCAAATATTATTTCACTTGGATCAAATATTATTTCACTTGGATCAAATATTATTTCACTTGGATCAAATATTATTTCACTAGGATCAAATATTATTTCACTTAGATCAAATATTATTTCACTTGCATCAAATATTATTTCACTTGCATCAAATATTATTTCACTTGCATCAAATATTATTTCACTTGGATCAAGTATTATTTCACTTGGATCAAATATTATTTCACTTGCATCAAATATTATTTCACTAGGATCAAATATTATTTCACTTGCATCAAATAATATTCCACTTGCATCAAATATTATTTCACTTGGATCAAGTATTATTTCACATGACATTGTATCAAATTCAATTGCATGAAGATCAAATTCAATTTCACATTGAGCAAATTCCAATTCACTTGGATAAAATTGATATTATCTTGGATCAAATATTATTTCATTTGGATCATTAGACCTGTAAAATGCATAGTTGGGTTCGTTTTTTTTCCGACTTTACCTCTCACCGTAAGGACAATACTGTTTAGAAGCACAGTTGTATATAAACTCACCCAAGTGTGCCTCTCACTGCACACACCATTTGGTGTTAAGGTAAAGGTAGGTAACTTCACACTCGAGTTTACCACTCACTAAATGCGCGAAATTAGTGTATAACCTACCAGGAGTTACCCAACTTTACCGTTCAGTAAATATTAGATTAGACGTGCGAGGTAAAGTATGGTTAGTTCTGACAGGATCGTAGTTACCCAACTTTACCTCTTAACCCTCCAAATACTCTCCATAATTACATGTAAAAATAGGAATTAATTAGGATTGTTGCCAGATAATTCAGGACACTAATTTCAAGGCCATACTAGTCACCGGATAAATTTCACAACTTCATGCATCTTTTGCAGACTGGGTTACAGAGTATGTCAGTTAAAGCCAATTAACAGGCTTAAAATTAAAAAGGTCAAAACTCAGATATGTCTAATTGGCTTTTAAATTTTGAATTGATTCTTATGTTCCCATGTTAATTTTGGCTTGAAATCTTCAAAAATGAGATAAATTGGCTTGGCTTAGATTCTTTTCGAAATTTTGGCTCAAAAATTGGCTTACAATTTTCCACCCTCTGAAACATGGCAGTTTTCTACTTTTTTGATGCAGGAGGTCACTTTTTTTGATGCAGGAGGTCACTTTTTTTGATGCAGGAGGTCACTTTTTTGATGCAGGAGGTCACTTTTTTTGATGCAGGAGGTCACTTTTTTGACAAAGGAGGTCACTTTTTTTGACAAAGGAGGTTACTTTTTTGCCGCAGGAGGTCACTTTTTTTGACGCAGATCACTTTTTTTTGTCGCAAAGTACACACGACACTATTTTTTAACACATTTTACACTCCTATTTAATTATCTCATCTATTCTTCTATTAGCAACATGTATTAAATTTTAAGTGCATGCTCCTATTACAACTTGAAGTAATGCAATTGAGTAAAAAAATAGTGCTTAAATCATAGTTCAGAGATGGTTTGTTTCTGTTATTTGTTCATGGTGGCCATACTTAGAGAGATGATGCTGGATGGTTATATATACTATATTATTCAAAGTCAAAATCCTTGCTCACTCACCAGTGTCATAGTCTGAGTCCTTTGACCAATGATATATTTTTCAAAGTATCTCAAATGGTCAGATAATCCAAGAAACTGTGATAAATATTTGAATTTAAATCATATTTTTTCCATATTGTCATGCTAAAACTCAGGAATGTTTAGAACATTAATTAGAAATTTAATTTTTATTGCATAGTATGCAAGTGGCTAATATCACTCCTACAGTATTTATTTAGATAACTGGTGTTCTATCAGTTATCTACTTATGCTCTTATGTTAATTTTCATATTCATACGGAGTATGATCATTTAAAAAAAATTATACATAGCTAACTCAAATTGTGAGTTTGTTCTATGATAATCTGTATTCCTCCCTCTGGACTAACTAGGCTATTTTTTATATATGTTGTTGAATTTGTTTGTTATATATGTCAAAACTAATGTTTTTCTTTTCAGGAATATAATTTATTCAATACATTCTAAAAGGAAAATAGTTTGAGGAAAAGTTTTGAGAAAATTTGTATGTATCAAACAATCAAGGATATTCAGTTCAAACTATAACATGTCTTTAGATGATAAAGAGGACATTATGCTATTCAATATGAAGTATTGGGTAAGTTCACCTCTCTTTTCAATCTTAAATAATTGACACAATGGAATTTACAAGAGATGCAACGATACCATATTTGTAACTGATACCAGTACCAAGTCCAATACCAGTCTTTTTTATAAAGTATGATATTCAAGCCAAAGACACCAAAAATATTAGTTCTAGGTAGGTATCTGTGGAAAAATTTACCACTAATTTAAAAAGTTAACATTTACCTAGGTCTTTAGGATCTTCATGATATAGGATTGTTGCCTATGTGTTTATACATGTATACTACCTGTGCAATAATGCATCCACACGTCATAGCAATATAACAATTCATTGTCTAACATTAGAAGTGAACTCTACAAGTGTTACTTGCTCAGTGTAATACCTATAAATTTCATTTGTTAGAATATTTTTGTGTTATTGTAATTACCTAAAGTGTGCCTAGTTTTGAACTACAGTGTGCCTAGTTAGCTTTGAACTACAGTGTGCCTAGTTTGCTTTGAACTACAGTGTGCCTAGTTAGCTTTGAACTACAGTGTTCCTAGTTAGCTTTGAACTACAGTGTTCCTAATTAGCTTTGAACTACAGTGTTCCTAGTTAGTTTTGAACTACAGTGTTCCTATTTAGCTTTGAACTAAAGTGTTCCTAGTTAGCTTTGAGCTACAGTGTGCCTAGTTAGCTTTGAGCTACAATGTGCCTAAGTAGCTTTGAACTACAGTGTGCCTAGTTAGCTTTGAACTACAGTGTGCTTTAGTTAGCTTTGAACTACAGTGTGCTTAGTTAGTTTTGGACAACAGTGTGCCTAGTTAGTTTTGAACAACAGCGTGCTTAGTTAGTTTTGAACAACAGTGTGCCTAGTTAGTTTTGAACAACAGTGTGCCTAGTTAGTTTTGAACAACAGTGTGCCTAGTTAGTTTTGAACAACAGTGTGCCTAGTTAGTTTTGAACAACAGTGTGCCTAGTTAGTTTTGAACAACAGTGTGCCTAGTTAGTTTTGAACAACAGTGTGCCTAGTTAGTTTGAACAACAGTGTGCCTAGTTAGTTTTGAACAACAGTGTGCCTAGTTATTTTTGAACAACAGTGTGCCTAGTTAGTTTTGAACAACAGTGTACCTAGTTAGTTTTGAATTATTTTTATTCATCTGTTGATTAATTACAACAATATCAGCTGTTTAGTTGGAACAAAATTTAGTATTATAAGCACGAAATGTTTTATACAGTGAATTGTTTATAATGTTTGTTTCAATTTTCAGAAACACTGTCCGGACCCGATTTCAAACCTGTTCATGAAACCATTGGAATCTCTATAGAAATCTGGCGATTGGGATGGACATAGAGGAAGGGCATATGCTCCCACACCTGAGCACTCTAAGTACCGAGGAACACGTTATCAAAGTTGGCGACCTAGTCTCTCACTATTCTCCCAATTTATATTTGTAAGTATAGTTACATTTTTTATTAATCTTCAAAGAGATTAGGTTAATGAAGTTCTTCATTACTGGTAAGTGATACTCTGGTATGATAGAAACTTAATGATACTCATTTTATAATTCTTGACAATCAGTTAGAAAGAAAAATATATAAGTAAGATTTACAATGTATAGATTAAGTTTACCAATAAATTTTTTTGAAGCTATCTACTTTACTTTTAAAACCTCACCACTACTCTTTACAGTCTATTATATCGTAAATGTAAAAGTATTTGGTGTCCCTTCAGCCACAAACTGTTGTAATTTGGAATGTATTATTTTACCATGTTTTATTTTTTTAAAGCTACTTGCAGTTTTGGAGAATAACGCTGAGGTTATATTCATCAACTGCGATGTCTGGGATTTTTTGTATTAGGAAGGCATCATTTCCCATTACCTCTTCATTTTCCTATTTATATTTTGTTCGAGGTAGGCTCGTAGGCTTTATCTCCTTCCATCCTCCATTGCCACATGTGCTTGTGACTCTTTTCATCACAATCCTTGGTAAGTGACGGCATTCACGTAGAAGCTTTTTTCCATTCATTAGCTAGCATTGTCACTGATTGGTGGTAGGTAACATTGTTTATAGAGCCACTTTTATTTTTGACTGATTCTTCTAGTTCCTTCTATTTAATTTTCCTTTGATGTAGCTAAACTATATGGCCTTTTTGTTCCGAAACAGACATTTAGTCCCTACTAAATAATTTTATCCCTAACTTGAAACGTCCATCACATTAATTCAACTAGCTATTTAGACATCATGATCATTTTTTACCTTCATGGTAGATGTTGACTGGAATATTGCTGCCGAATAATGTCACATTCATAATATAAAGTATATATGCGTTAAACGCGTCATATTTTATAATATGAATGTGTGCGTTCATATTCAGCGCAGTATTAGCGCAGTCAATATCTGCCATGAGGGTATTTTTTCTCTAGTGTTTCACGCGTGGCCACGGACGCTACGCGGTCGAGCATTTATAGTTAGGACGCTCGTGTCAGCAGTTTAGGGTAGCGCCCCATTGTAGTTCAGTGCAGTGGGGGGACGTAGAATGAGGTCCCCAAAAGCGGACAAAAAAAAAAGCGCACAGGGCCGGCATGTGTACCTTGCGTCACAAAAGGGCACCTCCTGCGTCAAAAAAAAAGTCACCTACTGCGTCAAAAAAAAGTCACCTCCTGCGTCAAAAAAAAGTCACCTCCTGCGTCAAAAAAAAGTCACCTCCTGCGTCAAAAAAAAGTCACCTCCTGCGTCAAAAAAAGTCACCTCCTGCGTCACAAAAAGTCACCTCCTGCGTCAAAAAAAAGTCACCTCCTGCGTCAAAAAAAGTCACCTCCTGCCTCAAAAAAAAGTCACCTTCTGCGTCAAAAAAAAGTCACATCCTGCGTCAAAAAAAAGTCACCTCCTGCGTCAAAAAAAAAGTCACCTCCTGCGTCAAGGAAAAGTAACCTCCTGCGTCAAAAAAAAAAACCTCCTGCGTCAAAAAAAGTAACCTCCTGCGTCAAAAAAAAGTAACCTCCTGCGTCAAAAAAAGTAACCTCCTGCGTCAAAAAAAGAAACCTCCAGCGTCAAAAAAAGTAACCTCCTGCGTCAAAAAAAGTAACCTCCTGCGTCAAAAAAAGTAACCTCCTGCATCAAAAAAAGTAACCTGCAGCGTCAAAAAAAATTAACCTGCAGCGTCAAAAAAAAGTAACCTCCTGCGTCAAGAAAAAGTAACCAACTACGTCAAAAAAAGTAACCTCCTGCGTCAAAAAATAGTCCCCTCCTGCGTCAAAAAAAAAGTGATCTCGGTCAAAGAAAACTGCTATGTTTCAGAGGGTGGAAAATTGTAAGCGAATTTTTAGTCAAAATTTCATAAAGATTCTAAGCCAAGCCAATTTGGCTCATTTTTGAAGATTTCAAGTCAAAAATAACATGGGAACATAGGAATTAATTCAAAATTTTAAGCCAATTATACAATCTGAATTTTGACATCTTGAAATTTAAGACATTTAATTGGCTTTAACTGACATACTCTGTAACCCAGTCTGCAAAAGATGCATGGAGTTGTGAAATTTATCTGTTGACTATTATTAATTATGGCCTTGAAATTAGTGTCCTGAATTGTTTGGCGACAATTTCTTAATCAATTGCTAAGTTTACATGTAATTATTGGAGAGTATTTTGAGATTTCTGGCCATTTTAGAGAGAAATTCAAAAATCTTTGAGAGAATTGCTCCAAAAATTAAATATTTGAATACTGATTCTGCATGTTTTGTAGACTGGTTTGAAACATGGAAGAAAAGCGACCTCCGTCAAAGAAAAGCGACCTCCGTCAAAGAAAAGCGACCTCCGTCAAAGAAAAGTGACCTCCGTCAAAGAAAAGCGACCTCGGTCAAAGAAAAGCGACCTCCGTAAAAGAAAAGCGACCTTCGTCAAGGAAAAGAGACCTCAGTCAAAGAAAAGCGACCTCCGTCAAAGAAAAGCGACCTCAGTCAAAGAAAAGCGACCTCAGTCAAAGAAAAGCGACCTCAGTCAAAGAAAAGTGACCTCAGTCAAAGAAAAGCGACCTCCGTCAAGGAAAAGCGACTTCCGTCAAGGAAAAGCGACCTCCGTCAAAGATAAGCGACCTCCGTCAAATAAAAGCGACCTCCGTCAAAGAAAAGCGACCTCCGTCAAAGAAAAGCGACCTCCGTCAAAGAAAAGAGACCTCCGTCAAAGAAAAGAGACCTCCATCAAAGAAAAGAGACCTCCGTCAAAGAAAAGAGATCTCCGTCAAAGAAAAGAGACCTCCGTCAAAGAAAAGAGACCTCCGTCAAAGAAAAGAGACCTCCGTCAAAGAAAAGCGACCTCCGTCAAAGGAAAGAGACCTCCGTCAAAGAAAAGAGATCTCCGTCAAAGAAAAGAGACCTCCGTCAAAGAAAAGAGACCTCCGTCAAAGAAAAGAGACCTCCGTCAAAGAAAAGCGACCTCCGTCAAAGAAAAGCGACCTCCGTCAAAGAAAAGCGACCTCAGTCAAAGAAAAGCGACCTCCGTCAAGGAAAAGCTACCTCAGTCAAGGAAAAGCAACCTCCGTCAAGGAAAAGCGACCTCCGTCAAGGAAAAGCGATCTACGTTAAAGAAAAGTGATTTACGTCAAAGAAAAGTGATCTACGTCAAAGAAAAGTGATCTACGACAGTCAAAGAAAGGCTTCTAGTTAAGTAACCTAATTTTACTGCTCCATTTATCTAAATTTTAAAACTATGTTGTCTCTATAAATATATCTAGTGCCAAAATTTACATGAGAATAGGTACAATTTCAAGCCAAAATTTAAAGATTCTGAGACAGGTCAATTTTGACTCATTTCTTAAAATTTCAGGCCAATTATTATATATTCCATATTATATGATATATTTAATATATTTAATTCGACAAATAATAACCTACATCAGGGTAAATAATTACCTAATATCTTATAAATTGAAAACATGATATGCAATGGTAGTTTAGTATGCTTATAATTTATCAAGCATCATCACTTTGATATTTATGGAAATTATTTAAGAATGTCTCCTGTAACTACGATTCTCAGTCACATGTACGCATGGAAGTACTATTAGAACCTACATGATCGATGTTTGAGTCTGATGAGAGCTGTGTCAGTTCATTCAGTGAGTAGATACAGAAAAACTGTATTCTGATAAAGCCTGATATCAACATTGTCAGACTTCACTATTGCTTTGATCTTCTACAAGTGTTACTTTAAAAAAAATTAGTGTTTCACTCTGACAAATGAGAAATAAAAAAGCGCATACAAATTACTCAATGATATCCGTGGTTAAATAAATATTAGGTAACAATAGATTTAATATAAAACTGAATGAGCCAAACCATAGCTGAGTACCAAGAACAATAATTTGTGATTAATGTTTATTTTATATTAGGGTTATCCACCAATTAATTAACTATAGCTATTATTACCTATTATTAGCTACACTATCGATAAAGAAATTGTATTTTTGTTCAAATTAATTTGTTGGATTATGATTCATGAGCAATATGGTGCTTCAATCTCTGGAGATTTTAGCCAATATTATCGACTATAAACTCTGAAGATTTTCTATGCTCTGTTCTCCAGACTATATGACGTAATGTCACAGTTTATATGGCTGTTGGGTTCTAGGTATATTCCACTCCAGTATATTCCACACCTGTGACAATGTTCATGATGGTTTTAATAAGAAGTCAGTTATTATTTTTAGATGGCCATTTGTTAAATAACTCGGAAGATATATTGAGAAATTATGACATTATTTAGAGTAGTCTCAATTCAATTTTTTTTTAAATAACTTTATTAACAAAATTACAAATATTTATAATATTGTAGTTTATTTAATATATTAATATAGCAAGTTAATATATTATTTCCTATTTAACATGAAACTGCAGTATACGCTCTTACAACAATGGTTGAAAAAAGTGTAGATGGGGTCGACTGGCATAAACGACCAATTTTGTTTATGAGTTGCTGTTTTGGATTATATGACAAAAACTCCCGTGTACAAAATATCTTCATGCAAAAAGAGCAATGTAAAAACCCCAGTCTTGAAACCCTGAAAAATAAATTCCCCTATATCCATCAAAAACCTCCTGGTCAAAAAAAAATCATGTAAAATACCCCGCAGTGTAGAAAAAAACCTTCAGCTAAAATAATTCTACACAACTATTACTCGAAGTCAACGTGCAAAATGATGTAAAATAACAAAATGAACTATATGACAATATCATCTTACAGTTATCATTGCTGTTGCGTTGGCGATAATGAAGAAAATCAGCTTGCGATTGAAAATTTAAATACCTAAACTGATAAAAAGCGTTCATACAACTTTTCTTTCTGCTGTTCTTACACGTGTAGTGAAAAAAAAAAACAGATTGTGATTGGTCAGCAAAATGTTTAATTTGCTAAAATGAAAATGAAAGTTAACTAGTATTATATAAATAATTAATATATTATTAATATTAATAACTAACAAACCTTATCCGGAAAGTGGGGTGGAACACACCAGGATGGAATATACATACCTATGATGGATTATACCGGAGTGGAATATACCGCGGTGTAATTGACCGGGGTGGAATATACCAGGATGGATTATACCGGTCAGCGGCTGTTGTAATAACAATAGTGAATATTATCAGCTTGTGATTTAAAATCAAAATACCTCAACTATTAAAGATTGTTTACACGACCTTTTTTTCTGCTGTTCTATAACATTTGTAGTGAAAAATAAACAGCTTGTGATTTGCCATCAAAATGTTTAATAACCTACAATTAAACTTCAAGTTACCTAGTATTAAATAAAATATTTATAAATGACTAATATTGGGGTGGAACTTACCGGGGTGGAATATACCTAAAATCCTAGGGTGGAATATACCAGTAACCTATAACATGGCAAGACGCTTCTCGTAATATTGTATGAGAAGTACTTTCAATTTGAATAGATTGTATTAAATATCTATTTTTAAATGTCATATCATATTTGAAATGAGCGTAGGGTTTTTCAAATGTGAACTACATCATCTTTTCTATATATCATTTTCCACAAATATTCTGTGAATTTTGTACTTTCTGTAAATGGAAAAGCGCTACCTTTCCGTTTTTTATTTAGAGAGGAAATGGAAACATTCTTTGTCCCAAAATATAATATCTATAGATGCAATTGATCAATATTCTTTTATTTAAATAACGTGAATAGGTGGCTTGTATGTTATTAAACGTGTGAAATTTTGTAACTGTACAAAGTAATGGAAGATGAATGCATTAAGGTTACATTTGAACATTGAACGTATCAATAAAAGCAGTCAAATTAATATCACACCTGATGAACACTAGTACTTCATTAATTAGAAAAATAAAATCGTTTAACGTCTTCAAATTGTTATACGGTTTCATTTGTGAATCTTAAACTGAAATTCTTAGAATACATTTTTATATTTTGCATAAAGCTTATTGATATATGAATTCACAATTGGGCGACAAAAGAATATAAATATATTATTCAACTATGACTCTAGAAAAGAATTGCTAGATTCAATAAAGATTATTTCCATATGGTTTTGAAGATATGGTGAATTCCTGAATAAAAGCGGAAGATATTCAAACACAACCAACATTTCCAATTGAAGATACGAATCCAAAAAGAATGAAACTGTGAACTCGAGGGAAACGAAAAAGAAATTCCATATTCTTTTACTTGTGGAATGTAGAGAGAATTGAGTGAATCTTTTATTGAAACTTTGAAATTTTCGAGTGTGGCTTTTATCGTCTGATGACAAATTTTGTAGTCAGGGTCAAAAAAAAATATTTTTGGAGTAATTCAGTCTGCATTAGGTCTGCAGTCACTTTGCAATTTTTTTTTGCGTTTCTGATATAATATTTGTCATGTATTCGTAAATCAGATGGTTGAAGAATGCTCACTTACTAGCGTACCTATTAATTTTGTATTCAAAATATGAAAATATTCCGTACAAAATAACACTAGAGCTACCAGATAGTCGATTTAAATGCTTTCAACTTTTCAAACATATCTGTCTCATAGGTTATTATTGGAAGCTACTGATTTTTTTTAAATTTAGTGAAAATGTTTCTTTATTTTTGAAAAAAAAAATCAAGTTTAAAGTTTTACAGTATTCAAGAAAATGAACATAAAATAATGTATGTTGAACATTTATCTGTGAATAAATTTAAAAATATTGAACACCCTCCAATTATTACCTGCATGAACTACAAGCAGGAATTAGGTCAGTTGCTAGTCGCAAACAATTCGTTTTCGAAAGATGTAGTTGAAATATTCCTATCAGTGCTGCAATTCTGTTCGATATCTAAATCTGGTATTCTACAGCCAAAATAATCTGGATTTTAATCTGAATCTGATAGAATCAGGTCAAACTAGTGCTGAAATATGGAAATCATATCGTTTACTCATCATGTATTCATCCTAGATTTTATGGTTGTAATTGTTAAGTTATACATATTATAATATATGAATATGCAATATAGCACAATAAAAAATATCAGATTCCTTGATTGATCAAACTGTATATAAGGTTTATTTATAAAGAATTCAACTTCGGAGCATATGTAGGAACGTTATGATTAATTATTTTGCAATCCAAATAAAAAGCGGTCGCATTTCCAATCACAATATTGTCAACAAACCGGACATTTTTTTGCAAATAACATTTAGCAAAATTCAGCAGCAAAGGAAGATCGGAATCTACGAGTTTGTTTCGCTCGTGTATCTTGTGCAGGATGTCACTTCAAATCCAAAGTAAAATTTTATTGAATGTAAATTAAGTAACATATAACCAATTATTATTGCAGGTAATTGCAAATTTTCTGTAAGTGCAACTTGAACAATTCGAACTATGTAAGACATATTTTACTGAAAGTGCACTAACATGTTTTTTTAGTATTGGTCCCTAAAAATACTACTTAAAGGGTACGATTGAATTGATTCATCTGAAATTTTGTACATAGATAGAACAACAGTTGAGAAACAAAATCTGATCACCAATTTTTTGTAAGTTACTCAGTTTTTGGATTACATCTATCGAAATTTCGGTATCGTTTTTTTTGGTACACCCTGTATAGCTTCATCATTAACTCAATGGATATTGTACAGTTCAATTGGATATTGTACAGGAATTTTAAATTTTTCTCGGAAGAATAGAAGAAACTATGAAGTATCGCTGCGGAATAAAACTAATTAACTTATTTAACTAAATATATAATAATATAATTTAAATGAAAATATAATGTTTGTAAATTAAAAAAAATGAATGTATACTTTATCTTAGTCAATTAAAATATATACACTTAGACCATTGCCTGTTTCTGCAATGACATTGTAACTAATAAATCTATGCAAAAAATGAGTAAAAATACTAATATGTCAGTAATTTCAATTCATTTTGATAGCTTAAATTGAAATATTAGTATTCAGTATATAGTTCCTCATAGTACAAATTATTATACGAATGTTTGTTTAATGGTCAATAAAGTGTTTACTCAGAGACCAGATAAAAAAGAAATTTTAATATTACGGTTTATCCCCCCCCCCCCGTATATTTCCTCTAGAATAACCGATTTAATTAGTCTTCATGACTAATTGCCGGAAGCCTGAAACTCTACTGATTATTCCCTGTTAGTTTCAGTAATGTTCTTCCATGAAGGCGCAACTAATGAACGAAATGAAAGATGGTTCTCAATCATTCATCAAAGAAACGTGTGGGAGAACAAGGAGTTATTAATTAAGAACCTTTATCGGTCGGAAGAATAATTGTTTTCTTTTTCAAAATAAATGAACTTTTTGTTTCTCACCTAAATAATAACTGCTTGGGAACTTTATTTTTTTTCACCTAATTATCGTACATTAAATTAATTTTTCAATAAATAAATGTAGTAGAGGTAAAACTGGATATCTATTTTCGATGAGTTAATTTAGTCACTTAACCAGATCGGCAATGTATTTTCATTTCACATCAAGGCAATATGTTGTTGTTAGTTGTTTTTGTGGCAATTGAGGAAACTATGATTATGGTAGGTAAAATTTATCTCTATTTTGCAGTTGTATATTGAATCAAAAATTTATAATGGGATCAAATGAAGAATCAACCAATGGTAACATTTATGAACTATTATTTTCATCATTAAGCTGCAATAAAAACAGTGCTTGTACGAGCGGTAGTCTAAAATATTGAAGTCAAACGCTCTACAGTTGATCTTCAGTCTTTTCCATTGTTCTTATCTTTCGAGTCCATAAATATTTCACATCTGCATCGCCAGGTGATGTTTTCACAGTTGCTTATTTTATGTGCATTGTGCATTTTGTGATAACTTGTTATTGGCAACGCTATAAATTTATACCATTTTTAGAACTATCGATAAAAAATTAAAATATTACACTTAATGTAGTGTTCCATAGAGGGCGCAGGAAATATGAATGTTTAATTTTGTTATCAGCACAATATTAATGCTGTAATGCAGAGACATAGGTACTTCAAATTCCAATCCAATAAATGTGCCCTTTAGTTATCGTTAATTTTTTTTTTCAATAGTTTTACAGTTTTCGCAATGTAATAACAGGCTTAGCTCTATTATATAATAATGTGCAATATTGTCAGATATTGACCCACTTTTCTGGCTTTTATTTCTTGCTTGAGCACATACTCATATCAATAGCAAACTTACAATTAATATATTTTTTGTTGATGACATGAAATCATTTTCATGTTATCAAATTAACTATTGAGGTACGTAATTCACACATTTAATTACTGCATTTAAATTTATAGGTATAATTTATAAAATCTTTATAATAAATATATTATCCACAAGCAAATAATTCATTTGTTTATTTGATATTTCATTCGGTATTTAATTTGAAAAACTCACTATTAAATACTACTAAAACAATATCTTGCAGTCACATCAAACTTACATCTGTTTATCGTAAGAAAATGTTCACTGACCTTGCTATGAAATTTAATTCTTTTATTCCTTTCAGTTTTAATCTCAATATCATTTCATATTTAGTTTATAGGGCCTTTAGGATTTGTTCTAATGTAACGTTGTTTGAAAATGAATTGTATAATCTTAGGGAATATTTTTTTAGAAATAAGTTCACAAACAAAATTATAGATAGTATGTTTAGGAAGACCATTGATAATTTTTATAACCCACCTCCTTCTAAATTAACTTGTTTTAGGAAACCAATTTATGTTAAGTTCGATTATTTAAGCCATTATAGTCCAATGTCCTCAAACGTAAATTTACATCTATAATTAGTAAGTTTTATCCTCAGATCGATCCTAAATTCATTTTTTATTTTTCTAACACTATTGGCAATATGTTCAAGTTTAAAGAGAAACATTCACCTTCACTTGTTTCCAACGTCATTTATAAATTCACTTGCAGACAGTGCTCTGCGGCCTACATAGGCGAGACAAGGAAACAATTAAAGTTTCAAGTTTGTCAACACAGAGGGGTTTCCTTCAGAAACCCCTTTACTGTTTTATCTAATCAAGAAAATAGCAAAATTTTTAATCATTCATATGATAATAACCATCAGATTTCGGAAAATTATTTCAAAAATTTTTCAACCTTCAATTATTGTTACGATTTGTGGACATTGGAATCCATTTTTATTTATGAACAGAAGCCCCAATTAAATTCACAAGAGGCTTCTACAGAATTATGTATTTTAAAATGACTTTTTTATGTGTAGATAGTTTTTTACCGAGTTCCTTTATTTATTCAATTAATTGTAACATTAGTGATATTTATTTATTTCTGTATCCTAGATAGGAGAATTTTGTATTTATATAGTAGAATTAAGATATATTTAGGTTTCCCTAAGGATGATTTTTCGAAAAAATTGAAAGCTTGAAGAAATGTGGATTTATTTATTACAACCCTTGTTTTTCTCTTCATTATTAAAATTTGGTTTCCACGGAACAAATCTATTATTGAAATCATTTTGTTTTACGCTAAACTCAATATCTCCTAACATGTTGAAATTTATTTCATATTAATAGTAATTAGTTTATCACAAGTTGTCAGAAAATCAATACTGTTTTATATTAGATGAATATAATTCTGATGAAATTTTCCAATTAATTCATAAATTGAAAAAGAACGTATTAAAAAATACATTTCCCTTATTGTTTATTTAGTACTTCCATAATCTACTATATTTTCATATACCAAGGCAGATTTAAATTTTATTTACATGAATATATTTTCCTTTAATTCCATCTTAATTATGAAATATAAACTTTATTAGTGTCTTGGTGATCATTGCTGTTCTGATTATTATCTAACAACTATTATAAAAATCATTATATTAACTATCAATTAATTTTCAGACGTGCGTCCTTTGGAGATCAGTGGAGATAAATAAGCTCATGTTCCTACAAAGAAAAGTCACAACAAAAAGACTGTGTAAATGCAGTGAGAGAGACAGTCCTTTCTTTGAATAAGAATCCAAACCCAGTTCTGTAGAGCCATGCCTCCATTATTTGTCAGTTTTTATTTTATCTTCTTATAACAGTAATGAAATAATAACTTTTTTACTTAATTGTTATCACTAATTTTACCATGAAGTCGAACTCTATAGCTGGATTAATTAAACTTAAAAAAAAATCAGAAATATACCCAGAAATCTAGTAGGGTTATAAGCATTGTTAAATATTACTGTTAATCTTCTTTATTAAGCTGAGAGGAGTTTCAACTGATGATGAAAAAGATGGCAAGGAAAGGGAAAACAAGGAACCTGAAGCAAAAGGAAAAAGTACAAAGGACAAGAAACGGATGAAGGGGAACAAATCGAAGGATTAAAGGGACCTGCCCTGTAGCGAAAGTGTTAGTGACGTTTATATTCATTGTAACGTGCAGTCTACAGCAATTGATGGGGGTATCTTATTCGGTCAGTGTATTCACGAACAAAATGAAAAGATACGGCGAATGTTAGAGGAAAAGTTAGACGATCAGGAAGAGATGATATGCTAGGTATCTGAAATTATTACATACTTAGATAACATATTTGAGGAAAATTTACATGCAAGTGTAACAGAAGAATGTAACGATGCGCATAAAATAGACTATTTCAATAAGTCTGTGAATATTGAAGATATAGAATGTAAAAATACTGATGGAAAGACAGTGATTAACGAGAGTTCAGTGATTTCATCAGTGCCCACGGTGACTGAAAATATGAAATCTATACTCGCTGAGGCAAGGTTTAATCTAATTGAGGGAAGGCGCAGGAGCTGTGATTTCCGACGTCAAATATGGGAGTACAGAGAAAGTAAAAAAATAAAAGCTTTGTAAACTCTTCACGGAATAATTCTATTGTGATAGAAAGAGCAGAGTTTGGAATCGATGATAGTAATTCAAATGTTTTGCCGGTGAGAGCATTACGATCAAGAGGACCAGCAGAAGTTTTACCACATGTCATGGGCAGACCTATTGAATGGCGGTCTTACAAGAGAAGGAGATTAGACTGAAGCTTAGGTGTACAAATTGATATATGAATAGTTGTTGTAAATCTGTTCTTACTATTAGTACTAATGATTTTAATGAATAAAATAGAATTAAGTGTTATTTGATAATTTAATAATTGATTAAAAAGTGTAAAATAGTGTATAATATATATTTATATTATTGTTACTATGTATTTATAAAATGTATTTGTATTGAGCCGAGTATGATTTGCAATAGGCTGATTGTGATATTTTAACCATAAAATCTTGAGGGGGGAATAATGTAATGGGACAGAATTAGTTATTCTGTCTGCGACGGTGATTGAGTACACACCCACTTTCTTTGTACTATAAATGGATTCCAGGACAATAACCCCCCGTGCAAAAAAAAAACCCGCGGTCAAAAAACCCCCGTGCAATATACCCTCCGGACAAAAACCCCCGTACAATAAACCCCCCGGACAAATACTCCCGGACAAAAAAACTTCCAAGCAAAAAAACTCCGGTCTATATAAATAGCAAAATAAGGTATACCCAATTTACCTATTTTATAGTAAAAATAAGTACAGTATACATTTTGTCACTATCAAACCTGCCCCCCCCCCCTCCCCCACAATCGGACCGCTATCCTAACCTTAGGTGCACTATATTTCTTTATATTTAAGCACATAGTAATTTTATTTTTGTCCAGGTGTATATTGGACGGGGGGTTTTGACCGCGGGGATTATTTTGCATGGGGGTTTTTGTCCTGTCACCCTATAAATGATATCTAGAGTAAGATTCTTAGTGAAGCCTTAGTTTTGAATTGGTTGTGGTACTAGTAGATTATCAGTGATGAGTTGGTAGAAACACAGGAAATTTCTTGTTGTTTCTACCTATATGATTTATTCTAAATTGTCTATTGAATGTTTCAGGTTAATATTTGGGATTAGTTAAAAGTGTTGTGAAGGTATTGTGATAACTTGATGAGATTGTAACGTATATATTAAAAATGTAGCAAATCATATATGGGTTTTCTAACATATGAATAAATGTGATATTGCTTCTATAATTGTGATTTGTGTAGAAACTAAATAGTATTGTTTTGCATATTTATAGCTCGGTTCCAGACGTAATCAATTATCAAACAATTTATGCATTCACTCAGAATGACTAATTACTATAAAAACCTTCAACTATCAATGAAACGTAGCACGTAGTATTTTATCCCACTACAACATCTCTATCAAATCCTTCCAGAACATTACATATCTTTCGCGGAGCATCAGGTCAGTTCCTAAGAGGAGTTCCTCCACACTTTCCAGAAACGGATCACCTCTCTAACTCCGTACTGGACATACAGAGTATGAGCGATGAAGAATCCCACGGGATTTACTCCGGGCATAAACTGTTACGTGGGTAGAGGCACACAATGACTCAGAAACTCCACAGTGAGCAAAAGTTACGATTATTTCCAGTCATAGAAGATGTTTTGCAAAATTTGTGAAAAATATAATTTTAATATTGCGATATAGCGTGTATTGTATTAGGAAAATTTTGGATCGGGACATTAATAATAGATGTAATTGAGATAGTTTTCGATACGTCTCAAAAATCTATCATTGTTTAATTTTGTAATTTACAATATAATTCCTAGATTTATTTTTGAAAGCAATGAGTCAAAAAATGATACATCGAGTAAATATGTACGTACATACAACATTAAATATTTTTTCAATGATATTCTTAATTAATCAGTTGCATAGTATATTATATCAATAAATTTTCCCTATATGTGAAATATAATGATTATTTCATACTCAATTCACTATTCTCTACTTTGTGTGAGACAAATTGATCACTTTTCACTTCAACTAAGAATGCTTTAATAAACGACCTAACCTGCTGAGAATGAAATAAAATTGAGATTTATGAAGCTGCTTTCTGCATGTGGTTACTCTGTCATATTGCAATGGATGGCCCACAGAGTGTGAATATGAGCCTACAAATTGCCATTCCGTGAGATAATATATTTTACTTACCAACAAATATTATTCTCAGGGTTTCATTATTTCCAACTCAGATTTATTTTAGAAAATTGTTTGAAGTTCGATCGTAATTAGAACCATATTTCTTATTATTATTACTAATTGACTATTTCTTTCTAATATTATATAAGTAATTTATTCTTCAGAAGTAGTTTCGCACTATTCACTCTCCTGGGAGTACCTGTTCAATTCTTGCTGTATGTATTTTAATAGGTAATTTTATGTATTTTTTTATCAATAATAATAGAAAGGGTTTAAAGGTCCCTTCAATAAAATTATTTTTACTGTTTTTATCAATGCGGCTGATATTTCTTATCATTTTTCTGCAAACACATATAATTAGATTGCTTACTTTTAATTTTATATTTTTTGATAAAAACTCTACAATACCAGTTTTATTTCTGACTTGTTAATTTTCACTCCGATGAATTTTGAGTTTCTCAGGAAAAGAAGAATGTCAATAGCTAGGTAGGAATAATCAAACCAATATAAAAATGGCTCAAAATTGGATAAATTAATTATAGAAACGTCTATATATAAATGTACTTCCGGAAAAAACTAGTGTCTTATTCGTGAATGTTCTGAAATAGCAAATGTGTCCCCTCTCATGTTATGAATTTCGCGCCAGTATACGCTTACATAAATGAATCAGAATTGTAATTTTTTTATTATAAAAATGTTTCTTATTTTTTATAGTTTAATATGCTTCTTTCACTTAAATGTCAAAAGAATATCCAAAAATACAAAAAATATCCCTTTTAAAGACATGCTCAAAGTAATTCAGGCAATAGAGGGTTAAGTGAAGACCAAAAGTTCATTGTTTGTTTATGAAATTGAAATTTGAATTCAAAACGAAAAGTGAACAATCTTTTCTTCAGCATCCAATTCGTATTCCATACAAGTTTTGCACACAGAGTATCAATTTTTTTTTCAAACAATTAAATAAAGTATATAGTGAACCAAATTGAGAGCATTTTACAGAATAATGATCCTAGACCTCAGTTCTATAATATTATTCAATAAACTCTTTTTTCCCTGTAGCATGGAGGGGACCTTTTAAAACTCCCAATGGTTGGTAATAGTTGGTGCATAGTCAGAAATTGTCTGACTGTTCGTATTCATTGTTGAATGTGATATATGAATTATGCATGTTTCTTTAACAGCGATTTTTACTGATTCTTTTCTTTATATACCTGATGTGACTAATGAATATGGAAATTACAATAATTCATGTAAAGGTAAAATGCAAAAATTGCAGTACGTGGTAAAAAAGAATTAACCAACTCTAAACAAAGATAAGTTGTTTATGTAATGAACTTCTATGAATCCGCTTTTACCGAACAGAAAAAGATATAATAGAGAAAAAAATATATAAGATTATTCAATAATTTTGCTACTGAGATTTTATTCATGAGATCGATGTTTAGAATTGTCAATGATAATGAACTGTAATTTGTATAATTTTATATTCCACCAACTCTCTCCCCATCTCGTTTTAATAATCCTCTATCATTAGTGACGAAATTATGAATGAAGAAGACTTCAATACGAAATGCAATTTATGAACGCTTGAAATAACCAATTTAGAACAAAGATATCATTTACCTGCATTTATTTTAGATCTGAATATTATTTAATCACTGAATACAATTTTTGAATGAGAATACTTAATTAAAATCTTCATTGAATAAAATTCAACTTGGTTTCACAATTATTCATATATTATTCTTGACATATAGAGTGCTCAAAATTGTAAATATACATTTCTAGAATTATTACTGTATATAAATTTTAATCAAAATAACAATAAACACTTGCACACTACTAAATACGAAACTATTTCGTCTTCAATATCACCAAATTAAACTCTCATCGATAATTTATTCGAGAAAATAACAAATTAGATTTACTTCAATCAATTTATTTAATACAATTTGAAAATTCTGCAAACTGTTCGTTGTTAAATTTGATTAATGGAGTAACAAAAATAGTATTTAACAAATCAAATTATATTCTATTAAGGATATTCCATTTCTTTCAAATACCGTTACTGAGTGTGAGATACGAACAAATAGTTGAATACAATCGGTAAGTTTAGTTTAATTTGGTAGCTGGAGTGATAGCATGCTACCTAAAAGAAATGATCTTACTTCTGTTGCGTGACTCAGTATCAGTGTATCATTTTAATTGGATAATATTTCACTTAAATTCGGAAAAGAAAACAATTCTGATTTCTGGAAAAAAACGTGAGTTTACTGATAAGTTAAAGAACAAACAAGGTGATGGTTATATCTGTTGTATAAAGATCTTGTACCGGATAAGGTAAATCTCAAAATGGTAGATAGATCCTTTACTTTGTTTTCATATCAATTAATAACTTTAAAACGATATTTATAAAGTTTTCTCGGAATCTAGATTAGACCGATATTAATTCTTAAACAAATATAATTTCAATTAATCAAGTATCATTAAATTATGTTAGGAACATAATCTCTTGATCCTGTAAACACTAATAAAACATTTCCATCGCCTTGCAGTCACATGTACATTATATATTTGTGATAACTTACAATAAATTCCTCTGATTTTTAATGGAAAAATATTTCCTTTTATTAATTACGTACAATATCATATTTACAATGATAAACATATAACAATGTGCTTCATCTCTTAGTTGTATGAAATTATAAACAAATCATGTACACACTAGGAGAAAAGTGCCTCGGCAAATTCTGTGAATCGGGAAATACTTTCAGGTAGTCAAGAGAGCTTTGGGGACTCGTGAGCGCTTAATTCTGCCCAAATAAAACTTACTTCTTTGTAGATTTCTTTCAATAATGGATCAGTTTCTATCTATTCGTGACTCAACTTCTCATCAAATGAAACTATTTTTTGAATTTCTTTCAATGGAAACTTGGGACTGATTGCAGAAACTGTGTGATCATATCTTTTGTTATTTGGCATCAAATTTGCAGCAGACATAATCATATCTCTCTCAATTGCAGAATCAGTAGAGATTTGGGAGTCATTATTAGGAACGATTTGGTAGTCAATGAGATTGATTTTCCTCAACGTTTGTTGATTATTAAGTTCACTCATAGATAAATCAGAGTTCGACTCATTTACATTACATATCAGTTTTAAAGTTATTCGAGTTCTCTTTTTTCTATCATAAAATACTGCATCTGGTATCATACTCTCGATAAATTTAAAAGCGACGCTTCCTAATAGAGTACCTGTTACAAACACTTTATCTGACGCTGTAGAGCGGTTTCTTTTATTCTCTGTGATACTTTGAGAGTTAGGCTAGTTTCCACTCGACCGGCTTTGTTTTCGGCCGCACATCTATAAATTCCTTTGTCCTGCAAGTCAGCTCCAGCTATTGTTAGGTTTGACACTTTGTCTCTATTTTTTGGAGCTCTTGTATTTGATGCAGATCAATTCCAATGGAGCTCGTAAATTTCTAGTAAACCAATTAACTTGCAGCTGAGTTATCATTTTAAAGAAGTTTCATTTATTTGAATTTGTTTAAATTCTGTTTTTAATTTGAAAGGAGAGCTTCCGCATTGAAACTTACAGGAAGTTCCATTTTTATCATGAATAATTTAGTATACTCTTATAAATAACGTAAAACTCACTAAGAAGTTAGATTGTACTGTACAAATAATAAATTGTTCAAATGAGTTATTTCAGATAAAAGGGTTTTTTTTAATTACTTCCTATGTAGTGTAAACAATATAGAATTAAAAACACAGTCAAGTTAAAACAATAGACAAAATATAAAGAAACGGTGCATCTCACAGATTAATCCAATTAAGAGCCTCAGAAGCCATTATTTTGCACAAATGCACGCATGATAATTATTTGTATTGATCAGAGAGGTATACAGAGGAAAAATGAGATAAACACACAGTGTATCAAACTTTGAATTAAAATAATATTGTATTTTAAATAAATTTAAATAAGAGTCGGAGTGAAGTTAAAAACTGATACTTTTATATCAATCCATTCTACTAATGTCATTGCTCAAGTTTAATGTGTACAATACAAAATATCAACTTGAATTGAAAGCTCAGACACTTTTTGTGGGCTACCCTGTATATTACAATGAACAAATTGTGTATAGCATTGTTTTTATATTTCAATAGAATTAGGTTTTTGTTTCAATAATTTTTTTTTACTGCAATAGAATTGAGTTTTTATTGCAACAGTATAAAGTTTTCATTGCAACAGAGTTAAGTGTTTATTGTTCTAATATTAAGTACGAGAATGATTTCTGATATAATTACACAAATTTTACTTTTGTGGAATGAAATTTGGAAACTTCTTCAATTATTTTAATAATCGATATTACTTGGTATACCATTTATTCTACAAATAAAAAGAGTAACTTACTCTGGTGCATCAAGCATATTATTTTGTACTTAATACTAATTCGTAAAAATGGTGAATATTCTTTACAATTCGTCCGTAGTGACCAATTCAATAGTCCCAATGAATAAAACTCTTCTGGTACAACTTCACTGATTGTCTATGATAATGTTTCGTCAGAGCAAAACTCATTCAAGTTTTTCTGTTTTAGAGTTAATTTGTCGCAGACAATTTCACTGCTAACTGCCAGACTTATTTGCATCTGAATTATATTTACCGAGGATATAATTTCCTTGCAATGGAATCGTCGACATCAGAGTCTGGTAGATAGTAATATCAATGAGCCTCATTTCAGCTCCTTTATATGAACTTGGAATCGTTTAGAATATATATTATAATTGGATGACAAAATTCAAAATACGTCCTATGAAATATAAATAATTTAAGATGTGCCTCTAATGAATGGAATAATTAGGAATAAGAACTGGATTAATGAAACAAATTCATAGAGCAATAGTTGTACATTTCCCAGGAAAGGAAGATTTATTTTTGCGATATGAAGGTAATATCCCAGGAATAAGTTTTTCTTCCCTTGATTTATTCTTAGAGGTATTAATTATACGAAGGATTTATTACTTGGATGTTCCCATAATATACCATGAATAGTTCTTTCTTTTCTGGATTAGACCACCTCACAATCCCAAGTTGTTACAATCAACACATGGTTCATTTTCAGAGATAATCTATTTACATGTTTTTCACCCCAAATTATATCGAATGTGATTGAAGTGAACGGTGATCGAATTAAATTGTTAACGAAGGACCATGTTTTCAGTAATCCATAATTCAATTGAGAAGTGTAACATTAGTTAAAATTAGTAATATTAGATAAGGTGGAAACACGGAATGCATCGTAATTACAATAATATCATATTAAAAGTATATCATTATTCATATTGTATTACCAATTGAAATTTGTTATGTTATGAAGATTAATATTTTTATGAACATAAATATAGAAAAGTCAAGTCATACAGAGAATGTAAAATACTAACATACATATTAAAAACGAAAGTTTCTTTATGAGAATAATATTTAATTTAAACAATATTCAATTACTAGATTTACAATGTAAAATTATAAAACCACTTAATAGTATGAACATTTCATGTATTCACATCATTCCTCTCTGCAAACTGATATCTTGAACGATGTTAAAGAGGCAGTACAGTCATTTTTTGTATATGACCATTTTAATGTCAAACGATTGCTTAGTATGAATAAAGTATATCGTGTGAAATTTCAATGTTCAATAAAATCGAATACTGGAAATATATCATTTTATATATAATTAATTTCTTACCAAATGCTAACGGTAGATGGCGCCACAATCAGTGGCACCATCTTGTAAACAAGCCAACTGAGATAAGTTTCTACCTAGATACTAGCGCAAGTAAAAAGATGGCTTTAATTTAAAACTATGCCTCCTTGTCTACCATTTCACATAATCTTTTCACCATTTTGACGTAAAAAAAGCTTGATTAGTTCATAAAAAAATATTATGAAACAACAAACATACTCACGTACATACTAATGAGTGCAAATGCTTCCGCTTAGTATCGCTAATTTTACTATATACTTTTTATATGATTATTCTAAAATTAAACGAGCATCCAAATATTACATAATAAAATATTCTTAATCGACTTAAAACCAATTTGGCGATTGTCTGATTTTGACTTTACTATCCCTTTAAGCAATGACAGTTATTCAATGACTTGTTTATATGTGAGTAAAAAATGACTCTATCTTGCCATCTAATTTATTGCTAATCATCACAATATCACAAGTCTCATCGGTGCAAAAGCTACATATTATGAAATTATCATAAAACTCAATTTACGGCCACAAAATTAGTAGAGTATGAAAGATAATTCTAGTGAGTTGTGTCTTTCTTTTGATATGTGTGTGGGAAAAATTGTTTTGTAATTGCATTGTATGAATATTGCTGATGTGAGAAATCGTGATATATTTGTAACTTGCTTTAGAGTGAAAATAACCCCTATGTTTATGAACAAAATAACTGAAATTGAGTTTTCACGAAACAAATCTATTATTTCCAATAATCTGTTTTACTTATTATATAATATTATCAAAGAATGTATTTCGATATCAATTTTTATAATATTTATTTATAACCTGTAGTGATTTATGATCATACACTGTTTATGTTTCATATATTTATTTCCCAAATAAATACTTATATAAATATCCCAAATAATTTTGATGTGAAATAAATAGACATTTTGCACCTCTTGATATATTATTGTAACAATAATCATTTTATAGTAAACACATTATAATGTTCAATTGGTATCATGGATACCAATTGAAACAAAAGTTAAATAATAATTATTATATAAATATTTTCACGTGTTCGAAAATATGTATTCGTGCAATAACACGGAACTAACCCTAAAATAGTACATGTTGATTTTATGAACCAAGTGCTTCTAATAATCTTATCTGGATTACAATTTTTTTAGGTACCGTGAAATAACCACAAAAAATTGTCTCCGGTTTCTATGTCTACGAAGAGTTCTTATTTCGAAACATAACTCGAAATAAGTACCACTTTTACTAATGTGAGTTGTACTAAAAGCGAGGCTTGCTTGTATTTAAAAGTTTTAAAATATTTACGTATTTGTGTAAATCAACGTAAATCAAGTAAATTATGGAATTCATTATTGTACTTTGGTGACGTGCGGCAAGGTAAAAATTCAGTTTGGTTAGCCAATACGCATGAATTTGATACGTTGCCATTCAGCACAGATACATGTGCGAGCTGTGATTGAGTCACACTCCGCCCAATCACAGCTCTGCTCTCTCAGACATACCTAAGTATTTATTTCTCCTTATATGTTCATTATTTTTACTTGAAATTTGGTACAAATTATATTATTATACAATAAACAAACAAATTGTAAGAAATGCAGTGCCGTGGTTTATGAATATGACATGTGTTTTTTTTCACATAGTCAAACCTTCCCGTTGATTCTGACAGTCAAACTCATTATGGTTAACATATAGTTTTTTACAGTTGATTAAAATAAATGTATTCATCGTATTTGATCATAATATATCCTAATTTCAGAAATTAAGGTAAGGAATTCTCATCAGATATATTCGAATAAAAACGATAGATTAGTTGTTTAAAATTGGGGATAAATTGAAATTGAATTTTCATGGAATCTTTCATTGTTGTATATATCTAATTTCTTAACATTGATACCAAATTAGAACGAAATACAATTAAGTTATTTTCAAAAGTTCAACAATGCTTTTCAGCCTTTGTTTAGGATTCTAGTTATTTCATGAAATATATTAACTTTTCTATAATATGTTTCTTCAATTTTGCCTCTTTACATAAATATTTAATATTGGATTAATTTCAAAACAACTAATTCAAAACAAATAGTGAATACATTTTTCATTTCGCACTGAAAATTGGCAATTCGGATGTTAAATTTTGATTATAAAAATCTTTAAAAACCTATAAAATTAAAAATATGCAATCAATTTCATGGTGGTTGCAGAAAATTGATGAGAAACATTAGCCTGGTTAGAGGAATGTAATGTGACAATGAAAAAATATACAAATTTTCAATTTCGAACTGACTGTCTTTTTTAATATTCGTTTTTTATTATCATTTTCCTGTGGCTAATTGAATCCTCAAATGAATGAAAAAATAAAATGTGTAAAATTAAATTACATTAACTGTAGATACCTTATTTCCGGAAAAAGCAGGTTATTTTCCCCTATTCTACATGGCATCATTTAATGGAAATTTGATATGTAATATTTCCGTTACTATGGAAATATTGCATTTTATTATATTCAATTTGCTTGAATTATGACAGAAGGTGTTAAGAAAATACAAAAACATAATTAAGAAATAGATGTCGCGTTAGTAAAGATTTTAATAAAAAAGATTGATTTATTGCAGCAGTGATAAGATAAAGAAAATCATTTATTCTGAAATTTAGATGATCCAATCTGTAAGATTTTTCTTATACTACAATAAATAAAAAATAGTCGCATTTTTCAGATTCATCAGTGAAAAATAATGAGATCACACATTATTTCAAGTGTGAAGCAAATTATATATATTCTGATACAGAAACTTTCTTTGTTTCTTTTTACATTGTTTTATTATTTATTGCATACAAAAATGGGAGCAAGTGAAATTCCGTTATCTTTACTTGGTTAAATTCCTAAAATTTAAACATTAATTGGAATTGAATATCATTTTGGAATCTTAGATACCATATTAAAACATTAATAATTTTGTAATCATTTATAAAGTATAAGATTTGAAAAAACTATTGTTCATTTTGGTCCGTTATCTTCACTAGCTTCATTTCTGATCCGTTATATTTAGTAGCTTCTTTTCTGGTCTGTTATCTTACTAGCTCAATCTCTGGTCTGTTTTCTTCACTAGCTTCATTTCTGGTCCGTTATTTTCAATAGCTTCATTTCTGGTCCGTTATTTTCAATAGTTTCATTTCTGGTCCGTTATTTTCAATAGCTTCATTTCTGGTCGGTTATCTTTGAAAATGCATACTTTTTTAATGTATGCGTTAGTCAAATTTTAATTATTTTAATGTGAAGGAAAAAATGAAATGACATTAAATGGATCTATCAATCTACATCATCTCGAAGCAAATAGGTTTAATTTTTTTAATCAACCAATCCACTTTTAAACTGCCGATGTGCTAATTATCACTCATATAATATTATTTCAAAAGAAAGGTATATAATCTTTATCGCCATTCAGGACATTAAAGGCAAAGCTCTGCCATTCATAACTACCCTCAACTGCATCAAAAGTGCATTGCATAATTAATCACAGTATTCGTTGTATGATACTCTAGTGGAAATTGGATAAGAGTCTCATAATCTGAACGATAAAAATGCGTTAAGAATTAGAGTGAGGTTTGAAGATGAATATTGTGATTTAAGTTCTCTCAAATTAATTAAAATAAATCGTTCATAATCTGAATAATGAAATCGTCGATCATATCATTATAATTTCTTAAAGTTTCTCGCTATTCGTTGAATAAATCTTTTAAAGCATAACGATAATAACTGAATATTTGTTATTCTAGGATGAAATGCCATCAGTATTTACCGTAATCAATAATATTTGTAGATGTGACAATTCTTCGTAAATATGGATTCTTTCATGACCCATTTTTATTTAAAAAATAATGATTACATTACATCTCATTCATATTTTTTTTATATTATATATATTGTATATAATATTCACTACAAAAATATATCCCAAACAAATCTTTTATAGGAAGCAGAAGTTTTCATTTTTCGTAACAAGGCAATTTGTTGATGTTGGTTGTTTTTGTGGCAATAATGTGACGCGTCACTCCCGTCAAATGGTCAGTTGTTCCTTTTTTTCTGCTTCTCTTTTTATCCAGAGAAAGTAAAGGGAAATTGGCGAAAATAAGACAAATAAGACAAAAACTTGGAGGAGGGGGAGGATTCTTTCTGCAATCTATGAGCTAATCAAAGTTCTAAATGATGGTCTAAATTCTAAGTGATGAATTAATGAAAGATTATTATACTTATGGAAAGTAAACACACATAATATAATATCATATGTTATTGGGATGGAACTATATTTATACATCTATAAAAATTTACTCTAATCTTTCTTTATAATTAAAAAAAATTTATGGTTTGAATATATTCTGAACAAACTCCATGATGAATATAATATTTATAATTTTTTATATTATAAACCAACTCTATTAAAAAAAAATGCAACATAACAGAAAAATAAACACAATATCTATATTCGCTTACTTAACTACTACTCAGTGTAAAAAATATCGTATAATATCATTTTAATCGAATAATATAAATAATTTCTGATATTATTGTCGGGATTTTATAGCGGAAATGTTCAAATTGTGACGATGAACTAGAAGCATTTTAATTCTATGCATAGTAAGTTTCGATTTTCGTCATATCTTTTATCATTTAGAAGACTCCAATCAAAACCCAGAAATAGATAGATAAAAGTTTCTGACTTAAAGTATAAAAGTTTCTGACTTAAAGTATCGTATAATGTAATTGCATACAATATGTATGGAAATGTAAATCTTCACAGCAACATTTCCTGAATGTTAATTTTGAGCAGTTCTCCCTTTTAGTGAACTTCCTGTTGTTTTTCAGCCGGATATGTTAGTAACTTGTAAGGTTGTTAGGATTAGGTATTTTTTCGGTTCTTTTCAGAGTTATGGATATTATAAATGATGACGCAGATATTATATAAACACTGAGTTATTTTGTTATTTTTTCTGAATATTTTTAATTGATTTTAGCAAATATAAAACAATTCAAATCTTTTTAAAATTTGATTAAAAAATGATCATGCATAATTGGAAAACCATGTTATCAATAAACATGAATTCAAATAATTTATTCTAAAAAAATATAAATTTTTACTAGAATCTCTTATTCTCAATTTAAAATCTAATTTGTGAATGCTCTTTTGTATTGTATGATAACGCTTCCTCAATCGATGGAAAATCTTAATATGGAAAGCATAGAATACCCTGTAAGGGAAAACCTTATTGTTGAATACATGGAAAACCATTTCAAAATACATTTTGTCAAAGCCATATCAATTTTCATGACGAATAGAGATTAACCACTTCTAACTTCATCATCTGCTGGATAATTAGATGAGATTCGAATTCCATTCATATTATCAAAGACATTTGTTAATACAAAATATGACAGGACATTTTCCCGTTCGGTGGAGAGAATGTCTAAGCCACATTTTGAAATTGTTCTGGAGAAGCATCCAGATTTTATAGTTATATTTTTGAGGTTTACTATTTACCTATATTTGCATGAAAAATTGTGGAACAATGGAAATTTCCCTGAATTTACTCAAATTACAGAGATAAGTTTTCCATGAAAAATTTCATTTCCAGGTATTGCGTCTTATGTGTTTCTTCCAAACTAACGCGTCATACGGGTGGGGCGTAAGTTTGGAAGCAATTTTTCAAACATTAATATAATTCTTAAAAATAAGTTCCTAAGTAGGTGATATGGTTTGAAGTATAGTATAGACACTACATTATGACGTGGCAGTGTTATTTTTTACAAAAATTTAGTTAATTCAAAAATGTCAGACAAAAGTGAAGCAATTATTGCTCTACACCGTGCCGGGAAGTCAGATTCCGTCATTTCAAAGACTCTCTCAATAGCGAGATCGACTGTTTGGAAGTGTGTGAAGCGTTTTAATGAGAGAGGAGACTTGACTGATCGTCCAAGAAGTGGTAGACCACGCTCACAACGCACCAACAACTGATAAAATGTGCCCGAGAGTAGATCAGGAGGAACCCGAAAAGGTCAATACGATTGTTAGCCAAAACAGCTAATGTGAGTCCCAGAACAATAAGAAGAGTTGTCAAAGAAGACCTAAACATGTCCTCTTTCACCCTCCAAATGAGACAGACTCTGTCAGAAGCTGTAAAGAAAAAGAGATCGGAGAGAAGCAAAGCACTTCTGAGAGAATTGAAGTCTGGCACGGCTGGTGAAATTGTTTGGTCTGACGAAAAAATTTTCACAGTGGAAATGGCTCACAACCAGAGGAATGACAGAATAATTGGTAAAAGTGCAAAAGACATCCCATACAACCAAAAAACTGTCCACAGAACCATGAAACCTGCTTCAGTAATGGTCTGGGCCGCCGTTTCAGAAACTTGGAGATCTCCTTTAATTTTTGTGGAACAAGGCGCCAAAATCAATGCTAAATGTTATATTGAGAATATTTTGACGCCTATGTTGGAGTCAGCTAAGGATCACTTCGGTAATGACACTCGATGGACATTTCAGAAAGACGGCGCGACTTCACATACTGCAAATGTCACTCAAAACTGGTGCCATGACCATCTTCCACGGTTTTGGTCCAAAGAAATGTGGCCTCCCTGCTCCCCAGACGTTAATCCTATGGACTTTTCGGTATGGTCCATTCTTGAATCAAAGGCCTGTGGTAAATTTCATCGCAGTGTGGATGATTTGAAGCGTTCGCTCCAGAGATCTTGGAAGGAAATTTCACAAGAACAGTTGCGTGCCGCAGTAGGAGGAGTTCGGAGGAGATTTGAGGCTGTTATTAAAAACAAGGGGGGACATTTTGAATAAATTCATTATTTTTGAATTCTTAAAACCCTTATGTAATAATACATAACTGTAAATTATTAAATATATTTTTCGTTGGATTATAATATGCACTTTCATTTGCTTCCAAAAAAACGCCCCACCCAGTATGAATGCTCCGAAGAGCTTTATGATTTTATATTATAGTTAACGCAATAGGTACAAGATACAGTTAACACAGTAGGTTCATGATAGAGTTAACACAGTAGGTACATGATGTAGTTAACACAGTAGGTCATGTACTTCGCCACTGCTAAATTAATTTTGACAATTGCATTTAAAATTAAAATTTCTAATCAACAGAACCAATTGGAACCTTGTTTTAGTTTTTGAACATGTCTTGAAATGAAAGAATGATAAATTCCTCCTAAAGATCATAATGATCATTTCATCAAATAATATGATTATATGAATTTTGTAATCTTTATTTATTTGTTAAATACAATTCTCTATAGATTACTAATATCATAATAACTGTCATGTGAATGAAAAAAAAAAAATAGACAGGAATTTATACTTAAATTTACAGCATATTTAAGCAAAAATTATATTCATTCTGTTTTCAATATGAAAATATTGCCAATAGAACGAAGACATGCATATCAAAGTTTAAATATTCTTAAGACCATAGGCAATTTTAATGTGTGAAATTTGAAAGGAATGAATTATAAATTTATTAAGTAGAGAGAACCTTATGCTTGCACAATTTTTTTTCTTCATGCAATAGATTCAATTTGATAGCAGGTTGTGGAATTTTTTTTCTCGTGTTCAGGTGACACTTGTTAGATTCAATATTTACCTTCACAGAGGTAATAAAAAAGTAATGATTGCCCCTAGTGAAAATGTTCAACTCTTCACCAATTTCGTAGAGTTAATAATTACAAATTGTTTATCATAATGTAGTCGAAATGTGAAGATAGTGCGTTATTTTAAATCAGAGAAAAACAAGATGATTAATGAGAATATGATAAAATTAGATTTGTAAAGAACCGATGATATACCAATCATAATACAAGATTCAAACAACCTTATCGAAAATCAGTATAAGATAAATTAGAGAAAGAAGATCAACTTTCTTTTCTTGGTACTGTATGCACATTCAACTTAGAGAACATTTGATCATTGGTATGTGAATTTCTCTTGTTTGATTTATTCCCAAGCTATATTCAATTTGCTGTTATCTGAGATCTTGAACCATAAATTATCTATTAGGTAGATTTTTATCTATTCTCCGATATAAAGAAATGGAAGAAGGATTGTTTGTTTTTTATCATTGTGCCAGTTTCAACTAAAAATACACTAGAAGATTATCCTTTACGAGATTAAATCTATCATGAATTTATGGAATTTTTCTGACTTTGTGTTTCCAATACATAACACTTGAACATTACTATTGCAGTTACTGATTGGAAAAAACAGTCAATTGTTTCTAGTTACAAAAATTCTATAAATAAAAATTCTTTTTTAAATCATGTTTAAGATTGCATTTCAAATTACGATTGAGAATACCAATCGAATTTCTTTATAATACTTGTTACAATGGAAAGCCCATCTTCTGAAGATGGGATAAATTTTGTTCTGACTATAATTTACTAGAGTGTTTTATTATTTAATGTCATTGCTAACTTCTTAACAGTGTTAGTGTAGTCAGCCGTATTAGTTGCTATTCAAAAAAAGGTGTATTGTTAGGCTTTCCTTATAGTGAACTGTCATTCACTGAAAGTTATAACCTGCTAAGAGTTAACAACAATATTTCATCGTAGATGTTACAATACCAATACAATAGTACAATACAAAATAATAATATAATTTTTTAGTTTTTAAAATTAAGTTATAATAATCAGTTATAAATAGTACATTTTTAAATTGTTAGAAATTATACTGCTCATTAATTTGTATAATATATAAATATATAAATATATAAATAAATATATAAATAAATTTATTTATATAAATAAATATATATTAAATATATTATTTAACCTGATAAACCCCTAATTTTCTCCTTAAATTTGTTATTTAAGGAGAAAATCGCCCGTAATCGCTGTTCTGCCAACTACATATATCTTGATTCGGACTCAAATATTAAACTATCATCATATACCACATTAAATTTTATCTCATAGTTTTTTTCAATGTAGATTTATATATCAATCAGATCAATAAAAATTGTGAAACTGATTGTTATTGCTCTCCGATTAAAACTAACGGAGAATAAATTGTTAATTCGATATCCTACAAAGATCCATTTTAATCTCACAATCCAATAATAAATAACTGAAGATAATTCAGCCCTAAGATAATGAAATTCCGTTCACTCTATTTTCCTTGCTAATAAATATAACTCTAATTTATTTCTTTTCATTCGCAGCTCAACTAAATTAATATACGATTAATTTAAACCAAGTTTAGATTGATTAAAAATAATAATTGGATTTTTATACCATATTTCAGACTAAATATATTAACCCTTATGAGTTTGACTGTCGAAATCAACGGGAGAGTTTGACTATGTGTTAAAAATACTCATGTCTTAATTATAAACTTACGGTGCTGTATTTTTTACAAGTTGTTAGTATATATAGTAGACTAATGTGTACCAAATTTCAAGTAAAAATATTGAACATATTAGGAGAAATCAATACATCAGTATTCAAGACATTGACAGCTGAAAGACCAGATCTGTGATTGTGCGGTGTGTGAGTCAATCACAGCTCGCGCATGTACCTGTACTTGATGAAAATGTAGACAAATTCGTTCGTATTGGCTAATCAAACTGTATTTCTAGGTTGCCATACGTCACCCAAGTACAATTAATTCCATAATTTACGTGATTTACGGGGATTTACGACAATACGTTTTTTTTTTAAATTTTTAAATACAAAAATATATTTGGTATGCAAGTAGGAACAAAGTCAAGAAAGGCCAGTAAATTTATACGAATAACCTAAAAGATATAAAGTAATTCAAAAAAGATGTGCCTAAAAAAAACACGTCAAACTCATTAGGGTTAACTTTTTGCTACTTATTTGTCATTAAAATTATATATTTAATTTAGATGAATGATTATTCCTTATCGTTAGGAGTATATAAATCTTACACATTTCCTGAATTGTATGGATAAATGGTATGAATTTGCAGCAGAACAAATCAAAAAAAGAGGTGCCATTCGTTGAATGAAACTCAAAAATACTAACAATAAGAGATTATTTCTTCAAGCCATATCTGGCAACTCTCAGCACGTAAATAGATATTGATTGTCAGGGAACATTAGAGATTTCACTGATCTATTATATCAGGAAATATATGATAGAAATAAGAAGGCCTATTACAGTTTATATTCTTTATGCGTCCTGGTAATGAATATTTTATTTGTTTAAATATATTTAAAATATTTCTCCCGATAATTCATTTATTTAATTAAATTAAGTTTCTCAAATTTTCTCTTATATTATTTTAGGTCTACGGAAATGACTTCGAATATTTTAGTTATTCTGATTTTAGATTAAGGAGTTTTTTTATTTATTTCATTGGTAATATTCCAGAGAAGAAACTATAAATACTTGTATTTCAAATAAAAGAATTTGATCTTAATAATAATATAAAATAATTGAACTTTCACATTGTTCCAGATTAGTTTAAAAATTATTGAACCGAATCAGAGATTCGTGAATACTGATCATTTCGTATTCTATTAGAAAATTAATATAATGATTTCAATGAATATTAAAGTTTAAATCAATTTGTGTATAACATTATATATTAGAACTTCAATTAAATACTTATTCTGCATTAAATATTAATGCTGTATAAATTAAGTTCCAAGATCGATAAAAAGTTTACCAAATTTTAATGACTTGAGGCTGCATGAATAGAAAGAATCTAATTTGACAGAAAAAGGAATAGGAAATATTAATTAAAATTTTTGATCAGAGTATTACCGAGTACTGAATATTTTTTCTTGAAATAAAATAAAATAAATTATTATTTAATTACTAAATACTGTTTGATTTGATTCCAAATTTAATTAATAAGTTACTAGTCTCATTGAGAGTAATTTTAAATTCTGGAATATAATATTAAAAATATGTTACAAATTCTGAATGATTATGTTTGATTATTTTCTAGTGTGTGTTTAATGTATGTATCTAAATACACTGCTGTTCAATTAATTTTATAAGCATTTATTATAATGCCAATTACAAATTCAATGAAGATTTAGACATAAACAGTCTATAAAATTAAGAAACTAAATAGGAAAAATATAGGTAAAAATATAATTATTCTAATTACATAGATGACATGCACTCGTTTTCATGATATATATTTTCAAACATAATACGCGAAAAACATATTAGAACCAACAGTGCTAATTTAATTAAATTAACCTCTTTTAATATACTTAAGTTAGCAAAGTTAAATATTAAGTAACCTAGCACAGCTAAAGATAAAATTAAAACGACTATAGAGACTAAAATACAGACTACCTTACAAAATTCGTATGATCTCACATCAAGAGTCTTCTATTTCAAGACATATATTGAAACATAATACAATTGACTTGTATTTTATTCAGTTATTATAATTAGGTACATTTAACACGAAAGTATGAAAATCGGGTAACAGTTGTCCGGGTACGAGTTGTCCTGTATACCAGTTGTCCTGTATACCAGTTGTCCGGGTACGAGTTGTCCGGGTACCAGTTGTCCTAGAGCCATTCTCTCTACTATAGAATGTCTCAATTGTACATCACTGTACCGGACATTGTCTCAATTTTACATCACTGAATTTGAGACTGTCATAATAATTTACTTCACTGGACTAAATAATTCCTCAATTGTAGCTAAATTTTATTCAATAATATCTCAATTGAAGCTTATTTATATTCAACCATTTATTTTATTAATCACTCATGGTGTATTAAATTATTAACTTATAAATGGTCATAAAAACAACAGTGTGAAATTATGAATGAATCAATATATGAAGATCAAAATATAAAGAAAAAAACATGTTATTACTTCATTCCCAAATATAGAAAAAATGCAGTTGACCAAACCCAAATTATCGTAACTTTTCTGTGGAAAGAATTGGTGAAAAATTTTCCATTAGTTTTCAGGTCTGTAATGGAAACTAATAAATTTTTACAACAAAGAAACTGCTTACAAAATTAGTAGTGCTAATTGCGTCGCTCTTTCAAATATAAAATGTATTGTCGCGTGACAACTTTTAATTGTCTTCAGAAATCTGTGTATTACTATTATCGAAAAATTACCCCTATTAAAGTTAACAGGAAGTAAATTTAAAAATAAATTTAATGATGTTCACATGACTAAATATAGAGATCTGTAATTATATGCATTAAAATTGTAAAAATTATAGAACGTATATTGTATTCACGTACGTATTCATAATACTGATAAGAAGATTTTATATAGATTTTTATTCATTTTATAATAATATAACATGTGATGTTGTTCCAGTCCATATTATAATATTTTTGAAACAGATTAAGTTACAATAACTGCATAGAAGTTATTAACTTCAGCGCAACTTTGGACATTTGTGACTCTAACGAGTTGTTTCCTTTCCAAAGTTCCATTGAGAAGAGACTGACAACTAAATAACTAAAATAAGCGGATAGCATAGTTCTATTCTATTTAATAATTTGCTCAAGTTTTCCATAGAAAAATTTCATACTATGCAGGGTGTTTCATTTCAGATCCGACCAAATTTGGCAGCTTACATGAAAACTTAAATAAATCTTTTTCAGGGATAATATAATTTCTAAAAATGCATTTTCATCGAGATATTGAATAATTTTATGGTAATTATTTTTAAAAATAAGTTGTATCTATGATATAAAAAAATCATTTGTATTGTTCATTATATTAATAATATAAACTCATTGGGACTTGAAAATGCGTGTTTATTCGAAGCAATAAGGGTGAATTAAATATCAAACCATAGATAGTGCGAGCTACTGCATAAACTAAATTAAATTAACATGTTTCAATTACTAAATTTATTATATTTATTCAAGTCGGTTAAGAGATGGAAACAAGCATTGCTTCCAGTACCAATTTAGAATAACATGCTTTTTAATAATCTCAAAGAATAGACATTAAATGAATCGTAAGTTGATGTTCCTTTTATTTCTGATCAAAGTATTCTAATAATAATCTAAATAATCTAAACTATAATACCCTGGGAGCAATCAATGGCGGGGTTAGAGAAGTTTAAGATAGGCTGTGGTGGCAAAATAGAACATATATTATGGAAGACTAGCTTCATATCATAATAAGTTAATATAAACTGAATCATTGATAAAAAGAATGAATGAATTATGGAATACAGAAAATAGAGAAGGAAGTTCAACCAACATATTTCAACACCGATATTACTTGCAAAACTAGAAGATTAGCTTCAATAAGCTGACATTATTTCATCACTTTCATCGTCAGTAAGTTTTTGCACAATATTCAACATATATTGATTTGAAATAATTATTTTGCTGATTTTACCAAAAACCTTTCGATTCAAAAATATGGAACAGAAACATAGATACTGTTTGATCCAGATTTTTTTTTGTGAATATATTCTGAAATAACATGTATATACATATGTATAATGATGCCGACTGAATTGATGTAGAAACTATTAATTATAGTTTGTTTAAATATATAACATTAGATACAATTGCTTAAATGCTCACTCAAAAATAAATCGTTTCTAGGCTGAAACGCTAATCGTTCGTATATCGTCCCAAAACAGATAAACTTAAGTGCTTCAACTGTAAATGAAGATCTTGAAATTATTATTATCATTGCGATGCACGTTAGGGTTTCGGCATTTTGGCGTAAATGAATACATTGTATTGCCACCGTTATATTACAAGTGGAAACAAAAAAGTACATCGCACTGAAACACTTCATAGATCTTGAAACACACTAAAATATTTCAAAATTATTAGATTATAAAAAAGTGTCTCGGTCTTTCATTTCAGTGTTGAATAAAATTGAATGCAAAGGTTTCTCTAATAAATAGTTTCTATAAATTCATATTAATATGTCAATAACTGAAAATTGTGATACCTTGAAACTAGAAAATTAACATACAATTATCAAATTCGAAAATTAATTCTAAAATTTGAATTGAATATAACCATTCAAATAATCAGGTTGGCGAAAAGAGCAGTTAATGGCAGATTGCAAGGTGATTTGATGCCGTGGAAAGAAATTAGGAAGACACTTCATGTTTAGTATTCATTATGGAGATGGAAGCTGAGGCCAATTTTACTCCCAAAAGACTACAGTGGAAATCGCTTTATAGTAGGATTCACTTACGTATTGGGAAATCGTACAAAATAATAAACACTTCAATATAACAAAACTAGTTTTTGCTCATAGATAATAAATTTGATATATTATTTTTCGATATATGTCTCATAAATGCACATTTTTGACAGCGTTGTCACCGCCATATCGTCATAAACACATCACAATATGTCATAATATGAACATGGTACTATGTCACATGAACATCAAATAATTTATATCACCCATCTACTTTTCAAAGCTACAGACAAGGACAAACAAAACATTAATCACCCATATTTCACACAGCATTTTCATTAGTTATAAACTTCAAGTAAGAGATTGAATAATTTGAACTATAATTACTAACAGATGTTCCTTGAAGGGATTATTTGAAAAGAAGGTAAATGAAGAGGTTCGTTCAATCCAATTTGCATAAGTTTTGACATGTTATATAGAAGAGGAACGTGTACAGAATACATCAAAACCGTAACGAGATACGCGGAGATGGGAGAAGACAACTAAGGCGATTACGCGACTCTGCTTCAACTTTTTCTTTCCGGTGACTCTGAAGTGTAATTCTGTTTTAATTGAAGAGACGTGACGCATATTAAAGTCAGAAATAATAAGCAAGATATTTCATGGCAAGAAGGTTTGGTGGGGTCACAGAAGAATAAATGAGGACTCGTGTGATATTCCAATGATCAGTATTTTTGGTATAGGAGCCTATACAGTATACCGTATATGGTTATAATTAGTTATTGAATATTCAAAAATATCTTAATTATTTGAGACATACGCTATCGGAAAGTATTTAACTTTTAATTGTAATCAAATTTTTTTATCCTAGCTGAACAACAATAATTACCTTCTTATCACTACTTTTTTTAATAATTATTAGCAAGATATTTCAATCAAGACGAGGAAGTTTTTGGTCATGAGGATGGATGAATGAGGACCAGTGTGATTTTCCAATGCCCAGTGTGATTATGGTATCACACCCTATACAGTTTTGCTTAAATATGCATTATTATTCCATATAAAATAAGAAAATGTGTTATTGTACTGAAAACAAATCTTATGAGCACAATTATCAAATTATCAATGATTTCTTTGAGGTGAATTTATTGCTACATAGGGATCTTGAAGAGATAGGGATTATAGGGATCATGCGTAGAAAGAAGATTCTGACATTAACTGATATGGTACTTACGATGTTTGTATTTGTTGTAAAAATATTTTGAGATATCATTATCAATATTATTAAGATCAAATGAAATATAAGTACACTCTACAGTTGTATGAGATACGAGATAAGATCTCGTAACTGAACAGTTATTAAAGTCATAACAGGAAAAGTTTGAAATGTTTTATACAAAACTTCGCTCAGGTTTGAATATTTATGCAAATGAAATTATTTACTACTATTTATACAATCTGAAAATATTTTCAATGCTGATTAGTTTTTATATCATTATCATAATTAAGAGTCATTAGCACTAAAAATGGCCCATTTACTATAGGAGACTGTAATTGTGACTCTAGAATGTAAGACATGTGATTTATTTATCAAAAATGAACCGAAATATAATTATCATAATCATTAATCCGAATATTATTTGATCAACTTAATTGAGTTTAAAAATATTCACATAAGCAAAATATATGTTTTGTTTTAAAAGAACAACAAGAATCAATTTTATTATAAAAGTTTTTCAAAATGGAAAAATAATATATTTTTAAACAAAAAACCAATAAATTATATTTCCTCCACTACACATCATATTAAATATATTTATATAATTATCCTGTGTGCAATTGGCCAATGTTACAGTATGTTTTTTTCTTGCGTCTACAGGGGGCAATAAACTGTTAATGGAATCTGGAAAGTCCACTAGCATCTTCTGATCCAACCTTACACTAAGACTAATGGAAAATGTCCAAGATATTTAATGCGTGAATTTTGTTAATGAAATATAGCTTTAAAACACTTCTGGTTTTAAACAACATAATTATATTTTATCTATATTTTAAATAATTTTTTTTTTTTTAAAGATAAATTCTCCTTATATCATTACTTTTTTTTAATTACTATTGTTATCTATTATTTTAAATAATTATCCATAATGTATCGATTTATAGATATGAAATGAATGCTTCTCCTATGAAACTATGTTGATTATTTCATTTTTGAGAATGATTTTAATGAAGTATTTTCGTGATATAACAGTAAGATCACTACCGATCGTTAGCAACGACTAATAGAAAGAGAACAAAAAGGGAAAACAAAGAGATAAAAATTCAACGCAATATATAAGACTGTTGCACGACATTTAAAAATATTTTTAAAGTGAGATTCATATTATGTTTTAATTTTAATATTTTTTGATAAAGAATATTAAATTAATCCAAAGTTTTTTGAACTACATATTCAATAATATTCTTCATATTCCCTGTAAATGTGATATCAGTGCTACATTTTATAATTCAGAATGCATCCATTGTGATGCTAGGAATACTTAGTGGAGCTCTTCACATTTTTCCCCTCTGTTGTCGACAGCCTTTGAGTGTCGCAATCGGAACTTCTCTGTTGACACTAAATGCCACTTGTAGCAGATGAACCAAAGATGATTCTAAGAATAACAATGAACAATGGTATGTTTATACAAGCGCAATTCTTTGAAAGGGGAGTAGAGTATTTTATGAATTATCGGTCGATTTCATAAATTCGGTCATATGTATAAGAAAAAAGGATATAATATTAAAATTTATACATTTTTATTTCTAACGGTATCCATGATAGGGTCACGCAGGTAAATTACGGCCCGCTCACTAACTGCGGCCTCTAACAACTGAAACATCATAGCTTCAAAATATACGTCAAAACTTAAATTAATAAGTTGTAGCATTCACTGTGCTCCTTTTGATAGCTATGCAACATTTTAATGTAATTTCAATTCAGAATATTTTAGAGACTCTCTTGAGAGGGCCGCAATTAAAAATTAAAGGGCCGCAATTTACCTGCGTGACCCTACACACAGGTATAGTGGATATCAATATCGACCAAATTTAAATAATAAATAAATATAAAGTTGAACATCAAAGTAATCGGACATGTAATTAAATTCACAGTACTCGGTAAATGGTTGTTAACGTAGCTATGTTAGGTCAGTCAGAAATTGGCTCTATATCTATGTCGGCGCCTCCTGTCAGAGTACTTAGAGTTTTCGAGTTTTTTGAAGTTCTCCAAGTATTTGTTTCATTGAATTAAGGTGATTAAAACACCAATGTTTAATTATCCTATAGTTTGGATTATAAGTTATGATTCCATAATTGTCTAGTGAAAAAAATAACCATTAAAGCATCACCTCAGAATGGTGGAGAATTTTATCATAATGAACATATTTAAGAATATTTTGATGGGAATTTTTATTTTTAACCAATTGTAATTCGTACCTGGTATCTAACATGCGTCTCAGAATTGACACTTTACCCTTGTATAGGACATAGAACATACTTGTATAAGTTGAAAATCTATATACAAAGTAACTTTATTATGTTGGTTCTGCTAACAGTCTCTGTTACTATAACATTATCAGTGTAACTTCACGTCTTGTAATGCCCAACTTTACAAACTTAGCATCTTCAAGAAAGCTATTTCGGGAATCATATCATTAAACTAACTTTTCACATTGTATATGTGAAATAATATGCTCCTGCTTTAAATTCGTGCACTATCCCAGTTAGTATTATTGGGATCGCAAACTTTCGTTGAGAAACTATTATTCGTCGGTGAGATATTGTCGATCTATTGAGTAACGATCGATATTCGTTCATAATTTTTGACCTTAGTTAGATCTTCTCTAACCTACCGTCTGACTTTAAACTCGGGCATCTCTTTTTCTGAGATTCTTTACGATTTGATGTCGGAAATTATATTTATCAATAATGTACGTAGGAAGCCCTAGGAAATCTTTTGCCTAAAAGCTAACAAATTGATATTAATTTTTAAATTAAAAATCATTCATAGATTTTATGAACATTTTACATAGAATTTATTGTTAATAATTTGTGAATTAATAATTTATAATGTTTAATAAAATAGGCCACACCTCTCTCTCTCGTAACTTTTATTGAGAATAATTGTTATCACATATTTTATTTCAATAGAAAACCTCACCCACCGATTAAATCATCCGACAGAATGAAGAGTCCAAGCCAAATTTTACTAATTTTACTACCTGCATTCAATAAACTTTCAGAGCGGAATTCACATGACCATGATTCCGTTTATCTTTCTGATGGGAAAACATACAAATAATTAAAATAAACGTACACCCTTCTCTTTTCATACCATGTAAATTGTACAAATAACAACTCGTAAATGTACATACATCTCATATCATAAATATCATGACAGAGATTAGCGAAATTTAGCGGAATGGAAGGTTATATCTTTTACCTGATCTGAACATTCGATAAAATGGGTCTGTGTATATTATTTGAAAAGGTTATTTAGATATAGATATTAGTGAAGAATTTATAATAATGGATAAAATAATAACTGTATTGTTATGATTAATTACTTGATAATCTACCTCAATTGAAATTTATTGAACAATATGGTAAAAATATTGATTGTGTAGTTGTGAATAGGGACTTTTTTTATAAATTACGAATTAATAATATTCTTTGTCACAGTATCACCCTATATACCAATATATATAATAATGGTGTGTAGTGTATTATTAATGTATAAGCACTTGTGTAAGACCGTGCATTCAAATAATTAAAATTAAACAGAAAATAATGATTTTTAATGAACACTACAATACACAACTGTAATGTAAAAAATAATTATGATACTTATTAATACAATAAAACGCAAATAAATCAACTCACGCAATTGTGTTACAAATACTTAGGAACTTGAAAACATGAATAATAATCTAATATTGTTCCATAAAAGCTTGTATTTAGTATGTGAAACACGTCTAATGTCGTTCATCGGTACAATTGCGATGTTTACTATTGTACTGTGTGGGATAAATTGTTTACTATTATCTGATCAAAATTTATTGGAATAATAAACTATGGTAAAAGAGGGAGGGAAGTTTCAGTTATTATAAAAGTTGAGAGTAATTTCTTAAGTAATCATAATTATCCTGTTCGAAATTACTCTGGTTCTGTAAAATTTAAATAAAATATTTTCCTGTTCTGTGAGCAATAAATTTGAATTTCTTTTGTTATAAAAACATAAATTCATATGACAATAATTTTTTTCAATAAATAAGTCTTTGAATCAATAATATAATATTAATATTATTAAATATAAATAAAAATAAGAAGTATTTATTAATAAAAAACGAAAATATCTGAAAAAATTTCGAATAGAAACCTAAGTATATATTGGTAATTGATTTTAAATCTTACTCTTCCTTTTATTTGTTATTTTTTCCTAGATGCCATTTGTGTCATCTCGTTTGGAACTCGTGAATGGGTATCATGTGGTGAAGTGAAACTGTTCAATGTTCATTGTTCATGTTGTTTAAATAATAAAACCCGTATAATTTTGTAGATTAATTTCCAACTATCCTTAATCTATGTGGCACTTCAATAGGTGAAACAATTTAAAGCTAAGGCAAAGTAATTTCTTTATCCCGAAAGTAAAGTTTAGGTGTTTAGGTATACTAATTTTTTATTTACGTATACTTTATAAATAACTGTTGATTTGATAATTGTTGAATATTTGATATAGTTATAGTTGTGTGTGTAGTGTATTTGCATAGTTGCGTATTCTTTGATGATCTTTTTGGGTGTAGGGACTATATCACCTTACGGTTGTGATATAGTCATGGCATTTGGTTCCAAAGCAGATGGTAAATCTTACTAAATTAAAGTTAGCACGACCTCTGTTCATCGTGCCACTTGTTTATTTTATATTTCCCCCACTCTACCAAATCTTCATATCTTGTATACTCTTCCTTTTCTACCACATTTGAGCAATTAATCATGCAAGCAATTGATTATTCTACCAATTGTTCATTGTTCGTTCAAGCAATTGTTTGTTCAAGCAATTGTAATTTGAGCAATTTAATTTCGAATCAATTGTTAATTCAATCAATTGTTCATTCGAGCAATTGTTTTTCGAGCATTTGTTTTCGAGAAATTGTCTTTCAAGAAACTGTTTTCGAACAATTTACCGGCTACTGACAATCCACATCACGTTCCATTAGATGGCATGCGTCCACACCTTCACGTTCCATTGGAGTGACGCGTGCACACCGCCTAGTTCTATTTAATGGCACGCAGCCACACCTCCTGGTTTGTAATGCTCTGATTTGGATAATGGAGGAATTTGAGAGAGTTAACAATGAATTGATTATTCCGTAAAAAAAATTAACACAGTTCCAAGTTCTATTTTGAGGCCTGATTTTATTCAGCAGACACTATCTGTCATATTAGTAACCACTGGTCTGTCAACAACAACTCTATTGATTGAACTTAATCAATTCGTTGAATCTTCATATTTATTATGGAATTGATTGACTATAAGTACATTTTTATGATGTTGAAGCTCAAATTCAATTATAATTTTATGCCTGATCAATCAGAATCAGAATATACGCTAATTTAAGAATTGTTTTTCAACAAAATTATAAATAATTTTGTAAAGTTTACCTGTGAAATTGAAATTGTGGTGTAACATTCTTATTTAACGGTGATACCTTTATTAGATTAAAACAGGTTTTATATAGGAATGTTTATCAAATAAATCGGTTATAGGAAGGTATTTATTCGCATGTTGGAAGTCGTTGAGCTTTGAGCTCCGGCGTCTCATAGATTTATTGGCATATCAAAATACTGACTACGATAATTTAGCCCGAAGATCGCACCGTTGAGTGCTAGATCAAAGGCGAGAAGCTTCTAACACAGAGTGGAAATATGAAACATGAATGTCTTTACGGGTCTGGCTAAATCGATAAATTTTAGCGCTATACGTCATGCCTGTTATATGAATTAACATATTCATTAGCTAATACTGGCATTTTTAAACAATAACGGCATATTGTTGACATTTTTTTCTCTCCTTCCGATATTAAAATATAATTTAATGTAATGTTTAGCTAGAGAATACTGCATAAATATATAATATGTGTATAAATTCTTATCAATATTTTATTCAATATTTTCGTTTTCACGATTTAACTCAGGATTATATACACTCAATATAGAGGAGTTCACTATAAAGGAGTACAAAAATAACCACATCTATTCATTGAAATGAAAATTCGATTTCAATTCACTTATAACGTAACGAAGTCTCAAATTGCGTTTCGGGAGACTCTAGATCGTATCATTGCAATTCATATTCCACGATTACATTGAATGTCCAATGCAATTAATTTATATCTATTTCAGTAATTCAGTTGACTGTAAAAGCTGTCAATTTGCTCAATGAGAGTCATAACAAAACTACTTCGACTGAAAGTCTTGGGAATTTTCTATCCCATTTCTAGGAGATGCCTTTTTCATCCGCATAAAATTGGCAAAATTTGCCGTAGAAGCCTTCAACTTCGTAGCTCTTGAACGAGTCTGTTTTCATCAATGCAAATTACATTGTTACTGAAAATTGGCTGCAATTTTTCCATGCGTGTATTCTCCAATTCGAACCACATGAAATTGTTAGTCAATAAGATTTGGATATCGCTATTCAATTTCTATGAGAGTAAGTTATACGTGTTCCCATTCGGTAACGTTTTACCTTACAGTAGAGTCATTCGTAAATTTGTGAAAGGAATGTCTCTTAACATATACTATAAATAATTATGACACTTATTATCAAACTGCCGGTAATTTCGTAAATATTTTAAGTAATAAATACTAATCGTTTAGATTTTACTTTTTGAAAGAAAGTGAAGGTAGAATTTTAGATACACGCTATGAGTACTAAATTGAAATAAGTTAAAGAGCGTCATACTATTTATCTATAAATTCTTTTCATTTTATGCAGTGTGTCCACCAGCAGTGAATCAACTGCCAATGAATCTACATGTTCATAATTCTCCGATAATATGCATGATACAGAGTGATCCACAAAAAAGTGTACCCAACATGGAGTGGATTTAAATATCGTATTTAGAAAATATTTGCGGCAATGTTGCCACATAAAAAAGTTTCCTTGGCGGCACAATTAAATTCCTCTACTGTTTAATTGCATTCTCTGCTGAATATTCAAATATTAGCACGAAGTTTTGTACCTTTATTTAATATTCGAATATCATGTCTAAAATGGAGAAGAATTCTCTCAGTTCTCGTCCTTTTTATCTTTGAAACTTTATGGCTGGAATTGACACTTCGTGATAATCAGAAGATTGACGAGAAATAACATCTCTCCAAATACATATAACTTATTTAAATTCACTTTATTGACAATTTATGATGGAGATTTTGTGTTGTTTTCCAGGTAGTGTATCTGATTCCTTCTAAGAAATATTATTCGCGCATAAATTTTAATTTTGAGAAAAAAAATGAATTCTTAATTTCTATTGTCATAAGAGTAGTATTACCCGATTAAAAATCCCTATGTCAGTCTTTCCATTTTCCATTCGTGATTTTATTGGTATCCATGATACCTGCAGGTTAGGGTGTATCATTTTGAGTGATTTTTTCAATTTTGCATTAGCTACAATGATAGAAAATTGATACATGGGTGAAAAAACAGTGTATGAAAAATTTCAACCCAATCGGTTAAAATCTTCTGCCACCGGAGGAGGGGTGAATTATTGAAAATAAGCTGAAAACCCATCATAATCTAATGTGACAGTAAACTGGGTTCTCGAAATCTTTAAGGAATGCTATAACGACATACAGAATTATAAAAGTCTGATAAGTTCATTTTTAGCAATAACAAATTTCTATGTAAACATCTTCTGCCCCCGGGTGGTTGGAGAAGAATGTCATATTTTGAGAAAATTGCTAATATTTTGAATTCCTAACGACATTATACTAGGTTCTTGATCTCACATACATTATGTTGAAGCAAATTAGACCTCATTAAATCAACCGATCATACCCAATATCTAAAGAATAAATGATTTTCATTATAATTAATTATTGATATTTTTCAACTTAATATTTAATTTGATGGCGATAATCTACATAATTGCATTTCCTTTTTTATTCAATAATTCTTTTCAGTGAATCATGTAAAATAATGGAGTGTGAAATATATCACTGCACGGTGACAGATTATGTTTGATTATTTTTATAATGACATTGTTATATACCAGATAACCTTTTCAATATTTTTAGATAAGAATAACAATTGAAAAGTCCGAAGTTTAGCAATCAGTCGTCGGATGGTAAAGAACAACTCGATTTTATTCACTATTTTTTTTTAGCTTTCGTTGATTAATTTATATTGCGATGAATATACATATAAATGACGTACGCTGACAAAATGACTACGGACAACATGCTTACAGATAAAATGCCCAATGGACAAAATGCCTAACGGACAAAATACTAACGGACAAAATGCCTAATGGACAAAATGGCTAAAAGACAAAATGCGTAACGAACGGAATGCCTAAAATGTATTTAAACTTATTTCAAATATTGAAATTGTGGACAAAGATTTTAAATAAGTTGAACCAAGTGGAAAAAAGAGTGTTTTTTCTCTGTGAGAGTTTATTAAATCATTTTCGCATTGAGTATGAACATTTGTAACTCACAGTGGTTAGTATATACATTCTCATATTTCATTTCACTGTGTTTGTGATTCATCACTAATGCGTTTATTCTATTCATCAAATTGCTCAAAAAAATTAATCTTCCTACATCTTGCCATTTTTATATGGTATCTATAATCATCTTCTTCTATGTATTTCCATTTTTTTTAAAGATATCTATAGTCATCTTATTTCGTTTTCATAATTTTAAAAAGATATCTATAATCATCTTCAATATACAGTGATGCTTATAGTTGCTTTTGAAATTCTAAAGCAAGTTAGTTGAGTAATTAACATTCTTATACAATAAGTTAGTACTGACAAGCAATTAACTAATCTGGTTAAAAAAAAAACTGCCGATATTTGCTTTATTCATCTACTTTAATAGAATTAGAAGTTCAGTTGGAAAAAATACAGTATTTTTTATGAGATGTAACCGAGACGTACCATATATTTTTTTCTTACGTTTGGCATAAATTTTTAAAAATATTAATTGATAAGCTTTATTAAAATATATATTTTTCTTTTCTTTATTTACATAATCATTCCAATACAGATATCACTTTTATGTTTTCTATACGGCCCTTACATTTAAATATGGAGTTTATTCTTCTATTAATTTTGCAACATTCTTCTACGACATTATTTTATAATTTTTATTTTATATTTACGTATATTTTGTATTTTAGGAATTTTGATGGCATTTTGTTCGTTAGGCATTTTGTCCTTCGAGCATTTTGTCCGTTAGGCATTTTGTCAGTTAGGCATTTGCATTTTGTCTGTAGACATTTTGTCCGTAGGCATTTTGTCAGTAGGGATTTTGTCCGTAGGCATTTTATCTGTAGGCATTTTGTCCGTAGGCATTTCATCCGTAGGCATTTTGTCCGTTGGCTTTTTGTCCTAGTACCATAAATTAACAAGTTCGAATAATAGAAAAATTGACTTCTATTGAAAATTTGAACATAATTGATTACTCGAACATAATGTAATATTTGAAAATAATTTTTTCAGTTTGATGATTTTCAATGAATAGTGATATTGTGAATTATGAAACTAAACCTATATGTTATAACAATATTAACTCTTACCCTTACGGTTACAGTGGATATGGCCATACCTATAATGTCAGCGAACACTTAACTGAAAATTTACAGTCTATCGACGAGGATCTTTTGTGGCCCATTATGAATATTATCGTGAAGAACAGATCCGTAATTATGAGCATGACTGAAGTTCCAGTTAGTTTTTGGCTCCTCTTATTTAAGTTATTCAAATTAGAGCCAAATTTTCCATCTTCCCGACATGAGAAGATTATCTGACAGATTTTCTTAAAGGTCATCCATATTTGCATAAATATGACTCATATTTACATGGTAAAAAACTTTGAGAATAACTTTCTGCATCCCTGAGCATAGACAGTTCACTAATTGGTGGTAGAAGAATTTTTTCATGGAGCCACCTTCCTTACTATCTACTCCTTTCAGTACCTTGTATTTTTTTTAACGCCAGCAATATAACTGACAGCTACGAAGTAGACGTAAATCTAACTAACTGAATTTTGTTGCGCTAGTGTATACTGTACACTGTACAGTATACACAATAAATTTAATTAAGATAGAGTTGAATATTTATGACTTATCTTTAAGAATCAAATATATTATAATTTATATCAAAGAAGGTTTCGGAAAATATTGACAAGTCAAAAGTCTTCAATTTTCAAAATCTAAGTGACTTTCATTTGTTTCAAGATCTAAAAAGCATTCATATATTCTTTTCTTGGCTTTCCTCTCACGAGATCAAAGGCAAGAATAGCGCCATTTATTTATTTCAAAATCTCGGAGTTTTTGTTGTCAATTCGAATCAAATGTGGAGGCTTTGAATTGCCTGATATATTTTCGATATAAAATATTGTTGAGGAACACGTGGGGTTAGTTTTATTTGAAACTTCATCTCATAAATGAATAGCCATGAATTGTGATATAGAATTAATAAAATATTTGTGATGAAAAACTTGAGCTATGAATTTTATTTTTTTATATCTTCAATTTGTGTTATTTCTACAGCCATACATTTGTTTTAAATGCATCTACAGAAAACCCTTTAACTGACAAATAATTTCCTCAGATTTCCTCAATAACTTTCATGTAAAACCTTTAAGAAGTTCGTTAAAGTTTGAAAAGTTTGAAGATCGTTTACAATTTGGATGAATGTTTTTCTTCATCTAGTTTCAAGTTCTAGCTCATTAAGAATCGAATTGATGTGAAGGGAGATATAAATCTAATTTCATTTGGAAGTTTCTATAGCTCCTGATCATTGTTTCTATATGTCGTGACCCACCATTCATTGAATCTTTATCATGTACAAGTTAAATCATACATACGATATTAATAATATTCAAATAAGTGTATAAACATTTAAACATACCGCCTATTTATGTGAATAAGAATATGATTATAATTCGAACTAAACAGTTTTATCTATTGGGTAATTTAATCAGTAAATATTTCAATATTCACATCAGCATATTGATATATTAATACATATTTACTTCAATTTATAATTAAAAGTATAATCGATTATTGAGAGGAAAAAGAGCAAGGTAATTACGCGCTTGTTCCATAAAAGATTCCATTGTTAGTTATGCAGTCAGATTCAGTATAGCAAAGGAAAAGGAGTAGGGTTTCTTAGTGAGTCAATCTTTGATCAAAATGATACGATTTAAATTGTAATTTTCAATAATTAATATACTAAATAGTATATTATATCACTATTTAACGATTCATCATAGCGGAAATTAAATATCTATGAAATATTAACTATCCTTCTGCACATTTTTTATTCTATCCAATTTTCATAGGAATTCAATTTTCAAAGGCACGGAAACAAAGTAATTATGCTACATAACTTCCTCCCTCTTTCTAGATTAAATTCTATCGGAAATGTCAATATCTATAAAATATGTAGAGTTCAAGCTGTTCAATTAATCCCCAATTTCTCGATGAAGATTTAAATTAATGTTAATTATTTTTGTTTTGTGAACTAATCGCTTGTAATGAAAAAAAATTCAAATAGATCATATTTAATATAGGTACAATTAAAAAAAATTCATATATATACAGTCTTTTCAAGTTTTGTTGATAGGATTCATTTGCTTTGTAGTAATGAAATAAACTGAACTAAAATAAAATGATTTATTGTAGAGATAACTTTTTTTTCCAATATTATTTCTATTCTATCAATAACAACAAAAGGAAACTCGTTTGAATAAAATCAATACAACACTACCAAAAATATAGCCTCTAATTATACCAAATATGAACATTTAAGGATCGCCGTTACCTGCATGCCTAAATCTGACTGCATAATTAATGAAGGTCTTCATTATGGAGCTGCCGTGATATTCACTTTAATCCCTTTTCTTTCACATTTACATGTCAAAGTATAAAGAATTTGATTAGCATTTATTCCATCTCCTGCCATTACTTGCATGATAACATTCATCACTGTGAAGTTACCTATATATGCTAGGCACATTTCATTTTCGTCACATTCCATGGTTGTGACTACTGACTATATTCAGGGAGTAGCTTTTCTTGATCAAAGAGGTAAGTCCAAGATTGATGGTAAGTGACTTTGTTCGTGGAACTACTTTATTTTCTGACTACTTCATAAATTCCCTGAAAATAATATTTTTCTTGACGTCAGTGTTATGACATGAGGATTGAAAAAAAACAGACGTTCTTCAAACTCGTTATTAAATTATTATGAGTCTTGACTAATATTTTCCACTGTCCACTAATAGGGTATCACTTTGCATACCATTTTTATGGGGTATCACTCCGCACATCTTATAATTTTGAAACCACTTGTTTCCTCCCTCATCCTCTTTTCTCCCATGAACATCATGACGCACCATTACGTGGAGTCGCGATGAACTCTAGAACCGAAATATAGATATTCATAATATTTTAACATGTTAAAACAAACATTAACAGTTACATTATATAAAATTTTCAATTTCTCAGTTTCAACTGTTGTCCCGCAACAATCGTGCACAGTGATACTCCAAATAGTTTATATGTAGGTAGAGGGGTATCACTACGCATCATAAATAACCATATTTGTATGTAAATAAATATAAAAAATATGAGGTTTTAGCTCATAATAAAGACATAAATATTGAATAAGCTGTTCTTTGATTAGAAAATTGATTAATAATGAACTTACGATCGTAGAAGCTATTTTACTTGATGTGGGAAGTATCAAAATAGGGAGAGGGGGTATTTCTAGATTGGAGTGAGAGGTAATTAAATTTAATGGTTATTAACAATAAACCTACGATCAAGTTAAATAATTTGATATAAGTAATTAAATGTAGATTCATTATATATGTCTTTAAAAGGTACGGTGCAAATAGATTGGGCAAAGGGCATTTAGAGAGGGAAACACAGACATTTAGATGGGGACTGGGGATTTTAGATGGTAGGGGAGGAAGATTTGGATGACAAAAGAGGGCAATTCAGATGGGAGGAGAGGGAGATTCAGATGGGAAGAGAGAGGGACTTATATGGGAGGAGAGGGATATTTAGATGGTAAAGAAGGTGGTTTAGATTGAGGGGAGATGGGGTATTAAACATGGGAGGAGGAATTTTGATGGGGCAGATAAGTGCCATTTTAATGCAGTGCGCAGTAATACCCCTTCATGTGCGCAGTGATACTCCAATACACTCACTAAAAGTTGCGAATGAAAAATTGTCAATAAGTATTTCATTTATTTAGGTATTATTTCGAAACTAGCTGAGAACCATTCCCATTCATGACCGTGTCATCACGAAAACTATTTTTTCTAGTGCATTTAGTATTTGAGAAAGTACAGAGTTTGCAGGATTGTGCGCAGTGATACCTCGTCCGGCCCTATTTGAATTGATGTTTTTTTTAAATTTCACCAACAAGTGTGTATTCATAAAAGATTTGTAAGTGAAAATTAAAAAAATGCAGGGTATACTTTTCATTCAATTCCTAAATATTCTATTATTAATATTAATAAATAACAAACAAATGCGAGCCAACTGTTTAAATTGTTTAAATTAAGATTGCAAAAAAAAAATGGATCATTATAGGGTATCAAGAAAAAATCCCCCATAGGAAAAAATTCTCCGGTGGAAGAAAACCCACGCGGAAAATAAACCCCCGGAAAAAAACCCCGTCGGATAAAAACCCTCCAGAAAACATATTTGTGGTCTTTTTTTCTATTACATATCCCTATTTTGAGGGGAAAAGTTTTGATTCCTATAGTTAACCGCTGTAAATGATAATTTTTAGACTTCACTTGTTATATTATCATATATAAATACATTTGTATGATAATATAACTGGTAGAGTTATTTTACTTTTATTTACAGAGGTTGAGTGTGGGAATTAGAACTGGCTATAATATCATAAATTAATTTGGGAATGGTTGTAACTGTAAAAAGATTCAGATTATATATTTGATTGTTTTCTCTTTCTGTTCTTGAGTCACTTCTTTGTTCATATTTCCTCTTTTTTTAACTTTTTAATTCGATTTTTAGGAGTTTTTACTTCAATTTCTATTGATTTCATATTTAGCATATAATATTTTCAATTGTTATTTTATTCTAGAATTGGTAATTTATTTAAAAAGTTAATAGAATTTTGTAATATAGTAGTTCGGTATCATATTTACATCAGGTGATCATATTAGTCATTGGTTTTTCTTATTAATTTATGTACTTCTCTGATGATGAATTGGTATTAAGAAAAAAGGTTGAAACTAAATATTCGAAGGACAATTTAAAAATATAGATATAATTATTTATTCAAAAATTCTGATAAATATATACATTTAAAGGGATAATTTGGTTGTCCCTTATTTGATAGTAATTAGATCCAGACAGGACACTCCAATAGGGTAAGTCGACTATAGACAGGAGCGAACATAGAGTAGAACCACATACGACAGCTAAAAGGAAAATAACGTCCAATTAGTAAAGATGACAACAATTTGATTTATATAAAAATGAAACTTGTAAAAATATAAATATAGATGAAAACTCATTTTGAGTATAAACTTGATTAAATTGCCCTACATTAGGTTAGAACACTCCCTATGCCAATGACCACAAATATTTTCATGGTCACTATTAGCACCACTTACAATCATATGAATTGAGACACTGCTTGATAATTGTAGTGAGGTGGCACCAATCCGGCTGATGGCATAGTGGCTCCGCCCCTCCCTCCTCCCGTCTCATCCGACCTCCAATCCGGGACCCATAAGTGAAGATCAGCCTCCAGGCATCCCTCTAGCTATAACTGCCCCTCCCTCTCGTCGGTTCACTCCATTATTTTGTAGGAGGAGTAGCAAGATAATATAGAACTTAGTGGCCGGAGCAACTGTAGACGTTGCGAAGGCGACTGGAAGACTGCTTTTCTTTTCTTCGGGAAAATCTGAGGAAAACTTAGAATACCGCCCATTATTTTGTCCTCCCAATCGCTAAACAGCTCTCAACTCAAATGACATAAGAGGTGCGTAAAGCAACTGGGAGTGACCAACATTAATGAGAAAGCAATTACATCATAATGAGTATCATATACATATATATTTCAACAATTGGATATCAATTTGAAAGCTTGAGTTTAATAAAATATTGTCAATGCTGAGTCTGCTAAGTGCTGATACACACCATCGCTCCGATCACGCTCCGCTCTCGCTCCAGTCACGGCCCGGGGGCCGGTCTCATCCTTGTGCATACACATGTTCGGTCCGGTCACGTTCCGCTCTCGCTCCCGTCCCTTCCGTATCATCTGAGTTTGCAGTGATTATCCTTACGCCTAATTGATGGTTAACAGGATGATAAAAATAAAAAAGTAGAGATTTTGAGTTCATCCTATGCTAAAAGACAGGAAGTGTGAAGGATATCTACTCGTTGTATCCTTATCTATTAGATGATGAAGCTAAATTTTTCTATTATAATCGAATGACTATTGGAACTTTTGGAAAAAATCCGTCCAAAATAAAATTGAAATGATTTTAGAAAAGAAAACATGCAAAACAGAAAACACAATCACTCCTAGAGAAAATAGTCTGTATATCTAAGAATCTAGACTTCTATAGTATAAGAGAAGAAGTATTATATATGTCACTCGCGTTTGACTGATCTGCAGCAATATCGACCGATTTCGCTCCACAATCTGTTGATCTATCGTTAGTGCAGCAATCGACCGATTGCTTCACGTTCGAATGATGAAGAATGTATTCAGTTTAGCCATCTAAATGGTATATTTAATAGGGAAACCATCAACCGATTGTTGCAAGTTCGATTGATATGGATTTCTATAGTTTCTATATCTAATTGTTACATTTCATAGGGTAATCATCAATAGATTGATGGTTACTATATGAAGTATAACAATTTTTTCGTTTAAAAAGACAATTTCTTCTTTAAAATCAAGACAATTAAATGCATAAACTAAAAAAGTCCCTATCATTAGAACGCGAAGAAATTGATTGATGGGTGCGCTATTGATCGATATATGCGATAAAATTTGCAAATTAGATGCATAAGCTAAAATAATCTTTTCATTCGAACGCGCAACAATCGATAGATGGTTGCGCCATCGGTCGATGGCTGCAATAACGATTGATCAAAAGATTGCGCGGTGAAATCGGTCGCTATTTCAGATCAGACAAATGCGCGTGACATATATATGTATAGTAATATTCAAGAAAAAGCACGAAAATAATAAATTTGGACCGCGACTGGAGCGTTGCTAATCCACACCGGCAGTGCCGCTCCGCTCAGGCTCCAGTCAAAATATCTTTGGATTGGATCGTGACCGGAGCGTTACTGGAGCGTGACCTGACTGGCACTGCCAGTGAGGATGCTCTAAGTGAAATACATTTAAGAAAATTTTGAACCGGACCGTGACTGGAGCGTGAGCGGAGCGTGACAAGATATCCATAGTTTATATCTTTGACCATCAGTCCCAAGTTAAATTAAAAAAAAGAAACATCCAATTTATGAGAGGAAAAGACGGTTTCTCTGTAGACTCGTAAGAGTGTAGAAAATAAAGAAGAGGTAATATTTATTAAATAAGTTGAATTTTGGATATAATTTTATACGGAAATTTGTTTACATCCTTTGAACATTTATGTGCCTTATTTGTCTATTGATAGTTATATATCGCAAGTGTTAATCATCTACAATCACTCTTAGTTCAATAGTTAACTAGTTTCTTCCTACTGTGTATATATAATATATATTATGTTACATGTATGTATGGTTAATTAAATGTCACAATCACCAAAGGTGTATTTGACTGTAATTCAATTTAAAAAAAGTAAATCTTCTACGGCAAAGTCTTTTGTAATAAAACAATCATTCCAGCAATTTTCTTAGAGCAACTTAGTACTGGTAACTCCTCATAAGAATATCAAATATCAAGTTTTTTTCATTAGACTTCGCAATGTTGTAGAAAAATATAACGAATATAATTTATGTACAAGCTATATTAAGGCCGTAACATACAATTTAAGATTTCAGTTTTGTACAGCCTATTAATAATTCTCAGATTTTGTAAAGTGAATTTACTACCGTCTAAGATTTTTATATTTGTTCATTCAACCTGTTGTAATTTGATACTATAAGTACATTTTTTCCTCTTATGTTGGTATTTTTGGGAAAATACTAAAATATTTATTACATATTCTATTTTTGACGTGAGGATATTCTTTCTTCATTTGATGCTTTCCAAGAAATTTCTTCCATGGGATTTTTCCTCGGGGGATTTTTTCCGGTTGGATTGTTTCCTCAGGGATTTTTTTACGCTGGGGGATATTTTCCTAGACCCCATTATTGTATAATAAATAAAAATCATGTATTTTATTTAAAAAAACAATATTCTCAAAACAAAATTTATAAATTAAAAGTTTTTATTCTGTTGTAAAGGAATAAAATATAAACGTCTATTCTTATTAATCATAGCATGTTCTGACAGCATTTCATTACACTTTTGACTATTAATTAGTACTCTAATTAAGTTTTTTCCCAAAGAGAAAATTATTTTCGGGTAACAGAAGATTAAGAAGGATAATTCTGGTGGTGTCATAGAAGATTAAGAGGGGAAAATCACTTTTGGTCCATAGAAGATTCAATTTTATTCTCTATTAATCTTATATGTCATTGAATTGAATAATTATTAATCTTAAATATTTCAGCATAATTTTCCAATGTGAATTAATTGAAATATGCGTTTAAAGATGACAATACCAGACATTTTATGTCTATATATAACAACTGGGAACAGGACAAAATTCCCCTTCGGACAAAAGCCCCCTCCGGACATAAGCTCCCTCCGAACAAAAATCCCCCTCCGGAGAAAATCCCCCTCTGGATACAGACAGACTGATTTTAATAGGTTTAAAAGACATGTTGTTTACAGACAAAGTATCAAAGTATCCTGATGATATTGAAACTGTGTTTTACATGTTATCTGATCTAATGCCAGAAGGAGGAGTTCATATATTGAATTATTTTGAGGATGTTTATATTGTAAGGTAATATCGTTTAGCACATCAGCCTCCAAGTATCTTAGTGGAACACCCACTTCAGAACTAATGACCATCTTCCTCGAACTAATAACATCGTCGAAGCTTGGCACAGATGGTTTTCCCCATTGTGTGGTTGTTCACATCCACATATTTGGAAGTTCTTTGACTTAATTAAAACAGAGGTTGTCCGTTTTCAATCGCGCCTCTATAGTCTGATAGAAATAGATATATAGCTATAGAGGTTGACCGTTTTCAATCGCGCCTCTATAGCTAGATTGAAATAGATACATAGCTATAGAGGTTGACCTACCATACTTAGTATCAAGAAGATTCCATTAGGATCAAGAATATAAAAGTAGGACCAGGAGGACATATGTAGAAGTAACAAGACACACTTAGGATCATGATGATTTACACAGGATATAGAGAACACACTTAGGAACAAAATCAAAATATTTGGCATCGTAGAATATTAAAATCATTTTATACACTGAAATAGGTACATATGTACATAGCTATAGTGGATGACCGTATTCAATCGCTCCTCAATAGTCTGATAGAAATATATACATAGCTTTAGAGGTTGACTGTTTTCAATCGCGCCTCTATAGGCTGATAGAAATAAGAACATTACTATAGAGGTTGACTGTTTTCAATCGCGCCTCTATAAAGTCTGATAGAAATAGGTACATAGCTATAGAGGTTGACCGTTTTCAATTGCGCCTCCATAGTTTGGTAGAAATATGTACATAACTATAGAGGTTAACCTACCACACAGAGGATAAAGAACATACATAGGAATAAGGAGACACTTGAGAACAATAATACACATCATATTATGTTACACATATGTAAAATAGAATTATGCTATAGAATTAATATAATCAGCAATAGCTATAGGTAATATCGAAAAAAAAATCGAATATTTTGTCTCATAATTCAATATTTAATAAATTAATTAACATTAATAAAATATAGGTTAGATAGCTGAAATAGAAAGACGGTATCCAACATACAACCATTGGTCATAAAATTCATTGCCAGGTCCAGGTTTTCCATCCTGATGTTGTTCTGCATATCTAAAACTATTGACAGCAGATTATACTTATCAGATAAATCTTTTATCGTTAGTTTCTGGAGTCCAACATGTGATTTTGATTGATGATTGTGGTCCAATCCTTGGCTTTGATTGTCTATCAGGAACCATTCTATCTTTTCTGAAATGGTCTCATCGATCTGCTAACATTCTGCAAACTGTTATAGGTTTGTCACTTCTTATTTATCACAGGAAAGGGATTTTAAAATAAATCAAAGCTAGGTAATATCCAGTTTAGTTTCATTTGAAAGTTAAGCTCTTCAATTACTAGTTATATTATATTCATTCGAATGTTTATTCCATTATAATTCTATAAATCAAAGACTATTGTTCTAATTTACTGCTCTCTAAGTGCTATTGCAGATCGATTTAAATTTCATATTCATATCGATATCTGTTGGACCTAATCATTCTTTAACAAGAAATATATGTAATTGAAAAATTTATAAGTCGTATTCTCTTAAACTATAAATATCTGCAATCGTTGAAAGAATGAATTAATGTTTACAGTGCACTCATATCTGAAATATCAAACTTCAGTTAATCCAATCTCCGACTCTTCATTTTATATAGATTTTTTATATCTGTTCAATATATAAATGGAATGCTCTGATAACTAAACACGGACAAGCCATTAAGCTTTTATGATCTTGAAAGCAACATGGTTAATGAAACAACAAGATTCTCCACTTCGAGCAGAATTCCTTAATTTATTCATTCCCAACTTGTTTATATTAGTGTAGGGATGGAGATGGTTATACCGTAAAAACCTTATGATAATTTCTGCAGTTTCAATATTTGTTTACGATTGGAATTCAAAGATAGAGATGGAATTTCATGAAAATTATTATTGTGTTAACTTTATTCCTAATGGTCAAGCTTATAATCTCTAACAAATTAGAACTATAATATTCGGAAAAAAAAAATGATGACTCTAACATGAAAATAATTTTATGAAACTAATCAAAATGAATTGTAAGATTTAGAAAATTTGTGAAATATTCATCATGTTTTATCTTTAGAAAGTATGAAAGAATAATAGTATGAAATATTTTCATACTATTAGTATAAAATTCATAAAAACTGCCGGACTTACTTTTTCAAAGAACATACTGAGTAGATTCGTAATTTGTTTTATGATGGAACTATTTGCTATAAATTTGAAAGAATATTTCCTAATATCGTCTTCAAAAAAAAATCAACAATAACTGTACACAGTTAATTTGCAAAAAGATATACTCCAGACTCTGTTAAACAAGTGAATATTTATATCTGCTCTACCGGCAAATAGAATTATTTATATTTCAATGCCAATTTGGACACTGTTGCCTGATTGAAGATAAATATTCCATATTCGCCGAAATGTGAATTGAGTGATCGAGTGCATTGACAATGTTTATAACAGACCCACACAAAAATAATTGATAAAAGTCTAAATTTGAAAAAAATATGTTTTTATTTTTAGTAGTTTGGCTGCAGTAAATTGATATTTCTTGAAGTGATAATGATGTTTAACGAAACTAAAGTGAAGTAACTTGTTGAAATTTAACATTTCTGTATATTCTCATAATTATAAATTTACTGTACACATTGAAAAGATCATATTATTCTTAAAAGCCGTTATACGGATATATTTCGAGGTTCTGAAACAAATTGAACAAATTAGTAATATATTTTATTGGAATTGCGGTTTTCGAATATTCTAAGACCTGTTAGTTCTGGGAGAGAGAAGATGGGACAGAGAGTGTTGAACTATAATGACCCACCTCCCGACACAAGATTATTTCATTCGAAAATCCACTTATAATGTGTTGAACTTTTTAAAACTTCACGGCGTATAAAGTGTGGAATTTTCATATCTTTAAAATTGAATTAACTGAATAGCTTGCATTAGTTAATGAGTAATTGATATTTGAAAAATGGAACTAAAATAAGCAGTTAGTATAATAGTGTTAATATTTCTGTTATTTCCTAACATGACTCAATCAGTGAATATCTCAGTCGATTAGTTATAGTCTATGAAATTAGGCTTTAAAAATTACAAACAAAGATACAAAAAAATACGATAACGAATGATTTATAAAAAATCTTAATTTATAATAAATTTAAAGCATTTATCGTGTATCACCATTTGTTAGTTATTTCCGACAAAATATCCTGATTTTAAAACCTGAAATCATGATCACTTAAGACAAATACCAATATTTATCAATATGTATATAAGAAAATCTGTCGGTTTAAAATGATCTGAAAATGATATCTGCAACAATTAAATTTGGAAGATATTTGTAATCAGCTCATCTCTGCTCAAAATAATTAATTGTCTTAGGTGATTCAAGAGAACGAGTGGGTATCTGAAAGGGATTAGGAACTGAAAAACTGAAACTTTGGTGATAAGATATAGAATATAATTTGAGTAGATGTTAGGAACTGTCAAACTGGAACATCAGTGATAAGATGACGAATCACATCTGGGGAGATGTTAAGAGCTGACAAACTGGAACATCGGTGATAAGATGAAGAATAACATCAGAGAAAATGTTGGGAACTGACAAACTGAAACATCGTTGATAAGATGAGGACTTATTGAGGAGATGTTGGGAGCTGACAGACTGAAACATCGGTGATAAGATGAAGAATAAATTCTGAAGAAATGTTGGGAATTGACAAACTGAAACATCGGTGATAAGATGAGGAATACCATCTGAGGATATTTTGGGTACTGACTGATTGAAACATCGGTGATAAGATGAGGAATAACATATGAGGAAATGTTAGGAACTGACAAACTGAAACATCGGTGATAAGATGAGGAATAACATCAGAAAAGATGTTAGGAAATGACAAATTGGAACATCGGTGATAAGACGAGGAATAAAATTTGAGGAGATTTTGAATGAAAAAAATGAAACAATTTACAGATTTTTCCATGGTCGGTCCCCTTAAATTGAATGATGAATATTCAGGCTGTAATACATATTATTGATATAAACTATACAACATATCGGTCTTGAAGTGAACCTTGTGGAACATCATTGTTTCCTAATATCTGCTAGAATACAAAAATATTGGCCGATCTCTAGAATCCATTTTCATAGGATGTTAAATATTTAGTCATTATTCTCCTAGTAATCTCATAAATGTATCTTTCAAAACAATTCATATTCTCCTGACGTCTTTCTACTATCATCGTATGATGAATTTTGAAATGGATACTAATCATGAAAACTTTTCACTTAAATATCTCAAATAGTATAATCAGAAACCATTAATCAAAGTAACAGCTGTTAATACATATAGTAATGAATATCAAATTATTTTTAATTTTCATTTGTCAATCATGATTTATTCAAAAAATAATTGCTTGATTTCAATATTTACGTACTTTATTATTTTGAAAAATTGCACAATAGTTACTTCATAATCATAAAAACATATATGTATATTTAAATAAAAGGTGAATCAAAATCAGAGTCTATTTTAATTTAGATAATTTTATTCAATATTGACACATACAGCATATTTAAATTGCTATCATGTTTTAATTTCTTAATTTAGTTCTTTAGAGTCACATAATATTAATTAATCTCTGTAATTCTATTCCATTAAAAATACGTTTTTTGGTTAGATAGATAATATTAATTATATTCCATTAAAATACATACGTTATTTTGTTTAATAGATAATAGATCTGTTAGTGCTAGCTTCATTTCAACTTTCCAACGTAATAAATAGAGATCATATTATATTGTCATCGTACCCAAATAATTAAGATTTTTAATTTTTTCTTCCACAGATATGAGAGGACACTTCAACTGAACAAGGAGCGAATTCTCCATATGAGAAGAAAGAGACACAATATGAAGATAGATAATTGATTTTCTAAGCATCAATGTCGTCATTATGTGACAATGTAAATAGAGAGAAGTAAAAGGAACCGTCACATGTGAAGACGCTACCTATATTAACATTTCCGTAGGACTGGAGGCCAGTACACGAGTTCTAAATTTGAGAAGAAATAGACTAAGCATTCTTCCAGAAGTCTCATTCATCGACAAGGGACTGGTTAACTTTCAAAAAGTATGGATGAGCCACTGTAAATTGTAATTTTTGGAGAAAGGCGCATTCTAGAAATTAGTGAACTTAATAGAATTGGATCTGAGTCGCAATTACTTACATTCAGTTCCAATAGAAGCTCTATCAGATGTTTCAGGATTGAGCAATCTCTATTTAGCCAGTAATTATCTTGGATCAATACATGCATCTATATTAAGGCCAGTTCCATCTTTGTGAATACTAGATTTATAAGCTACAACAATAAATAAATACGCGTTCAATTCTCTTGCAAGGCTTGAGGCCCTCAAATTGACAGGGAATAACTTGACTACATTATCTGTTAATGTTTTAAAACCTCTAGTAGCTCTACTTGGCCTGCATGATGACAATAATCCGTGCCAATGTGACTGTCATCTGCGACTGCTCATATAATGGCTGCTATAAAGAAATGTGGCCGCTGCAGTCCCTCCTAAATACAAAAGTGCTCCTCATCTCAGGAGTCAGGGCTACCTGGCTGTCGGTGAAGATGAATTCGTTTGTGTTCCCCTTATGACTGCAGTTTCTAAGAAATTGATAGTCTCTCATGGTGAAACTGTATCGTCAGCATGTAGAATGGAAACTTATACAAATGCTGCAGACAATTTATAGATGCTTATAGATGCTTAACAAAGCCGGTAGAGTGGAAACTAACCTAACGCTCAATGTATCACAGAGAATAAATGAAACCACTCTGATAGCGTTAGATAAAGTGTTTGTAACAGGTACCCTTTTAGGAAGCGTCGCTTTTTTATTTATCGTGAATGAGATATCATGTGCAGTATTTTATGATAGAAATAAGAGAAATTGAATGATTTTAAAGTAATATCAACAGTCAACACAAGCTGAGGATAATCAATCTGATTGGCTAACAAATTTTCCCAGACACTGACTCTAAAATCCCTACTGATTCTGTAGTTGAGAAAGACGTTATTGAATATGCTGTTGATTTGACGTCAAATAGCAAAGGAAATGATCACACAGTTACTGCAATCAGTCCCTAGTATCCGTTGAAAGAAATTCCAAAAACAGTAGAATTTTTCGAGATGTCAAGTCATGACAAGAAGGAACTGATCCATTATTGAAAGAAATCTTCAAAGAAACAAGTTTTATTTGTATGGACGCGCTCACGAGTCTCCAAAGCTCTCTTGGCTACCTGAAAGCATTTTCCAATTAACTGGATTTGCCGATACTTTTGTCTACCTACACTACATCCACAAATCATGTTCATTATTACACAATGTTTAGAAATAAGGAAATTAGTCTTAGATCTTTCAGTTTATCGTACATGATGCAATTACAATGGCACGCTATTACTGTATACCAGTTAATCGAAAAGATTGCGTATAATGTTCTTGATAAGAATAATAACATTATATATCGTGGTTATATTTCATAGCAAAATTAACCAATATCATAGACTAAAGAAAAATCAAATGAATACCAATATTAATCTGAAAAAGTATATATTTTGTCATAGGTTTTGTGCGAAAAGTCAAATATTTCGAATGATATTCCAGTATCGTGAATAACAGTTCTTCTGAATATTTTTTGTTTGAACTAAATCTCGTTTTAAAAATCCCCTAAACTTATATAAAACCCAATTGAAAAAAGCACCGCATGTTAGTATACATAATGAAGTGAAGTATACTATAGTATAATGAAGTGAAGTTAGAGAGTGTGTTCAAATGCTTAACTGAATTTAAGTTCTTACAAAAGAAAGAGACGTGACTTCCGGGAACGAGTATAGTTAGTAGATATTGATCTACCCAGACGAGATCTTCTTTCTTTTCTAACAGATTAAAAAGAAGTTAAAAATCAAACAAGTATTATGATCTTTTCAACGCCATGCATTACCCTCCCTCTCTCAAGATGGTACATAGATAGAGCTCTCTTTTCTTAATATTCATAATTAGGCAACACTTGACATATCATTGTATATCAAAAGCTTGTTAATTGATCTCAATTTTTCCAAACATTATTAGGCCTTCTCTTGGCTTCTATCTTCACCTGGAAGAGTGATTTGAACTTTTTGATATTTTGTGAATATTTCGAAAGGGAAGCCATGGAATGCCATGAAATATTTATCTTAACTAGATTACTCCATGATAAAAGTTTTGTTAAAAGTTTCAAGTACATAGGCTTCACACTTTCCACGTAGGAATTCTTTTAATTTCTCAATCAGGTATCAATTTTTGCAACAGAATTGGGTTTGTCCGAATCAGGCCGTCTCAGCTGAATTAAGCTCCAATAAGAGATTGAGCACTTGTTTGAAGTATCGTATAAGCATGAGTACACATTAATGAACACAAAAAAAATTGAATTAAGCCGATCGGAGTTCAGAAACTGCATGAAGTCATCTTATATGAATATAGAGGTTTTGGCGGCAATTGTTTCCGTCTAAACCCGTTTAAGAGAATGCGATGACATGTGACATTTAATGGTCAATTTTATTTCAAAAAGTATTCAATACCGGATCTATATGAAATGTTCATGATACAAAAAAAAAAAAAAAATTCACTCACAGGCTTAACTAATTTTTAATAACAAAGAATAAGTTTCATTCTGTCAAACCTAATTATGTTGCAACAGAAGATGTGAATGAATATGGATTCAGAGTTCTATAAGAGAGGAGTTACACACTCCTCTCATTCATAGAAGAGAGGAGTCTCTCACTCTCCTCACATTTATAGAAGAGAGGAGTCACACACACTCATCTCAATTATAGAAAAGAGGAGTTACTCACAATATTCTCTTTTATAGAAGAGAGAAGTCTATTACACTCCTCTCATTTATTGTAGAGAGGAGTCTAATACACTCCTCTCATTTATAGAAGAGAGGAGTCTCACACTCCTCTCATTCATAGAAGAGAGGAGTCTAATACACTCCTCTCATTTATAGAAGAGAGAAGTCTCACACTCCTCTCATTTATAGAAGAGAGGAGTCTATCACACTCCTCTCATTTCTAGAAGAAAGGAGTCTATCACACTCCTCTCATTTATATAAGAGAGGAGTCTCTCACTCTCCTCTCATTTATAGAAGAGAGGAGTCACACACACTCCTCTCAATTATAGAAAAGAGGAGTTACTCACAATCTTCTCTTTTATAGAAGAGAGGAGTCTATTACACTCCTCTCATTTATAGAAGAGAGGAGTCTCACACTTCTCTCATTCATAGAAGAGAGGAGTCTAATACACTCCTCTCATTTATAGAAGAGAGGAGTCTCACACTCCTCTCACTTATAGAAGAGAGGAATCTATCACACTCCTCTCATTTCTAGAAGAGAGGATAAATTTTTCAAGATTTGGTTTCCTATTTCGATTTTCAATAGGTAAATTAATAATAATTAACTATAAGGTAGATAGCTTAAACAGAAAGATGGTATCCAACATACAACTATTGGACATAAAATTCATTTTTCCACCCTCCTCCTGATGATGAATAGAAATCTTTCGAAACGAAAGCTTGAAACCTGATAAAACCATCAACATTGGGTTTAGATAACCTTATTACCAGTAATATTATTACAGTATTAATATAACTGAGACCAAGAAAACTTGTGCGATTACTTGACAAGTATGATAAGTTACAAATTATCGAGTAGTTCAACATTTCGGTCATGTTTGAAATAATGATGTAATAAAAAAAATTATATTCCATTTTAATTAGCACCCATGGTACCTGCTGGTATCATGGAGACTAATTGAAATAAAATATCATTAAATTATTTTTCTTATATAACTGATATATGAAATTTTCTGGTAATTCATATTGTTCACAAATATTATTAATTTTCATTTACTAAGATACATCAATGATAACAGTAAAATATGTGAAAAGTGTTATTCATAAAGATATATTTAACATACGAAGCTCCAGGTCATTATGAATCGTATAAAGTACGAAGAGAAACAGTTATCATTAAGATATTCAACGATAGACGCAATATTAATTTGAGGATCGATCCGAATTATAAACAGTATCAAGTTAATTAAAAAGAACTGAAATGAAGCTCAATGATGTTATTATCTACCCGACTCTGATGTCGAGGATTCCATTGCAAGGAAATTATATCCTCGGTAAGGATAATTCTGATGCAAATAAGTCCGATAGTTAGCAGTGAAATTGTCTGCGACGAATTAACTCCAGAACAGAAAAACTCAAATGGCTTTTACTCTGAGAAAACATTATTACGGACAATCAGTGAAGTTGTACAGGAAGAGTTTTATTCTACGGGGAGTTTTGAATTCCTGTTTCTCTTTTAAAAAACCTCTGAATAGCGTTTCATCTAGAAAGTTCCATATAATTGTGAAATACAAATTGTTGAAAAAGGAATCATGTTCATTCACCAGCAGTTGAATTAAGACCTGAAATAACATTTATTACCTTACATATGTAACTCGATTTGATTAAAAAACTTTTAATAGATGAATGGTGATGTTTATGGTGATGGTGATGTTTAGCACTCAAAAGATTGCTAGTTCGTCAATTGTTGAGCTTTAGTACGTTATATGAGCTGACAATAATATTGACAGTTTACCTTTCGACATTCTATTTATAAAATAGAACTCCTCTATAATAAAGTCCTGTATACTATCCATCCTGCTTAGTAGAGCCGTAAGTAATGTTGTACCCTGTATATTATTAGTGTATAATGAACATATCTTTTGTATTCTGAAAGCTCTAAATAGTGACCTAATTGTAGGTCAATATAAAGGAGTTCAACTGTAGTACTTTAAAGATGTTTGTTATTTCATTTACGATATTTTTTTCGATTTCTATATAATGTTTGTTATATAATTGGAAAAAAATTATAGGCAATTCTTCCATTGACTTGATACTCTGTAATGTTTTCAATGCAGAGGTTACTCTTCATTTGTTAATGTCGTCTAAAAGATTTTTTTTCTAGAAGATCATGATCACATGTTTATATTTTATTCATTTTGCAATTTCTCGTTATTATGTTTGATGAATAAATTGTAATGTTAGTCGACTTGCAATGTTTTTTTGCGGCATATTAGATATTTACTGATGGCTATTTGTTAAGAGGAGTGTCTCACCGAAATTTGAATTAATTTTCCAAAAAAAAATTTTTTGCATGAAAAGACACCTTAAAATGTCCCAAATCATGTGTAATAAAATTAGGTATGAAAGTTGTCTGCAAGTGCCTCAAAAAGGGGAGGGGTAGGAGCTTGGGGAAGCATAAATAACAAAAAAAGGTATGTTATAAAGTAGTATTTGTTTGATTCTAGTATTCTTCATGTAATCAATATAGCACTGCTTTTATAAAATAAATAATGAGAATTAAAAAAAAATATGCAATCGAAAATTGGCCGTTCTGACCACTATTCATTTTTCAACTTCTAAAGCCTACTCCATCTTCAATTTTTGACTTAGAGACATGTTTTTATTTTCATTTTATTCAAAATTCCTTTGTCTACGAAAATATGATCAGTTTATATGTTATTTCTTAAAATGTAGAAAAGTGTATGTAACCATAGTTCGAAAATAATCGAACATTTTTTTAATTTTTAACATTTTTTCTTTCTGAGAATGCTAATTTGATGAAACGGATCGTACTATTGTGAAGTGCAAAATTTTGAACAAAATGAATTTAAACAGTTGTCTCTAAGCCAAAAAATGAGGGAGGAGTAAGGATTTTAAAAAAGTTCAAATTTTCCGTTTTTTCGAAGGGGGAGGGATCTGAAAACAAATTCCTAAATAAAAAAATGTCCATTTTATAGTATAATCAAGTCTAATAAAATCACGCATCTCACTCTTCAAGGAAAAAAAAAAGTGAGACAATCGTATATTTTGTTCGAAAAAAAGTTCAGCAAATCATTGAATTTAAAATATAATTTGATATTTACAAAATTTGGTTGAACTGAACATTGATCATTAATAATCATAAGAACTTACCGATTGAATTATCCAATGAACTCCAATATTATATGCAATGTTAGCTGACTATACACAATACAGTATACATTCTATTATTATAGTTCATTTTCAGCTCACCCTTAATTGAAAACATGAGACATGCACGTGATATTTCTTTGATGTCTTACTCTGTTTATTCATTACGCTCCAGGCTCATGAGTAATTAGATCGATCACGTTTGGCAGCAACTAATAGTTCAAACTAATAGACTAATATTAACTCTAAATGAAGTGAATGTTTGAGCACAATGTTTATAAAATAGTATATTCTCAATTATTTATGACCTGATTGAAGAATTCAATTTCAATCCAAAGTTATTAGTTTTGGAGATGATATTTTTTTTCAATAAAATCAGGTGATAACAAATATGAGTTTTTTATTCATTTCTCAATACCCAAACATAGCAACCACTGACACCGTTTTTCACTTCACTCAACATCTCACTTTTTTATATTCTAGCGTAACCATACATCACAATTACCTGCATATCCATCAATCAGAGTCACCTAGAGTTACTTGCTATCAAATTTACTCACTCTCATTCTATCTATTTTGCCAACAGAACTCAATTACAAATGGGTGCTATTACCTTAGCTAATCAAGCTGCTATCTATTCCAAAAAATTTCCTTCTTCGATTAATTTCTTTGGTTAACGTTGGAGCATATATATACATATAATAATTGAAAATTCATATTGAGAAATACCAATCAGCATGTTTTTTTTTAATTTGAACGCACATTTCCTAAAGAACGAAAAATTATTTTCAAATATTTTTAAAATGTCTTAAAATTAAAAATAGAATTATAAATTACTAAACCCTATAACTGAATGAAGTTAGGAGTGGGCTCCTCTATGGAATTTCCACATCTAATCCTAATGCTAGAACATGCTACCCAAATACCTACTGTAATTTGTCTCTGACTATGGTACGTCAATAAGCTGGTGCTCTGTCATGGTGAAACTAAATTGTTTGTCGTAATATCTTCATTTGAACCAGAGATATGATTAATAAAAAAGATGTAGATTTTTAGTGGGACACCCTTTTGTGATTTACCTGTTCTATAAAAGAACTGTAATGAGCGTGAAACACTGCTTTAAATTTAGAAATTGAAGCTAATTTTTCAACGGCGTAATCACTGCGTCAATCCTACTGAAGAATTGGCTCAATGAAATCATCAACGGTTAGACTCTTCAACAGAATTGCCTGACTATTCATATTTCACAAGCAGACAATGGATGGTAATTGTTACTCTGCATGAAAAAAGACTGCAATAATGCCATAAATACCCATTGCACCCCATGTAAGTGAAATAGAGAATAGAAAAATGGTGTAATATAGAAATAAAGTAACATACCAATAAACTGAAGTCCATCTTATCTTAGTTATAGTCATTGCGTCCGCAAATATATATTCACTCCAATACACGATATAAAAAATTTCAGTCAAATAGATAGAGTATACCCATCGCAACGATATTTTCTCTTGAAATATATATTCATGTTCATAATCTTTATTTCATCTAATTTCAGGTGTTAATGAGAATCTTGGCAAGAAATATTATTTTGTCTCATGGAATTGTGAGCTGAAGATCTAGACTTAATATTCAAGGTAGGGTTTGATATGCATCACCGAACAGTTCAACAAACTGCAATGGTTTGTTATGGGAGACTTTGAGAGTAAATATTTACATTGAAATATAGAAAGAACTGTTCTGATAACTACGCAAAGTAACACTCTTAATGCCACTTTATGACTCTATGCTAATTTGTTCCCTTTTAATACTTATAAGTGCCTGGGTTATGAGGACTTGTCGAAACTGCAGCTCAAAAGGTATTCGTCTTCATTGTTATACAATTGAACTCCTCTATTGTGAACTACTGTATAGTGAATGGACAAAAACTATCCAGTTCTCTTAGTATATTGGTTTTCACTGTATTTCTGTTTTCACAGTATTTTAAAGTTTCTGATTAGAATATACAATTTTTTAATTTAAGACTAAATGAATAATTTTCTTGAGTAATTTTATTTCTGCAATTCATTGACATTTAGGAATATATTTTCGTTGCAATATTCATGGATATTATCCTAAAGGTAAATATAATTTCAATTTCATCATCAAATACACCTAAGTTATATCAGATTACTATTTCCTTTCATAATTTTATTGAAGTATCTCATAAGGCATTTCGAATTTAATTGATAATTTTGTATAAATGTTATTCTTTTGAACCTGAGATTGATTTTGTTATGCTATAACAGTAAGATTTTGACACTACGATTTGTTAATATTTTTAATCAATAATGGAAAACAACTCTGGTATTGTAAACTATTGTAAATGACTGACGTTTTCGCATTTTTTTTGTCAACAATATTCAAACTATATTATCTGTAGAGATGAAGTATATTTTAATCACAGATTAAAGTAGAACAATCAAAATGCCGCATATATAAATGACCATGATCATCCAATATTCTTTGAGTTATAAGTGACCTTGACCTTGTCAGAAAATCTAATTAACTGTTTCCTGGATAATGAAAAAAGAAGATCCTTCTTGAGTTATGCAAATAATAAGAGGACAAATAAATTCGGCCAAAACATAACCATCCACAATTTTCCAAAGGACAATATTGGTTGCAAATCTTCAATTTGACCCTAACATCGCATTACTCGAACACTTATTTTGATTCACAGTACTGGGGAAGTTGGTGTTAACTTAGATCATGTTTAAAGGCCAATTTGGTTCAATAATGATGTTAATACCATATTTTCAAGTACTGTAATTGTGATAGAACTGCAGAGCTCCTATAAATCTACAGAGGAACTCATACATATTGGGTAATAGAACTAGGGGAGGATGGTCATCAATGGGATAAAAATCACAGAAAGATTGATATTTCATTTACTATGGGCAAAGTATGAAAAATAAAAAATCAATGTGTAATATTGATATTACTTTATAAAATGAAACTAACTCGAATGATATCACATATTCTGTTGACTAGAAAAAAAATTAAATAAAAAAACAAACAAAAAATTGTCCCATTGTATAACAGCACTGGTGAACAATGGGACATACCCTGGTAAACGATGAGACAGTTTATCAAACTTGTATATTATTTAGGTTATGGTCAAATTTCAAGTTCGAATTATCTCTTCATGTTGTCCCACACTCAGTTGGATCATATAATATCAGTTTAATGTCCTCTAGCCTCACCGATGCCATGTCAGGAACATTTGTAAAATTAAGCTCATTGCACTCGAATCTTCCCCTAATATATATTTCGTATTTATCTTTTTCATGCTTATGGCCAACTGAATACGTTTTACAAAACGAATCAAATTCTACTAGTTAATAAACCTTCATTTCCAACGTTTTCGGTAGAGATTTAAGTTCTTCAGACGAATCGATCAGTTAAATTGAGAATTCTATACCAGACCAAGAACAATAGTTCACAGGCCATCTACGTACTGCGGACACTTCATGAAGTGATTTCGAAGGCCTTATCCTTTGTGGCACCAGCAGAAAGCTCTTCTTTCTCTGGTGTATCCGTTGCAATCATGCTGTGTCTTTTTCTTTTATTAGTGAAATTTGTATTCTATGCAGTGCTTTGTGATCACCTCAAATTGCTAAAGCCCTTGAACATGGTCGAAAGTCCCGCTTCAGCTGGAAGCTTTGTTTCTACCAGAAGCCCTGAAGCTACAGTTCACGTTATTGTATCAAAAATAGATATTTATTAATTCATTGGAGGTTGAGAGTATACTTTTCACAAATAAACACTGACACAATCACTGAGGGAATACGGGTGGGGTTACTGAGTTTCTAATGGAGTAGGTGCAGCTGGAAACTCTTTGGAACCACTGTAATAGGGTATTGGGAACGGCTGAAGTCCTCCACTGGAACTTTGTCAATGGACGTGGACGACAACTCGTGCAAATCTCGGTACGATGATGGTGACTCTGGCTGCAGAATCCTACTGCTTATTGAATGTCTGCTCTGCAACATGAGAAGTTGTTCTGCAACGTCAGAAGTTATTCTACAATAGACTTGGTTCCCACATCCTGTCTCATTTGGCTTCGACTCTGCCGTAAAGAATACAACCTCTGCTGCTGGGATCCATTGAATTACAAGATTCAGTCACTTGCTAAGGATCCTATCTCCACCACTATGATGGGCGGAGATCTTCATCGACTAAGTCCTGCGATGGTTACCTAAGGCTGGGGTGAGAGAAGACTTCACCCCGCCGGGGTCTTATCCAGACCGGTAAACTATTTAAGACACTCTTGTAGGCAGAGAGTGACGACAGACAGAGTAGGACTCCTCTATATCTCAATCCACCGCTTATATACTCCCCAGATTCATCTAAAACTCCACCCAAATCCAAACGTAAGATCCGCTGATCTCACTTCTCCAATTCCGATTGGTTCTCAACCCTCCTGTAGGCTGTCCCTAATTCTACCCTCAACTAATAGAAACTGACCAATTCAAAAATAACTCCTCCCATATTTCCGACTAAACTAATTACTTTCTCACAGAAAAGAAACATCAAACTTGAAATCTGTTAGGATACATGAAACCTCAAAGCTCGTTATTTCTATAAAGTAAACCACAGAAAACCTCTGGCCTAGAGAAAACAGTAGGTGGTTAATTACCCTCACCAAATGCATTACATGTAACAGAGTTTGAAACTCTTATTCACTCTCTTAAAGCAATAAATATTATTGTCAAACAACCATTCTAAAACCACAAACATTTGAGCAGAAGGGAAATATACAATGACACTGTTTTATTTCAAAGTCACAAAATAATTAACTTCAAATACCAAACCGGTCTGAAGATTTTATAACTACAAGTATACAAGAGTGAAACTGTAAACTCGAGGGAAATGAAAAAAAGATTTCATATTCTTTTAACATTGGACTGCTAAGAGAATTGAGTGAATCTTTTATTTAATTTATAAAATTTTCATGAGTCACTCGAGTCGAGGAAAAATATGTTTGAAGTAATTCAGTCTGCATTATGTCTGCAGTCATTCTGCATATCCTATATAAGTTTCTGATATAACATTTGTTATGAAATTTTATATCAGATGGTTGCATAAGATTCACTCACTTTCATAACTATGAATTTCGTATTTAGAGTTGGGGAAACTAGAAAATATTTTTGAATTAATTTGTCTGCATCACGTCTGCAGTCAATCTGCATATCCTATATAAGTTTCTGATAATTGTAATAACTTAATAAGATTCACTCACTAACATATACATATGAATTTTGTATTCAAAATATGAAAATATGGCGTATTTGTTTAACAGTAGAAATTACAAGCACTCAATTTGACTGCTTTCTCCTTTTCAAACATTTATATCTCATAAATTATTATTGGTAAATATTAATTTTTTTTATAATGTCTCCTAACATATTTTTGAATAAAATATCAAGATCTTGTATTGAAGTAATTAGCAAACGAAACCAAAGCTATTTCATTCAGTACACAAATCTGTGAACAATCTAAAAACTTTAAACACCTATCTCATAATAACTGCATGAACTACAAGCTGGATTTTGGTCAATTCTATTCGCAATCATATTGAATTCAAAAGTTGGAACTAGAATATTCCTTTCAGTGCTGCATTTCTGTTCGATATTTATATCTTTTTTTCTGCAGTCATAATTATCTGAATTGCAATCTGAAACTGATAGAATGGGGACAAACTAGTGCTGAAATCAAGGAATAATATCGTTTATTCATCATTTGTTCATCCTTGTTTTTTGTGTAAATAATAGTTAAACTATACATATAATAATATATTATCATATTTTAGCAAAAAAAAAATAAGTCTCTGATTCCCTGATTGATAAGACAGCAGAACAAGTTTTAGTATAAAGAATTCCACTTAACGGTAAAAAATATCGTTCAATTTGCTAATAATAATTCCTTTTCTGTGATAAGATATATATACTACTAAAGACAATTCTTAAATAGAGCTTCAAACAAATAACTAGACAAAACGTCAAATTGTTGAGGACGTGAACTCACATTATTATGCAAATAAATGACACTGTAAGAAAATCTGCTTGAGAAACTTTGTTCTTGTAAGTACTCAACTTTTGCTCTAATTTCAATAACTTAAGTAAGATGATTCACAGAAAGAGTGACAAAAGCCCACACAGACAAAAGCCCACACCGACAAAAGCCAACACCGACAAAAATATGATTATTGTTCCTGCAATATAGGTATTAAGTAATCCATGTATGTCAAGTTGGAACGAAGGAAGATAATAGTTTAACCGTTTTATTTCTACAGAATCATTGTAATTTTGTATCATGCCCCAAATAATTTAAGGGCGCTGTCATCGCAGAACTTAATTTTAAAACATTAGACTATAGAAACTGCGAGTAAATTTAAATAAATTGTAGGTTGTCGTTGCTTTCCTGGAACAAGTTAAATCCAATATACAAATAAGAAACTACAAAACATTTCGGTTATTTTACACTCTTATGCTAACTGGTGCTCCACGGGTTGATGAAAAGTTAGAATGAAATCTGTATTCAGGACATCAACAACCTTACTATTTGACTAATTACACAATACACATGTATAATGGGCATACATAATTGTAGCCAAATAAAATATTTACGAAGAATTTGGCTATAGAATCTAAGACTATAGCTAGCAAAGTCTACAGAGGCTGATGTATAACCTTTCCATCAGTAATCCTACATAACAACTGAACAAGATGTCTGCTGGTTACCTGACGTCTGACTAAATATTCCAGTAGTACATAATATGTACTAAAACTTTAGGACATAAATTAAAGCGTTTTGAAATTATGTTCTGCGATAGCAGCACCCTAATTGGGTGCATATTACAAATTTACAATGATTCCGTAGTAAGAAAACTGTTAAATTATTGATCATATATATATGGATTATTTATATTGCAGGAATACTAGTTTTGTTTTCGTCGGTGTGGGCTTTTGTCGGTATAATTTAATAGAATTATTTTATTATATTAAATATGGAAAATATTAAGATTAAAGTAATTATTTTGTTTGATTGATCAAATTCAATGTTTCGAAATTGAGCGAAAAATGATGTCTAAAATACTTAATAAGGGATATATGTAGAGTGAGGTACGACTTTCTTTACAGTTCCACATTTTGATCATAAAATATGAAGATATATTTTGAAATTTGACTCGTTATGTTAATGGAAGGGCTCAATTATTGATAAAATAATTAGGAGTAAACTAATATGGAAATGATTAATTAGTAAAAAAATATGAATAGAAAGTAGTAAGCCTTATCACCAACCACAACCTAATTACCGTACACTACCAAAATCACTGGACTTTTCTCAATAACCAAACACTACCCAATTACCCAATACTACTGAATTATCAAATAAAACCGAATAACCAAACACAAATCAATTACCGAACACTGCCGAATTACCGAACACTGCCCAATTGCTGAATTCTATCAAAATAAGCGGTCTTTTCCCAATAAATATTGAACACTTTCGAATTACCAAGCAATACCTAATTAACGAACACTACATAATTAATAAACACTACCTAACTACCGGAAGCTACCAATATCACTTGACTTTCCTCAATTACCGACTACTACCTAACTATGGAAAACTTCCCAAATACCGAACACTACCCAAATATCGAACACTTCCAAATACTACCAAAATCAGCGGACTATTCCCAATCACATAATACTACCCAATTACTAAAATGTACCAAATAATTTAACTTCATATATTCAGTTAATATACTCGTTACCTAATTAATATGTTCCTATCTAACTATTGACTGCCTAAAAATAAACTAATTGTTCCGTCCAAATGTCCGTATATAAATTATATGCTCCTCAGCAGGTGATAGCCTTATTCTGTAAGCTGATCTTCGTGAAAATCTTGTTTCACTCAAAACCCTGTTAATGTTTCAGTATTTACTAGCAGTGTATATTGTGGCAGTTAGTTGATGTGTTTGGCCGTTTTAAAAAACAATAAGATTGTGAAAAGTTTTAGTATATGTTGTGTGAATTATTTTGTGTAACTTTGTTTTCTATTCGTTGATTCTTCCTTATATTAGAGCATCTCATTTAAAGATTTTAGCTCCTTTGCACTTTAAGTTTTAGGTCCTTTGCATTTAAAGATTTTAGCTCCTTTGCACTTAAAATTTTAGCTCCCCTGCACTTTAAAGTTTTAGCTCCCTTGCACTTTAAAGTTTTAGCTCCCTTGCACTTTAAAGTTTTAGCTTCCTTGCACTTTAAAGTTTTAGCTCCCTTGCACTTTAAAGTTTTAGCTCCCTTGCACTTTAAAGTTTTAGCTCCCTTGCACTTTAAAGTTTTAGCTCCCTTGCACTTTAAAGTTTTAGCTCCCTTGCACTTTAAAGTTTTAGCTCCCTTGCACTTAAAGTTTTAGCTCCCTTGCACTTAAAGTTTTAGCTCTTTTGCACTTAAAGTTTTAGCTCTTTTGCACTTAAAGTTTTTAGCTCTTTTGCACTTAAAGTTTTAGCTCTTTTGCACTTAAAGTTTTAGCTCTTTTGCACTTAAAGTTTTAGCTCTTTTGCACTTAAAGTTTTTAGCTCTTTTGCACTTAAAGTTTTAGCTCTTTTGCACTTAAAATTTTTAGCTCTTTTGCACTTAAAGTTTTTAGCTCCTTCGCGTCTTAAGATTTATTGGTGTTTGATTCAATTTATTTTGGTTATGCTTGGGTGCTGAACTAACCTGGTTGTGGGAGTTATCCATGATCAAATCTAGTGCGCTCTTTGAAAGGTAGAGTCTTGACTATTTGTTAGCGATAATGTGGAGTTGCCTTAATTTTCATGTTGAATTACAGGTGGATTAGCATTTGCTTACCTTTGTGAATTGGTGAATTATCATTTCTATACCTTTTGTGTACTGATGAACTTGTAGTTTCGTAATTGTGGATTGATGAATATCTATTCATATATGCTGTGACTGATGCGTGATCTTATTTTGTCCGGATAACTATACATTATGGTGAGTTTAGTGGAGGATACATGAAGTATAATGTTTTTGTTTTAAATTTTTTGTATCTTTGCTAATTGTATTTTAGAGTTATATTTTATTCAATGTACTTATATAGGTTTTTTTAAATAAATTTCCGAATAGTCTGTACCACCATCACACGCATATCACTTTCCCGGACTCCGTTAAACATAACTCAAAAGATCGCACACTAATACTTAGATAACTAGCTACCTAGGTAGTTTGTAGGTAATTAACATAAATAGATAATGAACCTTTTCTCCCTACCTAGAGTTATTTACTACCCAGTTTACTTCTGAGTAAACTATTACCTTTCTCACAATGAAGAAGTAATGTCATTCTGGGCAGTCTTTATCAAGACCAGTAGGCAGAGCGTATTTATTGCGCTCATTTTATTGCTTTTATTATACTTGCCTTAATTACATTTACCTAACTATATTTGCGCTTTTTTTTTGCACTAATTAATTAATCGTTTATTTACTTATTCAAAACTGATTCTTTTTTAATTGACTTAGTTGCAGTTATTTTATCACCAATTTCGTATTTTATTTTGATTTTAGTGACTTCAATTGTTTTACAATTAAATTGTTGCAAATTATTTTTCTTAATTAATTGTTTTGAAATTTTATTACACAATTTCATCTGTTTTATGAATATTGTACGGCATTATATTTTCTCTACTCATAATGTTTTCTAATTTTTGTAGCTACAGCATTATATTTATTTATAATCATTTTATTTCCAAATATTTTATTAAATTTTAGAAGGTTGTGAATTATTAGTTTCGTGATAATTTAATCAGACTATATTATACTACGTTTTACTTTTTCTAATGAATGAGTTTTTAAATTGATGTCACCCATTTTGATTAATCAAATAACGACTAAAAAGTAATATATTTTCTTATTATATGAGCATAAATGTTGAATTTCCGATAATTTTCCTAATCTGAAGTATTAGTCACAGCATTGCACTTTTTGAACTTTTCTCTGGACACTGTCAATAAAAAGGTGGGAAAAGTCGATAATATCCACAAATTCATGGCTTTGTGAATTTCTCCGACACTTCATCGATATCTTAAAGCAAATAAGTCTTAATGGACCTCCAGTTCTCGAATTGCTTTCCGATATTTAGAAAAATAGAAGCTTTTTTTGCGCTCCAATAGACAACACACGACAGCTAAGTAGTGAGTAAAACCTACTTCAGCTCATCTCACTTCAATACAAAAACTAAAAATTGTATTAACTGAGAAAGAAAATAATATATTCATTTGGGTACATATTATAATAAATGATTTAATTTTAATAGGAATTATCGAAAAATTGCTCCACAGATCGATAGTTCAAGTATATAATTCTAATCTGCATTAAGTTTATAGGATGACTTTGTAGTACTTATTCACCTAATGAAGTTTACAGTAATCGGAAAATGGGTGTTAGCATAGGTAAGGATAGGTGAATTATAATTAGATATTGTTTGTTTCGTTTCTCGCAAATGTAAAGGCGATCTTTCCGACTACTGTCTGGTTAATGATTTCTACTCAAATTTAAATGTAAATTCTGTTAAATGTGCATTAAAAAATCTGACTAATACTTCAGACCATTTAAAAATATAAAATATTTTTCAAAGCAATACAATATTTATCTTTTTTGATCAACTTTCCTGTGTAAAATTTGAAAACTATATGTGTTCCTATCAATGTATTTGGGGTCTAGGTCAATTGATCTCCTGTCAAAAAATCCCCGGTCATTTAATTCCCGGTCATTTGATTCCCGGTCAAAAGATCCCCGGTCATTTGATTCCCAGTCATATTTTCCGTTTATACACCCACTATTCATTTATTATAGGTGAATATATTAATTATTTAACATATATTAGAAATATGCACCTTACAGTCGATGAAGTTTATTGAAGAAAATAAGTAATAAGGTTAAAAACAGATAACAAGAAATTAAATATTTTTTATTCAAATAAGTAACAGTACTGTATAATATTATAAGTTTTCAAATTTACATTATAAAATATTCAATGGTAAAATCAAATGTACCGGTATACCCACACTAATTATAACTAACACATATGACTAATCAAATAAATCAGGAGCATATCTTGTAATTATTTCTCCTGGTATATTAGCTAATTGACTAGTTACTTTTGACAATTGTATAGGTAGTTTTTAGTTAAACTTCTTTGTCGTAACTATTACAATTATTATCATGCAGGTGGGAAATCAAAAACTATTTTATGGTAAAATAACTTATGTATGATTTTCAATCTATCCCACCTACATGATCATAATGTTTGTAATAGTTACGGGCAAAACGCAGCTATACTGAAAGTTAGGTATATTCACTTAGCTTGTGAAGTGAATATACCTAACGTTAGCTTGCAAGAGTTGGTTAATATTTCCTATAACCTGTAATATGTTTTCTGACTAGTTGTAAGTGTAAATTATTTGTAAACAAAAATAATAATTTGTTGCGATAATAATTCCTAGCTGTTTGAATTCTGTTATTTTTTTCATTATATTTAAAATATATTATATGAATAATGTATGTCAAATCGTTTCACAAGTTTTATTTATTGTTGAAATAGTAAATTGCAATTTTTAAGATCGTAATAAATTATTGTATGCTAGATATATGAGCAAACAAAAAATATGACTGGGAATCAAATGACCGGCAACCAAATGACCGGGGATCAAATGGTATGGGGATAAAATGACTGGGGATCTAATGACCGGGGATCAAATGACCGGGGAACTTTCGACCGGGGATCAATCGATCGGCCATCATGTATTTGATAGGAAAATATTGATCCATCGAAACTATATTAGTTATCTCTTAAAAACATGTACCCTTGAGCACTTCTCAAATTTATTTGAAGGAGAAATCAATATTGCCGAATCTTTTGTTATAATAATCTACCTTATGATTATATTTCTAGTACCGTTACGAATATCCAATAACTTATTTACTATGTAGCTTCATCAATTACTCAATGGTATAATATGATTATTGTCTTCAAGTTAGTCGAAATAATAATACGTAATTTAAACTTAAAATATAAATTAGAATTATGTATATTGTTCTCCCGAGTTAAGTTTTACAAATGTTCAGTTAGGTGTGTAGGTTGGGTATTGTTAAAATATTGTAAATAGCTCATTTTTGCCACAATGAATTGAATACAAAGATCAAATCAATTTTCAAGTCTTGTTGAATGGATACGGTTTACACCCCCGTATATTTCCCTAATCAATCTAATTAGTCTCCATGACTAATTGCCGGAAGGTGAAACTCTACTGATTAAACCCAGTTAGTTTCAGTATCGTTCACCTAACTAATGAACGAAATGAAAAATAGTTCTCACTCAATCATCAAAGAGACGGGTGGAAATGCAAGGAATTATTAATTAAGGACATATCTCGGTTGGCAGAACTGTGTCTTTTTCAAAAAATGAACATTTTACTTCTCGCTCAAATCATAACTGCTAGCGAACTTCGAATTGTATCGTAGCAGACCCGGAACATAATTATCTAGTGTTTTAGCCTATTATATTATATTATGATAATATTTCAATGAATAAATGTGTTAGAGAGGAAACCAGAAATTTATGCTTGATGAGTTAATTTTCCTCACCTAACCATATCGGTAATGTATTTTCTTTTCTTAACAAGGCAATAAGTTGAGGCTGGTTGTTTTTGTGACAATAATGAATCGCGTCACTTCTGTCAAATAGTCAGTTGTCCCTTCTTTTCTGCGTCACTTATTATCCTTAGAAAGAAGAAGATAATCCAGGAAACTATAATTATAAGAGAAAAAAAAGTTCTTTATTTTGCAGCTTTGTTTTCAATCAAAATTTGATACTGAGATCAAATGAAGAATCAACCATTGATAACATTTTTAACTATTCTTTTCATCTTGAAGCTGCCATAAAAAAATAGTATGGAATATGAAAGGGTATAGTTATTGATATTAGTCATCAGCGATATTTTAGTGCTGCATTATCTTATTCAGTGGTATATATCAAATTCCAATAAATATTTACTTTAATTATCGTTCAAATATTTTGGTATCAAAGTGAATTCAATCTATTGCGTTATGCGTAGTCTTTCAATAGTTTTGGAATCGGTGCAATGTAACAACAGGCTTAAGCTCTATTATATACCAATGAGCAATATTGTCATATACATATATACCCACTTTACCAGCATTTATTGCTTGCACGTACACAAATTAATAGCGAACTTCTTTAATGTTGATATCATGGAATCTTTTTGTTTTCGGATGAGGTCCATATCTTGAGGATGAGGTTTATCACATGCAGGAAATTCAGTTACTAAAATGCTGATTTATATTTAATGAATAGTAATTAGAACTACTTTTTCTTTAATGTTGATATCATGGAATCTTTTTGTTTTCGGATGAGGTCAATATCTTGAGGATGAGATTTATCACATGCAGGAAATTCAGTTACTAAAATGCTGATTTTTATTTAATGAATAGTATTTAGAACTACTTTTTTAATACCTAAATTGAATGAAGACCGTATTAGAGTTACTTCATTAAAAGGTCCACTCCAAGCAAATTTTCTCATTGCTTAAATCAACGAGGCTAATGTTTCTTATCATTTTACTGCAAACCGCAAAAGATTTGATAGCATATTTTTATTTCTATTTGCTTTCAAACATTTTTATAATCATAACTCTACAAAACCTACTTCACTTCCGACTTTCTAATTTCACTCTGAAGAAGAAGAATGTACACCATTTGTTTTTATTGTCAACTAGGTTTTGGTTTAATAAATCTATTTATTATTCGTTTAAAGGTTTAAATTTGGATAAACTTATTACAGAAACGTTTATGTACTTTTAGAAACAATTAATATCTTAAAATAAGGCCAAAAACGCATCTTTTGTTATAAAATCTAAATTTGAAATCAAAACAAAGAGTGTACAATCTTCTTTCTCAGCGTCAGGTTGGAGATACGCTCGATTGTTGATCACAGAGTATTTAAAATATTCAAAAACAAATAATAAAATATATACAAAACCGAATTGCATGCGGTTTGCAGAATAATGATCGTAGACCTTAGTTCTATAATATTATGTAATAAACTCATTATTTCTCTGGAGCCTGGAGAGGACCTTAAAGCTTTCAAATATATTTATTTTTCTGTATCCCTTTATACACCAAGGCGACAAATATGTGCCCTTTTAAGTGATGAATTTTGCGCGTTTTTTGAGATAATATTGATTAAACTCTTCCATATAATAGAGCACATTTGTTTAATATGCCTTCGTTACCTAATATTACAAGAATATCATGAAAAATCATGTTTTTATACGCACAAATTAATTCAGCGCATAAGGGGTTAAATGAATTAGGAAAAACTATAAAATGTCAGTTTAGCATTAATTATTTTTAGTTTATTGTATTTTATATTATTCAGAACTTATAAAATATAATAGTTACAATGAATGCAATGTTTTTCAAGATAATATTTTCAAAGAGAAATAATTAGATCGTTAAAATAATTCAAAATTCATGGCGCAAACATCCATTATATCACTCGTGTTTGAGTTTGATTATAATTGAGTGGTAAGCCTTGGTAAGAACTGTTTAGTGGCAAGAAGCTTAGTGATAAGAACTGCTTAGTGGTAACAACTACTTAGTGGTAAGTATTAACAATCATATATTGTTAATATGCTGAACTCATATCTTTACTTAATCTTTCAATTTCTATAATTTTCAATAACCATGTTTTCTCGCTAGGCTCTCGAATGTAATTATAAACGAATAGCTTTTGATGTAAGCCGCTAATATAACTTATAACCTCAGAGCTGTAACTTGTAACTCAGAATATAACTTTATAAATTGTACTCAGTTATATAACTTTATGAACTTTGTAACTCAGTTATTTGAAATATGGAGCATTAGGGAGTTCCTTTCCTATAGATAGAATTGAAATTAGTACTTAATTAATTTAAAAGGAATTAAGTAAGTATTCAAATTATTCAAATTTAAATACTTAATTAATAGTTATGAACTTGTAACATTTCTGATCATGTATTAGGTTAACAATAGATTCTGAAATAATATAGTTAAATTGGATGTTTATTAGAAAATCAGGTTTCACTTAAGAGCTATCGATGTAAAGCTGTTCGATGAATATGTTATTTCAATGCAATGCCATTACCAATAGCGTGTTAAATTCAGATAATGCATGCATTGTGTGATATTTCTTTCTGCTGTGAGTAGAAAAAAGTACTATCAGTACCTTAACAAAACTGTATTCACTCACTGGAAGGTTGAACCCTCCTGTCCACCCTTTAAATACCGTTGAAATCTAACTAACATGTTGATAGTTCGCGATACTCTACTGAAGACGGGTTGGTTCTGGTCCCAGTCGGACTTGGCCACGCTAACGGGGTTCCGTGAGATGGCTACTCAAAATCCAAGTTTATTTAAACCCCTTAGTTTACTCAAACCCCTAGTTTATTTAAGACTTGTGTTGTGTTTATTTCAAAGAATTGTGCGTAAGTCTTACAACTTTGTGCTATTCCAACTTAAATCTGATTACAATCATTCGGAACCTTCCTTATGTTTAATTTCCTTTCCTAAAAACTTTTACCATTTATTTTTTAAAGTCATTTTATAGAATTCAAATAATAATACCCCTCAAGTTAGTGCTATACTTAAAAAGAACCCAGAGACTTAAGTTGCTCTATGGAACAAGTTCAAATTATTAGTACATTTCATCTAATTAGACACTAGATTGATAATAATTGATTTACCCCAAAAAATATATAAGGGCAATTTAACAGTAAGAACAGCTTACTGGCAAGAACTCTCTTAAGTTAATGAATGATATAAAATCATATATTAAATTTTTCTATGCTCCAAATATTTTATGGTGTGCAATTTGTGTACAATTTCAATATTTTTTTGGTTGTCTTGGTGATTATAATTGTTATTGCATCCTTAAACATTTAAATATCATGCCATATTTATTAAATGAATTTGGAGGTTATAAGTATTTTAAAACATGAATGAATTATATAAATGTTTTTATGAATATTCGAATATCTGTGTCCCCATGTTAGTTGTAATGATTTTAAAATTATAACACATAGTATAGCTGAAAGCATAAAGCTAGTTCAGCAGTTACATTGATTAGATTCTAGTTTGTCTTAGAAATACAATTGTGAATCAAGATACAAATTGAATCTATAAAACTGTCAGTCTGATAAAATGGTGATGATTAAAATGAAAAGTCAGTGCTCAATAACGACAGTTCATTTAATCTCGAGAAAAATTGTCTGATTACCAGAGGATAACCATTAAAATTGTTGTTCGTATTGTCTCGGGCGAACAATGTCCAGATTAATCTCTTTCCTTGGAGGAAGAAAAGCCAAATAACTGTGTTGTGGTTTTATCAGTATTTTAGTCAGACGCAACAGCAGATATACCGAGAAGACTAATGAAAGAATCTTCAACAGTAATGAAGCAAAATATAGTAGACGAACACAAGGTTTTTCTATGAGATATTTTCCGTGAACGACCAGTGTCGTTTGAAGTAGTTAAACACAATAGTGATTTTTTTTTAATATTTGAAAAAAATGCATTTTCAATGTGTTATAAGCTCTCTTTGGCTATATATTACATGAATATCAAAAAATAACGTTTCTGACGCTCTAATTTAATTTGTGTATACACTATACAGAGTTAGCAACAAATACTTCTAAGTGAAAAATGTACAGAATACATCAATATATTCCAAATTGTAATTCCTATGAAAATATATCATTAGTGTTATATTGAGCTCTGTTTTTTTTATTACATGATATAATTAAAAAATATTGGTATTCCGTACAGCTTCATCTTTTTTGAACGGTGGGCGAATTTTTGTATTGTGATATTTGAAACCTGGGTACATGAACCCTAGTTCATGAATAAAGATTAGGACGCGGCTTGGGATGCAGCATCAAATGAAATGACATGCAAACCCAAGTCGAGTATTCAATCGCAATCGTAATAAGATCCACTTGAACCTTTCAGAATCCAATCATGCCAACGTGGAAGCCAATTTAGGACCCAAATTATGGAATTGCTTTAGAAACATTTTGATTCAATGAAATTCAATATGATTTGGTCTAATTTAGAGGAGAGACGTGGCTATATTGTATACAATTATGTACAATTGTATTATGAAAGTGAATAGAAGAGGTATTAAAAAATGATTGTGATGTAATTATTTCATAAATTTATCAATTAAATGTCGTAAGCCAATCATTAGAAAAAATAACTCCTATTGATTATTAAGCTAGCATATGTTCTTGATAACCAGATGTCAGATAATATCTCTATTTATCTTTACTATTAAATATTGTTTTTGTGCTGTTGATGTATTCAGAGAAAAAAATCTACATTCATTTGAGTTTTGTTAGGTATTTTTCTCCTCTGTGACATCATGTTTCAGAAAGAGAATATCAGTAGTACAGAGTCATAGTTAACATCAACAACGCAGAAGCAGAGACAACTTCTGACCATTTCAGTCACTCTACAAATAACATTTGATAGTAAATTATCGTCTATGAATGAAGAAAATGATTTGAAAAATAAGTGACAGTATTTCTTTAAAATATTGTTTGAGTAGAAAAATTATGTCCTCTAGTACCTTTACAATTAAAGACACATTATATTTTTTTAAGACGTTACTTTTAAATTTAAATCAACGAAAAATAATTAAACATATTTTACATTTGCATATCACCCAAAATTTATAAGCTTTTGATGTTGCCATGACTGTTCACATTACAACATTTGAATCGTATCTTCAAGAAAACATTTTATATCAAAAGAAAGTTTTAATTGTCGTACATTAACAGAGTGTTTCTTTACATCTCTTTGAAGCGTTACCACATTATTGCATTTAATTTGAAGAGACTAATCAAATTACTTTCTAAAAACACAAAGAATATTTTGAAATGAATTACAATGTTTATAAAGTAGTAACAGTAGTTAGCAAGTAGTAACAGTGTTTTTAAAGTGCAAACAGTGTTTTGAAAGTACAAAAAGTATTTTGAAAGTACAAACAGTTTTTTGAAAGTACAAAGTATTCTGAAATTACAAACAGTGTTTCGTAAATATTGTGTCACAAATTTCCGATAGTCTGCCATAAACTGACCAATAGTTTTCTAAAACTGATGACTGTTCATGGCATACTGAAAAATTTCATTCAACTTACGAGGTAGGTTCTCTTACTCAGGTTCTCGCTATAAAAAAGCTCTAGTGTAATATTAAGTAATTACAGAATGTAAATTCCTAGTAAATTATTAAAAATCCTGAATTTTAAAATACGAATACATTTTAAGGATTGAACCTCTATAGGAAATTATTGAATTCATTTTGTGAATTTCAGAGAAAGACTCGGGGGTGCTTAACAGTATCTCAAACTACTGATTAATGTTACCGATCTCCTGAAGTGAGAGATTCTCAACCATTTCCCAGAAGTTGAAAAAATCAGGAAAATATGAAGGAAAGAAGGAAGGAAACTAATCCTATCTCAGGAACGGGAGATTGAGATCCTTTGGAGATAGAAAGAAATCACATGAAGGGTATTAATAAAAATTATATAGTAATTGGGCGTCACGTGTCAATATTACACTATTTATTGATGGTCATTGTTCAACTATTAAAAATATTGATTAACTATTTGTAGGCATAATATATAGATTCACAAATATAAGCATAGATTTTTGTAAGTATCGGATATCGGTTACAATATGAAATGATCTCCCAATAATTAACTGTGAATAAACAAAATCATGAGTGAAACTACCTAATTAATAATAAATTAAGTTGCAGCGTGTAATTCAATCAATAATAGACTTTTAAGTAAGTCTTAATGTTTACTGAAGATAAGGAAACTAGTAATTGAAACAAATCAATCAATTTCTTAATATTGCTTTACGTACATATGTAGATAAAATTTAGGTGATAAAATATTGGTTATTATCAAGAGTATCTCATTTACTAAATTTGAATGTGCACGCGTACCATAAAAAGTGGCTGCATATATTAATGTTCACTAATAAAAGTTCAATTTACGTAATATTAATTATTCCTCACTCCGATTATGCTCGATCATTTCTAATGAATAAAATTTAAAATAAATTAGTTATCGAGCATTCTTATCGATGCTGCAAGCTACAAGTCAAGCTTATTATCAATCTAGTGTAACAGACAGACAGACATAAGGCCCGCTTCGTTATATGTTTCAGTGAATAAAAACATGATATTTTCTTCTGCAATAAAAATAAAATTCAATTGTGAACACATTCTAAGAATAGCTTCTTTTCCGCTGTTTTAAGAAACGCAAGTTGGCAGACCTATGAAACTATGTATTATTAAAGTATTGATTATATATATTCTTCCAATATTCCCTTGGTCGAGAAATGATCATCCCAGTCACAGATGTTTCCAAGCGAGTAACTTCTCACTCTCCGCTCGTTTAATTAGAGTTTAGTTCAACACGGTGGCAAAGTTCCAAATTTTCACTTTCTCACTCCAATATTCAATGTAACGGAGCATGGATTTGATGGATTCGTCAGCATCAATGGATTTAAGAGAGTTGCTAAGAGAATTAAATCTCGAATTTATTTTGAAGGATATTGTATTGAAATAATGATACTTTTAGGTACATATAAGTATATTTGATAGCTACATAATTGGGTTGAGTTACATAATGTAGAAATGTGATCTATTTTTGATTCAACTAAACTTTGTAATTCTGTCCAATAACATAATTCACATTTAAAGTAAAATACAAAATTTAATATCAAGAGTTTATCTATGTTTCATAAATTATATTCTAATTGAATTGCAGTTATAGATGATCAGTTGCAGGATATATTATAGTAACAATGAACTTTCTCTCCATGTTAAATATTATTTTTATTTGAATGAGAATAGAAATGAGAATTATGAAGCTTCTAGCTGCATGTGGTAACTTTGTCATATTGCAATGGATGGCACACAGAGTGTGCATATGATCTTACAAATTGCCGCTCCTGAGATCCCGTATTTTACTTACTTAGAATTTTACTTAGAAAACTATTTGTAGAAATGTGATCCAGGGTAATTCTCACGCTTTTAATATATTTAACTTAGATTTGATTATAAAACAGATTGAAGTATCGTGAATTTGTACTTAAACTCATATTATAATTATTAATTACTTTCATCTTGCTAATAATATTAATGTAATTCATTCTTTTGTTGGAATTTTCCAATGCTCAACGTACGGGTTTACAGCATATTGTAGTGTTGGGAGTACGGGTTTCAATTCCTGATGAAATCTTTCCTATTATTCATTACTGTATGTATCCTTAATAGATTATATTATGTAAATTTTCTAACAATAATACTTGAAAGTGTTTAAAGGTACCCTATGACCAACTTTATATTATTGTTTATAATATAAAGTATTATGTGTTTTTAGTATTTCTCATTCAAGAAATCATTGTTGAATGTGATGTATGCAATTATACATGTTTCTTTAGCAATGTTTATTGCTATTCTTGTGTTAAGAATGTGAAAATGTAGAATACGAAAATACTAGTGGCCAGGAAAAATTGACAAATTATAAACGAAAATCAGCTATATAAACACTATTGGAAAGGACGGAAGCGCTTATTCTAAATCGATATGTAATAAAAAATATTCCAGCTACATTTGGAATAATTACTGAAGGCAGAATTTGGTCATGGACTTTAAAAACTTTGTTCCGATATGTATCTAATGTATTCTTGCAATCTTATCGAACTTGCATACACCGAGTACTTCAGACCAAAATCCAAACTTTTATGCATCAGCTATTTCCGTCCAAAGAAAGTAATAACAAGACATATTATATACATATAAGAAGATTCACCAATTCTACTACTGAGTTAAAATTCATGAGTTTATTGTTAAGAATATTCAATGATAATAGACTGTATTTTGTTTGATTTATTATTCCACCCACTCTACCTCCATCTCATTTTAATAATCCTATATCATTTGTGGAGATAAAATGAGTGAATGAATGCCCTAATTCGAAATGTAAATTATGAACGCTCGAATTAACCAATTTTGAACAAAGATATTATTCTTCTGTATTTAACTTAGATCTAAATTTTATATTATCACTGAAACTGTTTTAATGTATCGTTGAATGAGATTATTTAACGATATTCCCCAATGAATAAAATTTAATTCAGTTTCTATTTCCTTCGATTGTTATTCTTGTCATAGAGAGAGCTCAAAATTGTTAGCAAAGACTTCTAGAATTAATACTGTATATTATTTCTAAATAAAAAAAAGCATGCACTTGTATATAACTGAATACGAAACTATTTTGTTTGAATATCACTAAATTAGACTCTTGTAGATAATTTATTCGTGAAAATAACAAATTATATTTATTCCCACTTGAAATAATTGATTAAATATAATTGAAAATTCTGCAAACTTATTCGTTGATTAATTTGATGAGGGCAATTTGGATATTGGACCAGTAATGATGAACGGTTGTGTAAAGTAAATAAAATTTCTTGGCGTTACACTGGATAGAAACCTAACTTTCGTGTCTCATACTGCGATACCAACTGACACTATGTTGACTTTGTATAATGCATTCATTTGTTCTAAAATTAGTTACGTCATGGATATTTGGTATGGGTGTTCGGAATGTTTGTTAAATATGATATTCTTATGTCAGAAACATGCTATACGTTATATAGAAAATAGTCATTTTGTTGCTCATACTACCCCTCTTTTTCAACAACAGTTACTTAAAATAAATATATGATTTAAGTTTTCACGTATAAATATCTCTATTTCTTTGAATCCATGTTAATTTGGAGTAATTTTGTACAATTTTCTTTGTTATAGTTATTTAATTTGTCTCTAGATTATTATTTCTTATATGATTATTATTTTTTGCATTTTTATTTTAATCAGTTTCTCTCTTTCTGTAGGTTGCCCTTGAAGCTTCGGCTTAATAGGGCCTCAATACTTAAAAATAAATTTAATTCATTTTTTTTATAAGATGGAGGAGATACCCGTATCTTCGATCTTTTTGTAAGGGTATTTAAATGAAGTAGCAAAAGCAGTATTGAACAAATTCATTCAATTATATTCTATTTTGAATATTCCGTAAATCCAAATGCCGTTAATGTGTTTGAGATAAAGAACGAAGAGTCGAAAACAATCGATAAGTTTAGCTTGATTAGTTAACTGGAGAGATAGCATGGATCCTAAATGAAATGTTTTTACTTTCGTTTGCAGGACTCAGTATTTCCTTTATTCTTTAACCTCTTTATTCTCTTTGACGGATTAAGCTGTCAACTGCACGAAAGATTTTTGTCTAAATGAGAGTTCTCAGAGTGTCTCATTTCACATATGCTTACTTGTCACATTATTTTTGTGATATTTAAAGGAAATTGTCTAAATATTATTAAACTGTTTTATAGAGTATTGCTTTAACATTATCTGAAAAAATCTCAATTACTTAGTTGAATAGTTAGAAGAATATGGGAATTAAAATAAAGCTCCAATTTATCTACAGGACCCTGTATCCGAAATCTCTTTTTTTTTTCGTTGCACTACTAAATTAATTCATGTATAAATTCTCTTCTTTTTCGTTGTAGTATATAACTATTTCCTGTTCGAAACTTCATTAATATCAGTTTAATATTTAGTTACTACACAAATAAAACCTTTTTATTTTCATTCTAGCATTAGATTCACTCATAAATTCAGTGTGGGAGTAAAGCGAAATTGGCTGTTGAAAAAGATAGGCCTCTTCATACGGCGAATTTCAAGGTAGCCGTTAGGAATTCCCATAACTCTGATTTATGAAGGGAAATAACACTTAAAATTTCTATAGTCAGCACAGATATTCCGCTTACAAGAATTTTATGATTATTATATCATAAGAAAATTTATATAGATAACGTAACTAGATTGTATTTCTATATAGGGAAATGTTACAATAATCAGACGATTAAAGTACTCAAAATGTTGGCGTACATATTGATTATGATCTAATATGAAATTTAGAGATATCTGCTTGCCCTATCATGACACATGTTAACAACCACTTATCGAGTACTGTGAGTGTGTGAGTACTGTTACATTCCTCCATATTGAAATAAAAATAAATCAAATATTTGGGTCGGACAGGTTATCTCCGAGCACGATCCTGCAAACTCTGTATTAAAACAAAAACTGAATGTTCTAGAGAAACTCTTTTTCACCCTCATAGAATGCGGGAAGCTCATATTTTAGCCGTCGTTTATTTTTTATTTATTTTTATTTATTTATCATCTTGTTATTCGCTTAACTGAAAAACTGTTAAACCAAATTGTCTATTTGCTCCTTATCCAGTGACCTGCTGGTAGAATTTATGGGAGTGACCCGGTCAAAGGTCAAGGTCATAGTCATTCATAACTCGAAAAGTATTGAACCATATTGCATGAAATTTGGTGGGACGATTGGTCAATGGTCAATATGCAGGAACAATTTTTTAAGATTTTAGAAGCGATTGAATCAAAGGTCAAAGTTCAAGGTCAAGGCCATTTGTAACTCAATAACTCAAAAGTATTCAACTAAATTGATTGAAATTTTATGGTATGGTATGTCCAGGTCAATGTCCAATTGGTCAATGTCCAAGAACCATCTGTAATTTTTTTGGAGCGATCCGGTCAAAAGTCAAGGTCAAGGTCATTTATAACTCAATAACTCAAAAGGTATTTTACCATATAGCATGAAACTTGGTGAGACGATTGGTTATTATCCAGTTAGCAGTTTTTCAAATTCAAAGAACGGGTGAAAGCGGAAGCGAAGGTATGCGCTCTACCGAGTGCACATAATCTAGTCTTGTGATGAAATGATCATGAATGAAGATGGATTTCAACAAGTTTCGAGAAAATACCTAAATGAATAAAGTACTTATTGGCAATTTCTCGTGCACAACATTTAGTGTGTGTATTGGGGTATCACTGCGCACATGAATGGGTATTACTGCGCATTGCATAAATACAACACTCCTATCCCCTACATGAATCCCCTCTTTCCTCATCTTAATACCCCTTCCCCTCAGCAAATAAACCCCCTTCTTTCCCCATCAAAATTACCCTCACCTCCCATTTGAATCCCACCCAAACTTTTCTCATCTAAATCCCACTCTTCTCCATCTAAATCCTCCTCTCCCTCATCTGTTTCACCCTCTTCTTTTTCTAAACTCCAATCTCTTCCATAAAATTATCTGAGTTTCCTCTCTCTCTGTCCTCTTCTGAATCCGATTGTCCCTTTTTTTAAACCCATATTTATTGAATCTGCAACACATCCAGAAATCAAATGTTACGTAATTAGTTAACTACTTATAACAAGTAATGTAATACGATCATAGATTTAATATTTTATTATTTAATTTAATAACCTTTCACTCGCACCCCCCCCCCTCCATTTAAATGCCCCCTCCTATCTTAATACCCTCCACATCAAGTAGCACAACTACTACGATCGTAAGTTCATTGTTAATCGATATACTAATTAAATAGTGTAATTCCCCATTAAAATAGGAGGTATTCAACAGTAATTTATTACCCTTTGTTAGATTACTTTCAATGTATAGGAGTCAATATATTTTTTTTGAGTAATCTAATATTATATTCAATAAATAACATTCATATATAGAAATTAAATTAACTCATAAGAATTAAAATTTCATATCAATATCAAAATATTCACGTGCCTATTATAATTACATTCTTCATGTTTATCACCCGTCAAGTAAAAACGGACACCAAATAAATATATAAACACACGAGGGAAATTTTTAGTACATTCTATGACTTTATACTATAGAAGTACCTCGCGGTAAAAGGGTGTACAGAGTATTGACTAATAGAGTATAGACAATAGACTAAAGATTATCACCTTTTTCATTATTTATGCCTTTATTAGGAGCTAAAATCTCATAATTTATATATTTTTTCACATACAAATATAGTTAATTATGATGCGCAGTGCTACCCCTTTACCTCTAAATTATTTAGGGTATTACAGTGCACGGTTGTTACGAAAAAATTGTTGGAAATAAGAAATTACAAATTGGTCTTAATGTAACTGTTAATATCTTTGTTAACAATTTAAAACAATACGAATGTATAAAATTCAACTCTAGAGTTATTGGAGAGTTTGCGGGATTTAAATTTCACCAGTGCAAACTTTTTTCAGATAGTTTTTAGAGCACCACATACATAGCAAATTAGCTCTAGAAATATTAATAGGATAATGGTTCGTCAATTTGATTATGGGAAATAATGGAGTAATCAGATTTAGGCCAAAACAAGTGGTTTTAAAAATATAAGATACCCCATAATAATGGTATGCGCGCGGTGATACCCCGTCCGACACTACTCGGCAATTTTTGAATTTACTTAATTTTACAACGTTCAATAATTCCATTTGCATAGTGCGAAATATTTTAATCATATATAGGTGTATTTTGTGTGGAAAGTTCTGTTATTATTTTTCTTCATTATTTTTAATTGGAAAAGTTTATACATATTATTTTTCTTGAATAAAATTTATTTCATGGAAAAATTTATAATTCAATTATTTTATGAACCCTTCAACCTAGATAATCCAAATAATAATTCGTCCACGGACATATCGTCCACGGACATTTCGTCCAACGGACATTTCGTCCACGGACATTTTGTGCATGGACAATTCGTCCACGAAATGCTATATTTTGTATGATAATTATAATGTGAACATATTGTTTATTGTATATTATTTATATATATTCTGCAATATGAAAGTAGAAAATACTTTTTTTTGATGGTAATTAGAAATTTATGGTCTTCGCCTTAATTCTTATAAAAATCTGTAATAATAGCTAGACATATCTCGAACTTATTATAGTACCTACTTAAACATAGAAAACGGAGACTTTCTTTATATATTCACAATGACTACATTTTATGCGGTGTATTTTCTCAATAACTATCATAAAAATCAATATTATTACTCAAATTAGTTTATTAGAAGCAATATTGGTTCAGAAATTAGTTTCTGTGATAACATTTTTTTGAACAGAGATTGCGGAAAATTCATTCATGTATATACTACTATACAAGTGATTGAAATTTAAATATGATATGAAAGATTTAGCTAAATATTGGTACATTTAAGTGTTACGTATAATTATATAAACGTCAAAACATCTGTGTTATCGGATTGTTCAATATTTTCAGACTCATAAAATAATTAGTATTTTCTTTCGATTATAATCATTTTATTCTCTTTCTTACGTTTCAAGATTTATTCGTATTAGTTATTAGTATTTTTCATATTTTGGATACTCGTATCTCATTAATTAATGCAAAATATTATAGTAAGTAAATAACTTAATGATACAGTCAACCCGTTTTGAATTTCTAGGTTCATAACTGTAATCGATAACTAAAGATTATTTATGTGCTCCTATGAAATGGTTCAGCTTAAATCATTCTAATAATATTATATAGTTACACCTGGCTACTATAATCTAATAGTGAAAAATAATATGAAATATAACCCATACACACTATCAAATACAAAATTTAGCAATTCGTGGAAAAATTGTCCGTGGACGAAATGTTCGTAGACGAAATGTCCGTTGGACGAAATGTTCGCAGACGAGATGTCCGTGAACGAAATGTTCGTGGACAAAATGCCCTAGACCCACCCTATTGTATACCCTTTATATCAGAAGTAGAGTTCTTTCCACATAATTCATATGAATGTTGTAATATTAATACCTCTGGTAGCATCTCGTTATAAATTATCTCTGATCGCTGATAACTATCTTAAACTTTTCTCTTATCACTCCAGTATTAATCACACTTACTGCTTTGAATAATACATACTGTTTATAGAACATATCCTGGAAAGCGATTATTATTAATATATCGAAAGAGATTCCCTTATTACTATTAATATGTTGTTATTTCTTTTATGAGGTATTATTAAATGTAAGTTTTCTTCGTTTACTTGATGTTCGTTTCTTATTTTCCCTCAAAAAAAACTTATTACAAAATTTCCATATTGTACGTTTTTGCAAACTATATTGAATCTATTTTTTTTATAAATATGTAATCTCCAATCGATATAATCAAAGTCACTCTCCTTTCAAATGCAATGGGTTATAATATATACTTCATACCAATTAATTTATGTAGCGTTTTTATGTTGTTAAGACGTTCCGCAGAAAATCACAATTGTGCTCATCTAATGGGAGCATACACATGTCCTCTAATTCATAAAAAAATATCCAATCATTCAACGAAAACATTTCAAGAAATCGTGAAAAGTACATCACTTGAAACTAGACATATACCTATGTCGCCTTAGAGCATAAAGGGATAGATATTACATATTATAACTGTAATTCTTTATTTCCAAGAATAACTACATATATTTCTCTAATTATAAAAACCTTGCCGATTAGATTCAGAAATTTGATTCTTTGAATATATCTGATTGGGTATGAGTGCAATCTTATTTATTTGGATTTTTGTTTAGAGAGCGTTCGAGTTCATTGGTTTGATAAATGAATTCAAAAGTTCTTCAAAACTAAATGTGCTTATATTTAGAATCCTATTTGATTCATCTAGGCTATATTATTATATTTATGTAAATATTTCTGGCATAAAATTATTTTTTGCTGAATATACACATAAAAATCTATTTGTCATCTTCATTTAATTAAGAAAAATTAGTAAGAGCCATTCACATTTCTGAATAGAAAATGCTCAGATACAAGTTCAAATGATCCATTGTTTTACCTCAAAAAAATTGATAACTGCAATGCAATAATTGATAACCAATCCTGACTTTATTCCTTGTGAAAATGAAATCATTGAGTAATTTGGATTACTCGCAGTATTATTTACATAAATGCAAGTCAGTGTTTCATCTTTGTCAAGATATATTGCTCATTGATTCAACAGTAATTTCTACTTCAGAAAAAAATTGCTTCCTCTGAAAGACGTTACTTATTCACAAAAAGATGAAAATCATTATCTAGGACAGAGTGAATTGTGTACAATATTACATATCATCGCTGTTGGTAATACTAAGCCCCTTAGCTATAGATTTTACCTACGGAAACTATTTGTAATCAGTGTCTCATGAGCGTAACTTGCAATCTCTATCAATGAGAACATTTTCTTCTTACGATCATCACTAGGAAAATATTGTTAGTGGCTGATCAGAATATATTTCCGAGTGATATATTTACTCATTAGTTGTGCTTTATCAGGCAACAAAGGAATATCCCTGGAATATTCGCTGTTCATTTGAACCATCCAGTTATTTTTTTTATACGATTTTACTCTACAGATATTTTTACAATACATTTAGTGTGCTATTTGCGGGCCCAGAGTGGAAATTTCCATCATGTAACATTCCAGGTAACAAATCATCATTCCCGCGATATTCCAGTGAAATTCCTCAAATATCCACTGCATTATCGAGGGGATGTCCTATTTTGACGTTTTAGCGATATGGGGGTATCCCCTAATGATATTAAGGGAATGTAAATGGGATTTAAATATATAATACCTGAAAAATTTCCTGAATATCAAGGGAAGTATGAGGGATATAAAAAAAAATGTTCCATTGATAACAAGAGGATGAAAATCGATTGTGAGGGAATATTCCCCATGAAATCCCCTTGGGTGATCGCGGGGATGTCCTATTTGACGTTTTTTGCAATATGGGGAAATCCCCAAATGATATCGATGGGATGTAAATGGGATATAAATATAAAATTCCTAGTTGCTCTCTGGATATCAAGGGAAAAGCAAGGAATAACGAAAAAATATTCCTTCGATAACAAGGGATGAATATAAATAGCGAGGGAATATTCCATGAATATCAATGGGGTGAAAAGAGGATATCGAATTAGATATTTCCTGCCTGGATATCAAGAGGGTCAGAAAGGGATATCAAAATAGATATTCCCTGGATATCAAGGGGATTAGAAGGGAATTTCAAAATAGATTTTCCCTGGATATCAAGGGAGTCAGAAAATGATATCAAAATAGATATTCCTTGAATATCAAGGGGGTCAGAAGGGGATATCAAAATATATATACCCTGGATATGGAAGGGGTCAGAAGAGGATTTCAAAATAGATATTTCTTGAATATCAAAGGGATCAGAAGGGGATATCAAAATCAATATTTCGTTGATATCAAAGGGGTCAGGAGGGGATATCAAAATCAATATTTCGTGGATATCAAAGGGGTCAGGAGGGGATATCAAAATCGATATTCCCTGGATATCAAAGGGGTCACAAGGAATATCAATGGGGTATCGAAATAGATATTCCTTGGAACATTCCCTTGATATCGTTAGGGATCAGCTAATTTTCACTGATCCCTGGAATAATCTTTCGATATCGTTAGATGATCAACTAATTTTTTTCCCGAAAATATTCCTTCGATTTCATTAGTGGATCATCTAATTTTTACTAACCTCTGGAATATTCCCTCGATATCATTTTGCGATTATGGATAATGGGGAATATGAAAATATCGAGGGAATATTCCGGGATATTCCTGGGATACTTAGCAATGAAACATGACTTAAATTTCCGACATCTTTCATGCTCCAATCATGTACATTGCTGAAGAGAAGCCTGCAAATTACCATACACATATTAGCTTGGAGCAGAAACATGTTAAAATTGCTTATAATTACATGGTTACTGTAAATGCTGTCAGGATCGGAAGGGTTTAATATAGTCCGAGATTGATTTTTACTAGATATCGTAGAAATATGAAATAATAGTTATAGACAGGTTAACCTTTAAAATTTTACGTATAATGTGTATATCCTCTAATAACAAAATCAACATTTTATATTGTTTAAATTTTACGAACAAAGGTCACTCTATATTACTAAAATATAAAATACAAACCTTCTATAATATACTACACGAGTTCCGCTTCATTTTCATTCAATAATAAATGTGTTATTTGGATCCCTCCCTTTGACTCTAAATACAATTAATTATTTGAATATAAGCCACTGACTAATCAAAGATATTTTTAATGCTTCTGATTTGAAATAAAATGCCATGAATAGTTTGAATTGATGATGTTTACATAACGAATAAAGTGTATGAAATATGGATCATATTCCTTCATATTTAATAAAAATCTTGAGATTTTTTTTCGGAAATTTTTTCGGGCGAATATATTTTTATAAATATATTTTATTGTTAGTTAGCTTAGGTTGGATTTTTCGTTAAAAAGTGTCTTCATCTCTTCATGTTTTGCTGGATCACCTCGTAAAGGATCGGGAGATTGATTAAACACTTGGAATAATACTAATCATAAGGAACCAAGAAAAATAATAAAGTTGATCAAAAGAAAATTTAGTCACCATTAACACGTTCCCCGCGTATTGACCCACCGGTGGGTCAGTCTTGCTAATCCAATATCGCGTATTGACCCACCGGTGGGTCAATTCAATTTTTTTTCACAGTGCACAAAAAATTCCCTCATAATATATCTATAAGAATTTATCATAAAAACTGTATTATATATGATATTTTAAAACTTTAGGAATAAATAAAACCAGTTTATAACCTTCAATAATTATTTTATGATGAGATATAACTCTTCAAAATTACCCATTTTATTATTTTCACATTCGAAGAAAAACGAATATTATACCATACAAACAATGTCATGTTTTATATATTTGATAGGGGAGTATTTGAAAAATAAAATAATAAAAAAATAAAATATAATAACAACAAAAAAACACAATAATAATGAAAAAATATCACAAAACAGAATATCACATATATTAATTCCTTTGGTGAAAAAATACTTCCTGTATAAATCTAAAATTAGGATAATCTACTATATAATAATAATCTAATTGTGTATAATTTAGATCAAATACTTAGTTAGCATGTTTCTCATCAAAGCAAGGTAAACACAAATATGGTTCACCAACGCAATCAGTGCAGTAAGTCGATACTTTCCTTGCTTGTCTGGTAGCAATTTTGAATCCCTCATTCACGGATATCTTTTCATAACACCCTTTGCACCGTTTTCTGCTTTTTCTTTTAGGACCATCTGCTTCAACAATTCTGTGTCCTTTATTTCCAGAGATAGGAGTACTTCGCTTGCCTCCTGATATATCTTCACTTGGGTTCCCAGTCATGATAGATAAAGCCAAGGACTCAGTGAATTTTCGAAGGTTCATTTTTCTATCAGGGCAACACTTGTTGTACAAAATTTGAGCATTCACGACTGAAGTGCCGCAGACAAGTTCGAATGCCAGTTTTCGATACCACTTCTTTGATTTCCTCATGACACTATAATATGAACTAAGTTGATCCGAAACATCTACACCTTTTTTCGCATGATTGTAAGCCAAAACACTGGGAGGTTTCATTATATTTTCTCCGTTCCTTGTTTTTTTCCCTGTTGGAACAAGACTGCTTCCATGTTCTGGAATAGTTGATACTGTTAAAACATTTCGTTTGTCCATCCAGTTGTAGAACTTCACACCTTTACCGTTTTGAGAACATTTCATCTCGCACCTTTTCAATTTAGCTTTTGCTATGTCTTGTACAAGATGCTTTCGGTTAGCTCGTATAGTGCCACAGTAATAAGTTCTTTTAGATAGTAAGTGCTCGGCGAGGGGAACTGAGGAATAGTAATTGTCAGCGAATAAGGTTCTTCCTGTGTCCAGAAGTCCATCACACATGGAAACTGTCAGTGTCTCCGTTGACGAAAGCCCATTTTCAGCCGCATTAGCACCGCAATATAATTTTATATTCCAGGTGAAAGCGTTAGACGTACACAGCTTGAAAAGTTTTATCCCATATTTATGAGCTTTTCCTGGAAGATATTGTCGGAATAGGAGTCTTCCCCTGAAAGGAACCATGCTTTCGTCAAGAACTATATTTTCACCTGGTTCATACATAGCTTGATAGCGAGTCAACAGGTGAGTAATCAAAGGTTCGATTTTGTGCAACCGTGAAGATTCATCATTCACCGGATGGTCAGAAAAATGAATCATTCTCCACAATAATTCAAACCTCTCCCTAGTCATGATTGAAGGGATAAATTGATCATTGTATAGGACTGACTTGGACCAATACAGAGATATTTCGGACTTATGTACCAAGCCCATATACAAAATAATACCAAAAAATTTCCTGATTTCTTCAGGGCTAGTTTCATGCCAATGACTCAAACGGGAACGTCTTGTAATAGGTTGGGAAGCCAAGATGTTCTCCGCATAGCTGTTGGTCGCAGTACTTATCATGATCAGTAGATCATCTGTAACAATGCAATTGTAAATATCAATAGGCCATGTCTTATTATCTTGACTTGTAGGTACATCAAAAAGAATTTTCTCTGATCCGTTAAAATCAAATTGCCTCTGACCCACAGTTACTTCTTTCCAGCCTTCATGATTATGTGCAGTTTCACTGGGTTGTGCAATGGTAACACCTGTGTCATTCGAAGCATTATTTGATTGCGCAAGAATTTTGTTTTGGACATTGACCGAATAAGACCTAGATTCATTTTCTTCATCACTTTTTGAAATATCATCACTAGAGCTCTCACTTTCAATATCGCTTTCCAGGATGAAATCGTCATCTGTAGATTCATAATTTGATACTTCATCATCAGAAGACTCTTCTTCAAGAGCTCTCTTCCCATAGAAGCTCGCTGTATTCATTTCTAAAACAATAGAACAAGAAAGAAATTAGTCTCATAATATCTCGGCAACATGTAACAGTTATTTAGTTACGGAATAAAAAGTTACCAGGTTACAATGCTTACCAACATTTATGAAGGAGTCTACCTATAATAGTTTTCTATGAACTGATCATAGAAAACTGTTATAGAAATAACTTTTTTAATGAAAATAAACACACCGGGTTCAAAAAAATATTCGACCCACCGGTGGGTCAATACGCAATTGAAACATATGATTACTATTCAGTTGCGTACTGACCCACCGGTGGGTCAGTATTTTTATTGCATTATAAGACGAGTATAACACCAAAGAAGACACTCACCTCCTCTCAGCTCGATGTCTAACACGGCACTGAATTAATAGCCCGCGAAATCGTCCGCGGTAGCGTCATCTTTGTGTTTTTGAGAGACGCGGGGAACGTGTTAAGTCACCATTATATTCAAACCCTGAAGTGCAATACATTAACACCATTATATGATTATTTTAGTGAGAAGTATTATTCATCCTGTTTTAACATGCATATTAAATGGGCTCAACTTGTTCTAAAATGTATCTCATCTTCCAAGCTCTTGATGGATTACTGTTTGCTCATATTAGAGAGAATGACTCTATTAAATCAATCACGTTAAGACTTTCAAGAGAGGAGACAGATATCTCACATGCAGTGTTTGTTCTACTCAAATGATGCCACCTGGATAAACAAAAGTAAATTACACTACCAAAGGATAAACTTGTAAGAAGCTCGAGAGAAAGTTATGTTGAGACCATTGAAGGTTAAAAAGGAAGTGTACAACTGAATTCTCTACACAAATTACTCTCTGCTATCCATATTTTATTCAACCTCTAGACCTAGATTGTAGATGCTTAGAATGAATGAATATTTTCTTATGATTACTGTGAAAAAATAAGCTCATTAAAATATTCACTTATCTTTGGATATACTCTTAGCCAAAAGCAGTTTAATCCGTTTCTATGTTTAGTTATCATTAAGGAAAATATTTTCTAATTTATATATAGTAAATCTATTCAAGATTTCCTTCTTTACTTATACAACTCTATTGAAATGTAATTTTTTTGAGAAACACTGGTTATGTGGTAGAAGTGCTTTACAGGGTGGGGCAAAAAAAAGGAAACCCATTTTCAAATTACTTTATTTTGTTAGCTAGAAATTTTCTAAACACAAAGTTTTATTCGTTTACTTTTTCTGCATCTATCTTGCTAATCTATTAAGAGCTACGATGAAAATTGAGCATCCTGCAGTGAATTAAAAAAAGGGACCTAAAAATGGCTTGCGCGAGCACAAAATACGCAAAAGAATTTATAATAGGACTGATTTTTTCCCATATGTTAATAGTAAAAATTTAAACTAGAATTTTTCAGTCAATAAACGTTTTGGTTATTGAATCTTTCATTCATGGATATACATCTTCATCACCAATCACGATATCTTTTACAAAATGTGCATTTTTCTGCAGAAACTATTTTGCAAAATTTAGACGATGCGGTAAATCAGTTCTTAGAGTTCGTGCCTTACATGCATCTTGAAAGGATAATATCTCGAATAGTGTTTAATTATTTAGTGAAGTGTGTCTTAAATGATATATAATTCTTACCATCTGATTTATATTTTTATTTTATCAATATGCTGTTCATGAAAAATATTAATGTTTTCATGTGTTCATTCTTTTCTCCTGCGACATGATCAATTTTTGTTCAAATTTAAAGTGGTTTCTTCAGTTTTAATCTTATTAACATTTGTCAATGCGGTTTTTGCAGTTGGTGGAAATCTTTCCGGAAAGTAATATTCAAAATGAGGCTGAACCTGCGAAAAAATTACAGTGTTTAAAAAAATTGTCTCAACAAAAACTCTGTTCTTTTGAAAGCTGCATTTTGAGGGTATCGAATAGGATGTAAAAATTAATGGAGAGATGATTTTATAAAGATATTACTTTTACCTTTAAAAAACAACTTTCAATTGGTAATTATTTGTTTTATTTTCTCTTTATTTGTTACAAAAATAGTAGAATTTAATGTTTTTACATACATATGAAATGAATTATACCTCTTATGATTTTTTCATATATTTCGTGCTCGCGCAAGCCATTTTTAGGTACATTTTTTTTAATTCACTGCAGCTTGTTTAATTTTCGTCGTAACTCTTGAAAAGTTATCTAGCTAGATGCACAAAAAGTAAACGAATAAAACTGTGTTTTTAGAAAATTTCTAGCTTTGATTGTTTGTAAAATAAACCAGTTTGAAAATTGGTTTCCTTTTTCTTGCGCCACCCTGTGTAGTGAATTCTGTGTTCTGAGTATGGAATTACCGTATATAGTAAACATTTATTTTTTGTCTGACATGAATGACCATCAGTTTTATAGAACATTATTTGGCGATTTTATAGGATACTAAAGAAATTTGTTCACTATGCGCATATATTTCCAAACTGAGGACTCTATATTCACTATAGAAGAATATCTACCAAATACAACCAATCCACCTTGGATACTTGTATCTCAAGTAGTTTAAAATTGTGGCTGAGCTCAAAATTCATAAGATGCCACCTTTATTCCTCGCCATAAATAGTCTTCAATAAAGGTGATGGCTATGCATAAATTCCTTTTGGAAGTATTTTTCCATGGCGAATAACACGTCATTTTGTATCTATCTAATCATCATGTAAATCTACCAATTTCTTCGCTCAAATTTATGGAGAAATAAATCCATGATCGGATATCTGAAAATTCTGGGCTAACTTTTTATGAAATTTTGTCATATTGAATTATCAACATAATCTCTTGAAAATAGACTGAATTGAAAAGATAAATTAGTTTCATTTTATTTCAATATTTTGATCACACCCACTCATTATGATAGTTAAATACTAATGAAATAATATTACCACTATGCTTATATCATTGGAATTATATGAAAAAAACTTTAAAAAGTTAGCTGTTAACTCAAACATGTATCATTAGCTATCAATAATATGAACATTCATTAAATAATATATTCAATTCAATCAGATATATTTAGAAGTACTGATTTCATAAATCATATCTTTATTAACCTGAACATCGAGTTAACAAGATAATTGACTCCAAATATATTAGTCGAGTTTCCATTAGTTAATTAAAATCAAAATTTTCCCAAAGAGTTCATTAATGCAGCAATTGTTTGGTTTCAGTTTGAAATAATTTATACGATGGATTCGGTTTGAATCACTTGAGTTCATAATTCACTGTTCAAAGTTGTGTGTAGAGTAGATCATCATAATCTTTGAAATATTCCCGGATATTAGCAATTAACTTAATACTTAGTAAATAAATATTTTCTACATCACTTCAATACATCTTCTACCACAAAGTTCAAGTAGTTTTGCACAATATGAAGGAGTTATCCTTTTTCTATTCATCCTCAAGAAATGTCTTCAATTTTTCCATATATATTGAGTTTCCTCTCTGAGTGCAGCCTACAATTGCCGTTGCCAGAGATTTCTTGGACGACGTACCCGACAGCTAAGATTAAAAAAGTTAGGACCCTATTGGAAGAAGAAGGAATTGCTCAAATGAGCTGGCCTTCACAGAGCACTAACCTCAATCAAATTGAGATTGTTTGGAAAATAATTGTAGACAAAAAAATGTCTAAGAATTTTAGGGACTCTTCAGAAGGATGAATAGAAGATGAATAACTCCTTCATTTTTTGCCCAATATTAGTAGATTTTTGTTGAAAAAGATGTATTGAAATGATATACATATAAAAGAATTATTCTCAAAGTATTATGTTATTGCCATTATCCATGAATATTTCAAAGATTATGATGGCTACCTTTAACTTTTGACTAGAGGTAAATTGTGAAATATGGAATAATAATAATAATAGAATAATAATGATATGAATAAATAATAGAATATTTGTCCAAATGCTTTGAAATTTCATAAGAACACATATGAGCTCTATGTAAAAAAGTACAATATTTCAATAATGTGTTCTGTACTTTTCATGAAGATAAAGATTAAGATGGCTCGTTCTTGCCTAACATTATATTTTGGTCGCTACTATATTAACCGTATGTAAAATTCTATTCAAGTATTCAAGTTAATTTCCAAAAGTAAAAGAGAGAATCAAGGCTATGGAATATTCAGAACGGATTCCCTTAACCCTAGTAACCTAGGGACTGGTCGAGGCGCACTAGTCCTCATGAAAAAATATTAATAATTTTATTTTCAAACCGATTTGGAAGCTGCCTTTTCATGACTTTTACTTTTCAACTTAGATACATACAATTATACAAAAAAGAAGTTGATAAATGTCCAAATACTCATATTATGAGCATTTATTCAAATATACAGAGTGTCTCGAAAAAACCTGAACAAATATATAAGTTAGTATATTTCACAAACTATTTAAATTACATGTACGTTTTTAGTTCCTTTTCATAGTTGAACATTTCTCCATCCACAGTTAAATTTCCATTAATGGCTTTTGCACAAATAGTCAGAAAACCTAAGAAATATTTTTTCTAATCGTTATTTGTTTATTTTAATTTTGAATAGATAATAATTCTTTGACGTTTACCAATGGATTTGTATATATAAAATGAAAGTTTTTTTGAAAAAAAATATTGAAAAGTCAATTCGTTAAGATTTTTTAACAGTTTTAGTGAGGACTGGCGCGCACGGACCAGTCCATAGGTTAGTGAGCAAACTTTTAAAGGCTAAGTTACTTGGATTAACTGCAAAATGTTCAAATAATATTCTGAGTCCTTCTCGAAATTTTTAAAAGGTACCGAAATATTCGAAATATTTTTCCTAGTATGTAAAAAGGTAATATAAAATTCGGAGTATTTTCCCTAGAGTGTAAAAAGGTAATGATATATTCTTCCCCAGAGTGTAAAATGGTAATGTAATATTCGGGGCATATTATCAGTGGAGCAATTTGAAAGTTGGTGTTTTATTTAATGTATTTTTTCACGCTTCATAATTATTATTTAATAAGCAAGAGAAGCGAATCAACATTAAATATACAATAAAAAAATCAATAAAATATCTAATTCACATCCATGTTTCACAATCTAAAAAAAGAGTATGGAGCATATTAACGTAATTGGGTCAATAAAAGTAACATTTAACATTTATTTGAACACTTTCTCTGTACTTGTACCTATTAGACTTGATTGAACAGTATAGTTTATTGTCATCATATATTAGGGGTTAATTATAATTATATATAATCATAATTATGATTACTATTGTTTCAATGATGAAAATTAAATTAAATTATCAGAGCAATCGAAAAATTTATTGAAGTTTACAAATTAGATTAAGAAATGAACAATCAGTGAATCGTAAGTTTTATTTAATTGAAAATTATTAATATACATAAAAAATATTATTTGTATTTCAATTCAAATAGTAACAGGAATTTCAAACTAAATTAATTTATCCTAACTGTTTCGTTCAGGTCCCTTGTTTTTGGCTCATTTTATATCAGCAATATGTTATTTGGTTCCAAATTATTAGTAATTCTTATTAGATTAAATTAAATAATGTTAAAATAATTGGTTGATGAAAGTATGATCAGTGCAGCCTCAAGAAAATAATAACATATAAATAATATTATGAATAGTAACAGTCCCTGATGAAGAATTGACTCCCTTTCTATTTGAAAGCTGGAGATTTATAATTAAAAAATAACATATCGGTGAATTTATTGTTGCTTTGATAATTTATAATTCTGCAAATTTGCAGAAGGTTATGTTTAAGTCGGATTTATTTCTAATCTTATTATTCGCAAAATTCAAAATGTGTTCAAACAATATGCCTTAAATTTGGCCAGACAATTATTCATTATCCAGGAACTATTTGGTTACAACATTTTGGGAGCGATTGGGTCAAAGGTTAAGGTAATGGTTCTTTATAACTCAAGAAACATTTGATTGCCAAGGTATATATATAAACGGCGGTGAAGGTATGCGCTTTATGAGTACAATGCTAGTCAATGTATTATCACTTTAGAGTGCATATCTGTGATTCTTCCATTTAATTAATGGAAGATTAATTAATCCACACGCTGCTGATATTAGACCCAGAAATTCCCATCAAATTAGTTAAAATTTATTTGGTTTTTGCTTACTGTTCCGGACATAAATAAAAGAATGAAAACTTAGATGAGGCTCTTTGTATAGTCTAATTGCAAACTTTGGCATCTTAATTAAGTAGAGAAATCAGCACAGATTACCGTTATTGAATCCTGCAGTTGCATACTTTCTTATTTCATCGAATTTATATCTAATTAATGTATTTCTATTTGCTTTTCTTTTTTCTAAATTTATGATAATTTCCAGCAATAATTTAAAATCTTTGTTTCATTTTAACATTTATTTAATTATATTCAAATATTTTTCTGAATCCAATCTTTTGACTAATTTTCTTTTTTATTATCATTATATCATCAATAGAGTGTGTTTGAATATGTAATTTACATTATAATATATTTTCACGTGTTATCCACAGTTTTAATTTACTTTTCATATTTTAATTTTAATTTTTGTTGAATTTACAATCCAGTGTTTTATTACCATCTGATAAGATTGTTACTTTTATCTAGATATTATAAGAGTGGCTAGCATTGAAGCTGGAAAAAAAATTATCCCACAGACTCAACTTTGGTATTGAAATATTGGATCTGTTTAAACAGTAACTTTTACAAACTTTCACTACGTTGCTAGATTGAATTTCTGAAAACTTGAAATAGATTTACAATTTTAAATGAAAAGAATTTCTTTGTTCTGAAATGATATGGGATTAAGGTAAATCTGTAAGAGTTTTGAATGATTCAAATCTTTACTAGTGACTACTAATCAAGTAAATCGTACTCCGAAACTAATTTTTACCCACTTTCCCAATACTCTCAACCCAATGAATTGTTTTACTACTGCAATGTATTTATACTCGATCTGATAGCCAACCTAATTAATAATATGAATAAACATTTTCTCTCATTTTAGAAAAATTCCTTTCTCTCCTATATAAAGTTAATTTAAAATTTAAAGCAAGATCCCAGGTTTTTAATTTGACAATTAGTTTCCAAATAATTCTGACTATATTTTTACTTACCTACTTTTCCCCTACTTATAATAAATGCATATTTATATGAATAAACAAAATTACCACTACTCTACGTTTGTTGTCAATGTTCAGAGTTGTGTTTGATCCCCTGGTAATTTGACCCCCGGTAATTTGCCGGTAAGTTGACCTCTAGTAAATTGAACTCAAGATACGGATATTATATTAAAATAGAAAATATAAATTATGCTATATCAAAAACTAAAAAAATAACAATAATAATGACAAACTGCGCTCTAAAAATAGATAACTTGTATCGTTTATACCAATATTTGTTATTTTTTTATTATTACATTATCAATTATGTTAATTTTTTTTCAAATGTTAAATTATTCATTTCGAAATGTGAATTAAAAAATTTCAAAACGATGGAAATATTTTGTATTGTAGATACCAAGTTTTCCACATATTGTATGATTTATTATTTTAAAGAATTGGAAGAAATGGAAGAAATGGATAATAGAACTAATTACTTGAAAAATTGAAAATGAAAGTTAATTAATGATATGAAATAGTTCAAAAAAGAAAATACTGCAACAGATTATAAAAAATATTCGTCCAAGAAGAAAATAACATCCAAGAATATGATAATGGGGATCAAATTACTGAGGGCCAAATTACCGGGGCTCAAATTACCGGTAATCAAATAACCGGGGATAAAATTACAGGTAGTCAAATTAGCAGGGATCAAATTACCGGTCACAATGAATAACATTCTATCTCTGTATGTCTAAAATGAATCGATTGAGTGTTTCTTTGAAACAATTAATTTTGAGCAAATCTTAAAATAAACGGGCTTCAGAGAAGTGAAGTGAACCATTTTTCAACTTAAATATTCTGATAGCTACTGATATTAAATTAATTCAATATATATTAAGTCTGAAGCGAATGATAAAAATTTAACAATTTACATCCATAGAATTATATTTTAGAGTTCAATTCATTATATACTCTTCTTTTGAAAATGTTTTTTTTTATTTATATAGTGTGTAAAACGAAGAAATATAACTGGATGTAGGGACCTTCAAAACTAGACAACACTAAATTATCTTTCCTTCAAAATCTTTATAAAATCTCCGACTGCAGAATCAAAAAAAAAGAATCGACTTCCCCGTCATTTTTTCACCCATATCCGTTTGCAGAATGTGAACAGATGTATGGGACCTTTAGAGGACAGACGAAAATGTTCCTGAATGACAATCAATGCCAAAGATTGAACCAGAGTTATTAACCAGTATCTTATTTTGCACTACATAGACTAATGATGCATGATTTATGTGGAATATATAATCAAATTCAATATGGAGTTGAAAGTATTTATGATTCGGGGGTTTAGATAGTGTTAGTATCCATTTCTGACTAATATTAAATGTTTTTTATTCATAATTTAACTTTTATTGTATCAATCATATTGAATTATTAACAAAATGAATTATAAATGATAAATAATGAATTGAAATACTGTGAAATATAGAATGAAGATGTTCAAATAGAGAAATATTGATTAGTTTATTATGTTGTGAACCTATAATTATTATCAGAGGATAGATGTCAAATAAGAAACTAGTTAAACATTACCGATATTATCTTACAATACTATAGGATGCTGGGTTTATGCTAGCGTGGAATGATCTCACTTTGCAATGTCCATATTAGGTACACAATACATACAAATGGGACAATATGTTATTCATAAACATCTTTTTTCTTGCCATTTGAGCAGCCTGTTATGCAGCTCATCTCTTTCCGATAACAATTAGTTGTATGAGGTGATACATGAGAACGAATGAGACTCTGAAAAGCATTAGGAAATGAAAAACCGAAACAACGGTGATAAGATGATGAATAACATCTGAGGAGATGTGAGGAACTGACAAAATTTAACATCGGGGATATGATGAAAAACAACATCTGAGAAGATTTTAGGAACAGACAAACTGAAATATCGGTGATAAAACGAAAAATAACATCTGAGAAGATTTTAGGAACAGACAAACTGAAATATCGGTGATAAAACGAAAAATAACATCTGAGGAGATGTTAGGAACTGACAAACTGAAATATCGGTGATAAAACGAAAAATAACATCTGAGGAGATGTTAGGAACTGACAAACTGAAATATCGGTGATAAAACGAAAAATAACATCTGAGGAGATGTGAGGAACTGACAAACTGAAATATCGGTGATAAGATGAGTTTTTAACATCTGAGGAGATATTAGTAACTCATTGGATGAGTTTGATAACATTGTTAAATATTCAAGAAATCAAGTTAAGCATAACAGCTGTAGCTATATGAGAGAATATCTACTGATAATTTTTTTTTAAATATATATTCAATTATTCATCATAGCTAACATATAATTATATAGTTACATTAATTTTCCAAACAAATCTTTATTAGTCAGTTCGAACACGTCCCAACTTAAAAACAAATAAATTATAGTAACATAGTACCCTTCACATAACGAATTAAATTTCATTTTATTAAACTAAGCACCAAGGAGTAGAGTGACTTGCAAGCTCCAGAAACCTCAGTTACGAGATCTTACAATACATAAAGAAATGTTAATTTTAACTGGTGAAACGCAAGCCAATTTAATTATAAAGATTCTGAGAATTCTAACAGTAGTACGTACTACGTAGCTATTACTTAGCTAAATCTGATTGCATAATTGAAACTGGAGTCCTTTGCAGAGTAGTACACTTAATTTTTCCATCTATATTTAGATGGGGGACCATAACTCATCTGAAGTTATTTCTAGTCTGGGGAAGAAACTGGAATTTTCGAGTTGCTATAATAATTTAAGCTTATCATTTAGACATATGTCACTTATGATTACTGAAATGTTTAATAGGGATATATTAACACATACTTATTAAAATTACTAAGAGTTTAGATAAAAGTACAGGTCAATTATAACTGTTCATCATAACAGATAGTTACATTTTCTGATCTGCAGACATAAATATAAATCTGTGACCTCACATGGATGCTTTTTGAGAATATTTGATACTCTTTATCATGAAAAAAACAACAATCAGAACTCTTGGTATAAACTTTTATATCTCTGAATGATGCCTCCAGTCATTTTCTTATATATAAAGTCGTTACAAAAAGTTTCTACTAGACGGAGGAAGAGAGAGTATTTGGTCTTTCGATTATATTCGGCTATAACGCACATGAATGAATGAAAAATAATTCTAAAATAACTGAAAATAATTCACCCAGTTGTGATAATATAATCATAAATAAATACTTATAATATATATGAATACTTTGTTGTTCATGAATATATTTATCTACATGTCTATGTTGATCTATAGTAAAGTAAAGTTAAATAAAATGGCACATATAGATTCAAATACCCAGCCAAGGAGTTTCTTAATATGTAGACTAAGGCAATACTAGAATCAAGGAAGCCAGATATTGAATTCATGCCTTGAGTGTAAACAGTGAATTAATGCAGGTATATTTAGGCCATTAGGGAAGTACCAGGAATATTGAACCGCTCTCAAAGCTTAAAAATTTTAGTGCATGAGAGAATACTCGGTCCTGTATAGGAAATGTAGAATCCTGCTATGATATTGAACAAGTTTTTCAAAACTTTCCACTGTTCTATGTAGGTTGTTCTCTTATTCAGGAATCAACATTCTCTATAGAGGAGTTCTACTCTACCCATGAATTCATTTTATTTCGGAAATCTTTGAAGATATTTATTTTGAGAGTAATTAAATATGAATGAGATTGTAGAGATGAATATTCTTTGACATATGTTATAACATTCATAATGCCTATACTCTTTCATCCTATACAACTGATGCTGCAGATCACACTACTGCTGTAAGAACCAATCGAGTTGCTGAGCATGATACTCAAATTCTTTTGCTAGAAAGCCATAAGTGGCTTTGCCTTCCATTCTTATAGATAGGCCTTCTTCTTCCGGCCTAAATTTGGGCATTTATTTCTTTCAGGCCCGCAACTATTGTATATCTTCAATGAGTTTGTTTTCTTCGGAACAAACTTATTCTGTCAAAACTTAGCTGATCCCAGGGATAGATTTAGACTTTATCTCACTTGTATTACATAAAATGAATCCATGAATCATTCTCGGCATTGGAACATTTTCGATATTATCAATCAGAATTATGTTACTGTTATCCATCAGTTTGATTATAATGATTAAATCTACTGTAACTCAGTACAACGTTCTTTGTTTAACAAATATGTTCACCGAACCAAAATGAAATTATTTACCTAGCTGATCAACTATATTGATACGAGAATTTCACTCTTGGATAAGTCATATAGAATGATTTGCATAACGAAGACTTCCATTCAAAATCAATTGCTTTTCTTAGAAAATATCCTTAACTTCATATAAAAGCCCATAATGGAGAGAAATTTAAGATAAGTTCATTGTATGTAGGAATTAATGAAATATCAATATTTACTGTAAAAGATTTCCACTGTTTTGGCGTTTCTGTGAATCAATTGGATTGGGAGACAAATCAAAATTGGCTTGAGGCCCTAGATGAATCCGATGATTTTTAAGAAAATGTTTGTGAGTGATAAATTAAATAAATACATTTGCTTCGGAATTAACGTCACTTTATTGACGGCAAAAAGAAAGTACGAATATACAAGGGGCTTGAAGAAGTAGTTGGGGAAGAAATTTGATCAATGGGGAAAATCACCTACCACCAGTCGGTGGCAGGTTCATTCCGAGTATAAAGTCGCTTATCATTAGAGTGAATGTCATTTCAGATGTGAAAGATTTACTTTGTTTTAGATAATATTTACTTCTGATAAAAGGTAACATGTAAGAGAATCGCCTAATCCTTTTAGTTATTTACTGCAGAAAATACATAGTTAAAATAGAAATAAAACATGCACACAAAAACTGATGATAGTTTTAAATAGGTATTTATGCTGCCAATTCTCTATCTTCCCTATGTTTGGCAGTTGATGTTAGGAAGGCTGTGAAGTTTTCAAACAATTCACTCATTGATCACTGTCAGCTCCATACTAAGTCCACTCCACCATATGTTATGATTAAGAGAAAGCATCTAATCACTGTGACCAAAGCTACGACTAATGGTCAATTTATTACCTCATGGATAACAGAAAAAATCACTTCAAAATTCGCCTGATATGTTTTTGAAGTTCAACATAAAATAAACATAACTAGTTTAACAATTTAATGGATTTGCGTGAGCACTATTGAAGAATTTCATCAGTATATATAGCACGGAAATAAGTCAATAATTTATTGATTATTAAATAGGTGTTATACTTAAATTAAATTAATTTAATCTCTTCTGTGGGGGAAGTTTCAAAGATGATATCCATAATAATTTCATAATTAAATGAGCACTTTAGTATTATTATTACAAATATACGATATCCTTTTTCCAAATAACCTTAATCCTTTTTAAAACTCATCGTAGCATAATGTATCATTTCAATGGGATAGAATTTCACTTTCAATTCGGAAAGGAAAACAATTCTCTTTACTGAAATAAATTTGTGGAATTAATAATTAATTGAAGGTCATCCAAGGTAAAAGTTCAATTTAACATTTGTGAGTAAATAGTCTAAGTGTTAGATAGATCATTTATCCTATATGACTAAAGGTGATTCTCAGAATGGCAGATAGACCCTTTAACCTGTTTTCCTCTCACTTAATTACTATTTTACGATATTTACTAAGATTTCTCTAAGTCTAGAGCAGTCCGATAATACTTATTTAACAAATATAATTTCAACTACTCAAGTATTATAAAATTATGTACAGAACATAATTTCTTAATCCTGTTTACATTTAGAAAACATAACCCTCTCTCAATGCAGTTAAATTCACACAATATATTTATAATTACATACAATATATCATTCTGGTTTCAAATAGAAAAATATTACCTTTAAATTGAAATTACGTACAGTATAATGCTATCATTAATAAACATATAACAATGCGAAAAATCTCTTATAATTTTGTATATAATTACAAAAAAAATCATGTAAAATTTGTCTTGGTTATACCTGTTACGAAATATATGCAAAATATATAATCATTTTATTTTTATCGTGATTAGTACAGGCCATCATATCAAATAACTGAAATAAATTAGTTTGTTTCATCCTGTGTGATAAGCTGAAAGATCCAGGACTAATTTCTTTACCTGCTAGGCATTGTGCAATAAGGTACTTGATTTGTGTATGTTGTATAGATAGAAAAGTGTCTCGGCGAATCCAGTAAATCGGAAAATGCTCTGAGGTAGCCAAGAGAGCTTTGGGGACTCGTGAGCACGTTCATACAAATAAAACTAGCTTTTTTGTAGATCTCTCTCAATAACGGATCAATTTCTTCCTTGTCATGACTAGACATCTCAACAAATGATGCTTTCTTTGGAATATCTTTCAATGGAAACTTGGGACTGATTGCAAAAACTGTGTGATTATTTCCTTTGCTTTTTGACGTCAAATCTGCAGTAGTTACAATCACGTCTTTTTCAATTGCAGAATCAGAAGGGATTTGGGAATCAGTAAAAGGGACGCTTTGGTTTCAATCAGATCGATTTTTCTCAACGAGTGTTGACTATTAAGTTCACTCATTGATAAATCAGAGTTCGACTCATTTCCATCAGTTATCACCTCTAAAGTCATTCAAGTTCTCTTATTTCTATCATACAATACTGCACAGGATATTCCACGAACAACAATTCTAAAAGCGACGCTTCCTAAAACGGTACTTGTTACAAACAATTTATCTAACGCCATCAGAGCGGTTTCATTTATTCTCTGTGATACTTTTAGCTCCAGGTTAGTTTCCACTCGACCAGGCTTTGTTTTCGGCCACACATCTATAAATTCCCTGGTGTTGCGCGCCGACAACAACTATCGTATGTTTGACAATTTGCCTGTATTTTCTTGGAGCTTCTATAAATAAATCATGAAGATATTTCCAGCTCGTAAATTTCTATCAAATATAATGCAGTTATATAAACTAACCTGCAGATAATTTATTATTCGTGAGACGTCTCATTTATCTGAACTTGTCTCAAATTATGTTTGTAATTTGATAAGAGAACTTCTGCATTGAAACTTACAGGAAATTTTGTTTGTGTCCTGAACAATTTAGTAAACTTTTATTAATTACGTAAAACTAATTAAATAGTTGGATAATAATGTGAACTTTGTAAATTGGTCTAAAGCATTATTTCAGATTAAAGTGAATTATTTATTACTTTTTAAAATCGAATAATGTAGTACAAACAATATAGAATTAAATACGCAGGCAAGTTACAACAATTGACAAAGTATAAATAAACTGTGCATTAAATTGAATACTATAATTAAGAGCAGCAGAAGCTATTATTTTGTACTAAGGCACGCGTGAGGCGAGTTATACAAAGGAAGAAAGAAACAAAAACAGAGTACTTAACACTTCTACAGGGAAACACACAAAAAGTTTATTGTTATTTAAATTTAATGTAAATATTGTATTTATAAATTAATAAAAATTAGAACTCAAGTTAAATTGAAAATTATTATTTTTACATGTTACATAAATTTAATATAATATTCTTACCACCGTCACTGCATAATATTTTATGTGTGCAAAACCTATACCCTGAATTCAAAGTATGGGACATTGTTTTTGTGGGATACCCTGTATATTATGATGGTGCACCGACAGTTGGGCCCATGACAATATTGGGAAAAAAAATATTGGATTTATTAATAAATGAAATGTATGTATTATTTAAATTATTTATTTAATAATTTAATTATTTATCATTTAATCAAACTATTTATTTATTACTTAAATTGTAGGTTAAGCAATAACATTTTATATTTATCACAATTATTACCAAATCCGATGAACTTCATCGTATGTTATTTAAATTTTTCAGACAAGATTGTCGTGATTTCTTAGTCTGAAATATTTAATGAAAAATATAAACTACAATGTGAGACTATAAACTACACCGAGAGAACTGCAAAGAAAGACGACAAGCTACAAAGAGGAGCGATAAACTTTGTGTTTTTTTAATATAAAATATATTACGATTGGTTTTTCCTTCAATCATAGTAGATTAAATTTCTTTCTAATTATAATAACCATTTTAATTCTCAGACTAAGATGTTTACTGATGACTGTTAATTGAAAGATAATAAGTCTTCAGAAAACAAGAAAATAAGTTAATTTATTATATATCCCTTCTCATCAACATTCTCATCATACATTAATTATAATTACATTTCATTATAAGAAAAGAAATAATGTAATTATTTAATAATTATTTATTTTCTAATATTCTATTGACGACGTAACTTAATAATTATTGCACCCCTATTGTGTATTAATATAATTAACAAGTATATTGTATATATGTACTATATACTATATTATGAAAGAGAAGTATGTTTTATACTAATCATTGTTATAGTAACGAAGTATGAAGATTGAATAATTCAATTTAATGCAGTCATGAATACTTAAAAATTCTAAAATATTTGTTTGACAAAAGTCAATAAAAGGTGAAAGTACGATATATGAGGAATATTAAAATTGATTAATTTGTCATTATTATACATATAATTTATCACTGTGAAACTGTGAAACAAATCCTCTCATGAATCTAGAATATTTGTGACACAAATATAATCAGAATTCAGATGATTCAGCATTGGACTTCCATTTTGTTCCAAATCCAATATTTCCATCAAATGGAGAGGTTCAGCCATCAGTCACTTTCCCCTCTCAGTTTATATATATATATATATATATATTTTTTTTTTTAATCGAAAACCTAGAAAAGAATGAGAGATAACACAAGTGTAATTAGATATATCGTATACACATGTACATGTATTTTTTTCAAAAATTTAGTAAGAATTTCGAGTTGTCGGACAGTTATATAACAATATTTAAAAAAATCCAATCTAAATCATTCTTTCAATCTCTTCCCATAAAACTTGCAGTATTTATGGATACCAAAAATATGACGAGGTTAATTATTTTTAATATATGAACTTTTGCGAAAACATGGGACATTTTGATAAATATAGATCTAACTTTTTACAGTAGATTATTTATTTTCGTGCGCATTATACATAGAGTTGTTCCGTAAATAATATATTGTATTTATATATAACATTTATAGTAGAAAATTCTCGCTTACTAATAAAAAATTTTTCTCAAAAATTCACTTTTCGAGAATATTCTGTTTCACAAAATAATCTCTTATTTAAGCGGAATAATATTAAAGAATTAGTACAATAATTTATTATGATGTTATATTCCTTATTATCACATTTTACACTATTTTTGTGTGATAATTGAAACACTTAATATTGTAGTTATAATCATTATTATCTTATTTTATGATATTATTCTTTCAGGCAGTGTCGCACATTAAGGATTTGCAAGTAATAACATTACACTTTTCTTATAATTTAAAATGTTTTACTTACAAAAATTAATCAAATACTCTTAGTAATATCCGTAGACTTTAATAATTTAAAAGTGTTTGTCCAATGTTTATGTCACTCAAAAATATATTTATCCTTCAATGTGTATGATGTATAATGCTCTATAATTATTTTTTAAATTAGTATTTATTTCGTTAATTTATTAATAATATTTTCAAGAACCTTCACTAAAATAAGAAGGAATTATAATTCTTAGTTTCCTTTTAATTTCCCCTCTTCCAAATAGATTTAAAATAAAAAATTTAAAATATGCTAGTTGAGATTCTTAAAGGTCCTCTCCAGGCCTTGGGATATCTTTACATAATGAGTTCATAACAGTATTATATAGAACTAATATCTAAAACCATTATTCTGTAAATTGTATGTGGATATAATTCGCTTGACTATTTACAATTTAAATGATTTTAGAGTGATTGATTCTCAGTGTGCATAAATTGTTTGAAACAGCTATCTTACGGAGACAGAAAATATTTAACACACTTTGATTTTATTAAAATTAAAAATTTTATATATAAAAATTCTATTTTTCCGACCTTTATTTAAAGTTTTGATAATTTCCTGAAGAATATTAAGTTCTTTAGAATATGTCTCTTCAATTTTATTCCTTTATAGTAATATTTAATATTGGATTAATTATACCTACCTCTTTGATATTCAAAACAAACGATGATCATCTTTTAACTTCGCACTGAAAATTTGGAAGTTCGAAGCAAAACCAGTTTTTGTAAAGTTTTGTCTATACAAATATTCAAGAGCTTATGCAATTGAACATGTGCAAAAAGATTTCATGTGATTTGCTGCAAAATGATGAGAAACATGAGCTTAATTAATTAAAATAATCAAAAACTAATTGAATGAAATGTTACATTGAAAAATTATTATTTTCTTTCACTGACACTTTAAATATTTATTTTTATCATCAATATCCTATAACTGAATCATCAAATGGAAGAAAACAATTAAATGAGAAAAATCAAATAACTTTATCTCTAGATAACATGACTTTATTTTCAGAAAAAAACAGGATATTTTTCATTATTCTTTGAGAAATTATCTAATGGATATTTCATATGTAATAATTTCCTTACTTCTGAAATACTTTAATTTTTATTATATTTTATTTGCTTCAGTTGTGACAGAAAGTGATTCGAAAAATACTGAAATTCAATTAAGTGAGCCACTTTTTTTCTGACTTTGAAAGAAATATTTAATAACTTTCTTCACGAAAGACTCTGTGACACTGCCTGTGTTGTTTCTAGGAGTTGACCGCTTTGTTTGTATGATAAATGAACATGTTCAGAACACTGTTGTGTTTCTAATATATTCAGACATAAAACCATGATGAATATAATAAATATATATATATATATGAATTATAATATTACACACAAATTCTATTGAATACAAAAATACAACATTGCATATTTAATAATGATTATAACTCAGAAAAGTAAACAGAGTCTCTACATTAGCTTATTTAACTGGAACTAAGTGTACAAATAACCGATCGTATATTATTGTTCAATGTTTATATAAAGAATAATATATTGTATTATATTGTATGATAGAAAAAATCAGACAGGGATTTGTCTAACAGAAGATGGTAAAAATTAGATTCAAATTATGAAACTAGTTTTAATTTACGTCGTATCATTTATCGTTGCAGATATAAGATTACATTTAAACACTGAAGATCAGTATTCAAAAGTTTTCGACTTTAATTCCCGTTTAATGTTATTGCTTTAATATGTATGGAAATGTTTTTTTCCACAGCAACATTTCCCAAATACAAATTAAGAATAGTTCCCCTTTTAGTGAACTTCCTGTTGTTGTTATTTAGTATATGTTAGTAACTTGTAAGGTTGTTAGGATTAGGTATTTTTCCGGTCCTTTCTGTAATATTTCAGAGTTATGGAGATTATAAATGATGGCGTAGATACTGTATAAACACTGAGTTATTGTGCTTTTTTACCAGATGCTTTTAAAGTGAATCAATTCAAAATGGTTTTGCAATTTTTCATCATGTATAATTTGAATATTATTTAATCAATAACTATACTTTATTTAATTTGTTTATCAAACTACAATTCATAGTGGTATCTATTATGCTCAATTTATAATCTAATTTTGGAATACGATTTTGTGTTATTAGAAAACGTTTCCATTATTAATGGGAAATCATATGAAGGAAAACTTGCGAAACCTTAAAATGGAAAACACAGAAAACCTTATAATGGAAATCATAGAAAATCTTATAATGGAAAACATGAAAAACCTTATTATGGAAAACATTGAAAACCCTATAAAATTGGATAGAAAACAGGGAAAACCCTGGAATGGAAATTTTTTCTATTGAAAACATGAAAAACTCTATGATGGAAAACATTTGAATTGAAAACATGGAAAACCGTTTAAAGAAAATATAGAGACCATGAAATTTAAAACACAGAGAGCTTTTCGGAATAAATGTTTTCATAATCATACATGGCAACAAATTTCATTAGGTATGGAGATTAATCACTTCAAACATCATTAAGATGAAATCGACATTTAATTTAGATTATTAAAGAAAAGTTTTATTGTGAAAATATATCAGGGAACGTGACTCGTTCGGTGTAGGGAAGGTTTCAGCCATATTTTGTTATTGTATTGGAGAAACATTCAAAGTTTGTAGTCATTTCCATGAAAAACTTCATTTCCAAGTTTTGTGGCTCAGGTTTTTCTCAAACCGAACGCGTCGTCCGAAGAGCTCAATGAACACATGATTTAGTTAACACCGTAGATAACTACATGAACTTGGCCTCATGTTACAATAATTAGATACCTGCCATCAAGATTGAAGTTCGTAATCAACAAAGCCAATTGGAACCTTGTTTTGTTTCTTGATATGTTTAAAAGATGATGTAACGGACAATATTATGATGTCAATTCATGTAAACAAATGACTAAAAACTTCCTTCTAAAAATCATAAAAATGGTTTCTTCAAATATTGTGATTATAGAATTTTGTTATCTTTATTCATTTTATATTGTATATTTTATTATTCACTATTAATATCATAGTTACTGGTACTATAATAGGAAATATTTTTTCTAAAATATGTTGTTCCTAAATTTAAAATATTCCAGTAAAAATTATGTTCTTTTTGTTTTAATGTTAAAACATTGTCAATATAACAAAAAAAAATAACAGATTGAACTTGAATATATTTTTATGAGCTTAAACAATTTCTATCTGTGAATTTTTAAGTAAATCAATTATGAATATTGTCTTCATGAACTAGAAATATTCAATTTGATAGCAGGCTGCGGAAAACCCTTCGAACATCAATTTCGTAGAGATAATAATTATATATATTTTAACAATGCGCAAGTGAAATGTGAAACTCATACGTTGCATTTTTATTCAGAGTAAAACACGATAATCATTGAGAAGATATTAAAAATTGATTTATGGAGTATCAATTAATTTCAAGTTACAAGTTACGTTATTGAAGTACAGTTAAATATAATTTAAAAGATGAAAATCGAATTACTTTTCATTTCCTAGTACTGTAACCTATTCAACTTTAAGAACATTTTATTTTTGGCCGGTGAATTATTCTTTGTTGATTTACTCCCAAGCTATTTTCAACTTGCTGTTATTTGAGATTTTGTGCAAGGAATCATCAATCAGGCTGATTAAATTGACACTTTAAACAAAAGAGAATTAGTGGTTTATAATAACAGTTCCCATAATCTGCAGAGATAAAGTATTTTTGTCTGATTACCAGAGGAAGAATAATTGTTGTTTGTGTTATCTCTGGCGAACAAAGTCGAGATTTATATATTTTCTTATAGAAAAAAAGGGAAGAAGTATCGGTTGTTGTTTATCATTGTTTCATTTTCAACTAAAAATACACTAAAAGATTAATCTTGACGAAATGAAGTCTATCATGAATTTAGGATAATTTTACAAATATCCTCTACTGCATCCGTTCCAGAATGGACACAAAAATAGATATTTTATGATATTTCCGATCTATAAAGACAAATTCATTAAAAATTATGAGTTTACGATTACGATTGGGAATACAAATCGAAAATTTAAATTTCCGATCGTCGGATTTTGGTTGACAATTTTAATAGTCATTGTAAAAACGATAATTATCGGACACTCTTGATCAAAATCAGGGAGATACTGTCTGAAATTGTGCCATTTCATGATAAAATACGATTAATACACTAACCGTAATTGACGATCTGCAGGTAATAAATTAATTGACTTGCTCTCAAACATTAAACTATTTTCAGATACAATACAAAATATCATCTAATATTTTTTAATGTAATCTTATATCGATCAGTTCAATTATTGTGAATTCAGTTTTTATTGAGAATTATATTTCCCCAGATATAGTATACTAATTATTTTTGCTCTCAAATTGGTGGCAATGGAGATGAAATTGAGAATTCGATATCCTACTTAGATCCACTTCAATCTCACAATCCAATCATGAGAATTGAAGCTAATTCGGACCAAATATAATGAATTTGCGTTCAATAGATTTTGCTTGCCCTTAAATTTAACTCAAATTTATTTATTTTCATTCACAATTCCTTACTAAATTCCTATATGTTAATTAGAACGAAAGTTTTCATTGATTTTTATACCATTTAATTGGATCTATATGTCATATTTCAGAATTAACGTTAGAAAATGAATGAACACTGAATAGGTAACAAATCAGATATTTAATTCAGATTGGAACATAAAATATTTCCAATATATGCAAAATAACGTAAGTTTAGAAATGTGAAATTATATACATATTTATTTTATTGTATAGGTGACAACTGTAATAATCTAAATATATGATTTATTCTATGTTTTATTTATTGGATACTAATCAATATCATTCAAAAGATATTATTTCCCAACCTTTACGATGAAAAGGCTATAATCGTTTATAAAAACATCAGGTTTACCCACATTTTTACCTCCTTGGAAAATATTATCTTTTACATAAATTAATTATCCAGAATTCTGAGAAATTAATAACTTTCTAATTATTTGTAGGGCCAATGTGTGATTGGCAATAAATACTTGATCTATAATTTTCAACATGGCAGTAGGGTTAAAAAGTAATAACTAACTTCATTTATATTTAGATGGGTGAAAGTTGCAGATTCTCAGCCAATGCGAGCATGTTGCGTGCATCGGCTGACAGCTAATTTACATTCTGTAGATTTACAGCTCACTTCCATGCTACTGCACCACCTGATTTTAAACGTACATTCTAATGAATTTCTCGTGTATGGGATACACTAATAATGGAAAAGAAACACTAACATAATCGATAAGACGAATGAGTCAGAGTTAGTAATTGTTATGCAAATGCATTTGTAGTAGACTCTGTGTTGATAAATGACGTAAACTGATTGAAGGTTGTATACAAATTGGCTGTTTTATATTAATAAAATCAATTTCTATCTTGAATATATGCTCACACGCACATTGTTCAAAAGAAATGTTTCTTGTTACAATGTGGCACTAAATTCATGCATAATGAATAGTTTTCATTTAGATAAATATTTTTAAGAGTCCAATGTAACTATATAATAATAAATATAGATTAAGAATCCGTTACAAGTTATAGTTTAAATTCAGTTAATTTATATATCATTTTAAGTCAATGATTAATACTAGGGAATATTTTCGAGATGTTATCTATCCGTAGATTTCTACTTCATCGTTTTTCATCAACGAAGTTTGTTGATATCGTCGTTAAATTAATTTCAAATAAGTTATTGTGAGATATTGGAAGGAGTAGAAATTAGATTTTATCAGAAGTTCTGGGGTCTTTCAAATTTTTAATTACCTGGAGGACTGAGAGGTGTACACAAAATACATAATATAGAGAATACATATATGAAATATGATGATCTTTTCTTTGATATTGGATATTCTCAATATAAACGTTATATTTATTAAAAAAATAAAAAAATGTTATATATAAAAATAATTTGATTGAAGTCTGACCAAAGGTCATCAATGAAATAAAAATGTAAAGAGATAAAGTAGTAGGAAAAAAATATACAAGGTCACCTAGAATGAGGCCGAAAAGCTACTCCATGAATATTGTCACTAAACGAGGAACTTTATTATATAGTTTGAATTACACTATATAGTTTAAATTACAATATCTAGTTCGAATTACAATATTTAGTTTAAATTGCAAAATTTAATTTTGTTTGAATTTACAATATTTTGTTCGAATTACAATATTTAGTTTGAATTATAATCTATAGTTCGAACTACAATATTTAGTTTGAATTACAATATTTAGTTTTAATTATAGTATTTAGTTTTGATTACAATATTTAGTTTTAATTACAACATTTAAATTTAATAACAATATTTAGTTTGAATTACAATATTACATTTGAAACACAATATTTTGTTTGAATTAATTGAACTATTTAGTTTTATTCACAATATTAATTTTTAATTAAATATTCAGTTTGAATTACAGTTTCCGTTTTGCAAGAAGAATTAGCATGGTATAAACTCATGCACCAGATGCTATCAACTTAATTGATAAAAACACATTAGTTTCTTGTTTCTCACTTGACAAAGTTCAATAATGAATAATCATATTTTCCATATAATAGTACTAGTATATTTATACGTCTATTTTAATTCATCCATTTTATTATACGTAAAATATATATAATAACATATTTATGGATATTTAATTCAAAATTCTCTAGAAGTTCTATATCGGCAGTTGTATGATACTTGCAATTTCTCAATATTCCATGGTTTGGTAATAAAGTATTATATATTGGAGGATAACATTATTTATAACAACCATCAAAAAGCTGTAAAAGAACGAGTGAGAGTGCATGAGTATTTTATTGGAAGTATACATTTTAGATTCTCAGTAAGTATTCAGTAAAGATTCTGTTTCAATAATGATTTAGAAAGGCGCTTTTTCATGCTACAAAATGTTGAATTAAAAAGTGCATTGTCTGAATAAACTTGTATTTTCTGTATGTACACTTAGTTCGGGTGATTTTCAGCCTGCAATTTTGTAAACAAATGCCCAGTGTGAAATATGCTTAAGAACTTCACGCATGGGCGTTCTCTGCATTAGAAAAAAATGCTGCATGAAAAGAAGCTACGACTGAATAAACGTCAATTTGAAAGTGGCTTAATGTTAATAGCATCTCCTAATTCAGGTATTGATGAACTGTCTATCAGTTTGATACAGTGTGATGGCTGTTGATAAATTTGATTAGAATCTCCTCAATTGACTGTCATCTGAATTTATAGAGCGGTGCTAGTTTCAAAAGAGGTAGTTACGAAAAATTGGTTAGAAGAAGAAACCATTGACACAATAAATAGCTAAGAAATGGTCATCATTATTCTTCCCAAAAAAGTAACAATGAATCAATTCAATTTCACGATGAAGACTAGCTGTATAAATTATTAACTATGAAATTAATTTAATCTCTTAAAACGGGAAAGATGCGTCCACTCTACTCATGGATTTTTGATAAGCGTAGACGCATTTTTCTGCTCTTCTTTTTTTTAATCGCAGAGCAAGAAAAATCTGTTGAGAATCTGGCAGCCTTTTTATTTCATGGACAACTATCAATAGAATCTTCAGTTGTTCAGCACAATTCACACCAGCAGCTCGAGCTGTTATGCAACGATACCAAAATTAGTTCATATGCTCAAACTACACTATATAAATACTTCAGTGATTTATAACGCTCCTTAGAGTACAGAGGCCTACTCACTGAGATGTTTTGGGGGTACAAATTCTTCATGAAGAGAACCATAACCATGAGAAGCTAAAATAGAGAGTTGAACATGACACCCAGTTGGGAGATCTGATGAGGCATTTCCAGGGATAATGGATCGGAGGGATACATTTTTTTTACAACCGTCGGTCCACTATCTTTTCAAACCTAGGGTAATTGTGGAAGTTTATTGCTCGTGGGGTTAATTTAAATTCCATCTTTAGGTCTGTACAATACAATACTAATTGATAAAAACTAAATTACTAAAAACTACATTGATAAAAACTAAATTGATAAAAACTAAAATGATTTTTTTTTCTATAAAATTAACTTTTTTCTATACTATTAACAATTTTTCTTGCTGCTTAAGTTTGAAATAATGTGATCGGTGGTGTGACATTATCTATCGGCAATACGGTCACACTACCTAAGATCTAGTGTTTTGGCTTCAATTTAACAATTATTCAGCATGAAAATTTATAAGCACTGCTTTTTCAGCATTGGATGTGACTAGTTGGCAGCTAGTTTGCTGGAGGTTAGCGCTAATCACATCCAATCCAGGGATATTTCACGCTGGCAGGATTTGTGGAAGTTCCCCATTTTTCGCTATTACAAATTATTATATGTATGACCTTTCATTTATCCTGTTTAGTTACGTCATATTCCCTCAATTTGCATACTAGCTAGCATCCTTTAATTATTTCTTCATACAAAATGATAATTCAGCTTCCAAATTATTCTTCTTTAAAATTTTCTTTCTTCAAATTAAATTTCTATTTTATTATACACTATTCATATTTTACTTAGAGTCAGTATACAATGATAAAAGTGATTAAGCAGCTGATATGACCAAACCAATCCCTCACAAACAGATTTCAAGATTTTCATTCCTCCCACACTCAGTTTTCAGGGAATTGCCGATGAAAAGCTAATACTTGAAGAATAGCACCACTTCACCCAGATATTGAGGCGATAAGAGCTCGGACAGTCGCATACATCTTCTAGTGGACCAGTCATGCTGACTGTGAGACAATGATGTTATGGAAACTTGAAATGTATAGGGACTTGGAAACTTGGAATGAAGAGGGACATGTAATATATATGGACCTAAAAACTAGGAATATATAGGGACTTGTAAACTATGAATATATAGGGACTTGGAAACTTGAAATGTGTATTAGATAGGGACTTGGAGACTTGAAATGTATAGGGACTTCGAAACATGGAATATGTAGAGACTTGGAGACTCGAATGTATAAGGACTTGTAAACATGATAAATATAAGGTAATTATCACAGTGTACTTCACATCTTCGGTCATATAAGAAAATAATGTAATAATTATTATTTTGATCGATATCCATGATTCCTGCAGGTATTATGGATACCTATTGAAAATAAAGTCATTTCGTTTATATCGTTTTCTCTCATATGACAGAAGATGTTGAACTGACCAATAATTTGCACCTTGCCCTAAATTATTTCCAACCAAATTGAATTCACGTAATATCATAACAAATTCCTACAGATAGAATATTATTCAACAAAAATATTAGTAGTATAAAGTTTGAGATTCTCAAAGATTCTCAGAAAAACAATAGCAAGAAAAGAATCATTCTACGAGGGACATTTCGATGACAGAGAAAAATTCTGCCATCATTTTCTAAATGATATTTTTTTTTTTTTTTATGGTTTCATATGGGAGTGTTCGCAGAACAAAATACATATTTTGCAGGTTTAATGTCTATAATGAAAGATGCTAAAGTTACTAATATGTTTATCGATTGCTGAATGTAGATTTTGCCTCTTTGTTTATATACATATTTATTACATGTAATTGCTATTTTATAATGTAAGCGTGTATTATCAAAAATGAAATATCATGAATGATGAAATATGAAAATTGTTTTGTTTAAATAACGAACGTACATATAATTTGCACTGTAATATCCAAGGATTCTGATAAACGATTTATCATATCCGGAAGCAATAATTTATATAACACATACTTTGATGATTAATTCACCATTATGTTTTTTACTTGTCATTTTTGAGAAAATTTGATCAGCAATCCCATTTCATGTTAAACTATGTCCATCGCTTTATTGCATATCACTATTTTGTGAATAATTTTAATAATATTGATCGCACAGTAGTGAAACTTTGGTCACTGGAAGATTTCTCCTATGTTAAAATCCTCATGAAATATTTTTTAAATCCATGAGAAAACAGGGAAGTTATGAACGTTTATGTATTTGAAGGCATTTTAACTGTCCATCGCTTTATTGCAGCTCTGTGAAAAGGCCAAAAATTGGGCGATTAACTTCTACCGAGAGGGTAAAAATGTTAACAGGTCCTGCAGAAGGGAGGACCCTTCTATATTTAGCTTTGTAACTTGGAACGGTTAAAAGAACAATAGTTTCTTTTGTGGAAAAACCCGACACAAGCCCAAGGAGAGATGAAGGTACGAGAAAAAGAATTTCCCCTTGAACTATACGAAGGCAGGTCATAATGCAGCTAAATGACACTAGTGCCTCCATATTTGACAAGGCTGTCATTGGTCTTACGGTCAGAAATGCTCAATGGGGCTTAAGACCAGAGAACAGTTAATCAAGTCATGAGAGTCTATCACTTGATGCCCAGAGATATGAGGAAAGTTGTTGTAACCCTTCAAGAATGAGATTGTGCGAAGTAATGCAGGAAAATAATCTTTTGCCAAAGAGATAATTGAGAACTTCTAGGCCAAGGGAACAATTACTCAACAAAAGAGGCAATGTAGGATTGGATTATTAGGTTTACACCCTCTGGTACTCGGAAAGGGCCAATTAACGTTTCACCAATGATGCCTGCTTAAAACATAAAGCTACAGACTCCTTGTTGACGAAGAAACCAGTGTGGATAAACAGCTCCAGTAGGATCCAAACTTTAACCCATCCATCCAGACAATCAAGGGTTACTCTTTCCTCGTCTGTTAAAAGAACAAGTAGCAAGTTTGTTTTCATGTAATTCTGTGTACATCTAATGCCTTTTCCCTTTTGGGTCTTGTCCATAGGAGGCCTGGAAATGGGCTCAACATTCCTTGTCGTCTCATTTAAGACACTGTTTGGACGAGTAACCTATGACAGCCTTGTCGAAAATGGAGGCACTAGTGTAATTTGGCTGCCTTATAACCTGCCTGGGAAGTTGTCGCATATTTCGAGGGGAAAAAGGTTCTCCTCGTACCCTCATCGGAATCTTCCACAATAGAAACTATGTTTCTCTTATCCATCCCAAATTCATTAGCTAAATATAGAAGAGTCATCCCTTCTGCAGAACTTTTTACATTTTTACCCTCTTAGTAGAAGTTAATCGCACATTTTTTTGTCCGTTTCACAGAACTGCAATAAACCGATGGACAGTTAAAATGCTTTCAAAATACATAATCGTTCATAACTTTCCAATTTTCTCATGGATTCAGAAAATATTCCAGCAAGATACTAACATAGAAGCAATCTTCCTGTGACCATAGTTTCACACTGTACGATCATTTCCGTTAGGATCTTCAAAAAATACGGGCTTAAAACTCAGCTAGAACTAAGGCCGCCTCAGACGGTTACCTTAGGCGAGTGTAAAAGTTCTTGGAAAAATCCTTTGAGCTTTGTTGGATACATATGCAGGAATTTTGTTATAAACTAGATAAATTTTAAAGATATACTCTATTATGTGGTTTCTATTTCATCTTCCTAAGTGTACTACTTTTTGAGTAATAAGCGTTTACTTTCATCCCTCATTTTTGTTTCACACTGTATAATAGTTAAAAAAACATTATAATTAACTTTCGAAAAGGAATAGAATTTTTTTTCAAAAACTGATAAGAAAATTTGATTATGAATTTGAAACACGCAGCTTATATTTAAAATATTTTTTTTTATAATTAAATGGTATATACGGCGGTAAAACATAATATATCACACGGCAAGTTGTTTGTTGGAGACGAATTGTCCTAGCGGCGAATTGTCCGGAGACGAGTTGTCCGGTCACCATAGTTTATATATGAAGTTTTGTCAAATTGAAAATTATCAGTAATGAAATGAATAACAATTTCCTTGAGTTTGAGGGAAAGATTATAGTTTCAAAGTAACATCTGAGTCAAGTTACTTTGCATTCATGTCCCCACTTTATTTTTTTGTCTTGCAAACTGGGGTATTCTGATTGGCCTACAGAATATGTTATTTGTAAGTGAATATGAAAGATCAATTATGAAACCGTTAATTCGTTATTTACCCTAGCAAATTTATTTCACAGTCCAGCAATGGCCGATGTATTCACAGACAGTTACAATATATTAATTAATGTGTAATAACTTTTGGTCCGATGACTACAGACGCTAGAACTATGTCAGATTTGTATACTACTTTTATTGAAGTTGTTGTTAAAAAAGCCAGATAATCAATTGTTTGTTTCAATTCTGAATATTAATGATACAGATTGTCAATGGTAATTATATATTAACAATTTTATCATCATTAAAACAAAGGAAATGATATTCATATACTCACACTTTTGGCCAAAATTTATATAGTAAATAATGATTCAGTATTCAGTTGCAGATATAAAAATATTTTTTCTAGTATAAACTTGGATATTTACAGTTGCATAACAATTTATATTTCTTCAATTTAGTTCTGTTGCACAAGAAGTTTGAAGCTTTGATTTGAAAATACTGAAAGAATTCGTGAGTTGTATTTTTATCACAACTACTCAAAAGAACTTGTGGGAGGGGATGATATAAATATACACAGACTAACTTACATAAGAATGAAATACATGCAATCAAAGAAAAGGGTCTCTTCAAGAGTCTCAAATATGTAATTTTTCAATTTATAGCTTACTATTTTTTTCTTTCAAATTTGTCTTCGTGTACCCAGACCACATATAAAATATCAATAAAAATTTGAATCAGTAAATTTTGATTTTGGAAATGTGAAATTAGTAAACAGTCAGAATATCATCACGAATAAACATTTATAGGAGTGTATTGTACAATGTACAATACATATGTATTCCAGCATCGATTTTACAACTTCTTAAATTATTTCTACTAAATTGCATACTGTAGAGTCAAATAAATGTGTACCCATAACATTTTTTAACAGATTACTAATCTAATTTATATTTCCAAAAAGAATCTTCACTAACTGTTAAGCTTGTAGGTGTTATATAATTAGTCTGGGTACACGACGACCAATTCGTAATATTGAAAATGATAGGCAATATAATAAACTGTGATTTGAGAAATCAACCCTAATCGGAGACTGTTTTCTTCGATATTCATACATCTCAGTGGTAAGAGAGAATAAATCTTCTTCTGTATATACAAGCTGTAAGCTAAACTTTCAACAGTTTCTTATGCAGACTCAAGGCAAAGCTTTTATATTCATCACTTTCTGTCTCTCAGAAACAGTCGAGAGGATCTTTGTTGTAAAGTACTTGCTTTGTTATAACCTGCAATCCTGCATACATCAGCAGCTCAGAAATATTGACAAAGTATTGCTAATGGAAATATGTTTCAAATAAGAAACATTGTATATTAGAGATGTGAATTTAGTGTGAATTAAACTAAACGATGGATGAATTTTAGAATTTTCAAAATCTAATTTCAAATTAACTCCTTGAATCTTTTAACCTTTCAATTATCTTCTTGAAAATGTTTAAATTCCATTCAGTGTAAATCTTTTTAATCAAAAATGTACTCTATATACGATTCATGAGCCGGAGAAAATTAAGATTAAGGAAGACATAAATAACTAATATCACAATGTAAGAAATTTTGTTCCCAATTATATAATGACGTGAATAATCTCTCAGCGCAAAATTAGGTGAAGAAGATTTCTAAATAATATAGTTATCTAACCAGTACTTTCATTTCATCCCCTACACAAAAAATTAGAGTGAAACCCTATATAATAAAAATAGGTTTGTTTGATATAAAGTCAATGTTAATAACCTGTTTCTATACAATCTGGTAATGTAAAAGCGTCCTTTGGGAACAAAAGACTTTATAATTACCTTCCTTTCAGAGTATAAACATTAATGCCACCTCCTAACCTGAATTAGACTCTACAGAAATAGAATAATTCCTTGGGTTGAGTTTAGAATTATTCTTTCGAGGATACTTTTAGAATGATTCCATGGGATGAGTTTAGAATTATCCATCTGGATGTGTTTTGAATGATTCCTTGGGATGATCTTAGAATGATTCATTGAAATAATATTAGAATGATTCACTGCATGGGATAGGTTTAGAATGATTCATTGGAATGAGTTTAGAATGATTTCTTGGGATGAGTTTAGAATGATTCCTTGGGATGAGTTTAGAATGATTCCTTGGGATGAGTTTAGAATGATTCCTTGTGATGAGTTTAGAATGATTCCATAAGTTGAGTTTAAAATGATTCATTGGAATGAGTTTAGAATTATTTATTAGGATGAGACTATAATGATTCTTTGGGATTAGTTTAGAATGATTCATTGAGATGAGTTTAGAATGAATCACTGGGATGAGTTTAGAATGACTCATTGGATGCTTAGAATAATTTTTGTGATGATTTTTGAATGATTCTTTAATTAAGAAGAGTTTAAAATGATTCATTGGAATGAGTTTAGAATGATTCCTTGGGATGAGCTTAGAATGATTCCTTGGGATAAGTTTCTTTGATGTGATTCTATTTCAGGTGGTGGTTAAATACATTATTAGTATTAATGAAGCTACAATCCTAAAATACAGTATAGCGAGAAAGTAAATTTGGTGAATATTTGACAGTGGTACAACCGAATACTTGTAAACCAGATGGACATTTATAAAAATGAATATTGTACAGTAACAAATTTTTGGACGATTTTGATGTCAGAAGTTTTAAATATCCCTCTTTTAAATTTATAATTGAACATTCGTCTCTATCTGTTTTTAAGTTCATTTCATTAATTTTATATTCCAAGTTAGCCATTGACACTTTCTCTCTTTGATATTAGTTTTTTCAGTTTAACTTCGTTGACTCCCATATTTTTGATTCACAATTTTACAATCACTTAATTTGGCAAACGATTCATGTTTAGCTTTTTGAACTTTTTTATTCTTCGATCCACATTTAATGCCATCGCTCTTTTGAATTTAATTTATTTTTCGTTGCTATCAATTCATTCTTTGTGTTGTTTATAAAATTTTAACTAAGTTCATTCCATCCGTTTTGTATGTGACTACACAGTGTACTTCTTCAATTTATTATTTCTAGTAGTCCCAAAATTGTTTCTTTTTCTTCTTTGTTTTCCATTATTTTTATGGTTCTTTTTTGGTTATTTGTATTATAACTATTCAGTGTTCTCATTCAGTATTGTTCGTATAAATAATTGATTACATAATGGAGCTTACATATTTCTTCATTGTTGTCGACAGCCTTTGAGTGTCGTAATCGAAACTTCTCTGTTGACACTAAATGCCACTTGTAGCAGATGAAACTAAAATAATTCAAAGAATAACAGTCAGCAATGATAGGCTTATATAAGCGCGATTATTTAATAGGGGAGTGTAGTACAGTATCCACTCCCCTATCAAATAATAACAGCACTTATATAAACATATCATTAATGACTGTTATTCTTTGAATTATTTTAGTTTCATCTGCTACAAGTGGCATTTACTGTCAACACAGAAGTTTTGATTACGAAATTCAATTGACAAGAATAATAATCAATTGTCACAGGAAGTTTCAATAAAACATGTTTATATTATGCGAAACATGTTCATTCAGTCAATCCGTTCAATTACGATGTTAATTATTTTACTGTGTGGGATAAATTAATTACTATCATCTTATCAATATTTATTGGAATAATATTTGAATGTAGAAGTGGAAGAAAAATTTCAGTTATTGTAAGAGTTGTGAGTTAATTCGAAAGTAATTACAATTATCTTGATAAAAATAATGGGGCGCAGACTAGATGAATTTTTAGATCTAGGAACAATCGACAAATAGAAATAATTTTGAATTACTTTTACAAAAACTAAATGCATACCACTTTGTTTTTATTTAGTTATACAATAATGAATCAATATAATAAAGAACTTATATAAGTAAAATGTATTTATTAATAAATCATATAAATGTCTAAAAAATATCGAATTTGTGGTTCTCTTCATTTATGAGTCTTAACTAAAATAGAACCCATGCATAAATTAAGCCTGTGCTAAACTATTTTGCAGCGTTAAATAACACGTCCTCTCGCATCTCCCTTTTATTCCCCGGAATATAACATAATTCTCTTGGAACTCACTAGGGGATAGAAACGTGGAATGATAACAGCATTTTCAGTGTTTGTGAGAATAATGGAAAAACATACTCAGAGAGAAATATTAACATGAAGTGTAACGTTGATATTCCATCTACAATAAAAATACGTTAAATGAAAATTTATTTGTAAGCCTAAAATCTCACGTTTTAATTATAATAAAATAAATACACAACCATTCAGCTTCCTTTCCATCCCATTATATGAGATAGCTCGATAAAAATAAATTTAAGTTGTTTAATCATAACATTGAATGAAAATTCGCATTCTTCAATTTTTTGTATAACATAAACGCTCTTAATTTTGGTCTACTTAATTAGCTTAATTTTATTCAACTACAGAAACGAGCCATCAAAATGCACATCCTCAATGCAAAATATAATAACTTTACCACACACTATAGCCACACGAAAAAGATTACCAAACAAAAGAAAAATATATTAGAATCTCTACTTGGAATATTTTTTCCTAAAGCATCCCGCAGATTTCATCAACCGTTTGCAATAACAGTTTGGCACCTTCTCAGAATCTCATTGGAGAGAAATTGGATCGGTGTAACCCTCCCTTACATTCTGATCATATCAAGGATGTAAAATGGTAGATAATGCTGTAATTTAAATATATATAGAATGCGATAATGAAAATGAATAATAAAAATAGATTGAATAAGCAAATAATACCAAATAAGTAGAAATAGCTTTATTATTCTTATAGCTATATGAAATAATCTATGGTAACTGGCGAGTTATATGAATTGTTGAATAGCTGTTATATTGTTTAATAGCTGATATATTATTGAATAGCTAATAAATTGATAGGAGCCGTTATACTTCTAAATAATTTTTATATTGTTCAATAGCTATTATATTGTTAACAACTATTATATTGTTAAATAGCTCTTATATTGTTAAATAGTTCTTATATTGTTAAATAGCTAATATATTGTTCAAAGCTGTTATATTGTTAAATAGTTCTAATATAGTTAAATTGTTATTATATTGTTAATTAACTGTTCAATTTTAACATAACTGTTAATTATTAAATAGTTGTTATGTTGCTGAGTATTTGTTATATTGTTGAATATCTGACCGTGAATAATAACAAAAAATATTGTAGTGATTTTTCGCTCAGAGAATAAAAGGCATGTTCCACTTTTAAACATTCATGAGATGAGAGAATATTCCTATCTGATTACTAGCTATTATGGAGGATATCACATGGGGATTATTTGTTCTGAAGACCAAATGAAAATTGTAATACAGGCCAGCTCTGAGAGCATGTCCACTTAAATAACTTCGATAAAACAAAAATTTAGTTATCTGTTACTCGAAAATATTTTATTTACATATTTTAAATAGAAATTTGTTGTTTATCCATTAAGTGTAAATATACAATAAGGCGTCCTCACTGACCCACTCTGTAATTATTATTCAATTAATAATTCGAGAAATGCACCAATTAATATTTTTGAACACAATCAATTTTCACCACCAACATAAAAGGTTCTATGGTGAGAAGGACCAAAAAGTATTAAGAGGGTACATTTTCTTATTTCCAGACGCCTTATTTTATCTCTCTCGATTAGATAACAATGGTTGTAGAAACTGTAACCATATATTTATATAGTTAGCCTCACGTAATTGCAAATTTATTGATACCAAAGTAATCATCTCACTTATGACTATAAACAGTATGAGATAGAATATATTCTCTAAAGCAAAGTCGAATAACAAGTCGCCCGTTAATATTTTAGTTTGTTTTATTGTTTCCACGATACATAAATGGCTATTATCCTGGAGAAATCTCTCACTCCAATTGAATGCAAAATTTGTTACAAGGAGGTTTTTATTCCCACTTAGAACTCCCGTGTCTCATAGATTTCTTGGCACATCAAAATACTAAGTACGATAATGTTGCCCGAAGATCGCATCGTTGAGTGCTAGATCAAAGGCGAGAACCTTCTTACACAGAGTGGAAATATGAACCATGAATGTCTGTACGGGTCAGGATAAATCGCTAAATTGTAGCGCTATAAATTAACATATTCATAAGCTAACGCTAGAATTTTCAAACACAAATTATATTTCAAATAATAAAGGCTAATCGTTGCCATTTTTGGTCTCCTTCCGATAAAAATTTCCATTTAATCTAATGTTTAGATTGGGAATACTGCCTAATTATATGATATGTAAATAAACAATTATCTATATGTTATACGATATTTTCTCATCCACAATGATAGTCTGGAACAAAGTTTACGGTTGATTGTCCAGTACAGTTGGTATCGTTTATAGTGAATGTAGAGTTCGGAGTAAGAGAAGTACTCCGAAGAGTGGAAAATACTTTAATCTGCCATGAATGGCCATCACTTTTCTAAACTAGTGGTCATTCATGGCACAATATATGTAGAAAATTTGTTCACTATAGAGAAGAGTTCTCTTACTCACGACTCTATATTCAGTATATCGGAGTTAAACTGTATTTGATCTTGTTTCAAAATACCGTCAACATCACCTGATGTTGCTCTCTATCACCACATCTATTCGTTGAGATGTAAAGTCGATTTCAATTCACTAATAACGAAACAAGGTCTCCAATTGCGTTTCGACAGACTCTATATCGTATCATTGCAGTTTATATTATACGTATGCATGGGATTTGCTAAGCAATCAATTTATATTCATTTTAGTAAGTATTGAAATTCATTTTTTAACAAAACACTATGACGGAATCTTATTTCTATTTATAAAATTTAAATCCAATAAAAAGAACTATTAGATGATCAAAATGGAAAACTATTGTAGCATATTGAAATCCTTTTGCTTTATAAAAAATTTACATTGAAAATATTTGAAAACATATTTTTATTTATTTTCATTAATTTATATATTCTTTTTTGAATTGTAGTAATCCGGAGGAAAATTGTTTACTTTATCCTAACAAAATCACTATTCATCACCAGTAAAAGTTAAAATAATATAGCTAGCTCGCAACCTCAGACTGTAATTGAGATGATGGATCAATTATTATTTAATTTTCGAATTCTAACAGTCCATTAGCTATTTCAAAGTTATATTATAATCAGTGTATTCACCACGGAATGAAAGTTATAATCAAGAGATCAAAATAACACTGTAAGCGAAAATTGCTGATAATCTATCTTTGTAACATATTAAAATAATTAGAACAAATTTCGTAGGTGGTTCTTAATTGAATTTTATTCAGTGTTTGATATATAGGATGAATCTTATTTCTCTATTGTCCTCGATTAAATCTTTGTTGTACGTATATAAAAATTTTCAATTGAGAGTATGACCTCTTACCCTTTGAATTTTAATAATGTTTACTATCATATAAAAAAATGGAGTATGACACTCCTCTTATTCTTCTATGCCCCAATTATAACTTTCTCTCAATACTGTGTTCAATGACCCATTGCCAAGTTCAGAAATAAGAACCTTCGTTCTTTTGAGTTTGCTCTCAATTCATTAGGTATTTTTCTCCTCTGTGATATCATATTTCAGAAAGACAATGGATGAGAGCAGTAGCTCTTAGTTAACATCAACACCAATATGGGAACCAGAGCTAAAGTTAGGGTGATGTCATAGAAGATTAAGAATTGTCCCAGTTTAGAATTTAGCAGCCCCACCACAACTGATCTATTTTAAATTTGGGAATCATAATTTCTTGAGCATTGAGAGGCTAACTAAATATAAACGAGATTTTTCGATTTTTGATTATTTTCAAATATTGAAAAAAAATTGAAAAATGATTTCATAGTTTACTAAAATCTTAATTCCATATAAGATATTCCCATTTAAAAGTAATAGATGATTTTTTTATAAATGAATTTTCCATATTGGATTTTTATAATTGTATTTTTTATAATTATGAAGGATTTTGTATTCAATCCCTAACAATATAATCATAGATCTATTTATTTTTAATAATTTGCATATATTACCAACCTATTGTTTTATTTATAATATTTATAAACAAAAATGAAACAATAACATAACAACATAACAAAAATGTAGAGACAACCTGATTAGAAAAAGTTATTGCGAGGCGTAAGAAGATTATGTTGGCTGCACTCTAAATTTTCGCTGGCCAACCATAACAATTTCTCTAACAAAAAATAAAGAGTAAGAAAAAGAGTAAAATAAACAACAAAATTCATAATATTACTCATTTTCATCTTGAGCTGAACATAATTTGAATTCAAATGTTAGATAACAGACCTGAATGGAACATTCTTATTTTTCAAGATTTATATCAAATCTCTTCGATAATTTGAATATACTTTTAATAAAAAAATAAAGCAAGAAAAATTAATTTTATTTGATAATTCTTTCGATCAAATAAATACTATGTATCTGCAATGAGAAATTAAATAAAATCTTCCCTCACAATTAATTATAATATGTTGATGACATGTTGATGATTTATTTCATCTGGAAATAAAAACCAATCAATTTAATGAAAATTGCATTTTCCCAGTTGGAAAATTGGTTTCAGAACGATTGTGTAAAATAATTTGAGAAATTCTGTTTTAATGGACAAATATTGTCATTATAAACAAATAAAACATATATGGTTTATTACGGTTAATAGTAATATATTTTTATCGTAAAATACTCTAATAAATCTGGACATTGTCGTCAATATTTTCTGTTTGGAATGTCTGACGAAAGATTTGAATTTTAAATTCACCTTTTTTACAATTACATTCACAGTCGAATATATTTGATGATTTTATCATCGATTATTACAGCAAATCAATGCTGGCGATCGGAAATTTCAATTTAGCACTATAGACTATGGAGTATAGGAAGACTAAAGCCTCAAAATGCTGGAGAGAGCATAGTTATCATATACCCCTTTTCCAATTGAACATCAACAATTCAACATCCATTCGTCAATCCTGCACTCATTCCTATTCCTCATTAGTAAAGCAGAAGAAATGGAACTCAAATGATAATTTTGTATTCCTTTCAAAAGATCTCAATTACTTGATTAGAGAGAAAGCTTGTCAGTCAAAAGAGACACAAAAACACTTCAATGGAATGCATAGTATCAATCACGTTAGTTTTGGGGAGAAAACAGGTTTTGAAGGGGCAGTTCAGTCCTTTTTTATTTTAACCATTTTAATGTCAAACTAATGCTTAGTAAGAATGAAGTATTCGTGTAGAATTGCAATGTTCAATAAAATCTAATAATGGAAATATATCATTTCTTACCAAATCCTAACGGTAGATGGCATCACAATCAGTGACGCCATCTTATAAACAAATCAATTGAGATAAGTTTCTATGAAGAATCTAGCTTAAGTGAAGAGATGGCTATATTTTTAAAACTATGACTTCTTGTCTTGAATCTTTTCACCATTTTGACGCAAACAAAGGTTGATTACTGCATACATAAATTAATATGAAAACAACAAACATACTCACGTACATACTAATGAGTGCAAATGCTTCCGCTATGTGTCGCTAATCTTATTATATACTTTTTATATGAACATTTTAAAAATAAACGAGCATTCAAATATTACCTAATTAAATATTCTGAATCAATTTAAAACCAATTTGGTGATTGTTTGATTTTGACTTTACTATCCCTTTAAATTCGAAATATAGTGAAGTTAGGTAGTAACGAATTCATAACACTGACCCTTACATGCAGTAATCGGAAAATGGGTGTTAATATTAATCATAATAGTAATCCACCTTTGAAATGTTTGCGATAAATCTTCCATAAAATAATGATAACACCAACTTTTAAAAGAACTGTGAACCTATAGGAGTTTCCAAGAGCTGCAATGTTACTCTGTATATGGTTGTGTCCATAAATATGTAAAATAGAAATGTGATTAATAAATTATAAAAAATATAGTATTGTAGAGTAGTCAAAAATTAGGGTGGATCTCATATGATATTATGTACTCGAAGAATTTGTTACACGAGGAAAGATATCAGATTTCACAAAATCTGACTTCCTGAATTTCAATATCGAATCGAGCAATTTTCAGGATTCACCTCCATCGAAAATTAATGAATTCGTTGTGTGAATTTCAAAGGAGGACTCGGAGGTGTTTTACAGCTTCTCGAACGACTGATTAATTGATCCGATCTCATGAAGAGATAGATTCTCAGCCATTTTTCAGGAAGAAAGGAAGGAGGATAATCCTTTCGCATGAACGGGACTTCGATAGGAAGAAAGAATGTTTTGATACGATCGTAGAAGATCATCGGTTACTTTATCTTCGGTAATCTTAGATCAATTTCATCTCTATCTGGAAATTGTATGTGACTCTTCTTCTAGTTATGGTTTCGATTGTAATCTATGTAATTATTTACATGTTATTCCTGAATAGAGAGAATTGTTCAACTGTATTTTGTCATTTCTGTAACTGCACTGTAATCGTTGTGAATCTTACTATGAACTTCTTATTACTGATAAACCATAGAGCAAAAAGTTAAAAAAAAGATACATGAATGTATGTATTATTGTGATTTATATATAGATGAAAAATGAGTACCTCTCTGATAGTTTCATATTAGTAGATTGTCTCCTTTTATAAAATACGTATACAGGCAGACCTTGCTTTAAGTCAAAAATCGTCCTTCACATTTACTTAGAAATCGCTCCTAAAGCGTGGGACACCCCGCTTTAGGTTTTGCATTTTTACTCTAATTTTTTCTTTGTCTATTAACAAAAATCGAAGAACATATGCATGATACACTAATACTCTGTACCATATTTTGTATGGTTCCTTCAATGTAAAAAAAATTGTATAAAAGTAATTTTCCGATACAACTGATGTATGTATGCTCGGTGTTTACTCCGCTTTAAGTCATCCTGTTATAAAAGCGGGGTTTACTAAAACCGGGGCCTGCCTGTAGCTCACTAAAAATAACCCGGTGCTTATGAACACTTACAATAAATTCGAGATTCTATGTTGGCATAGAGACCATTTTCTACACCAAAGTTATTTTATGACTAATTTTATCACTTTAACACATGTTTTTATTCTCAGGCGTTGATATTTTGTGAATGGTCTCGGGACCATATTCCTCAAGAATTATATGGAGATAAACACAGAGTGATAAAGCATAGTGATAAAAGCATAAATATCTGCAAAATTGTATCACCGTATGAATATATCAAAAAGATCTGCATGGATATTTCAAATTTCTTTTCTTATTGTGTGCCTTACCCTGTTATCTATTTATCATTACTTTTTTTCAGTGAAAATTTTCAATTCGATGATAATTAAATTGGAGAATATAGATTTTCTCAAATCATAAATATGAACGTTAAATTAAATCGCTAAATAGGTAGGGAAAGACTAAACTATCAAAACACTAAACTATGAAGTTACACATTATACTAGAACCATTAAAAGCGAATAAATAACTAGATTTTAAATATTGAACCTAATCATTCTTTAATTAAAGTTACGTTAAGAAAATTGTATGTAAGAGATGCAGAATATAAAACGAAAATTACTATTTAAATCTGTATAGCCTAGTGAGAAATTAGTCATAGCTAGTGACCTGTCAGAGTGAAAACTATTTTATAACTAAATTGAACAAACAGAGACTACAAAGTGAACTACTGTTCCAATAATTTGCAGCATAAGAAAGGTAAATTTCATTCTTACGAAAATTAATGAGAGCAGATGAATTAATCTACAGATTGCGACATCAGTTATGGATTTCTCATCTGTGAGTCATAATTAACATAACTGAATTAACTAAAACATTCATAGTCTTGACTATTTAATATGAAAATTCAATATTTAAAGTATGAAGAGAGAATAATGGATAATGAACATAGACTCATAGAGAGCGTATGCAATTTTTATGATCAAAAATAAATAAAGATGAAACTGTTGTAGGAATTTAACCTAACATAATCTTCTTCGAATCACTATAACTTTTCCCTGGAAAGTAACTTCGAAGTTTATAATTTATATGCCGGGGCATTTCCCGTTATTCTGGCAAAGTGTTACATTAACTAAATGAATTCCTCTGAAAGCAGGAAACTTTAAAGCTAAATTGGGCTGTAAATATGCAGCAAATGTGACAAAAAAAGAAGCAACTAAATTCTCTCACACCTCAAATCACATTTCAGCTCAATATTTCTCTTTCTCTGCTTAGTTGAGATTTACAATTTAATATAAGTATGCTGATTTAGAGTTATACAAAATGCTTTTAGGTCCAATGCCGAAAACACTTTTGCCGCTTAACTCTTTCACCGAATGACACTTTTGCTGATAATAGGACAATCAGTTATTTATATAAGGTATATTTATTCAAAAGAAAAAAACAATAAAGTTTATGTTGTTTGGGTCTTTCCCAAAATAGCGGCGCAAGTTATTTATTTAATATATTTATATTTAATATCATTATTTATTAATTTATTAGAGGCACAACATTAATTAGAAATTACCTATATCTAAAATACAAACAGGCACGGATTAAATTAAAGTTATTTATTTCCTGTTTTAATGAAAGATTGATAACTTTGAATAAACTTGTGTATTCATTGAAATTACTCATCATAATATTTTTTTTACACGAAACTGTAATATAGTTTGTTTATTCGCTAGTTTGTTGAACTGAAAACTTCATGATTGATTAATGACCTGGCTGGAAGGCTCAGAGACGACATGTTACGTGCAATTCCCCCCCCCCCCCCCATATATTCATTTCTTGCTATGATGAAATACATAAATTGCTGAGTTCAATAAATCTTAATGACCTAATTTTCATTTTATTAATTTAAATATAGTGATAAATATTTTTCCTGACCGTGCAAAATAGAGACCCTATATTGTCACTATTAAACCTGGCCGGGGTGGAACCTCCGCCCCCCTCAAATCCACAGAACTTGCACCGCTACCTTAGCTTAGATGGACAATATATCTTTATATTTATAACGTATAGTATTTTTTATTTCCAGCAAAAGTGTTGTTCGACGGAAGTGCTTTAGGCAAAAGTTGTTTCTGTGAAAGGACTGGCCACCAAAAACAATCGAAATAGTCCAATTAATGATGGATTCTAATTGAATAAAAAACAAATTATAAACCATAATCACCAATATTAATTGTTTCCATACCATCATCACCAGTAATAATATTCTCCAAACCATCTTCACCAGTAATAATTGTTATAAGAATTTATATTGTATATATTATATAGGTGTTTGTTACAATAAAATTTATAAAAAAACATTAAAAAAACTAATATAACTAAAAAATGAATGAAAAATGTATTTAAATATTTCTCATATATTCTATTGATATAATATGTATAATAACTCTGTTAAGAGAGGTCGCTGCATGCAACTAGGGGTTTAGATTGGTGAACTGAAATTGTCGAAACCTACTTAAAGTTTCCATGTGTGTATTCTCCCATTCGAACTACATGGAATTGTTAGTCAATAAAATTTCGATACCGCTATTCAATTTCTACGAGTGAAAGAAATACCTGTTCCCGTCAGTATCATATATACTTTTTACCATTCACTGTATTCACTGGTTAATTAGTGAAAGAATGGCTCCTTTATTAAAATAAGTAACTAATAAAATAGACACCCGCTCAGACACTTTCATTCAAACTACCGATAATTTCAGGGGACCTACCATGGAAAAATTTCAAAATTTTATCATTCTTTTTATTTCATTAATAGGTAGGTACCTAATAACCTTATAAATGATTGAACAAAAAATCAGAACTCTAGAGTGTGACTGTGTGACACTATGCTACTGGGGAGAGGGAGGAAGGGGATTCATCACGTCCCCGACATGATGAGCCTGGGCCATCCAATGAGTACCAACCTGGTGGATTTTTATTTTGTGTCGTGGTTATTGCTATGTTGAACTTTACAACAGTGAGTCAGGTGGCACCCGATGATTCCCCCACCTCCGAGTATATAATTGCGAACATGGCTTGTCAGTGCTCGTGGGGATTTAGTGCCAAACAAAGCAAAAACTTTGAATCCCATTTTGAGGCACTTCAAATTAAAAGAGCTACAAATTTTGGTATTCAAACATCTAAGGCTTTTATTTTGGTTGGATCTACGGCATTGCAGTTTTTTGCATTCGATGCTCCAGGACATTATCTAGAATCGTTGTAGAGTTTTGTTCGATTTTCGGATTTTTTCAATTTTTTTTTTCAATATGTAGAAACATAATTGGAAATTGGAACAAAACGCTCCTACGATTCTAGATAATTCCATGGAGAACTGAATGCAAGACACTGCGATTCCGTAGCTTCAACCAGAAAAAAATCTTAGGCTTTTTGGACAATGGTTCGAAATTCGTTAAAAATTCGAATGACTCGTTTTCTATGGGTGCAATCGAAAAAATGCCATGAACAAAAACGACGAAGTTTCAGAACCGTAGGCTCATTAATAAAAAAAGTTTTCAAAAACCATGGGTCGGTCCCCTTCATATATATTATAATCAAAAAAGACTAATCATATAGGTTTTATTATTTAAAATAAAATGAAAGTCAAATTTTCGATAAACGCTAACTGATAAACTGAAATTAAATAAAGAGCGTCATAGTATACGTTCCATTACATATTGTGTATTTACTTTTTGTCTTACAATTTTACAATTCCATCATTCATAAAGTATGTGAGTATGCGATTACCCTTAATTATATATTCTATGGCGAAATACATTATATTTCCACATTCAAGTGATGTATTTGGTGCGTTTAAAAAAACATGTTTTACTTTTTATTATTTAATGTGCTTTCTTTTCTTGAATAGTTCTCATTTCTACACACTCAAATTTAATTCAGAGCATGAATGGTTAACAATAATCATTATTAACCGGAATTTGATACTACAACCATAGTCAATCGAAATATGATTTACCAAGCACTTATAAATATTCTACATAAGCCTTGGCTGTAAGCCTTGTTGCTCTATTTTCTATATTTGCTATCAGGAAATAAGCCGACAAGTAATGATATCACGAAGACTCTAAGTCTTATATTTACATTAGGAATGCTTGTTAGTTCCAAGATATCATTGGAATACAGATGTAGGAAGTCTTTGTTCCTAATACAATTCATTAGGAAGGGCTTATGTTATGTAGCAATGCCATACGATATTTTAACACAATAAGATAGGCCATTCTTTGAAATGTTGGATTCAAAAAATTAATTGTGCTGCAATCTGTGTTTCAATGTTACTACTAATTTTCAATTAACAGCTTATTTTCAATACTTAATTTAATAACAGAAACACAAACTGATTAGAAAATATTGTGAATAACAAACAGGTTTTATAATTTCTTATGATGTTTCAATTATAATAAATATTGTGATTGTGTATTATTGAGGCAATGCTGTGTATCATTAAGGGTAATAATCATTCTTCTAATTTATTGATTCTACCTTTTAACTGGTTTAACTTGCTATCATTTGAATGGGTTTTCTTGGTATCTTTTAACTGGGTTAACTGTGTATCTTTTAACTGGGTTATCTTGGTATCATTTAGATGAGTTATGTTTGTATCATATAGAAGGGTTTTCTTGGTATCATTTAACTAGATTATCTTGGTATCTTCTAACTGGATAATATTGGTATCTATGAGGAGCTTGAAGGTGAAGTTTTGACGATATAACGGATGGCGGATCAGACAAAGATTGATTACCTAAAGTTTCTCTTCAGGTCAATATATTCACTAAGAAAGGAAGATGTTCGTCTGAAGAGATTTAGGAAATGCAGAACCTGAATACCTGAGATAATTAGAATACAGTACTCCATAATTGGAAATTATAATCATATTCGATGACCAAATATAGTCCGGAAAAAAGTTGTAATTGGTCCAATAAATATTATATGGAATACTCTCTAACATACTGTGGTATATAATATTATTTAAAGAAAATTTTTTTTTACAATTTCGAAAAAAATAGAATAATTCAAATTATGATATATAGTTTAGTATGGGTCGTTTTTCTTATTAATTTAGTTAGGGTATTTACTTTTAGAAATGAATAGAAATTTGATTTAGTTATCTTCAATATTTATTCAGTATTCGATATGATAATCTGTCATATAGAAACACGAATAAGATACAATATTTTGACCTATATGGATCGCTTCACAAAGCCTAACTATACCCTGTGACAGAAATACCATTTGGAAATTAGAAACATCTCAATGTGAATGAACGCTTGAACTTCTCCCAGCTGGATAAACGCTGAAACTTGTTACTGGAAAGACATCCAAGATACAATTTGGACAGTATCCACTCGAAAAATTTCCAAAAACTGCCTTTTTATCTCCTTTTGATTTACACTTACTTGAGAGCTTATAGGAGAGATAGAACGATAAACATGTAATTATAAAATAATTTTAGTGTGTAGTGACGTTTACCTGATAAGAATTTAATAAAAACGCATTAAAATATATTCATTTTGTTACTAATTTAAATTAATAACTATCATCATTAAATTCATTTTCAGCCTACTATTTTTTGCTAATAACTTATTGAAATCTTTATATGTATTTATTTACAATCTAGTGATTAACTGTTTCACTGTAATGTTTTTCAATTTAAGAATTTCAAAATAATACACGAGTATTGAACTGTAGTTTCGATGAAAATCTCCCCCTTGTGACTTTATTGGGAAAACTCCCGATAAACTAATTTCAAGTTCTAAACAGAAATTATAGTGCGGCAAAGAAGAAAAAAAGAGAAGAATGGCTGGCTTTCAGTAGAATTTAGATCAATATGAGAAAATATTAATTTCAGTAATGCTTTACTCATCTATTTGTATTGCAATAAGTTTTAATGTTTATATTAATTTCATATTCGAGTTAGTTATAGTCTTTCCAATAACTATAAGCAATTTACCATTCTTTTTAATATTGACAAGGAGTAATAATATATCCCAATAAAAAGTTAATGGTGCAGCTTTAAAAGAATAAGATGACAAAATTTCCACTGACAACACCATAGAATTCTTTCTGTGAAGATTTACTTGATATGTTGTAAGAAAATTGGAGCAATATTGCCCCAAGAAAAATTGATACCTTCGCTAGGTAATTATGTCCTTCCCTTCATAATCATATTCTCTTTAGAATATTCCCGTTTTTCCCCTATCTAATATTTGAATATTATATCTAAAATATAAGAGAATTTTCTCTGCTCTTGTCCCTCTTCTTATCTATGAAACTTTACGGCTGGAATTGACTCTCCGAAACAATCAGAAGATGGAAAGAAAATAGCATCTCTCTAAGAGAACTTAAATTCACTTTATTGATAATATGTCATGATCACTTTTTTACTGTTCTCAGTTAACTTATCTGATGCCTTTTTAGAAATACTATTATTAATTAAAATGGAAAACTTACAATAATACTAAAGAGAAAGTTTCGAGTTTTCACAGTGTTCTACATTTTCTATCATAGAAGGAATATATATCTATTATTATTTAACTTCTATTTTATAATAATAATTTTTATTATGTGAGCGAAGACATGGATTTGTCCGATAGCTACAATTTTTTTCATGATATTCGTCATCGTAATATTAACAGAAAAGTTAGAAATCTAGAGAGATAATAATCAACAGAATTATCTAGATGCATGTTCATATAGTATTATTTTGTATCTAATTCTAATAAATAAAATACAAATAAATTTCTCTTGTTTCTGAGGAATATTACCCGATTAAAAAATCGTACGCCAGTTTTCATTTTCCCATATGTTGTTATAATCTTTAGTACTAAAATATCCTTCTATATGAACGACATAGGGTAGGTTACGATTTTTCGGTCTGATTCACATCCTCGGTCGAGAATATGTGAAACACACCACCAGACCGATAAGATCCAAAGCAGCTAGCATTATTCCTGGGATATTAAGGGAATAACCCGGGGAAGAAGTATATATTCCTGGGATATTCCATTAATATCCCAGGAATAAATCCTTGCTGCCTGGGATTCTTTTATTCGAAATAACAGCAAAAAAAAAAAATACTTCGAACACCATATACCTTTCATGACTTTTTTATGTCAGGCATATCTTCTGAAATGAATCATGTTGAAAAACTGACATTTTGAATTCTTTTCTCCTCGTGCAACATTCCATTGCAGCTCAGGGGTCTTTCGCACTCTTTTTTATTAGTATTTTAAAGTATGGATGAAGTTCATTTATTCAAACAGTTAATAAAACTCATTTATGCCTAAAAATATTACGATAAAAATTCAGGAAATTCATCCTAATTATTTATAAATATCTTTGACTTAATATTTAATATTTAATTTTATTGGCGGCATTTTACAAAATTGCTTTTCATTTCCTATTCAATAATTCTCTTCAGTGATTTATGTGATGTAAAATAAATCACTGCACAATGACAGGTTTTGATTTATTTATTTCGATCTTGACATTGTCATTTATCAGATAACCTTTAACTAAAGATAACCATGGAAAAGTCAAAGTTTAGCAATCAGTCATCGGAACGTAAAAAAACGACTTGATTTTATTCAATCATCTTCTTGGAGCTGGGTTAATTTTATTAGAAACTTTCATTTTATTTCTTCAATAAAAATGGAATCATAAATAATAATTCTTCGTGTCTTTAATTTATGTTAATAGTACTGCTAAGCAATTCATTTCGTTTCAAAAGCGTGTACAGAAACCGTTTGACAAATAACCTCAATAGCTCTCTTCAATTACTTTCCTGAAAAACTGTTACAAAGTTCGTTAAGTTTGAAGAGTTGGAAGATCGTTTCCAATTTAATGTGGAACATTTTCTTCATCTAGTTCAAGCTCTAGATCATTAAAAAAATCCAATTGAGGATAAAGGAGATCAATATCTAATTTCATTTAAAAGTTTCTATAGCTCCTGACCATTATCTTTTGCTATCCCACATTTGAGAATTTATTTGATGGTTATAATGTTAATATTATTATAATCATATTATATATTATTATATTATTATATATTATATAATTATTATAATTGAAGCACTGGTTTTGTCAGAACCACTGTAAATTGTATTATTTTCATATACTATAAATTTTTATAGTCAGGTTTACATAAATACTTACCTCTCGTAGTTCCTGAAGGAATTTCTTCTTATGTATAGGTTTTTTTTTCCTTTTCTTGTTTTTAATAGAAAAGTATTATTTTTTTTAAACAAAAAAAACTTACCTCTTGTCAGTATAGGTTAGTTCAGGTTTTGATATCCATTTAAATGTCTAAGCTTCAAAGCATTACCTCACTTTCTTGAACTTACGCCATTCCACCTCCTTTCCTTATTCCGTCCCACCTAGTTCACTGTTTTAGAATAGAGTTTTTCTTATGTAACATAGGAGCTGCACAACCTCCCAATATTTATGCCCATATCTATCACCAGCGTATCGAATCTCAATGCTTACGAGACTCTGGCTGAAGACCTCACTAAATCTTCAGACATAAGAGTCTTCACCAAAATTATGAAGGAAAAAATTCAAAAGACTGAAAAATTCTATCATGAGCTAGGGTAAGTTTCAAATTATCAGACGGTTCCACATCTTTGACCATTTAAGAGAAAATATATAAAAGTTTAATAAAAAAAATTACGCTACGTGATCAAGATGTGGAACCGTCCGATGATTCGTAACATACCCAAGATTTTTAACCAGAAGCAAAGGTGGTAAAATATTTTAGTGTATTTTGTATTATTTTAAAATCAGTCACGTGTTACCTTCTGTAAGACATGTCCGACGACTGACATTTCATAATGTTTATTACCTAGGAGAATTTATTCAAGGATCGAAAGCAGGTACGAACAGCGGTTATAATTTTTTTACAGAGAGGATATGAAAACTTATTGTGTTCTTGGTTGCAAAAAATCATCAATATTTAAAGTCGAAAATAACAAATAACTGACCAACAGATATAATGCAATGTATGAGTTTAGAATATGATCTACAATTAATGAATTTTAAATTTTGACTAATATCAGTTCGACGTATGAAGAAAATAAATTGGAAAAAAAAATAACATTAGGTATATTTTCCACCAGATCAACTTTTATGTATGTTCAATTGTGGAAATAATATAGCACTGCTCTACTATTTTTAACAACTCAATTACTGGACACTCATAGTACTGGGAAAGTGGGCGTTAAGATATACCATTAACAAATTCAATTAGAATTTATTATGTAATTAAATTTCCGATTGACAAATAATTTCTATTTTTCTTTTAGAAAACCTGCTTTCACATTCAGTCTTAGTGACTAATTAGGATCACTATAGGGTAATGAAGGGTTAACACCCACTTTCCGAGTACTGTGATGGTAATACCGTCTCTAACCTTTCTCCAGTTTCAAATGTAATACATGACTTTGTTGTGTTGAAACCTAATATTGAGTTGAAATTACGAAACGTCAATTTTCGAATTGAATCACCCGTTAGCGAGGTGTAGAATATCAAATGGTTCAGTTACAATTAATGTAGTTAGTAAGGAAAATAAGAACTGAGGTGAACATAATTATAGTGTAAATATGAGGATTTGATGTCATTTATTCATTGTGACGTGTAGAACTGAATGGTGGGTTTAAAGTTAATGAAAGTTAGTGACGTCATTGTAAAAAAAAGCATAATCTTTATCATAACAATTTTTTTAATTCGAAAAAATATATATTGAAATTTGCAGAAGAATATCTATTTTTTAGTTTTGGTGAATGGTGTTTCAATCTATTAAATATTAGAAATATTTTTTAGTCAAATATATTTACCTATTCGACAATTATTCACGATGATCTGACAATCAATTTTGCGGTTGAGACACATTCTCCGTCTACATTTTCGTTGTATCCAACACATCTGATCGTTGTCATACACCCCCAGTGTGTGTCAAGCAAATAATTGAAAACTAATGTGGTCAAACGTGTAATTTGGGGCAGCTACAAAAAGAAAGGAAGATCAAAACAACTCTGAGGCTTAGAACTATTACACAATACATCTATATTTTAACAAAGGAGAATAAAGTAACTGCATGGAGGATCCGAACATAGACCTGATTATTCTGATCATATTTTTAGAGTCACTTGTTTCGATAATGTTTTGGATGAATAAAGATTTTTAATAGTGATCCTTGAATCCCACGGATTAGTCATAGAAGTAATTATGATTTTGAATCTAATGAGTAAAAGAAAAAAAAACCTTAACAATTATTATTACTAGTACACTACCTGTTAATGAATCTATGATATTTTCGAATGCAAGTATGTTTTATGGATACACATATTCTGATTAAACTAAAAAAATGTCTCAAAAGCCAAAATATACATTTAATTTTTCAAATAATAATTTGGTGTAAATATTATTGTAGCCCGTAGTCATGATACTGCCACAAACGATGTGTTTATCCTTTAAATATGTACTTTTTAATAAAAGTGTGACACAAGGACAGACGGACGCGTTTCTTAATATAGCATAGATAGATATATATTGAATTTATTAACAATAATTTTCGTCAATGTTTTTAAATTATATGGTAAAATCGTATCAAGGTCATTTGATTCCAATACCATTTTGCTTCCCGGTAATTTCATTCCTAGTCAATTGATTCCCAGTTATAGTTTCTTGTTTTAGCACCGAGTACATATAATTATTATGTTATTATTTATTACTGTTCTACTAGCCGCCGGACAACTTGCCGCTTACAATTTGTCGTGAGGACAACTTGTCGTTAGGACAATTCGCCTCCAGGTTAATTTGCCACATGATTTATGTTTTGCCGTCGTTCATATCATTTACATCTATTTAAAAATATTGAAATTTTGAACAAATATTTGCTTCTATGCGCTTGACATAAAACAGTTGTTGACAAATTTCAGTACAAGCAGGCCTCGCTTTAAGTACAACTCACTTTAGTAACAGTTGTCCTTATTTCGAGTCATGATTCGAAATAAGAACCGTTCGTAGACATAGAAAACGGAGACAATTTTCTGTAATTATTTCACGGTAACTAAAAAAACATCAAAAGTATAATCCAGATGAGTTTATTTGAAGCAATTGGTTCAGAAATTCAACATGTCCTATTTCACCGTAAGTTCCGTGTTATCGCACGGTTCCATATTTTCGAACACGTGAAAATCTTTATATAATAATCATTATTCAACTTTTATTTCAATTGATATCCATGATACCAATAAGAATAGAAGTTAAATGATAATTATAATATTTTCTTTCTGACGTGTCCGAAATTGTAGAACCAATCAATAACTTGGAACTTACAATACCCTACTACCAAGAAAATTTCATAGAGCTTAAAATTGCGGTTTGTTAAATGTATTACAATAGTTATAGAAAACTAAGTATCTATTAATTACTCATTTATACTGAGTAAGAGTTAAGCTATGGATGGATTTTAAAACATTTAATAAATGCACGTCTTTAAACTTTTTCATCACAGTCACAAACAATGGAAGACTTTTTATAATTATTAATATGCTTATGTGCGTTGTACTCTAATAAGTTAATAACCCTAAAAGAAATTATTTCTATAACTCATAGAAAATGAGATATATGTATAATCGAGGAGTGACAATTATAAATTTCTTGTTACTTTTATTCTCTTTAGTTACCGTTTGGTAACTAAACTGACTCGTGATTTGGTAACTAAAGCGGAGGATGCCTGTATTTCATTTAATTAGTTTCTTTTGTTATTTACGTGAGAATATTTCAGGCCGCAGAAAATATTAAAGCTATTCGTCTAAGTTTGGGAGTGTTCAACGTCTGCCTCGAAACAATAGGTTTTCTAGTTGACGTCAGAAGGAAATTAAATACAATGACAGAAAATCATTGATTTCGATCCTGTGGTCATATATAACACACAAAGCAAAGCTTTTTCTTTTCTTGACATAATTAGATATGCGAAACGAATGGATTTTACCTCCAAGATTGATGGCAAGTGATTAACTACCCATGCAATGCTGCGCAACTCATATATAATGTTCAGATGTAGTTTTCGAACAGTACTACGTTTTCGATCATATAATAAATGAATTATCATATAAGAAAAAAATCATTATGATATAATTAAAAATTTGCTATCATATAAGAAAATAAATATGAAACCCACAGGTATCAAAGATACTTAATTGATAATAGATAATTCGTATATATTTCCTTAAAAAAGTAAAATAAGACCTACAAAATTTAGATGGTGAAATTTCAATTAAAAACTAATCATCGAGTTATAAAACAACCATTTAAGTTATCGAAGAATCTTTTGAGTTAACGAATTATTGAACTTAATTGAAAAGCTTAACATTAACATTACTTAATGAAAGACTTACCCTTAGTAGAAAAAATGTGATTTATTAATAATATCGGTCTGATAAGTTAGTAATTTTGAATTTTTAAATAAAAATCATAATACATTCCTTGAATTAGAGCATATTTCAATGTGTGGTTATTTTTATTAGTTTAAATTAACCGTCCCTGTCATCGGACGGTTCCACATATTCAGACACGTAAAAAAAATTATTAAAGTTATATCAGGATAATTACGAACTATTTCTTACGAGTGTTAATAATTGTTGGAACTACTACTTATTGCAACTGAATGTGTGCGACGTGTTCAGCGTCAGTTAATTGAAATATCCATTGCGGAGATGTAATATTGCGCCAGCGAGGGGTAATTTACTGTTTTCTTCTTTCTTTAATATTGATGTAATTTTTCGTATTGAATTGGATCGAGTGTGGACTATATGAATAGGAAACTGATTTTCAATCTCAAATGTATCAATTATATCAATATTTTATGTTATCATTGGTGTGATAAAAAAATAATACGAATGAAATTAGAAAAATGGTGATATTTTTAATTTTGAAGTGTCATTAGGGATGAATCGGACACTTTTGTTGAGGTTGGTTCGGATGGTGTCCAAACCCTCTCTGTATCCAAATCGGTCCACCATTACAATATATTGAAGTAAATCTTATTAAAAAAGATATTCTGAACTTGGAGATAAATATTCTAATTGAAATAGCATTCGTTCATATAAGATTAGTTGCAACTTTTAATATAAGTGTTTTTATTTTACACTTTGACGGATCTATTGATGCCCTTTCATTATAAAAGGAAAACCGATGGAATCCGTAATTCAATAGGTATTCAAAAAATTATTTGATGAATTCCAAAAAGGATTATCTGCCAGAAAATCTGCTGAAATTGTAAGTGTAGCAAGATCTACACTTATGGACTATACTTCAAAAATTCGATGAAATATTTAATATGTAATTCACTATTTTTGATGAATTCCAAGAAAAAGGAAATAGTTATACACTTACACTCAATGTTAAAGAAAATAGTTATACAATTTCATTTTGATATATAGCTGTTAAATATAAGGATAATTTCACACTATTACTCATTGGCTACCTATATTTTGTTGGACAAAATGTTCAATCATTACAATTATGATAAAATTTCAAATACGATGAATCATTATCGTGAATAACCAGTCAATATGGTATATCTAAATTAAATTAGTAGATGTGGATTCAATCCTATCGTTTAATTACCCAAATTTAAAATGTTTTAACCATTCTTTTGTCCGAAGTCTTCCTCAAGGAAGGAGAATTCGGACACTTAAATCTCACTTACAATTTGACTAATAACTTTCGAATTGAGGTTTAAACTGTAAAACACTCTTAATAAAATCGAGGTAACATTATTTATCTATATACATAAATCTTTAAATAATAAAATTCGAATTTGTTTAGGAATTATTCAGTTTATAACAAAAACTGTCCAAATTATCCTGGTTCTCCCCTATCTTGTGTTCAATCTGTCAATTCCTTTTCTACATTTCTAACAGGAGCAACGGAGAGTGTCAAAAACTTTTCTAAAAGATGGTCGCACTTGGCAGGCCTTATTGAGAATTCCTTTACGCTATCGAGCAGACTTTCTGAATCCTTTTAAGAACATCACAGTTTGGCTAAGTACATGTTATCAAGATTAAGAAATGGTACCAATTTTATGAAATGGCATCAAGTTTACAAAATCGTACCAACTTTCCGAAATTGTTTTAAATTCACGAAATGATACCAACTTCACGAAATGATACCAACTTCACAAAATTGTACTAACTTTACGAAATAGTATTAAGTTCACGTAATGGTACCAACTACACGAAATGGTAACAACTTTACGAAATGGAACCAAATTCACGAAATGATACCAACTTCACGAAATTAGAATTTTGTTGTCATATGATTAATTTTTTATGTATTCTCATATTGGTACCTATACTCATCATCAATATATACATATATTCTGTTTTTATGTGGATTTGAAAACTTGTTATTATATGAACATAAATAAAGATAATATAGATTGGTTTGATTTTTAATGGTAAAATATCGTCTTTAAAATAATAGTCAATTTTTCAAGGTTTCAAAGTAACATGTACGCTCGCTCTTTTAAGTTCTTCAAGTTAGTTTTATCTTTCACAAAGCAGAAACTTGTTATCATATTTTTAACGGAACTGTGCTGCCGCAGAAAATGTGAAAAAAATGATATATTAATATTAGAAAACATTATGGTGTAGAAGAGATACATATGGTTTTTGTTTTTACTGAATTTTTTTTTTTAAATTTAATGAAAATTATTAAAGAACTGTATGGTTTAATTGAAATATCAAATAGCAGCTCTTACCTTATATGTTAATTTCTTTAATCATTTAAATTTGAAAATAAATATGAAAATAGATATACAATTTGATACGAATATATTTAGTTTAGTATATTTTGGCATACTTCAGTGAAGAAAAATTCATATTCATCAGAATATATTGAAGCAATAATATGCTTATGGAGCGTATTGGAGGATTGGTTGAACAAGTTAGTTCATTTTAACGCTTTGCTTAATTCACTTCATATCGTTCATTGATTTTGAAGTCTCGATATAAGGAAACGTATTCTGATACCTACAGTCCAGACTGAAAATTAAGTCATAGATTTCAGTATTTCGATTGATGAATATATATGAGATGACGAAATATTGTTTATTTATGATTGTAAATGATTCAATTGATATTCGTAAGTATTTTATATTGGATTAAATTACATGCCACAATTTTCTCCTGGAAATCTTTCATATGGGATTCCAACGTAAACTGTTTCAATTCAAAAATCGTTTATCACTCATTATCATCATTTTAGGTGTTAAAGATGTGTCTCTATCCACTACGAGGTGATCCAAAGAAATGTGAAGAAAAGAAGGGATCATAGAAGAGGGAAAAGTGAAAGCTCTTTGTCGACTACTCGGCTATCCACAGATAACCGTGTCGACCAAGCGCATGGTTTAGAGAACCTAAAAGTCAGTCTGCTTTTATGGATAAGTGAACCACACAGTCAGTCTGCTTATCCATGGAAAAAAGATCTAGACAGCAATTTTTCTTACCCATGGATAAGACACCAACACAGTCAGTTTGCTTACCCAAGAATAAGAGAACCACATAGTCAATATACTTACCTATAAATGGATAAGAGACCTACACACTACACAGTCTGTCTGCTTATCCATGAATATCAGAAATATACAATATATATACACTCAGTTTGCTTACCCATTAGAGTGGAGCAATTTTCAACTTCTTTTTAGTTTCTAATCGTAATAGTGCGGAAAAGTTGCGAATGGATGTAGAAATGATGTGTGCAAAATTAAAAAAAAAAAAATTAGGGTGAGCGCCGGTACTTTGCAAATTCGAGAAATGACCGAAAAATCACATATTTCGCCTTTTTTTCAAAAATAATGTTACACACATAAAAAATTGAGAGAGAAAGTTGTATTAGTGATGTATATAATCCGTAGAGGTCTTACTACTTCAAAATGATAAAAATAAAATATTAATTAACATCTACTATTGGCCGCCACAACGCTAAAAAAAACGAAAATACACATATTTTTCTTAAAAATATTTTCATCATAATTATTCAATATATTATGGAGCTCTTGGCTAATTTTCTTCATAAATGTATAATTAATAGAAATATACCTCGAATCAAATGCTTATATAAATAAAATCACCCAGAACTCATTACGAGGAGTTTGATGCATTTTGAGGGCATCCCTATCCACCCACATCGGCACCACCATGAATGAAAAACAATCTATTTAAAATTAATATAGAATCAAGTTATATTATGATAGGCTTGATTGGATTTATGTTGTCAGACTATCTCGAGCTGATTTTCCAGCAACTGAAGTTGATGCATCAGTGCCCAGTTTTATGTGCCTCTCAACTGCTTGAGTGTGGCACGGAAACTGAAGAATTGAAGATGGATTTTTACTATTTGAAGTGTTATCAATTACACATTCAGTTGAAAGGTGCATGATTAATGGAGGCTCTAACCGCACAAATAACTTCCAATCAATCAATTCCCAATAACATTAGGCCAAAACATCGATTTTTGGAGTATTCTAGAAAGGTAAAAAAATGTTCTTCGAATAAAATAACAGTTCTTAAGATAAAGAAATTAGCTCTTCCAATAAAAAATATATTTTTCAATAACAAAATATGTCACTTTTAAGGAAAAATACGTTGATTAGATGGAATAGGCTAATTCAAATTGATACTAAATAATGAAAAATGTTCTTTATATGAAGAATGATGATAAAAATATCAATAGCAAAAATAGAGGAATAAATACGTTCTTACAAAATATGAGGCATTATTAGTTAATTGAAAGAAAAATATTCTTTATCATCATCACATTTCTAACTCATGCAATGTCAATTCTAAAGAACTGAAGACAATAGACATATGAAAGGAATGAATTCATGAACTGACACTTCAATTGTGCAATGTTGATTGCTATCCCTTTGTGCTTTCCATAGAGAGAAATAGGGGCATCATTCTTCATATAAAGAACGTTTTTCATTATTTAGTGTCTATTTGAATTAGCCTATTCCATCTAATTAACGTATTTTTCCTTATAAGTGACTATTTTGTTATTGAAAAATATGTTTTTTTTTTATTGGAAGAGTTCATTTCTTCATCTTTGAAACTGTTATTTTATTCAAAGACTATTTTTTTTTAACTTTCTATTTTAACAATTACAATACAGGCATCTCCCGCTTTAATTACCAAATCACGAATCAGTTTAGTTACCAAACGGTAACTAAAGCGAATAAAAGAAACAAGAAATTTATAATTGTCGCTCCTTGATTTAGACCTCATTTTCTATGAGTTATAAAAAGAAAATTTATTATTAGTGTAAAATGTATTTAAGCATATTAATAGTAATATGCAGTCATTCATTGTTTGTGACTATGATGAAAAAGTTTAAAGCCGTGCATTTATTAAATGTTTTAAAATACATCCATAGATTTAACTCTCACTCAGTATTATTTGAGTAATTAATAGATACTTAGATTTCTATAATTATTTTGCTACATTTAACAAACAGTAATTTTATTCATAGTTTAGTTTATTTTTATTTTTCGAATAATCATTATTTTCGGAAATTAGTTGAAAAATCACTTCACACCGATCGATTTCCTGAAAGGAGTAGAAAAACTTCTTGTTCAAAGGTATAATTTTTGTATTTGCTTTCTTATCTTGTTCTTTCAAAAAACAAGAAAAAACCTAGATTTAAGAGAGTAACAAATCCTTACATGATACTTCCATGTTCTTTGAATTTTCTAACTGTGAGATTCACAGTCTTCTTATCGGGAGAGTTCCTTCCCTGGAGTGGAAGGACTTTATTTATTGTTCAATGTTTCTCTTTTTTAATATTGAAATACGAAGAAAATTCTTTGCTCAATTGTCAGCTGCAATTTAGGGTTATTCAAATGGTGAAATTATTAGGCCAATAACCTTTCAGAGGGTTTAAATACTTATTGGTTTGTAGGAAACACTTTTCAAAAATTATTTTCAACAGAAGCATTTGGGAAATGAAAAAAACATCATTGTTCTTTTCAAAAATTTTCCTCTGAACATATAGTTTTCTACCCCTTTCAGTAAATCGATCAGTATGAAGTGGTTATTAGAACAATTTTCAAAATCTAAGATTATTCGAAAAGAAAACAAAATTTACTACACTGTGAAGAAAACGAAAATTAAAATATGTTAATTTAAAACTGATATATTATAAATTAAAAAGTCGGGGAATTTTTGTGGGACACCCTTTATAACACATTATATCACACTGCCCGTATTTTTAGAATACATCTGAATAACATATAATAAATAATGATTATAACTATATTACTAAGTAAATTCAATATTTAATATACTGTAAATAGAATAATACCAGCATCAAATGTATTAGAATATCAAGCAGCAACGAATGGTTTTCAGCTGCCAAATTCATCTTCTTTGATCTCCAGTTGAGTAACATGGCTATGTAATCTGTGGAGTGGTATGACTGAGAGTCTCTGCAGTGCAACTTGTCATGTTTATTACCGACTTGCAATCTCAATTAGCGGCTACAATGACCTGATCTGGTCTGTCCAACATTAATAGTCTATTTGATCTGGTCAGTTGGTACATACATAATATTATATTATAGGGAAACTTTTGGTATTGAAAGAGAGAAAATTATGGAGCGGCCATCTTTTAAATATCACAATCTCTTCTTAAGCAAAAGATCGCTATTAAAAAAATCTTCATAATTTATTTTTTATATTGAAATATCTTGAATAAAACTCCTTTTTACTCCTTTTATATATATATATCGATAAAGATACCTATTTTAAATATTTTTTGTCATCTATATAATTAATGCGTTTAATTTCTAATTCGATACAAAAATAGTGATTAGAATACCTCATATTATTTACCACATTCAAGTGTCTGAATATCTGATAAAATAAATACATGGAATAAATGAAATGAATCCTCTAGTCATCAATTTATCCATTTGGGTGGAATGCAGTGTTTGAAACACGTAGTTCGTAATATAAACATGGGGGCATACGTTCATAAAAAATCCCTCGTAATTAATGTATTGGCTGTGTATGTATACGAAGGATTGATCAAAAACTAGGAGTAATGATAATCAATCAACTTCATGCTTTAAGGGGACCGTCCCCGAAGAAATCTCAAAATTTTATTATTCAATTTTAATTTAGTAAATAGTTGCTTTATAACCTTTTTATAGTGTGTGCAAAATACCAGAGGTATCGTGTAACTCTAACCCTCCTGGGGAGAGGGAGAAAGGGAAAAAAGGGCCGGGGGGTAGGGAGTCAATTTGTACTCTAAAAACCATCTCTCAGCCAATTATTATTCGTAATAATTAATTATCTCGCTGTATCTGGTATTTAACCTACCACTAATAACACGCCCGCTAAGGTTTGCAAAGAAATATTCCTCAGTTACCCGCAGACCTTCGCGAGAGTAGTATGCTGCGTGCAAGATTATCATATTTTGAATGGATGATTACTCGTTTTATTCATTTCATATATGTGTACAAAGTTTCACAACCGTAGCTCCAATAATAAAAATCTTTTCAAAATCTGGGAACGGTGCCCTAAATGGAAAATTTTGAAATTAATTATTAATATACCAGAGTAGGGTTTTAAGATATTGAATAAAAATTCAATGAAGAATCAGAGATGATGTTGTTTTATCTTGTCATGTTGTTTACAAACGAAATGGTACATTATATATAGAGGTACAAAATTTACTAGCTTTCGCAAACTTATTCTATTTAATCACTTTTTTAAATATACAGGGTGCGGAGAAAGTCCCCGATCAAATTTTACTTTTTAAATTAAAGATGTTATTTATTTACTAAATTTATCCATTTATATCTCATTCTCTTCCTATAATCATATACTTTATTGTTCCAGGCCTAAGTTTTGATAATTTTACATTGTCTTTCGTAAAAATGAGTCAACGTGAGGGTATTATTCAGCTGCACTGCCCGGAGAAGACAAACCCAAGGATTGTTAAGCTGTTAAAAGCACCGAAATCGACTGTTAGGGATGCTGTTTAACGCTACCAAGAACTGGAGAGAACAGGTGACCGATCCAGATGTGGACGACCTCGCACTGCACGCACTCCAACCAAAATCAAAGCCATTAGGGAGCAGGTAAGAAGGAACCCAAAGTGAAGCATGAGAAAGATGGCTAAGAGTATAGATATCGACGGAAAAAGTTTGAGAGCCATTGTCAAAGAAAACTTCTAGTTGTCCCCCTTCAAAATGACCAACAAGCAATAACTCACGGACTTGCAGAAACAGAAGACGCTGGACTGATAAAAAATTCTTTTGAATGCAATGAAAGATGGCACGCAGGCTGGTGAGATCATCTTTTCGGATGAGAAAATGTGGTGCGCGGAAGATTCCACTGAGGAAAATTCCACTACGGAAAGTTCCACTGGGAAAATTCCACTGCGGAAAGTTCCACTGAGGAAAATTCCACTGAGGAATATTCCACTTGGAAAGTTCCACTCGGAAAATTCCACTGAGGAAAATTCCACTATACAATATTCAAAAATAAATTGTATTGTATTTATTATTTTTTATTTTAAATTGTAAATATATTAGAATTATTGTAATTTGTATTTGTTTGTAATCGTATATAGTTGTAAATGTAATTATTTATTTGTGATTGTAATTATTTATTATAAGTTGTATTTATTATTTAAAAAAACAATACTGGTCTGTCCGAAATGTTAAATAACAGTCCAAAATATGTAGTGATAGATCTGTTCCTGTAACTTGATAGCTAGGAAACGTTACCTTCATTCAAATTAATATCTTGGTCTGTTCAATTTTAATCTAGCAGAGTGTAGGATAGTGTCTTGAGCTAATGTTTTAGTTTATCTTAACCATCAATTTAATGCAGATAAAACTAGTCTATTGCAAGTTTTCTTTGAAAACAATGTCAAAAATATTGAAATAAGCATCTAAATTTTCTATCTAGTAGAAATTTACTTATTCTTCAAATCATTATAATTAATAATTGTAGTACTGGAATAAATCTCAATATTGTGTTCTATATAGTATTCCAAAAAAATGATATATTGTGTTCTTTCTATATAGTATTCCAAAAAAATGATATATTGAGATTTTCAAAATATTGAGATTTCCAGAGTTTTGAAAAAGGTTAAACAAATAAATTTAAAACACCTTTAGAAGACCATTTCTTTCCTATCGAATGTGAAATACTAAAGGAGAGCTATTAATAATTCTTAATTGAAAATTCGGTCAGAAATAACTTCTTTTTATGAGGTTATTTTCGTTCCGGTTAATACAGTTAGACAATTTTATTACTAATTGGATTTCTATTCATGGTTCAAATGATAATAAATTACTCAATACTCATCCAACTATGGTGGCACCATAGTCGATTGAGAAGAGTTTTTTTGGGTATCTGATGGATTTTGCTATCCAAAAAGAAGCTTATATAGTCAAAGATTTTGGAAGAGGAACCTATTTTGTTCATATATTTACCCTCCACCATTTTGCAGCTGTTTACATTTAATATAATGTAAATATGTACCTACCAAGTTGATTTTTTTTAAATTTGCATTTTAATATACATCAGCATTTTGTAATCAAATGTTAAATAGTACAAAGGATTGAATTGACATACAGATAACTTCGCTGGTGAAAAAAAAAGACTCGTGCGATTAACAGTAAATACACATTTTGCACTTTGCAACATTTTCAGGAATTACAGGCTCAATACCAGTTATTAATGCTATAAATTTCATTTGATACTACAGGGTGCGGAGAAAGTCCACGATCATTGTGCTAATTGCTAATTAATGGATACAATTTAATTAGTTGTGATGGATGAAATTAAACAAAACTTATCACACAATATCTCAATAAACCCATTTAACAGTTTTACCAATTATTTCTCAATATGACCACCATTGGCGGCGATTACTCTCTCAAGTCTACCTCTGCAGCTCTTTACTGCAGCACAGACTGTATCTTGGAGAATTTTGGCCCATTGTCGCTCGAGGGACTTCTTCAGAGTTTCCATACTATCATGAGCTGTAGCGCACGCTTCCTTCTCCAAGATGGACCACACAAAAAAGTCCAGAGGTTTCAGGTCCGGTGATGAAGGAGGCCACAATTCCTTCCTCCAAAACGCAGGAAAGTGACACTCACACGAAGCCTGAGTTTTGTTCGCTGTGTGCGAGGCTGCACCATCCTGTTGAAAGGTAAAAGCCTTGTCCTTGAAGTGCATCTTCATCTCGACTTGTCCTGGAGTCAAAATATCCTCGATATATAATTTTGTGGTAACTTTAGTGCCTTCTTTGACGAAAATGAGAGGAGATCTCCAACTCTCAGATATGGCTGCACAAACCATCACAGAGGCAGGATTTTGGCGACAGAAAATAATCTTTACGGATGGAGGGATAGTGTCAGCACTTTTTGACAAAATTCTGTCGTTCTGGGAGTTGAATTTGGCCTCCACAGTGAACATTTTCGGTTCTAGGAAAATTCCACTAAGGAAAGTCCCACTGCGGAAAATTCCACTGGGAAAATTCCACTGAGGAATATTCCACCGAGGAAGATTCCACTAAGAAAGATTCCACTGGGAAAATTCCACTTTGAAAATTCCACTTAGGAAAAATCCACTAAATATAAATAAATATATAAATTGTACTGCTTATTTTCTAAAACAATACTTTAAAAATTATAATGTTCATTTTATATACCCTTTTTGTGATATTCATTACAGTGTTTCTTTTTAAGTGGTTTTGTAAGTGAATACCATTATGTAAATTTTCTTAATGTACGTTTTCTTTGTGCAACACCTAAGAAAAATGTATTCCAATTGAAATGGAGATATTTCTACTTAAAAAACTATTATTTTTTTTAATTTAGCTTCTTGTTCCGCAAATTTGATTACAGTTAAGGGTTATTTTCATTTGGAATGTAAGTTTGGGTTTTAAGTAGGGACAAATAAAAATACATGTTACGGTCTAACGTAACTCTGATCTACTTCGAGGTCTTGCTGTAAAAATTATTAAAAAAATAGTACAATTGTTTTTCTGATAAAACACAGATAAACTAATATAAGAATAGAAGTTGCTTCACGCAATTATAGTTCAAATACATTATCTGCATTAAATAGATGGTTAAGATAAACTAAAACATTAGCTCAAGACACTATCCTACACTCTGCTAGATTAAAATTGAACAGACCAAGATATAAATTTGAATGAAGGTAACGTTTCCTAGCTATCAAGTTACAGGAACAGATCTATCACTACATATTTTGGACTGTTATTTAACATTTTGGACAGACCAGTATTGTTTTTTTTAAATAATAAATACAACTTATAATAAATAATTACAATCACAAATAAATAATTACATTTACAACTATATACGATTACAAACAAATACAAATTACAATAATTCTAATATATTTACAATTTAAAATAAAAAATAATAAATACAATACAATTTATTTTTGAATATTGTATAGTGGAATTTTCCTCAGTGGAATTTTCCGAGTGGAACTTTCCAAGTGGAATATTCCTCAGTGGAATTTTCCTGAGTGGAACTTTCCGCAGTGGAATTTTCCCAGTGGAACTTTCCGTAGTGGAATTTTCCTCAGTGGAATCTTCCGCGCACCACATTTTCTCATCCGAAAAGATGATCTCACCAGCCTGCGTGCCATCTTTCATTGCATTCAAAAGAATTTTTTATCAGTCCAGCGTCTTCTGTTTCTGCAAGTCCGTGAGTTATTGCTTGTTGGTCATTTTGAAGGGGGACAACTTGAAGTTTTCTTTGACGATGGCTCTCAAACTTTTTCCGTCGATATCTATACTCTTAGCCATCTTTCTCATGCTTCGCTTTGGGTTCCTTCTTACCTGCTCCCTAATGGCTTTGATTTTGGTTGGAGTGCGTGCAGTGCGAGGTCGTCCACATCTGGGTCGGTCACCTGTTCTCTCCAGTTCTTGGTAGCGTTAAACAGCATCCCTAACAGTCGATTTCGGTGCTTTTAACAGCTTAACAATCCTTGGGTTTGTCTTCTCCGGGCAGTGCAGCTGAATAATACCCTCACGTTGACTCATTTTTACGAAAGACAATGTAAAATTATCAAAACTTAGGCCTGGAACAATAAAGTATATGATTATAGGAAGAGAATGAGATATAAATGGATAAATTGAGGAAATAAATAACATCTTTAATTTAAAAAGTAAAATTTGATCGGGGACTTTCTCCGCACCCTGTATATTTGAAAAAGTGATTAAACAGAATAACTTTGCGAAAGCTAGTAAATTTTGTACCTCTATATATAATGTACCATTTCGTTTGTAAACAACATGACAAGATAAAACAACATCATCTCTGATTCTTCATTGAATTTTTATTCAATATCTTAAAACCCTACTCTGGTATATTAATAATTAATTTCAAAATTTTCCATTAAGGGCACCGTTCCCAGATTTTGAAAAGATTTTTATTATTGGAGCTACGGTTGTGAAACTTTGTACACATATATGAAATGAATAAAACGAGTAATCATCCATTCAAAATATGATAATCTTGCACGCAGCATACTACTCTCGCGAAGGTCTGCGGGTAACTGAGGAATATTTCTTTGCAAACCTTAGCGGGCGTGTTATTAATGGTAGGTTAGATACCAGATACAGCGAGATAATTAATTATTACGAATACTAATTGGCTGAGAGATGGTTTTTAGAGTACAAATTGACTCCCTACCCCCGGCCCTTTTTTCCCTTTCTCCCTCTCCCCAGGAGGGTTAGAGTTACACGATACCTCTGGTATTTTGCACACACTATAAGAAGGTTAGAAAGCAACTATTTACTAAATTAAAAATGAATAAATTTTTTTTGAGATTTCTTCGGGGACGGTCTCCTTAAAGCATGAAGTTGATTAATTATTATTACTCCTAGTTTTTGATCAATCCTTCGTATACATACACAGCCAATACATTAATTACGAGGGATTTTTATGAACGTATGCCCCCATGTTTATATTACAAACTACGTGTTTCAAACACTGCATTCCACCCAAATGGATAAATTGATGACTAGAGGATTCATTTCATTTATTCCATGTATTTATTTTATCAGATATTCAGACACTTGAATGTGGTAAATAATATGAGGTATTCTAATCACTATTTTTTGTATCGAATTAGAAATTAAACGCATTAATTATATAGATGACAAAAAATATTTAAAATAGGTATCTTTATCGATATATATATATATAAAAGGAGTAAAAAGGAGTTTTATTCAAGATATTTCAATATAAAAAATAAATTATGAAGATTTTTTAAAAGATGGCGGCTCCATAATTTTCTCTCTTTCAATACCAAAAGTTTCCCAATAATATAATATTATGTATGTACCAACTGATCAGATCAAATAGACTATTAATGTTGGACAGACCAGATCAGGTCATTGTAGCCGCTAATTGAGATTGCAAGTCGGTAATAAACATGACAAGTTGCACTGCAGAGACTCTCAGTCATACCACTCCACAGATTACATAGCCATGTTACTCAACTGGAGATCAAAGAAGATGAATTTGGCAGCTGAAAACCATTCGTTGCTAACTCATTTACAATAAGCTAAAAATCCCTATTTGAGTGCATGAAATTTGAACAATCCATTTGTCAACTTTAATTGGGACTCATTGCTGTGCAAGTTCTAACTTTTGTATTTTGTTCGTCCCCAGGGGCTCTATCCTGAAGCTGTCTGTGGTGAATGGAAGAGAAGGGGGGTGGCATCCCTTGGGACCCGAACTGATGTAATTTGGATTATGGATTGTCTTTTTTCATTTATACCATGTTTATCATTTTTTTAACGTTACTTGCAGTTTTAGAAGATAGCGCTAGTGTTATGCTCTTCAACTAAGAGGTCTTAGATTTTGCGTTAGGTATGCTCGTAGGCTTCATTTACTATCACCTCTTCATTTTCCTCTTCCATCCGTGAGTGCAGCCACCGGTGCTTGTGTCCCGTTTCGTCACATTCCTTGGTAAGTGACTGTATTCACGGAGTAGCTTCTCTGCATCCATGAGCATTGTCACCGACGGTGGTAAGTGACTTTGTTCATGGAGCCACTTTCCTCTCTGACTGCTCTTTCCAGTCCCTTGTATTTAATTTTCTTTTGACGTCAGCGATATGGCCTTTGGTTCCGAAGCAGACGTTAAACCCCCTAATAAATTAATTAATTGTATTTTTGTGTAACTTTTAAGTGAATGAACTTCTCGAATTTATACATTTTGCGATAGTAAAATAAGATTATTTAAACTTCATTTAAAGTAGGCATAACCATCATCAGAAAAGTAAAGATTACTGTAATCATACCGATGAATAACACTAAAATTTAAATTTTACATTCTCGGGAGGGTCACTCTGAATGATAAAATCGAAAATGTTTCATTGCCGAGCCATTCTGAAGTGATGACTGCTTCAGGGATTCCTTTTATGTCATATAATAGAGACACAGACGAAAACTATCCTTGGGATCAGCCAAGTTTTGACAGCAAAATATTTTGTGCTGAAGAAAATATACTCATTGAAGAGATACGAATTTTGCGGGCTCAAAAGAAAGAATTGTCCAAATTTAGTTCGGAAGAAGTAGGCGTATCTAGAAACTTCAACAGAAACAGTTGTACAGGATGACAGATTCTTCGAACATATGCACAAGAAGAATTAATGGGATACAATTATTGTGTGAATACAATTTGAGTATCTAACTGAACGATATCATAATAATGTTATATAATAATACACATATTATTATTCTTCGCCCACTATTTGAGTCAAAGCTATTTATATTGATAAAATTAATGAAATTGACTGACATTACTAAGGCAAATATCTATCGTTTACTAAAATTCAACATTGCATATAAGAATTTATTAAACTTTTCATCTCGAAACAAATATTAGTTTTGGATACATAGATCAAATATGTCCCATCGAGATATTGATCTAATATTGACTAAACTGCAATCCTGCAACGCATTCACTAACGATTTAGAGAGTATGGCCCCATCATAATATACCCCCTCCCCTTAATCTTCAATGCCCTAATCATAATTTCCATAGTTGCATATTTTCATCAGTCTTAGGTTCACCGAAAACCATTTTCAACTGGGACCGGCTTGTGATAGTATTTTCACTTTTAATCATTTTTTTCATCTAGAAAAACAATTAAAATGAAAAAGCTGTAAGTTGAATTTGTTATAATTTTAAAGCATATTACTTCGCCCATCGCTCATTCAACTAAACTAGTAATACAAATATGGTTTGTTGAACTGTCGATGACCGGCTTGTGATAGGGTTTTCACTTATAATTTTTTTTTCATTTAGAAAAACAAATAAAATGAAAAAGCTGTAAGTTGAATTTGTTATAATTTTATAGCATATTACGTCGTCCATTGCTTATTCAACTAAACTAATAAGACAAATATTGTTTGTTGAACAATCGATCCTATAAAATAACATTTTATTTTCATAGCATGGCATTTATTTCATTGTATTATATTAGATCAATAATTAGTATAATAAGGTTGAATGGAATTTAGGAGTGATACTAAAAAGAAAATATTAAAAAAAAAAACAATAATATGTTGATCATAACTTTGGTCAATAGTCTGGAAATTATCAAAATGTTCCTCTTGTTATCCCTAATGGCGAACAAGGAATAAATATCTGAGAAATACGCAGAAAATACCGTTTTTTTTAATTTCAAAAGGTTTAAGATAAATACGCTATTCAAGATCAATTGGAATCAATAAGCGGTTTGGAATATTATCCATGGTTTTTATCAAGGAGGAACAATATTTATTTATAATAGTCAAATTTTATTCAAATTCCAATCGTAAATGGGAAAAAAAAATAACTACTGCTATTTTTCTGAAAAAAATTCTTGGTTTTGAAGTAAAGAAACACATTCAGAATGAATGATATTTTTATATCATGAATAACAGTTCTTTTTGGTATTTTTTTTGTTTCAACAATATATGTCTTTAAAAAATCTGATTCTATATTTTTTAAATGTGAATTTAGCCAACTGTAAAACAATTTATTGCACATGCAATCTCATTTGACCATTTATAAATCAGGTTTAAGTAATTGAATTTGAAATGGCTTTAATTTGCAATATTGTTCAATTTCATTTTTATAAATATACTTGTATCAGTTGAGACAATATTCATTCCTGAGCACACATACCTACAAGAAAAACTTTCCCCATGCAAATAGAGATAAGAGCAGAAACGTTTCAGGGTTTTTTCCTTCCATGCAGAATATCAAACTGATGAATAGAGGCACTTTCTAACAAAATTTAGGACGAAAAAAAGAAACTCTCCACAATGAACTCCAGGTTCAATAATTATGCAGTCAGATTTAGCTAAGTTATGGCTAGTGCGTACTGCTGGTGTGTTGTCAGAACTCTTTATGATTGAATTAGCGAGTCTTTCACCAGCTAAATTTACAATTCATTATGTGTTGTAACATTTCGTAAATGAGGGCACACCTTCACTCTACTCTTTGATGCTTAGTTTAATAAAATGAGAATATATTCGCCATGGGAAGGGAAATATCATCAGCTTCTTTAAGGGAATAGAAGTCGAGGTTGAGATTTAAAAAGAGTTAGAACAGAGCAGGTTTGTTTGCATATTCTTATAATTATGATGATAACCATTATTCAGATGGATACAAACATCAGTTTAATAAATGTTCTTATGAAAATAAAAAATAATCAGATGCCTGTCTAGGTACTTAATCTGTGTATTATTGGGCAAGTTTGAAATGAATATCAACATCAACAATAAAGAAAGTTAAGAAAGTCGAACACATTTTGACCATTTAAAATTTTGCAAAATATATGTTTCTACAGTAAATCTCCCGTGTTATGAATCACTCGAGCAAAAGGACCTGAATTATGATATGCACTAGAGAATTATGACGGCAAGAAATATGTCATAGTTATCAATCAATGACCATATATTTATAAGATTTTAATCATAAAATATCTAGTACACCTGAAATATAAAGCGGCTTTGAGTTTGGAAGAAACCAATAACTCTTAACTAATTATTTGCACTGTAATAATGATGTTTGTTGATATTAATTTTTTGTCCTAATACATAAAGAATGAATATTGAATAATAGTAATAAAACATATCATCTGATAACTTTAATACTAATGTCTGAAGATAAATTATTTACTATGATTAGTAAAAACGTATTTATATTTACAAATATTCAAATCATAATATGACACATCTATCATGTGCAGTATTAATTCAAGTAGATTTATTTCTGTAAAATTCATTCAAACAAATGATTGAAATATTCACCGCCCACTTTAGTATATAATTCCCGAGACATTCCATTTCCATTCATCCATGAAGATCAGTTTGGAAAAAAGAAAACTGTTGCAAACTATCTTTCCTCATCATATGGGAAGATGTTCACAAAGTTTCAAGGCTTGAATTTGCTAACTGATGACCAAAGTTTAGGATATTAGCTCTGCCCTCCACCGAAATTCATCAATTCTGAAAATTGACTGGTACTACATAGTTGGTACAGAGGTTCGTTATGTAAAAATATGTTTAAATAGATCAATAAACATATTATGAGAGAGCGATCATTATATTAAATGTTTTTTTAATATGAGCTTAATAAATTTTTTTGAAATACTACAGTGTTTTATATAGATACTCGCTTAAGAGACAAAGATGATATGGTATACTTGAACTCATGAGTTCATCCGAATTTTTCTACGTGCAATCATTAAAATACGTTTACCATCCTGTTTATTTTATTTATTAGTAATGACCACAAATCTTTAATTAATTGGTTAACAGGATAATATCTACGGCGACAAATAATTTGACTGTACTACTTATAGTCTATCTTCTTTTGTTGGATATTTTTGACTTTTTTGAAATTTCACGATCAATATTCATCGTAATGGAAGAAGATATTATTCGATCTGGTGATTATGAAATTTCTAACTAAGAACCTTGGCTACTTTGTTCTATGTAAATGTTCAAGTACATTACAAATCATAATAAATATGAAATAAATTTACCACGAAGTTAAATAGTTTCTTGTTCTTAGAGGCCAAAATACATATCGAATGAAAGAATTTGTGCAACTCATTTTTGCCATTTTCTCTGAATCTTTCTAAAGCATTCGCTGCCTTCAAGAACTCGTTCAGAACTAAAGTGAATTTGTTTAGAGGATAAAATAGATTCGGAATGACGGTTTCTCACTGCGACAAAATACTTGCTAAAAGCCCTGTTATCCTGAACTTTTGCCATTCCCGAGTCAATTCTTGTACAGAAATGACATTCCAGTGTCCTACTGTGACACAGAAAAAAACAGGATACAAAACATGTTAAAAATAATGGCAGCTAGTGCTTCCTCACACTTTGACTCTAGTGGAATAATCTGTGATGTGTGCTATGAATATGATGGTTACCATGTGGAGATGTCTATCATGGATATATAATGGTAACCATGAGATGATGTGTACCATGAATATGATGACTGCTATGACATGATTTGCAGCATGAATATTATGGTAAATATGATATGATGTGTACCAAGAATATGAATGTTACTATGTGATGATATGTACCACGAATATGAATGCTACTATGAGAGGATGAGTACCATGAATATGATAAATACCACGAGGAAATATGTACTATGAATATGATGGATTACAGATGACTGTATATATGGTAGCTCACAATATTGTGATACACACGATGAATATAATTACCAATATCAATATCCAATCAAAAGCAATTATTAAGAAAGTAATGGCAAAAATATTTTTTATTTAGCAATTATACATAACTTTTTCTTTGAGAAATGAATACGCAACATTATTATAGCTTTATATTATGGATAAAATATTTTCTCTTGCATGATAATAAATAGTAATTATTACAACTATCATACATTTTTCATCAACTTTGTCAAAGATTATATACTAAATGACATAATAAGGTTATCTGCTACGGTACATTCACCTTAGATACAATCTAAAAGGCTGGAAAATAATCATAACATTGAGACAGTAAGATATGGGTTGAAAATGTTTGTGTAATTATACTGCTTCTTTAATGCCTCTGAAGTCGTATTACTTTGCCGCAGTGATTATGAAAAGTACGCCAAAGTTAGTAATCTTTTTCTTATTCCATAACATTTTATACTCCGTTGGAACTTATTATTATTATAGGTGCTACTGGTATTCTTCGATAGAAATAATTGAATTTCAATTGTGAAAGATGAAAAAATTCCATAAAAATATATATATGAAATATTTTTTTGTGTGATTAATATATAAATAAATGAATAATAAAATAAAATAATTACAATGCTCTTTATTTACTGGAAGTGTTAATATAATCAGGTGGTTGGATAATACAATCACGATTATTGAATTAATTTTTTCACTATTTTTCACTGAAATATATTGTTCAAAATTAATTCTGAGACATCATTTGTAAAACTCATTCTCCAGGTCTAAAGAAATTTTCCATGTCTGATTTTATTACTCATTAATTTTTGTTATAAATGACACATTACTAAATGTATGTTTCCATTCATTATTTATCAAGTATAATAGTTTGTTGCTCTCAATTATGATTCATATTAAAGATATGAGAGTCAGTGTTCTTTCTGTACATCCATCGAATAAGTTAAAAGGTGTCATCTGTTGCCTAATCACCCGATATCAAAGTCAACTGACCATTCCATTGGAGACTCTGGGGAACAATGAACTCTAATGGAGTGGACCAAAAACCTTCACAAGCTGTTCTTTCTCTGAACAATGCCCATAAAATTCATTTTAAAGAACAGTATACTTCACAATTGAGTACATTTCAGCTTATTCTGTACAACTAAAAACAGAGGAAAGTATATGGCCATTTTTGGTCCGTTCTTTCAGGTCAAAGATGAAGTCGGTGATATGTCAGAATGTTAATTCGCTACAATTTGAAGCTCGATTTGTGCTACTAACTCCAATGAAAGAAAATAGAAATTGTTTCAACTCTTTATTTCTAGTGAGCATTCAAAAGAATTTCCAGAATTTGAAACACAGGAAAAGGAAAACTTATTTTTAATTATATAATAATAAATAATCCTTTTTAGTAATATAATTCACACTTTATGTAAATATTTTAAATTGTATTTACACCTCACATCAATTATGATATCAGCGGGAACAATTATTGTTGCACACATCATATTGGAATATTAAATGAATATATGCGTATAATAGTGGACATTATTAAGTCATATTAACTAACAAAAATAACAAATAAAGTTCTCTGTAATTTTGAACTGAAATTTGTGGCAAAATGATACTGTAGTTTCAAATAATCGATTCAATTTAATTAAATATCTAACATCGAAGAAGTTTTGGTAAAGGATTATTTCCGAGTGGTTCCTCGTACCCTAAATGGCAAATAACAAAGCCAAGTTCTTCAAAGGGCGAGAATTCATCGAAACTCCAACCATTCTTTATGGCAGGATTTTTTCAAATATTTACATTTGATCAAAGGTGTTCGGTTCGAATCATTGATTTCTCTCATTTCGTCAATTGGCATTTAACCACAATATAAAAAAAATATTCAAGCGACTTCTTGTGAATCAAATTGGCACAAGATGAAATATAATAATCTCTCAATTATATAATAATAAATAATAATAATTATATTTTACTTTAATTTGTCTCTATGGTACATGCACGTATCATGGATATCAATCAAAATAAATTATCATTATATCATTTTTCTTATATGACCGACATGTGGAATTGACCCATAGATCGTAAAATACCCGAATATTAAATAAATATTATTAATTTTCATATATTATTGTAATTCAATGACAACAGTTCAATATATGATTAGTTATTTGTTATTGATATGATGTAACACACGCATTTTCAGGTCAAGAAGGGAATGAGATTTATCATAAAAGATTTTCAACGGCAAATAAAATGTTCATTTCAGGATCCATCCAAATTATAAACATCATTACGTTAATTAAAAGGAGCTGAAATGAGGCTAAATAATATTAACTAGTGTACTTTCCCGTTAATAATAACGGGTCTTCATCAATACCAATTTATTACCCGTTATTAGGTTACTTTTGATTGATTCAATTGAAATTTAAAAATATTACATTTTCTGCATAGTCTAATTTATTTTGTAGATTAAATGCACTTAAAAATTAAATAAAAACAGAGGGATTTAAATATCAAGTCAATATGTTCCCGTTCGTATCATAGTTACATTCTTCATGTTTAATACCTGTCGTGTAAAAGCGGACACAAAATAAATATATAAATATATAAATAAATAAATAAACACTCTACGGGTTTTATTAGTATATTGATATCTACCAGACTATGATGTCGAGGATTCAATCGCAAGGAAATTATATCCTTGGTTAGGATAATTCTGATGCAAATAAGTCCGGTAGTTAGCAGTGAAATTCTCTGCAACGAATTACTCCAGAACAGAAAAACAACAATGACTTTTACTCTGTGGAAACATTATCACGGACAATCAGTGAAGTTCTACGAGAAGATTTTTATTCATTGAGGAGTTTTGAATCTTTTAGTTTCGTGAAAAAATTCTAAATAACATTTTATAAAATAAGTTCTGTAGAATGAGGGAGGTACGGTGCTCTGGATTGACTCCTAGACCCATGAAAAGGAAGATTTTGTTTGTGGCGGGTGAGAATATGATGGCGGGTGAGAATGAGTTACTGAGGAGGATAGTTGATGCTGGGCATGTGAGAGGAAGATCACAGGGTGGTGGAATATAGGTGTAGGGGGCTGACGGTGGGGGTGAAGCCTCTATGCCGTTAATCCTGGTGGCGGCAAGAAGCCAATACCCAACAGGATACTGGACTGGAATGACGTACCCTATATATTAGTGTATAATGAACATATCATTTAATTTCTGCCATAAATGGCCATCAGCGTCTCTTCAATCCAATAAAAAAAGTAGGATATCTATGCGTCTCTTCAATCCAATATAAAAAAGTAGGATATCTACAGTGACCTAATTGTAGTTCAATATAGAGGAGTTCTACTGTTGTACCTTAGACATGTTAATAATTTCATTCAAGACAATTTTTCTGTTTTTATATAGTGTTTGTTATTTAAGTGGAAAAGGATTATTAGTTATCCTTTCTTTAAATTGATACTTTGTAATATGTTCAATGCAGAGGTTACTCCTGATTTATTAATGTCGTATAATAGCTTCTCCGTCTAGAAGATCTTGATTGCATTTTTATATTTTATTCATTTTGCAATTTCTCTTTATTATGTTTGATGAAAAAATTGTAATGTTATTCGACTTGCAATGTATTTTGAAGTACGTATAGTAAATTTTCACGGATAGATATTTTTTAATCATATATTTTGTTTAAGAAATATAAAAATTTTGATATTTACTAAATAGGGTTGAAATGTGCAATGTTCATTAATAAGCAGATGAACTTTCCCATTGAATTATCAATGAACTCTAATACTATATGCAATGCTAGCTTACTAATCACTAAGCAGTATACATTTTATTATTATTGTTCATTTACAGCTAACCCTTAATAAAAAATATGAGATACGTAAGTGAAATTTCTCTTATGTCTGATTTTGTTTATCCATTACCCTCCAGCGACATGGGTAATTATTTCGATCACGTTTGGCAGCAACTATTAATTTATACTAATCAACTCATACAACTATGAACTATAAATAAATTGAATGTTTGACCACAATTTCTATAAAATTATATATTGTTAACTAGATATGACCTGATTGAGTAATTAAAATTCAATCGTAAGTAATTAATTTTTATACTTCTCTTTAAAGACGATATTTTCCATTAAAAATCAGTAATTAGATAGTGTGAGTTTTTTGCATCCATTACTCAATACCCATAATACGTCACACTTCATGTTTTAGTGTAACCATACATTTCATTTAACTTCATTTCCAATTATCCATCCATCAGAATCATGCATAGTGCTTGCTATCAAATTTACTAACTCATCTTCCATCTATTTTGCTAACAGAACTTAATAACAAATGGGTGCCATTACTTCAGCTAATCGAGCTGCTATCTATTCCATAATTGCCATCCTCGATGATTTTCTTGATGTTAATATTGGAGCATATATATTGTACATTTAATAATTTAAAGGTCGTATTGAGAAATATCAATCGGCAATAATTATTTATGATTGTAATGTACATTTTCTAAGGAACGATATTTTTTTTAAAACGTTCAATATGTTCGAAAAATACAAATCTGTCCCCAATTAATCATTGCAATTATAATAAATATTTTATAAATAAAGGGTGTCATACTAAACCCTATAATTAAATCCTAATGGTAGAACCCGCTACCCAAGTACTTACTGTAATTTGTCTTTGACTATGTTACATCGATAAACTGGTGCTCTGTCTTGCTGAAACTAAATAGTTTGTCGTTATATCTTCATATGAGCCAGATATATGATTAATACAAAAAAGGGTAGATTTTTGTGGGACACCATTGTATGTTTTTCCTGTTCTATAAAATAGCTGTAATGAGCGTGAAACACTGCTTTAAATTTGCAAATTGAAGTAAATTTTTCAACAGCGTATTCACTGCGTCAATCTCACTGAAAATTTTGTTCAATGAAATTAACAATTCGGTTACATTCTTCAACAGAACTGCCTGACTATTTCTATTTCGCGAGCAGATAATTGATGGTGATTATTAATTACTCTGCATCAAATAAGACTGCAAAAATGCCATAAATATCCATTGCACACCATATAAGTGAAACAGAGAATAGAAGAATGGTGATATATGGAAATATATTCACATGTCAAAAAAACTGAGATAAATAATTTAAAACCTTATTTAAAAATATTCAATTGATATTTTATCACAACTATTTTATTCTTATTTCCATATCCATTGCTGATTTTTTTGTTTACAGTCAATACAAAAGTGTTTTCTTCTGAATAATTGCTCAATTGTCATGGAATAGTGAAAGGTGGTTAGTTTGGATTTCTTTAAAAAAGTCCATTTTATTCTTCCTATAATCATTGCGTTAGCAAAAGAATATTAACTCAAATACACGTCATTATAATTCACATCATAAAACAAAATAGTGTTATATTATATTGCATCGCTGCAATATTTTCTCTTGAAATGTATATTATACATTGTATATTCATGTTCTTATTCTTTATTTTATGTAATCTCAAATTAAACGAGAATCTTTTCCCGGAATACATTCTGTCTCTTGGAAATGTGAGCTGAAGAGATTGGATATTCATGGTAGGGTTTCACACGCATCGCCGAACAGTTGTTACGGGAGACTTTTTAGTAAAATCGACTGTGAAAGACAGAAAGAACTCTTCCGATAACTACGCAAATTAACACTCTTATTGCTACTTTATGACTATATGCTAATTTGTTCCAGTTCAATACTTAAATGTGCCTGGGTTATGAGGACTTGTCGAAACTGAAAATGAAATGGTATTCTTTTCCATTGTTATTCAGTTGAACTCCTCTATTGTGAACTCCTGTATAGTGAATGTAGAGTTCTGAGAACAGAAACTACCCAGTTTTCACAGTATTCCTGTTTGCAAAGTATTTTAATTAAGTTACTGATTAGAATATACTATTTTTGTATTTAACACTCTATGAATTATTTTAACGAGTAATAATTTGTATTGCTGCAATTCATTGATATTTATGAATATATTTACGCCACAATATCCATTGATATTATCCTTAATATAAATAGTATTTCAATTGGTGTCGATTTACCCGTTCAAACAAATGATTTTACACATTTATTTTCAGTAAATACACGTTAGGATATATCATATAACTATTTCCTTTGGTGATTTTAATGAAGAATCTCATTAGGCATTAAGATGTTATTTGATGATTTTGTATAAATATTTTTTCACAGAACCTGAGTTTGATTTGGTATTGCAATAACTGTAAGATTTTGACACTACTATTTGTTATTTTTTATCAATGATGGAGAGCATCTATAGTATTGTAAACTATTGTAAACAATAATCAAACTATAATATCTATAGAGATTAAATACATTTTAATCACAGTTTAAACTAGAATGGTCACTCAGCTGCTTATGTAAATGATCTTGATCATCAAATATTCTTTGAGTTATAAAAGACCTTGATCTTGACCTTTACCCTGATCAGTCTGAAAATCTAATCAAACGATTCCAGATATTGAATGACCAATCGTCCTACAAAATTTCAGGCATTTTGGTGGAATCCTTGTTAAGTATGAGAATAACAAGATTACAAATGAATTCTACCAAAAAATAACCATTAACTATCCGCAATTTTGTGAAGGTTAATATTGATTGTGAATCTTCAAATTGATTTTAACATCGCAATACTTGAAAACAAATATAGCTTCATAGTACTCGGAGAGTAGGTGCAAACTTAGTAAATAATAAGTCGCATAAAAATTTCTAAAGGCCATATTGGTTCAAGACCAATGTTAATACCCACATTCCAAGTACTGTAAGTGTCAGAGAACTCCTTTAGATCTACAGTAGAATTCTCTACATATATCGGACTCCTCTATAGTGAATGTAGAGTTTTAAGTAATAGAACTACTTCATATAGTGAACAATTATCCATTAGTTTGCAATAAAAGAGCCTTAATTTTCCTAAAACTGATGCTATACATAGCATAGAAAATAAAATTTGTTCACTATACTTGGCAATTCTCTTACTCAGCTATCTAAATTCACTATAGAGAGGTTTTTACTGTATTATGAACTTGTTGCTGTTATATACCACTTGTAGACAAGCCACCCCACTATTGTTGAACAATGAACATGTCATGTTTATCATCCATTTAGTTCGGCTGCACTCGTCTGCGACAGTAATTCAGGTAGCACATTGCCGTTATTCTGTAAATTGTTCTCTCAATTGATATTGTTATATTTTGACATGGCAAGATGTTTCTCGTAATAATGAATTACATATACTTTCACTGTGAATAGAATGTATTGAAAAACTATTCTTAAATACTATATCAAACTTGAAATGAACGCAGGATTTTCTAAATATTATGGTCTTCATCTTTTTCTCTTCATAATTTTTTAACAAAAATATTTTGCAAATTGTGTACTTTCCCGTAGTTGGAAAAGTCCTACCTTGCCACTATAATTTTAGAGAGGAAATGGGAACATTCTTTGAACCAAAAAATAATCCCTGTACAGATAATTGTTCGACCATTATACAAAGTAATGGAAGATAAATACTATAAAGTTACATATGAACATTGAACATATCTATAAAATCAGTCGAATTAGTATCACACTTCCATTACTTTATTATATAACAAAGTAAAACCATTTAAAGTCTTCAAATTCTTATGGTTACATTTGTAAAGAACTAATACTGAAATTCATTGAATTTATATTTATAGTTTTCATAATACTTATTCACATGTGAATTCACAATTGACAATAATCATATAAATGTATTATTCAACTATTTTTGACTATCACAATAGAACAGTATTGCCCGATTTAATAGAGCTTATTTCTATATGGTTTTAAAGATAGGAAAGAATTCTTAATAAAAGCAGAAGATATTTAAAATCAACCAACATTTGCAAATGAAGATACGAATTCAAAAAGATCGAAACTGCGAACTCGAGGGTAACGAAAAAATATTCCATATTCTTTTAACTGTGGACTGCTGAGAGAATTAAGTGAAACTTTTATGCAATCTATAAAGTTTTCAATAGTCACTTTGGTCTTTCAGAGTTGAGGAAACTAGAGTATATTTTAGGAGAAATTCTGTCTGCATTATGTATGCAGTCATTTTGCATATCTTATCTTTAAGTTTCTGACATTATATTAGTTATGTATTCGTATATCAGATGATTGTATAAGATTCAATCTCTTACATAACTATGAATTTTGTTTTCATAATTGAGAAAACTAGAAAATATTTAAAGAGTAATTCTCACTGCATAATTTTTGCAGTCACTTTGCATATATTATTTTTGATTCTGATAAATTATAAGTTATGTATTCATATAACAGAAGATTGCGGAAGATTCAATTACTTACAAACCTAAGAATATTTAATCTATAAAAATACCGCTGGATTGGTTCATCACTAGAAATACGAAGCAGTCAATTTGAATCTTATTTTATTTTTCAAATACTTATATCACTCAAATATTTTTTTTTTAATTACTGGAATTTTTATCTATACAATAATTCGAGAATGTCTCTTACTATTAAAAAAATCAGTTTCTAGTGTTAAAGTACTTAGCAATGGAGAAAAAATTATTTTATTCAGTACATATATCTGTGAACAATCTAAAAACTTTAAACACCTTTCTCACAATACCCGCATGAACTACAAGCAAGATCTAAGTCAATTACCAGTCCAAAATAATTCTAATTCGTAAATTGATGTTGGAATCCCATGTAACATTTGAATATTCCGGGAATGTTCCATTCGGATTTAATGTTCCCCAATATTCCCACATTCCATACTGATGCTCCCGGAATCTTCCTGGAACATAGGAATGGAATATAATTCCAATTGAATATTCAGGGAATGTTCCATCAAGCTCATTAAATTCATAACATGTAAATTCATTTTTATGAATGTTCAGGGAATACTCGCTGAACATCAGTTAATTTATTCCATTTTCGAATCTTTTATGGAATATTCAGGGATCATTCCCTGAATATTGACCAACCTTTACATAATTCTATCAATAAAGTATTTCAATGGAGTATTCGAGGGATATTCCCTGAACATATGTTTATTCATACTATCTTCTATAATTTAATGGAATATTTAGGGAACATTCCTGGATTATTGGAAAAATTGAAGATAATCATAAACATTCATCTCTTCCATGGGAGTATTCAAGGAATATTCCCTGAACATGAAATTTTCGAACTATATGCTACAATTTAATGGAATGTTTAGGGAACATTCCTGGATTATCGGATAATACTTTAAATAATTATAAGCATTCATCTCTTCCTAGGGAGTATTCAAGGAATATTCCCTGAGCATAAGATTTTCAAACTATCTTCTAAAATTTATTGGAATATTTAGGGGACATTCCTGGATTATTGGAAAAACTGAAAATAATTCTAAACATTCATCTCTTCCTTGGGAGTATTCAAGGAATATTCCCCGAATATAAGATTTTCGAACTATATTTTACAATTTAATGGAAATTTTAGGGAACATTCCTGGATTATTGGAAAAACTGAAAATAATTCTAAACATCCATATCTTCCTTGGGAGTATTCAAGGAATATTCCCTGAACGTAAGATTTTCAAACTATCTTCTACAATTTAATGGAATATTTAGGGAACATTCCTGGGTTATCGGATAATACTTTAAATAATTCTAAACATTCATCTCTTCCATGGGAGTATTCAAGGAATATTCCCTGCAACAAATGGTTTTCGAACTATCTTCTACAATTTAATGGAATATTTAGGGAACATTCCTGGATTATCAGAAAACTGAAAATAATTCTAAACATTCATCTCTTCTTTGGGAGTATTCAAGTAATATTCCCTGAACATAAGATTTTCAACCTATTTTCTACAATTTAATGAAATGTTTAGGGAACATCCCTGGATTATCGGATAATACTTTAAATAATTCTAAACATTCTTCTCTTCCTTGGGAGTATTCAAGGAATTTTCCAAGAACATAAGATTTTCAAACTATTTTCTACAATTTAATGGAATATTTAGGGAACATTCCTGGATTATTGGAAAAAGTGAAAATAATTCTAAACATTAAACTCTTCTCTGGGAGTATTCAAGGAATATTCCCTGAACATAAGATTTTCGAACAATTTAATGGAATGTTTAGGGAACACTCTTGGATTATCGGATAATACTTTAAATAACTATAATAATTATAAGGAGTATTAAAGGAATATTCCCTGAACATAACTAGAAGCATACAATAATCTACAATATAATGGAATGTCTAAGGAACATTCCTGGATTATAGGAAAATACTTTAAATAATTCTAACAATCAACAATTTCAATTGAGTATTCAAGGAATATTCCCTGAATATAAGTCTATTTATTCTATATTCTACAATTAAGTGGAATTTTTAGGGAATATTCGTGGATTATCGGAGAATACTTTAAATGATTAAACTAAATGAATGGATTTCTTGAGGAGAATTTCCATAACATAAGTATAGATGCAATTAATATTCTACATGTAAATGGAATCTTCAAGGAATATTCCTGGATTATCAAAAGATACTTTAAATAATTCTAACATTTTAGTATATCATTTGAGTACCAAAGGAATATTCCCTCAATATTAGCATATTCATACGATCTTCTATAATTAAATGGAATGTTCAGGGAACATTCCTGAATTATCGGTAAAACAATAGAATTATTTTAAGTTTTACCGATAATCCAGGAATGTTCTACATTCCATTATATTGTAGAATATTGTATGCATATAGTTATGTTCAGAGGTTTTTTCTTTAATACTTTGCAAGTATTATTTGTAATTATAAGAATATTTGTAATATTTGTAATAATCGTAATATTTGTAATATTTGTAATATTGTAATATTTGTACTATTTATAATATTTGTAATATTTGTAATATTCAAAGTGTTATCCGATAATCCAAGAGTGTTCCCACAACATTCCATTAAATTATAGCAGATAGTTTGAAAATATTATGTTCAGGGAATATTTCTTGAATATTCCCAAGGATTATTAATTCAGAATTCTAATTAATCAATATTATTGCTACCTAGACTTGCAAGGGGTGTTGACTACTGAATTCAAATGTATGAAAAAAATTCTACTGAATATGAATATATAAAACAATTAAGGAGGATTTATTAAAATTATTCTGGTGTAATGTAAATGGTTATAATCATATATTAAAAACTTTCGATATGAGATAATCAATTTCTTAAAGTTTAAATCATCTTTTTATATCTTGTGAATTATATTTAAACCCCGTGCGAGGCTAAGCCATTTCTGATATTCGTTGAGTTTTGCAGTGTGCGTGACGTCATCACAGCAATTCTGTCTGCATTATGTATGCAGTCATTTTGCATATCTTATCTTTAAGTTTCTGACATTATATTAGTTATGTATTCGTATATCAGATGATTGTATAAGATTCAATCTCTTACATAACTATGAATTTTGTTTTCATAATTGAGAAAACTAGAAAATATTTAAAGAGTAATTCTCCCTGCATAATTTTTGCAGTCACTTTGCATATATTATTTTTGATTCTGATAAATTATAAGTTATGTATTCATATAACAGAAGATTGCGGAAGATTCAATTACTTACAAACCTAAGAATATTTAATCTATAAAAATACCGCTGGATTGGTTCATCACTAGAAATACGAAGCAGTCAATTTGAATCTTATTTTATTTTTCAAATACTTATATCACTCAAATATTTTTTTTTTAATTACTGGAATTTTTATCTATACAATAATTCGAGAATGTCTCTTACTATTAAAAAAATCAGTTTCTAGTGTTAAAGTACTTAGCAATGGAGAAAAAATTATTTTATTCAGTACATATATCTGTGAACAATCTAAAAACTTTAAACACCTTTCTCACAATACCCGCATGAACTACAAGCAAGATCTAAGTCAATTACCAGTCCAAAATAATTCTAATTCGTAAATTGATGTTGGAATATATTCCTTTCAGTGCCGCATTTCTGATCGATATTCAAATCTGTTCTTCTGCAGCCAAAGTCATCTGGATTTTAATCTGTATCTGATGGATAGAATTAGGTCAAACTAGTGATGAAATCTAGGAATCGTATACTTGTTTAATTATATATTCATATCCTATGCTTCATGTTTGTAAGCATGTTTAAGTTAAGCTATACATATTGTAATAGATAGTCATATTTTTCAGTTCCCTGATTGTTCAGACAGCATAATAGGTTTCATTATAAAGAATTTTACTTAATGGAAAAAGTATCGTTTCAATTAAAGAAAATCCTTTCTGTGTTAAGCTAGATACCACAAATGACAATTTTTAATTATAGGGCTTCAAACTAATAACTAGAGTCCATGTTAGAATATTTGGGTACGTGAACTCATATTATTATGCAAATTGAAGAAACTGTAAAAAAATCAGCTCGAGAAACTTTTTTCTGGTAAGTACAGAACTTTTGCTCTAATTTGAATAACTTAAATGAGATGAGCCACATATTGATGTGAGGTTTTATTTACTTCAAAATGAGGGTAGAATGGTAAAGGTTATTTTAAATTGTGTATTGTGGTGTCCTTTGAAAGAAAACGCATGGAAATCATCATTAAATTAAAACTGTCTTCTATTTTCCTATAAATGAATAATACTTTGTAAATATTATCTCCTCTAAATAATGGAAAACATCAACCTCAAACAACTTATTTTATTTCATTGACTTCAATGCTTTTTAATTGAGCCGAAAATGATATCTAAAACACTCAATAGTGGATATAGAGTAAGGTAGGAATTTTCTTACAACTTGATCATATAATAAGTAAATAAAATTTGACATTTCTCTCGCTATTTTGATTGTAATCCATGATACCTACGGGTTAGGGTGGATCGTTTTGATTTTTTTCCATTTTGTCTTACCTACAATAATAGAAATTGGCACATGGGTGAAAAAACATGATATGAAAAATTTCAGCCAAATCGGTAAACATGGTCTGCCCCCGGGGGAGGGTGGAATTATTGAAAATAAGCTGAAAAACTCTCATTATCTAATGTGACATTAAACTGTGTTCTCGACATCTTTAAGAAATGCTATAACGACATACATGTTAATAAAGGTCTGATAAGTTCATTTTTAGCAATAACAAAGTTCCACGTAATCATCTTCTTACCCCGAAGGGGTGGGGGAAAATGTCATATTTTGAAGAATATTAATAATATTTTAAATTTATCACGATATTATACTAGGTTCTTGATCTCAAATAAAACTGCGTCAACTGTAAACATGATGTCGAAGGTCCATATATTTGTCATGTAAAAAGAAAACAGTTCTTCCTAGGTATCTTCTGCCCCGAGGGGCGGGGAAATTGTACCATTTTCGTTAAATTTGTGACTATTTATGTCACAAAGTGGTTTAATATAGGTCAGATCAATCATTATATGATCTGATGGTTAAATGAGGTCTATATTGTAGGAAATAAAAGGACCCTATCCGTCCCAAGTGATCATATATGATCACTTGTCATAATAGGAGAACCGGGTGGTATGCCATATATGATCACTTCAATTTATCAAATTTCCATGAAAAAATACGCAAAATATGGAAAAATGCACATGAATAAAAATGTCTTAGAAACGAATTTTGTATATAAATTATTAAACGAAAATTAAAATTTAACTTTATTTCTTCATTGTCCCGGTAAAGGGTTAATAAGAATTACGTACAATGTCATATTTACAACAGAAAACATATAACAATGTGTTTCATCTCATATATTATTTTGTATGTAATTGCAAATAAATTATGTAACACTAGGAGACAAGTGTCTCGTCAAATCCAATAAATCGGGAAATGCTCTCAGGTAGCTATGAGAATTTTGGTTAATCGTGAGTGTGTCTTTACAAAAAAAATGGCTTCTTTGTAGATTTATTTCAATAATGTATCAGTTTCTTTCTTATCATAACTTGACATCCCAACAAATGAAAATCTTATTGGAGTTTCTTTCAATAGAAACTTGAGACTGTTTACATAAACCGTGTGATCATTTCCTTTGCTATTTGACGTAAAATTAGCAGCAGATACAATCACGTCTCTCAATTGAAGAATTAGTAGGGATTTTAGTGTCATTATTCGAAACGATTTGGTAGTTAATCAGATTGAATTTTCTCAACGTGTGTTGACTATTAAGTTCACTCATTGATAAATCAGAGCTCGACTCATTTACATTAGATATCACTTTTACAGTCATTCAAGTTCTCTTACTTATATCATACAATACTGAACTTGATATCACGCTCACAATATATATAAAAGAGAAGCTTCCTATTAGAGTACCTGTTACAAACACTCTATCTAACGATATCAGTGCGGTTTCTTATATTCTCTGTGATACTTTGAGCGTTAGGTTAGTTTCCACTCGACCGGCCTTGTTTTCGGTCACACATCTATGAATTTCTAAATTCTGCGCGTCAGCTCCAGCTATTGTTAGGTTTGACACTTTGCCTTCATTCTTAGAACTCCTATAAATAAATTATCCAAATCTTCCATTGAAACTCGTAAATTTATATCAATTACATTATAGTTTTATCAAACAAAACTGAACACATTTTTTTTAAAGAAGTCTCATTTATCTAAACCTGTTTCAAATTCTGTTTCTAATTTGATAAGTGAACTCCCCCATCAAAACTTGCAGAATTTTTTTTTTTATCCTGAATAATTGAGTAAACTTTTCATTAATTACGCAAAACTCCTTGAACACTTTAATACTTAAATGCTCATTCAAAATTGTTCGATGCGATATTTCAGATTAAAGTGAATTATTTATTAAATCCATTGTAGTGTATATAATATACTGTATAATATCAACTGAGGCAAGTTAAAACAATAGAATAAGTATAAATAAACTTTGCATTACATTGATTAATATAATTAAGTGTCGCAGATACCATTATTTTGCACAGAGGCACGCGTCAGAATCATTTGTATTGATCAGTGAGGTATGCAGTGGAAAAACGAAACAAACACACAGTACTTTGTTGTACAGGAGAACCCACTATAAAGTGCATGTATAGATTTTTGAATCAATGTAAATATTGTATTCAAACACATTAGATTTGAAGTGAAATTAAAAATTGGTAATCTTACAGTATCCGTTTTACAACACCAAAGATCACCCATATATCCTGAATTGAAAGTTCAGAATATTTTTGGGGGGAATTACACAGTATAATATCGAAGATTTAATGCAATAGGATTATGTTTTTATTGCACTAGAAATCATTGTAACATTGAAAACATATTCTTCTCAAACTTATTTCAATTTTATGAAAAAAAATTTGAAACTTATTTAATTATGTTATTCCTCATTACTAGGTTGTTATTCGTTATATTTAATAATATTAGTTATTACTTCGTATCCCAGTTAGCAAACAAATGAAAACAGTCACCTACTTCTTGGACACCCTGCATAATATTATATATTTATTCGTAGAAAAGGAAAATATTCTTTATTTCATCCCTACTGGCGAATTCAAAATTTCCCATCTAAAAACTCTTCATGTACAACTCCACTGATTGTCCGTAATAATGTTTTCTCAGAGTAAAAGCCACTGGAGTTTTTCTGTTCTGGAGTTAATTAGTTGCATACAATTTCACTGCTAGCAACTGAACTTATTTGCATCAGAATTATCCCAAATGAGAATATAATTTCCTTGCAATTGAATTCTCGACATCAGAGTCGGGTAGGTATTAATATCATTTAGCCTCTTTTCAGCTCCTTTTAATTACCGTGATACCATTTAGAATTCAGATTGACAAATAGATAATTAATCCGCTGTATCTCTAGCAACATTAGTTAATGGAGCCCATGTAAGCAGTAAGTTGATAATTCGTATTAGTACTGAGTGGTTTTTTTTTGCAAAATGTGCCAACATGATGACAGAATGGGCTGCTATGGTGAAACCATCTTGGCCCAAGATGATTTCAATATTGTAATCAATTCTCTGCCGTTTAATGTCGATACGCTATATATTATTCAGTTTTGGCTAATTTGACAATTCAATGATATGGATTCACACCATTGAACCAACCTTCTCCCAAAATAACGTTAACATTCCATGAAAATAGAAAACCATAGTGGCCCATGTAATTTCTAGGCTACTTTTCTGTCTGCCATCTCTGGCCCATCCAACCATCTGGTGTCCATAAAGAAACAATGTGTCATGGTTGCTTGGGATAATATATACAGTGTGTTTCAAGATTATTGATATTTTTCAATAGCCATGTATAAACAATTAAATATCGTAGTGCGGTAAACAAGATACACCAATTTATTACTTAAGATTGGATTTTCGACGTGGAATCAGAAATATTGCGAAAACTTAACTTAGAAGAAATAACAGAAGGCTAAAAGAAATGGTGACATTCCCCAATGAACAGAAAATGTTTATAATAAGAACATTAAGGACAACATCTTCGGCAACAATGATCAGACGTCTGTTTCAACAAAAGTACAAGATATCTGGAAGAGATAGATAACAGTTCAAATTGTTTTATTTTACAAAAATTAATTGGGATTTCGACAAGAATGGATTAAATTTTTGAAAGAATAAATCAGTATGTCCCACAAAGAGAACGTCAGAAAAAATCGGAGGAATCAGAAAATTTTTGGTTACTCAGTCAGGAAATCAGCGCCTCTTTTCGAAATTTTGTCAACTACTTATTGGAGAATCCTTAAGAAAGACCTTCACATGCGGTTCTATCTTGATATGGCTGTGCATCCAATAACGGAAGCCCATAAGAAACAGCAACTCAAATTCTGCAGATGGCTCTTGGACCAGACAGATCCTGAAACATTCGTGTTGAAAGTTATCTGGACCGACGAAAATTTCTTTTGCTTGAATTAAGGACCCCACAGTAAGGATGATGGTACTTGGTCTCTTACTAATCCCAATGAGATTGTTGAATCGAACAATCTAACTTGAAGTTTATGCTTTTCGTTGCTGTTGTTAACTGTAATGTGCCACCCGTTCATCCCTACATGGATGAAAATAGAAGACGCAAGATAGTGAATGGAGACTGCTACCATAAGTTGCTGCAAGAAAATATTTGGCCAACCTTTAGTTCATGTGCTACAAGAAAATGTTCATTGTAGATGCAGGACGGTGCTCCTGCCCATTGCACCACTGCTGTCAAAGAATTCTTGTTGAACATGTTTGTAGGCAGAGTCATCAGCCTATGGACACAGATTGCGCGGCCAGCGCATTCTCCAGATTTGAATCCTTTGGATTTTTATCATTGGGCCTTAGGTCAAAATGAAGTGCTTTCTACAAAACAAACTACTGTGGACGAACTTATCAATGTTTTGAAGAGATTTTCAGAGTGTATGTCCATCAGAGTGTAGCACTTAAGTTTTTGAAGCTGGCGAATCTCTGTGTGCAGCAAAATAGAGGCTACTTCCAGCACCTTCTTTAATATGTATTTCATGTTATTAATCGATAAAATTCCACTCTTCCTGAACATTTTTGTGTATAATTTTCCTTTTTTTCTCGTCAGTATAACTATGAATAAAAGCCACTGAAAAATAAAAAAAACAATTGAAATACACTGTATGCAGAGTATGTAACCTAATATTGCAAGATAATTAACATGAGTGCGTTCGTATATCAGATTTCACAACAAAACTGTAATCATCTTGATATGAACCTGCGCAATACTCTACGTTTTAGTTAATATACCTTTGTATCATCATAAAGGAAATGCATCTAAGCAACATAATGTCAAAGATAAATTAATGCAAAACTAATTATAGATACTGTAGATCTATTAAGATATCGATATAGTGATTACATATTTAACAATTTTGACCTTTTGTCCTAAATGTCTTCAATAACGTCTCAAGTATAGAATTCATTTATTCATTTTAGCACGTCCAAATATTGATTTCCCTAAGAAATCTATTAATTGACTTTCATAAGAACTAATTTCATTGATTTTCACTGAATATTCATGGTAGGGTTTCATACACCTCATCGAACAGTTCAACAAACTGCAATGGTTCGTTACAGGAGACTTTGTGAGCAAATATTGACAGTGAATAATGGAAAGGACTGTTCAGATATTTTCGAAAATAAACACACTAATTGCTAATTATATAAACACAGGTTTGATAAAATGTACTTATTATCTAGCTTCGGAATGATATTTTATTTCAGATCCTCAATCCAAATATTCGTACTTTGGTAGATTTATATATACAGTATTTTGTTGATAATCAACAATAATCGGAGGTCTAAATATTAGGTTGAATTTTCAATGCGATTTTGCAATAAATCTGATATAAGATTATACTGTGTATTGCAAATTAGTAGTTTTGAAATTGAGAATATATCTTCAAGATGAAATGGAAGATTCAAAATAATAACCTGCTGTATAAAAGAGTTCTGTTTTTTTTAATCAAAATATAAATGTATTGATAGATTTTAAAATATCATTTAAATATCAAATAATCATGAAAATGATATGATTGTGTTCATGATAATAACTGTAACACCTAATAACTATTTTATCGAAAATTCATTAATTGCAAAATCTTCATACTTCATAAAGTGTGAATTTTATGTATGCCTTCTTGTACATCAAGGAGAAGTCTGAATCATCAATAATTGCTATCGTTTACTAACCTATTTTAAGAGAAAAGTTCATTTTTTAAATCAAAACTTTGATTGATAAAAACGGAGGACAAATTCAAAATACTTTGAATGGAAAATAAATAAAGCATTTATTGAAATGAATAAGTAATACGAACTGAATTAATGAAAAAGACAATATTTAGACATTTCTCAGGCAAGAAGAATTCATTCTTCTGATGTTAGGAAAATAACCCACGAATAACTTCGTCTTGCCTGGGTTAGACCCCCTGATATTGAAATGCTCGATATGATTAAGGCGATGGTTCACGCTTTTTTGACATTTTTTCCCAAAAAAATTATTTCTATGGACCCCAAAAATAGTCCATAGAAATGTTGTGTAAATTTCCATAGCGATCGGATGACTCTAAGTGCGTCAATTATGATGTAATGTATAGGGAGGGCGGGTGCTGAGGTGAGAGTTTGTTTTGATGTTTGTTTGTTCTTCTGTACCTTTGTGTACCTATAAGCTTACCATTTTTGGTTGATGGCTTCGTCGCTGCCAGGATGGACCTTTGCTCCCCCCGAAGCGACCTGACGAGTCCCCTGGCCGGGACGGAAAGCCTAATTTTTTGTTTTTAAAAAAAATTGAAATTTTTTCTTTCTCAATTTTCTCTTTCAAAATAGCGCCCAGGATTGGGGGTTGGTCCTACAGAAAAATATATAGTAGATAATCTGTTCAGCGCGAAATTCCTAAGGTCGTCTTTAAGCCTTTTTTTGAATTTCGATCTCTAACTTTTTTATTTCAAAAAGAGAAAAAAATGAAAAAGTAAAAAAAAAATGAAAAATTAACTTAAAAAGTATTATTGGAAGCTAGCAAAAAGCGTGAACCATCCCCTCAACATGAATGATATATATGGAAAAATATCCTAATAAATGTATACGTCTCATTAATCGTAGTTTTAAGTATCTTTATTTCTATAATTAAACATTATGGTTTCATTTTATATTAATTCATTTTAAATACATAAATGTGAGAATCAAACAATAAATGCTATTCTTCTTAAATACAATGTGAATTTTCTGTCTTCTTTAATAATTAATTAAAATATCCTAATCATTTATATATTATTATATTTAATACTGTAAAGAAATTATGAATAAACTTTTTATGTGTAGGAAAAGGGAGTTGACAATAAATTGATTTATTAATTTACATTTTCTTGAAGCAAAAAGGTTCAACATTCATGAATCACCCAATCCCAATCTATATTTTTCGTTTATAATCCTCTCGTCGAAATTGGAAAAGAGTTTCATAATCTGCATGATGCGGGGAGGGGGGATTCTTTCTGCAGTTCATATTCAAATCAGCCTTCCAAATATGGGTCTAAAATTGTGAAAAGAATAAATTCTATTATACTGAGTCATACTCATAATATATTGTTAAGTGATATTTGGATGAAACTATAATTATACATCTATAGAAATCTACTCAATCTTACCATTTATTTCAAAATTTGTTTTTCATTAAATATTTTTGGGCCTATTACTATGATGTTATACATGTAACTTACAATATTATACACAAACACTATTGAAAACAAAAAAATACAACATTACACATTGAAAAAAAATATATAAATAAAAATAAAATAAGAAATACTATATTCCCATACTTAACTAGAACCCACTTTAATAATAATTGTGTATATCTGAAATTAATATAGTTTTCCATCATGTAATGATATAATTTACGACGTTATTGTCAGGATTTGGTTTGCGACTTGCTTGCTGTATCGCATAGTATCGCGAAAAATATGTATGGAAATGAATATCCTGTATATAATGTATATTCACAGCAACATTTCTCGAATGCAAATTTATGGTAGTTCCACCTTTTAGTGAACTTCCTGTTGTTTATTTATCCGGATATGTTAGTAACTTGCAAGGTTGTTAGAAATAGGTATTTTTCTGGTTCTCGCTGTAATATTTCAGAGTTATAGAGATTATAAGCGATGGTGTACAGGGTCGTGCAGCTAAATTGGGACTAACATAACTTTTTTTAAATTTCGCTATTTTGAAAGGCAAATAGTGATCAAATGTAATTTTTACTTGTATTTATTTGTTCGTTATTGTCTACAGAACAAAATCATTCTATGTGACTACCCTTTGCGTCAATAATTTGGGAGATTCTCGAGCGAAACTGTGAACAACTCCTTTTTACATCCTCGGGGTCATGATTTCGAAATGCCCGACGAATTGCAGCCTTCAGAGAGTTGACACTTGGATGTGAAGTTACGTTAGACTCTCCTTCAATGACGCCAAACAGTCAATAGTCACAAACATTCAGATCTGGGGAGCTGCTGGGCCAAATATCCTTCGGGACCATCAAAGGAAGATTCTCCTTCAGGAAATCCTGAACTTTATTTGATCCATGCGCGGGCGCAGAGTCTTGAACGAGCATCACTTTGAAGGGGTCGTAGTTCCTACGTATCCACGGCATCGAAACATCTTGATTTGCTGTGTTGATTTTAAGGCCCACTTCGATGAAATGAGGAGGCATCACCTTATCATCACTTGCGACGGCTGCAAAAACCATCATAGAAGCGGGATTTTGCTCTGCATCACAGGAGGAACTTCTGAACGATCGGAGGCAACTACCCAAACGTTCTGGCGATTTGCAACCTCATCAACAACGAACTTTTTCTCGTCAACAAAAACTCGGACATGTCCTCCTTTGTGTTTCAGATGGCTCAGAAGCTTTGGGTATCTTTCAGCTCTGAGGGCTCTTGAGCGGGTAGTTAGGAGGTTACGGACTCTTCTTACGTATGACTTCATGCCAAGGTCTTCCTTGACTGCCCTGCTGATGGTGCTACGACTCACGCTGCTTTTTTGTGTCAGTTTTGACATCGGCTGGCTTGGGTCTGACTTCAACGTCCTTTTCAGCCCAGCGATGAATGTTTTGGTTCTCTTTCGATCACTGCAGGGACTCTGTCGACTTCCCTGAACCTTTCCCTCGGCATCAAAAGCAGCAACAACTCGATAAACAGTCGATTTCGCATAGTTAGTGCTCTTAATAATGTCTGAAGCAGAGTTCCCGGCGGGTCTCATTTCACATATGGTCGTTTTTCGCGCTAATTCCGCCATATTTTATCGAAATATACTAGATCCTAATCTGAAATATTACAGCAAAGGGCTTAAAAGTTGTCTATAAAAAAAATTTAGTCATAGGTTAGAAATTACGGAAGATATGTGCTGTTAAAGTTAGTCCCAATTCAGCTGCACGACCCTGTATTTGCTGTATAAACATTGAGTTATTATGCTATTTTTACTGATTCATTTGAATTGATTTTAACAATTATTATAAAACAATTTAAATCATTTTGCATTTTGATTGTAGAAAATGAATCATTGAAATAGCATGTTATCAATGAACTTGAATTCAAATAATTTGTTTTAGATATTTCAATTTATACTGGAATCAATTATGCTCAATTTAAAATCTAGTTTTGGAATGTGTTCTTGTATTATATCAGAACGCTTCCTTAATTAATGGAAAACATGGAGAACCCTGTAATGGAAAACCTTATTATTGAATACATGAAAAACCATTTCAAAATACAGTTTTTCAAAGCTGTATAAATTTTCATGAAAAATAGATATTAACCACTTCGAACTTCATCCACAGAATAATTAGATGAATTTCAAATTCCATCAGATTATTTATGATAGTTGTTAGTGATATTTGTTCTGGAGAATCATTCAGACTTTTAGTTTGATTTTTGAGGTTTTATGATATAAGACGGACCATTGAAGTACTATTTACCTATCTTTGAATGAAAAATGAAGGAACAACGGAAATACCATGAATTATACTTTACTTACACGGATAATTTTTCCATGAAAAACTTCATTTTCTACTTTTGCGGAATAGGTGTTTCTCCAAACGAACGCGTAAAAAAACTCTTCCGAATAGCTTTATGATTGAATGATGTAGTCAACACAGTAGATAAATTTCATAGCTAACAGAGTAGGTCATGTACTTGGCAACTGCTAAATTAATTTGACAACTGCCTTTAAGATCAAAATTCTTGATCAACAAAGCTAATTGGAACCTTGTATTGTTTCTAGAACATGTCTAGAAACGTGTTCAGAATGCTATAGCGACCAATATTCGGATGTGAAATCGAATAAACACATGACTAAAAAATTCCTTCAAAAGAAATTAATGATCACGAAATGTTGTGATTATATGAATTATGTATTCCAAATTTTACAGATATTTGACAACAAAATTACGCCAACGTAAATAGGAAATAATTATCCGACAGGAATTTGCAATTACATTTCCAACATATGACTCGAGTTCATAGCTTCCATTGCTTCTACGAACACTTTACCACTTTATGCAGCCTGGCTCCGTCTCTTGGGAGGAAAAAATTGTCTCCAGAGGGATCGACGGGCAGATAGAATTATAAACCTCCATTTATGAATAAAAGTAGAGTTGGTGCAGAATGAAGAGGAAACATCTCCTTTCGTCAAACTCCCTTTCCTTTTGCTACAACTAAGCGAGTGTATCGCTACCAAATACACGAATTTGTCATGCAAATTATGTGGCATATCACTGACGCATAATAAATATCTCAGACCAGTTTTTTTTCTTTTCTCTATTGTGGGCGAATATTTAGAGGTCAACATCAAAATTCATGTATATATCCATAGCTATATTTCAGCAGCGTGTGCATATATTGTATATTGCAGTTCTGAAAGCTAGATATGGTGGGAATATTAAAGATTGAAAAGGAGAATCCTCTCTAATATTCAATGGCTAACAATAATATTTTTCCATTACTGTAAGTTTTTACAGCATTTATGCAATCAATATATTTACATGTGATTAAAATCCATTGTTATGCTAGATTTTTCCCTAATAAACAACTTTCATCGTAAATGAAGTTATAACTACTTCTAATTGGCTTACAGATCTTCAGCTTTAAATTGTAATTAATGGATTCCCTAAAGCATTGAAAAATTAGGAAGGTAAACGGTTAATTGATGACTTTTTTGCGTGTTCATTATTAATTGGGTTTGTCTGACCTTAATGTAAGTTTATTTTCTTTTTACTTGAAAATATATTTTATGAATAGTTTTAGTTTATTTGGAAGACTAAAAATAATAAGTTTATTTGAAAGAGAAAAAATTATTGAATTTACTAAATTTGAAACGAAATTCAATTTTAAATGGAAATTTTATATCAAATAGTGAAAATTATGGAAAAAACTTATAATAATGATAAAAAAGTTTTTTTAAATAGTAACGATATTTTTTTTTTAATTCTCAAATATTCATTACACTTTTGTTTAACATTATAATAAAAAATATGCGTGAATAATTGATATACATTTTAGAACTATTCTTTATATGTATATTCACTTCATAATATTTAAATAAATGAGAAATAAAACACATCTTTTGCATCATTTCATCATTACATATTACCTCAATTATAAAATTGAATAAAAATATATAATGTATAGCAGCACTTTCCCCCAACAGTTCATTATTTAAAATGTCACCCTCGTGGTACAGAGCACCTCTATTGGCTAAGTGTAGAAAACTCTCTTCCCACCACATAAATAAGTCTCCAACATTAAAGATGACTCTGCGTAAACTACCTTTGTGAAACACTTTGCCGCTGTGAATATATTGTCATTATGTATCTTTGCAGCCCAACGGTGACACCGACCATTTCACACTCGAATTTATGACGAGAATAAATAGTGCAAGGGAGTTTCGAGGATTTGTTAGATTGAACTGAATAATATTTTATCAGGAGTTGCACTGCTGTAATTTGAAAGATTGGAGCAATCGAGTGAAAAAATTACTATTTTGTGTATAATCAGGTTTAACTCTATGTATATTACCTGAAACGACATATATGTACCCTTTCATTTGATATTTTTGGCGAAATTTTGTTAGGATTCTCTCTAAGTTGAGACAACTAATTGTTTTCAGGGAGAGATGAATTGCATAACACACTGCTCAAATGACAAGATAAAACCGTTGAAGCAGCGGGATGAATTCTGTGATGAAAACATTGTTCATGGATTTCCATCATAACTTCACTCTGTACGATATATATTTAGAGTCTGTTTGTATACACAAAAGTTTTCAACTTCGAATAATTCTGCAACCTGGGCCGGATGAAAGAATGATAGACTAAATATCATCGTTATTATGATCAAAAATATTCAACTATAAAACAAATTCAAATATCTGTGCAAATTTCCTTATACCTTTTATAGAGATATTAAAGATTTTTCTATTAATTTATTGAGTTATTTCATCCAATATATATGTACTATACGGTGAACATTATTTCACTTGCATATTCTATTTATTTATCTGGTCTGATATTTTTAGTCAATCATTGAATATTTTTGAGGCGTGAAAACTCTTGACTTTAATGATGTAAGGTGTTTTCTCTGTTAGAAAATCAAAAGCAAAACAGTCAGGAAAAGTTCCATTTATTAGAAAATCGATAGGTTTGTTTGTTCTATGAATTTAAAAACAGTTAATTTATTTTATAATTTACCGTATTGATATTAATTAGTTGTAGGTGATAAGGCGAGTGAAATTTGAATAACTTTGTTTGGTGCTTTAGATACATTTATTTCATAGCCCTCTGTTGCATATTGGTAAGTATAGTAACTATTTAATTACCGTATGCTCACAGTTGCCGTAAAATTAAGGGACGTTATTATTTGTCATTAGCTAATTCGAATGTTCAAAATTTATCCTATCACTTTCTAGTAACAGTAGTCATACAATAATTGAGTAGTTACCATAAATTATTTAAGACATTCCCTATATATTTTTCATATGATTATGATCCAGAGTAATGGACATAGAAATATTATATAGAAATATAATCTATTGAAATTTAATGCAATAATGAGTTAATACGCTAAAGTTAAAGACATTAATAAAATCATAATATTGATTAGTATTTCATTGTATTTGAAAATTTGGATTTCTTTTAAATAGAAAATGAGTTATTTTCACTTTTAGTATTCTATTTAGGCAACTAGATAACATTAATAAACCGTCAGTCAACTAATTCAAAGAATTTATTACCATTTCTCACTCTAAAATTAAAATCCTTCATTTCCAGAGCTCTCTTTATAATTCTACACGAATACACATGATGTATATATAAAATCAATTGGATCGCGAATTTCTACTGTGGTGATTCAAATCAACTCAACTGCTGACTTGACAATCAGTGGGTGGAGATTTGAGACCGAATATACACACATAGGAAAAAGGTTTTCTTTGTCGAGGTGGTCAGAGTATATTGACAGACTGAGTAACATTGCATGCATTGATGAATTTGGGAGCTAGAGCTTTTATGAACTTTTAAAACATATATGAAACTAATATATTCATATACATAAATAATAAACACGATGGTGAGACGAGGTAAAAACATTATTTGGAATATGATAATATGCTCTGGTCATATTTTGGTCAAGAAATTTAGAGCCATACATATATAATACGATGAATAATTTCATATATTTCTTCATTTTCGATTATTTTTTTTTTTCAAAAAATATTCAGATACATATGAAATAGATCAATTCCTTTCGATAATACAATGACATAATCAGACCCTTTATAAAGATTGAATATGAAACATTAGGTCCGGTATATGTAACTATTACTATTATATTTTCGTAATAATGATATCCCACTGTACTATATCAAAAGTAAAACAACTACGAAGTTATTACAATATATATTAATCAATTAAGATTAAACGTGAATATATTTCATATTTTTGTAATTATTATATATTATATTGAAATCTACCACAAAAATAGAGGTTAAATTTGACGTCCGTCAAAGTATGTAACCTTGTTATTAAAACTGTAAATGCAAACATTTTACTAAGTTATTCTTTTACTATATATTGTTCTGATGATTTTATCGCAAATAATGTATGAAGAGTCATCATTTTGTTTGCGAGTTCTAAATAAACATACATATGAAATAAAATATTACGTACCCAAAACTTTATGATACAATCTCTACACAAAAAAACGTAATCAATTGGAACAAGATGATAGATATAGATTCGAATTCAGGTATTTCACATCATTTGATATATATGAACTAGAATTTGAAAATCTTAGCGAAGTTTTTGTAATATTTTATAATGAAATATTCCTTTCAATGAAAAACTCAATTTCAGTTCTTAACTACAAAAATAATGAAGTGAATTTCATGCCATCTTTTAAAATTATTTTAAATAACTATTAAACATCTGATAGATACTATTGAATTATCATTACACATCTAATAGAAAATGAATGATGAGATCAACTTTGAATGAAGCCATCTGCACTCTCCAATATTTTATCAATTAAACTGAAATCACTTTCCATGTGTGGAAACAAATAACTTTTTTAATTGTTCTTACTAATAATGGTACGATATTAGCCTCAATTAACATTCGTAATTTTTGTTTACATTGATAATGGAATATAGTAATTATCATCATACAGATATTGCAACACTTTAGAGTACGACCTGAACAGCTAGAAAATATGATGTCGTGAAATTAGATTTCCGTGATGCAGAACCAGGTTAGACCTAAGTCTGCAAATTCAATTATTTTATTTCTGAAGTATGTAATGAATTGTATAGATACTCAGTTATTCAGAAGAATAGATAATCAGGTCTTTCCTGATAGAAGTGGTTCAAATTATCATTTGAATTTATCTCAAGACTGAATAAAAATGAATATACATACGTATATGTAAATTGCTCATCATTCCGACTAATTATAATTGCAGTATGAATATAAAATAGCAAAGAAAAGAGTCGATATGATGATGTTATATAATAAAACACAATTTTCTCCCATCATATTTATTTCACATCATGTAAAATAATATCTACAACTATTAAACAACAATTAAAATAACACTGAAAATCATCACTGGCACTTCTAATAAATCACTATTTACAGGTCATTGAAGAAATAATTAAATCAATTTTTATAATTCACTTACAGAGGCTAAAGAAGATGTATTGTTTAACCTAGGTCATAGCTAAATATTAATAAGCATTTCGTGTTATAATTGAACATAGTGAACCCACAAACAATTTAAGTATAGACTGAGTACATATGAATTGAAATAAGCATACAAACTAAAACAGTTCGGTAGGTATAGGGTCAAGTAGTTAAATTGCGCACTTTAACTAACTAACTAACTTCTCTTATATCAGAAACACTAATAACCATCATGGCTTGAAAACACTCTTAAAATAAATAACATCTAGCGCAAATTGAGCTTACTATGATTTTAAACATTTCAATTTAAATTAATTTCAAAGGATTTTGAGACTTTTCACAGGGCTGCAATTAGAAATTATAGGACCGTAATTCACCTGTGTGACTTTTCCAAGGCCCCTAGGGTAAGTACTTTTATCCCATTATCTCCAGATATCAATACTTAACTTTTTAACGAAAATTTGATATAATATGAAAAAATGGTGTGCAATCGTTAAACATTTACAATCCCAATACTAACCTCTTTTTTCTGGAATTGACACTAATTTAACTTCTATTTCTTATAGCCCGTCCATTACGTATAAACTTCACTGCTGCAAGGCGACAACTGAATTGGATAACAATTATTTTGGCAATCTGATTTGCAACTATAAGTAGTTTCGTATTTCATACAAACGAAATAAGAAATTTGTGTAGGCACTACTAATTTCTAATAGGGAGCCAGCTATTAATTTGCTAATCCGAAACTCTATTCATTTAGATCAATATTTCAACTCACTTGGTGGTTTAATATCCGCTTTAGTACAAAATTTCATATCGCTGATGTTTTGAAATACAAGGGAGAGGAAGAAGCAGTCAGAAAGGAAAGTGACTTTTAGAAGAAGTCACATACTATAATTCGGTGACAATGCTCATGGATGCAGAAGAGAATATCGATGATCCCAATTGCTCCAGGAATATTCCTTCATTTTATTTTCGGGAATCCTATTATATGCAACTATCTTGATGTTTCTAGGGATATTTATTGAATATTTAGAATGGAGCCTCTAGGGAGAGGCTGAGGTGGGGGGTATCAGGTGTGTGGGGGAGATGAGGTACCTTGGTGTGTTGGTGACGGCAAAGAGAGATTGTTTTGGTGAATGCAAGAAGGAGAGGATTGGGAAGGCTGAGAGGATGGCAAATCTGACATATTCAGTCGTGGGGAGGTCGTGCGATAGGTTGCTTGTTGGGAAGACTTTTTGGAAGGGGGTGGTGCTACCTAGTGTCCTGAGTGCAGGTGGAGTACTGGTGTGGAGCAAGGGGGAGAAAGTAAGAATGCAAAGAATTGAGAATGGAGTGTGGAGGAAGGTTATGGCCGCACCCTCGTGGATTCCCACTGTGGCTCTTCAAGGAGAAGTGGGATGTTCTTCAGTGCTTGCCAGAGATATGAAGGAGAAGTTGAAGTTTGCCAAGCATTTGATGAGGACGGAGAGTGTAGTTTTGAGAAGGGTGATGGGGGAGATGAGGGTGGAGCTGAGACAGGATCCATGGATGAGGATGGTGGATGGCTACTTGGGGGAGGTGGGTGTGAGTTGGAGGCAGTTGGAGGATATGAGAAGCAGCCATGTTGAGAGACTGGTGAATGAGTGGGAGCATGAGAGGTGGAGATTGGAGATTGAGGAGAAGTCGACCTTGCAGTACTATAGGGAGAAGGAGAGGATTGGGGAGGAGTTTTATGACAATAGTTGGGGATCGAGGTTGCTGTTTGGAGTGAGGAGTAATACGTTGAGGCTGGGTTGGAGGATGAGGCATTGGGGAGGTGTGGTGGGATGTAGTATGTGCGGAGCTGTAGAGGAAACTCTGGAGCACTTTATACTCGAGTGTCCGAGTCTGGAGGCGGTGAGAGAGCGTCATGGGGTGCGGTCGATGGGGGAAGCGATGTGCTTTGGGGAGCGGGACACTCGGAGGGTGTGTGCATTTTTGGAGGAGGCTGTTAGGATGGGAGAGGGGTGAGGTGTGTGAGGCGGCTGGCGGGGTGACGGCCCTGCGGAAGGTTATCGGAGGAAGGTGAGGGTGAGAGCAATAATGCCATAACTTTTCATTGTACAACCGGGAAAAAGTTTAGGAGTATCGTAGATTGGTGATAAAAATAAATTGAGCTGTTTTTTCTATAACGAGTGGAATCTTTATGGCTTCGTTATTTTGTAATAACACGAATTTCATACCTCAGTTATTGGTAAAGACAAGACATTCTCCATGAAACTTAGTTCAGAATGTATCTTCTCAGATGAAAAAATCATAATCACTGCTTGTCTATTATATTGTCCATTACGATAAATATTGATTGAATTTCATTTATAATTATCAAAATTCCAGACATTATCAACGGGATAATGTCCAGCAAAAGATAATATATAAAAGTATATTCATACGAATGAAGTATTTTGCGAGATAATTTGTTTAAAGTAAATACGTTTTTATTCTGAAACTGCCTCTTAATAGAGCACTTATAATTGTGTACACTTACATTAATTAGTTGAGAACTGTTGTGATCTTTTATATTATTTTTTTCACTGTTTCACATACTTAGTTTGCCCATATATTTCAATGATTTTATATAAGTAAAATTGTATTCATCTTATGTTTGTTTCCCAACACCTGGCAAAGAGAACATTCAATTAGCTAGTATGAATTAAATAGCAAGCTATGCAAAGCACACTCTATCCATTTCATGAAGTCGCTGCTGTGAACTTATGATTCGTTAAATGCCATTAGTTTTGTTTATCCAGGCAGCATCATTTCACGGGAACAAACACTGCATGTGATATATCTGTCTCATCTAAAGGGAAAGGACATTAAAGATTACTGACAAATAATTTAGCGTGTTAAGCTCACTGACATAACCATCTAATAATTCGCCCATTCATCAGGTAGGTTGTTATAAATAAATATATAAATAAGAGTGATTGCGAATGGATTTGAGTAGTTTTAACGTTCGGAATATATTAACATGTGAAACAAACAGGAAATAATATGATGATTTGCTTATTCCCGTACACCAAATACACAGCATTATTTTGTGAATGAGTTTCTTTATTATGATAAGTGTGAAAACGATTTAAGTATACAACCATTTGGGCAAGTTCTTTCAAACTGCCAATATAATTATATCATAAGTAACAAATCAAAGAAAGTGCTTAAATCGTTCATCCTACAGCTAAAAGTAATACATAGTATCTCCATTCTCCATATGTAAAAACTCCACCAAAAAGAATTATATGAAATCGTAAAAAAAAACATTCATTTTTTTTTCATTCAGTTGTGACTCATATCATTATTCTTACCATCACACTATTCACATTACACACCGTTTTAATTTGATCAGTCAGCTCAGTTTCTAATTCACAGTTTATATATGAAATTTAGTCCAATTGAAAATTACCATTAATGATATGAATAACAATATCCTTGAGTCTGTAGGAAAAATTCTCTGAAAGTTATATTTCAGTCAAGTTACTACGCATTCATGTTTTCACCTTCGTTTTTTGTCTTGCAAACTTGGGAGACAATGGAGAGCGAACATGCGATGAGAATTTCACTGCACTGACAAATCTAGAAATTTGCACTCTGTTATCAAGAAACTAAAGATAAAAGACGACCTACATACTCGCTATGAATCTAATATCACTGAGAGGAAATAATATTGGAATAATTGCTAGCTATAGACAATATTGTAATGTTGCTGTTGATATATAGTTCTGATATTCAAATCTTTTTCTTTTAAAAAAGTTTTTCAGATTTGTATTAATTAATACTTATTCTTTAAAATATCAGATCGTATACATTAAAATATATTTGAAATATTTGCAGAGAATCGAATTGTTATCAATCCAGATGAGAGTCTAAATAAATTCCATTCCAATTTCACATTGTGAAAATATATTTTTCTTACATAGATAGTTACTCAATAATTAGGACATATTGTCTCATGCAATACCCAACTATTCATATTCGATTGTAAATTGCTTTCCACATATATTTTACTTATCTTTGTGCGCAGAAATTTTAATTTTACGTAACAAGGCAATATGTTTTTGTTTGTTGTTTTTTTGTTAATAATGTGACGTGCCACTCCCGTCAATTGGTCAGTTGTTTCTTTTTTCTGCATCTGTTATTATCCACAGAAAGAAAAATCGGGAGACTATTGAAACTGTGAGAATGTAAAGGAAAACTTGTAGTTGGAAATAAGCAGATAGATTGAAACGTCAATCTGGTTACAAATACTGAGTACGCTATTTGTAAGAGAAAATGAAACGATTCAATATCATGAAAATGAAATCTATACGATAATTAAATTATTTACCTGAAAATATTTTCCATGCATAAATATTCATTTTTTGAAACAATATTTTTTCAATTAAATTATTACTGTTGAATTTAATTTGATTATTCATTACTATCCATTATGCTCACAGGTATCATTGATAGTAATAAAAATGTGAATTAAATAGCAATTAATACATATATCGTTTTTTCTTACATTACTGCGTATGTGGAACCGACCGATAATTCGTAACTTACCCTACCACATTTATTTTACGATCCAGCAGACCGTTACAATACTTTCATTTCTGATAAATTTTGGTTCGATTACAGCAGGCGGTAAAACCTAGTCAAAAACTAGTGATAATCATATGTTCGTTTCTATTATGATTATTAATGGTAAAAATTATCAATTTTTAATAATATATAAAATCATTATAGGTTATGAAACTAATATTCAAAAACTCACACTGTCAAATAATTGCATATCAAAAATCAACACAGATTAAATTTTCATCCTATGTAAATAGTTCAGTTGCGCATATAAAAATATCTTCTCTTGTGAAATCTTGGATATTTATAGTTGCATAACAATTAATATTTTTTCAATTCAGTTCTGTTGCACAAGAAGTTAGAAACTTTGAATATAAAAATAGTGAGAGAATTTGTGAGTTGTATTTTTATCACAACTACTCGAAAACATTTGTGGGAAGAGATATGATATAAATAAACAATAACTATCTTCAAACAGAATTCATTACGCACTTAATGCAATAAACATATAATTAAAAATTTTCCATCATTTTCATCATTTTCATAATATTTTTTTACAGATTTCAAAATCACATTTACAAAAAGAATTCTGAATAATTGTAGTTCTTGAATATATTTTAAAATTGGAAAATATTTGGTATAATAGAAAACTATGACTCTAGTAGTTAACATCAAACGAAAACTCTTTTTTTTGATATAGATACAAACATATATCTCAATCTAGTAAATCAATCTTTTTCTGCATATATGTACAAGCTGGAAAATAAATCCTCGAAGATTTTTTTCTGCAGACTCCATGCAAAGCGTTTTTATTTTATCACTTTCTGTCTCTCCGAAACAGTCGAGATGATCTGTGTGATAAGGGACTCGTTCTGCTAAAACTTGCAAACATCAGCAGTTCAGAAATATTGGGAAAATATATATATATTGTGAAACATAATTTGATGGAGATACATGGTAGGTACGTTTGAAATTTAGTGTGAATTAAACTAAACGGTGATTATTTTTATATTCACTTAAATTATTTCAATACACTATTCAAAAAGCTTTTAACATTCAAATCACCTTTTAGAGAATTTTGTAATTCGCTTAAGTATAAATCAATCAAAATGAACACCATTTATTATTATTGAGATGGACATCACTATGACTTAGAAATATGGATAATATGAATAACTATTGCCTCATAATCTGAAAGTATAATTTAAATTATATGATCACATGAAATTTCTCTAAGCTCAGAATAAGGTGATGAAAATATCTAAATAATATAACTGACTATCTAGTACATAAATTTTATTATCTAAATCAACATTAAGAGTGAATCTCTATATAGTAATAGTAGGTTCGTTTGATATAAAATCAATTTTAATAACCTGTTTATATACAATCTGCTAATGTAAAAATCCCCACTGAGAACAAAAAACATGGTAATTACCTTCCCTTCAGAGCATAAACATTACTGCCACCTCCTAACCTGAATTAGACTCTACAGAAATAGAATGATTCCGTGGGCTGAGTTTAGAATGATTCCTTGGGATAAGATTAAAAGGATTCCTTGTGATGAGTTTAAAATTATTCTTTGGGCTGAGTTTAGAATGATTCCTTGGGATGAGTTTAAAAGGATTCCTTGTGATGAGTTTAGAATGATTCCTTGGCATGAGTTTAGAATGATTACATGGCATGAGTTTACAATTATTCCTTCGTATGAGTTTAGAATGATTCATCAGGAAGAGTTTACAATTATTCCTTGGGATGAGTTTACAATTATTCCTTCGTATGAGTTTAGAATGATTCCTCAGGAAGAGTATATAATTATTCCTTGGGATGAGTTTAGAATGATTCCTTGGGATGAGTCTAGAATTATTCCTTGGAATGAGTTTAGAATGAATCCCTGTGATGAGTTTAGAATGATTCCATGGCATGAGTTTACAATTATTCCTTCGTATGAGTTTAGAATGATTCCTCAGGAAGAGTTTATAATTATTCCTTGTGATGAGTTTAGAATGAATCCCTGGGATAAGTTTAGAATGATTCCATGGCATGAGTTTACAATTATTCCTTCGTATGAGTTTAGAATGATTCCTCAGGAAGAGTTTATAATTATTCCTTGGAATGAGTTTAAAATGATTCCTAGGGATGAGTTTAGAATGATTCCTTGGGATGAGTCTAGAATGATTCCTTGGAATGAGTTTAGAATGAATCCCTGGGATGAGTTTAGAATGATTCCTTGGTATGAATCTAGCTTGATTTCTTGGGATGAGTTTAGAATGATTCCTTGGAATGAGTTTAGAGTGATTCCTTAGGATGAGTTTAAAATGATTCCTTGGGAGGCGTTTAGATTGATTTCATGGGATGAGATTAGAATGATTTCTTTGGATGATTTTAAAATGATTCCCTGCGATGCGTTTAGAATGTTTCCATGAGATGAGTTAAAAAATATTACTTGGGATGAGTTTTGGATGATTTTCTTTTGCGTGATTCTATTTCAGGTGGTGAGATGAGTTAAAAAATATTACTTGGGATGAGTTTTGGATGATTTTCTTTTGCGTGATTCTATTTCAGGTGGTGGTACACTATTTTAATCTAGCAACGATTCTAAGTTAGCGAAAAATTTAATTTAATGAATATCAGGGAGTCGTTCAACCAAATACTTATGAACCCAAACGGACATTTGAACAAATTGATATTGCGCAGTAAAAAATTATAATGCGATTTTGATCTCGCAGAAGTTATGCATTTCACTCTTTCAAATTTATAAACGAGTATTTTTCTTTTTCTTTTCTTTTACTTCTTGTAATTTAATTTTCTACATAAGCAATTGACACTTTTGCTCTATGATATTAGGTTTTATGGCTTAACTTCGTCGATTCCCAAATATTTTAATTACCGATTTTTACTGTCACTTAATTTGGCCAACGTTTGATGTTTTACTTTTAGAACTTTTTTATTCCTCGATCAACATTTTATGCTAACGCTATTTTGACTTCATATGCTTCTTCGCTACTATATATATCACTTCATTTTTTTTTTTATATATTATAACTAAGTTCTTTCCAGTCGTTTTGTTTGTGACTGCACTTCTTCAATTATTTATTTCTTGTGCTTCCTAAATGTTTCATTCTCTTCTTTGTTTTCCCTCCAATTTTTGTTCTATGTTGGTGTTTTGATTATAACTATTCAGAGTTCACATTCAATATTGTTCCTATAAATTATTAAATGATTACGTAATTTAACTTATTGTAAGTTTGTCTGTAACTGTAAATGAAATCGCAAATACAGTTCTGTTATTTTAATCTAAACAGTAAACACTGTAAAACAACAGAACAATGGTGTTACACGTATGCAGCTTCATCTTAGTAGTAAAAGTTAATATTATAATAATTAATTTAAGCTCTTGAAAGTTTGACAGTTTTAATCCCAGCAATAAAATTCTTACTTCTGTTTTCAAAATTAGTATATTAGTTAATTGTATAATTAACAAAAGTTTTTCTTCTGTATTTTTTGCTTATTTATTCTGCAAATTATCTGGTTATTCCAGCAAATAGTTTTCATTATCCAAGAGGTAATTTACATTCGTGAGATTTACAGTCACTTAGCACACTATTGTGCACCAAACTATCTCAATATCTCATGAATTAAGGAATATAGTTACCCAGTACATTCTATTTTCAGTCAATTATAATCTTAGATTTACGATAGTTAGATGAATTATAATCACAGTTATTTTGAGAAAGTTGATTTATTTTTTCATATTTATAGTAAATTTGTTAACGATTCCTACAAAAGTTTTTCAAAATATATTTAACCCTAATGAATTTCACTTACTATCCTATGGTCTGGTTTGGGTGAATCAGCTGTCACTGAAACTGTTTCGAAATGTTTAAATACAGACTGTTTAATACTTTCTATTTATTGAAACTTTCATTCGATAGAAACAAATAAATTGGTATACAGTATATCTAATTGAAAGTTTTCTTTCCTTTTTGGAAAAAAAATACCAATTTAGTTGAAAAGGAAATGAACATATTTTCCAATTTGATTCATTGCAGAAAATAATATAAATTAGTGTATTTTGAACATAAATTCATGATATAATGAAATAATGGATAATAAAAACTTAATCAAATGAAATATTTCACAACTACATATATCAAAAGCAACAAGTGAAATATTTTGACACAACTATTCACTATTGATTAATGGAAAAATGTTTTCATATTTTTATAACCTAAATATCTACAGAATGTAAATATGCATATGTCTCCTTTCACAGGAACTTTCTATTATGGAAATGCTCGTAAACGTGATAAAAATCCGTTAGCACTCACTGGAATATATTCGAAAATATGTAAGGACGGTGCAAATGCAATCGTGTATTGAAAAAAAGAAAAAGTTTTCCCCCTCAGATTTTTTTTCTGCTGAAAGTTAGCGAAATCAAACCTTTAACCCAGATTGCGATAGAGGTACAGTATGCATCCCTTCCTGTAATTTTAAAATACCCATGTATCATATTTTTATTCCACGAGACAATATTGTCCTAATATATTGAATGTTTAAAAATATTACAAAATTTATACCTATTTTGTGATGTGTTGTTATTACTATATACAATATTGTTACAATATTGTCAATGTTGTTAGAATATAGGTATTATCCCATTAATATTGAATCTGTATTATCCTAATAAATATTGTTGCCTGTGAGAATTGCAAGAACCAGTTAATCATCCCTACGAGCGACATGTTTTCATAATTATAATTAAATATAGATTATTATATTCATTGGAAGTATAATAAAAATGTTTTATATAATAGGCCGAAGCTAATTTAATGCAATTCATGAAACAATGCTAGACGAATTAAATGTGAAATTGATAACATGAAATATTGAATAGTGGGTGTTACGAACCATGTACTATGTTGAGTGTTCTTCAACCATTTGTATAATTGAATTTTTGCTCTCGCACAATATGTATTCATACATTGAACTTTTTTCAAGCTTTACTGCAGATTACATTATGTCTGCTTTAATATTATAATAGTTTTCTCTTGCAGATACGAACTTACCTGCAGTTCATAAATTGTATTTGCTAAAATATTATTTTTCAAATATTCAAAAAAACTTTAATCATACAAACGCAATCAAAAGTTGAAATCTATTGATCCACTTGTTGGTCATTGAGATTATTCACTTTATTCATTCTATGATTATTCTTCATCGTTAATTAAGTGTACAGAAATCGTATTTTATTTCGTAAATATGCAGGAGAATAAATCAAATATATAGGTGCCTTTTTTTTAACAGAACACAAAATTACTGACAATAAAATGATATTTCTTCTTACCACATCTGGTAACTCTGAGCACGTAAATATTTACCGATTGTCAGGGAACATTAGAAATTAAACTGATTTATTATATCAGGAAATGGTACAAAGATAATTTTATTTGATATACAGTAGGTAAATAATGAAGTTGACAAAACTCAAATTGTTGGAACTTTTCTGTGAGAAAAATCGGTAAAAAAAGTACCATTAGTTTTCAGGTCTATAATGGAAGCTCATAAAAGTTTACTGCAAACAAACTGCTCACAAAATTAAGAGTACTAATTTTGTGTCGCTCTTTTAAACATTAAATGTATTGTCGCTTGAACATTGTCTTCAGAAATTTGTATAATACAATTATCGAAAATTTACCACCTTTTAATGTTTATATAAGTAAATAATAAAATGAGATATATATTGGTATATAGATTCTGTTGATTATAAATATATATATTTCCTATATTTTCCAATCCCAGAATAAAAGGCACTATAATTTTAAATCTTATAGAATGTTTATTGTAATCACACATGAAAATGAAATACTAGTTATACAATTTTGTTCATAACTCTATTCATTCAACAATATTATTACGTGTGATATTGTTCCAGTTTATAATAGGAATATTATTTATGAAAACAGACTGAGTAACTGGAACTGCATAGGAGTTATTAACTTCTGCACAACTTTGGACATTGTCACTCTAACGATTTGTTTCCTTTCCAAAGTTCATTTGAGAAGAGACTGACAACTAAATAACTAAAATAAGAAGATAGCGTAGTTCTATTCTGTGTAATTATTTTGTCAGTTTTCCAAAGTAAAAATATTTCACTATACAGAGTGTTTCATTTCTGATCAGACAAAATTTGACATCTCCCAAGAGAAACAATAAAGAAACACTTTTTCAAGACAATATGTAATCCAAATATTGTATGACCCAACAATAAGTTTAATACATGATACAAAACAATCGTTTGATATTTTCAGTATATTACAAATACAGTATAATTTGTGATATATTTGCAACTATATCAATTCACATACTTGTTTGAATAATATAACTATAAGAGAGTTTATTCGAAGCAATAAAGGCAAATTATATTATCAAACCATAGATAGTAAAAACTCCCATGCACACAAGCCAAATTGAATTATTCTCATTCCATTAGTAAATTTATTACATATATGTAAGTGTTGGAAGCAAGGATTGCTCCCAATACTAATTTAAACTAACATGCTATTCCATCAATACTAATGAATTCATATTAATTTTAGATTGAATCGATATTCCTTTTATTTCGGACAAATCTAATATTTTGAACGCAATCATATCCTGAGAATCAGTCATGGTGGATTGGAAATTTTACTTCTTATCATTAATAGTGAGTTCCAAATTATTCATTGGAAAAAAGAAATAATGATGTATTGAATAAAACAAAATAGAGAATGAAGTTTAACCACCACGTTCAAACGCCGATTTACTTGCAAAACAACAATATTAGCATTAGTAAAAGAGATTATTAATTTTCATCCCCTAAACGCAATAGGCTTTTGAGGTCAGATAATTTCACCACATTATTAAACATGAATTAAGGTAGCGTCAACGTGGGCATTGCCCCGCACTTAGTGAACAAGTCCAATTATTACAGATAGAGAAGATCTGTAAGATGCAAAAGAAAGTGGTAGTCACTTTTTCAATACATACAAAACGGCTTAGCCCTAAGACCAATGGGTTAATAGTTATTCAACTTTTTCTAAAGAAATTGCTACCCTGGCAAACCGTGCAATAATCCCGCTCAATTCAGGGCATTATCCCGCACTGCGTCAGATTCACGTTACAGACAAGACCTTATTTTATATTCCGTTTTTTGTTGGTGCATAAATACTCCTGCATAATGAAAGTTTAGGCAGGCATCTTTTCGCACATATGTATGTACACACACTACACACTGTATGTATACACACTACACACTGTATGTATACACGCTACACAATCATCTATGGTTATTATATCTTATCTTGCTGAAAATTCAACATTTTATAGTACTGAAAAAGTGCGGGCTAATGCCCTGCATATTTTTTTCATGACGGGCAAAACCCCGCACTACTTGGTTGCCATGTAGTAAAATTCTGGCTAACATGAAACAAAAAAAGAAGGTAGTATATTAAAGTACAATAATTAACCTATAATATTTCACAAACATGATCAAATTTGATTGAGAATTGTGAATTCTGCAGCAATTCTTGCACAATTATCTGATTTTACGAATGCAAATGTTTGGTGCATAATTTTATAGTGTCCTATTTGAAATATATTTTGAAATACTTACCGAAACCTTACTTCAATAATATTGTTTTTTCTGAGGGTTGAAAATCTGTTCTCTCCAATGCCGTAAACAGAAATTTAAATTTCCAAATAGTTTTGGAAATAGGGGGGTGCGGGGAAGTGCCTGCACATTCCAGGTGCGGGGGAGTTACACGCATTGCCGCTATAATAATCATTTTCGGTTATTTACTAGTCCTTTATGTTCTAAAAACTAAACTAGAAAAAGATAGAATGCCTGATGCAATGGTGATTTTTTAACTCTGAAATAACATGGATGAACAATGATACTAAATGAATTGATTAGTAACACATTAATAATATTATTCAAATTCATAAACTATAAATCAAGATCTTGGTATTATTATATTAGAATTAACACCGTTATATTACGATAGACGCATGGAAACACTAAACTACATCGCACTGAAAAAGTTTATAGCTCTTGGTACCCACAAAAATATATCAACATTATTGCATGATCTACTTAAGTGTCTCGGGCTTTCACTATAGTGTAAAAGAAATATATATTGAATGCAGGTGTTTCTTTAATAGATACCTCATACATATCGATTATTCATATTTGTATATCAATAGCTAAAAATAGTGATACCCTAATTTGAAACAACTAGAAAATTGACAAATAATTATCATATTCCAAAATTGTAATGGAGTGTTAACATTCGAAATGAAAATGATGGATACACAAAAATGAAGTATTGTTTATTTCATTCAAATAATCAACTACCTTTACTCTTCATGAAATGGTGTCCCAAACGGATGATTTGGAGTACCTACTTGAAATTCACTCCAGAATGTTGGCGAGAAGAGAAATTATGGCGGATTGCGAGGTGATTTGATGCAGTGAAAGGACTTTTAGGAAGGAGTTTTAGGAATTCGGACAGCCAAAAGACAACACTGAAGATCAATTTATAATGGATTCAATTTCAATGGGAGAAATAGAACAAATATTTTTATATGAATTATTGAAATAATGATACACACTTCAATCTTAATGAATTATTTTTTGATTAGTTCTATTAAATTAATTATATTATATTTCGATAGTTCTAGGTATATTGCACCCCGGTATATTCCATCCCAGTTATATTCCACCCCGACAAATTCCACCCTAGTGACAGAGATCATTAGGGTGACAATTAAAAGTCAAAGATTTTATTTTCTGATGGCCATTTGTTAAATACTTGGTACCCATGATGAAATAACTCAGACGATATCCTGGGACATTTAGACATTATTTAGAGGTAGCTCAAGTTAGTTTTTGAAACTTTATCCTAATAGACAAGAATACAAATATTCATATTTTGGAAATGAATTTTGAAGTAAATAATATTTAGAGCAACTAAATATTATATCCTTTTTAACACGAATTTGCAGTATATGCTCTTACAACAATGGTTAAGAGAGGTGTGGAGGGGGTCGAACAAGTTGTTGTTTGGATTATAGAACAAAAAATTTCCGAAATTAAAATCTCTTAATGTAAAAAAGGCAATGATACCCCCAGTCTTAAAATCCTGTGCAATAGTCCCCCTTATCCTAATCAAAAAACTTGTTAACAAAAATCATGTAAAAAGGTGTAGAAAAATAGTTTTCGGTCAAATATCATTTTACACCACTTTTACTCGAAGTCAGTTTACCAAATTTGAAATAATAAAAATAACAATAAGTACTATATGACATCATCTTAAAGTTGATATCGATGTTGTATTACCTTTCTTTCTGTTGTTCTATCTCATGTGTAGTGAAAAATTAACAGCTTTTGAACCCAACAAAAGATTCAATTTTCTACAATGAAAATGAAAGTCACCTGGAATTACATACAATATTTATAAATGATTAATATCAACAACAAACAAACCTAAGCCGTAAAGTGGGGTGGAACTTGCCAGGGTGGAATATACCTAGGGTGGAATAAACCAGGGTGGAATATACCTGAGTGGAATTTACTGGTGTGGAATATACCGCTGTGGAATAAACTGGTGTGGAATATACCGCTGTGGAATATAGCCGTTACCATTTCGATTTGTCTCTCTCATGAATTCACAATTTTGTCAGGATTTCCATCGTTAATTCGTTTCATTTAGTCATATACACATGATTGTATGTCATATGAACATGGTAGTGTCTTATGAACATGACTGTATGTCTTATGAACAATTGAACGTGACTGTATGTCTTATGAACATGACATTATGTCTTATGAACGTGACTGTATGACTTATGAACATGACTGTAAGTCTTATGAACATGACTGTATGTGTTTTGAACATGAGTGTATGTCTTATGAACATGAATGTATGTCTTCTATGATAATGACTGCATGTCTTATAAACATAGCATTAGGTCATATGAACTTCAAATACTTTACAAATCACTAATGTAGTTTGTTAAGGTATGGAGCATTGATTTTCAAACTATAATCTTCAATATTCAATACTGCTTTTTCAGTAATTTGAAGTTATAAACTGTTACTTCGAATATAAAAAGATATTCCATCAATGAAGAAAATCGTTCAGACTCCAGGTAAAAGATTGGATAATTTGCACTATAATGTCTGATGGATATATCCCTGAAAAGATTATTTATTTATTTAAATCTGTAGGTAAAAGAAGAGGTTCGTTCAATCCCATCTGCATAAGTTTTGACATGTAATATAGAAGAGGAACGTGGGGAGAATACATCAAAACTGTAACGAGATACACGGAAATGGGAGAAGAAAACTAAGGCGATTACGCAACTCTGCTTCTTCTTTTTCTTTCCGGTGACTCTGAAATGTAATTTTGATTTAATTAAAGAGACGTGACGCATATTAAAGTCAGAAAAGGTTTTATGGGGTCACCGAAGAATAAATCAGAACACTGTGTGATATTTTAGTTAAAATTTATCCAAATTCAAATGACTATAATCATTATTGCGAATATTATTTAATCGATTTTTTTAATATATTTGAAGATATTATATGGTAATACAAATAAGTTCAGTTTCCTTCATTCAAAATCTCTTTAGATATATTTACATTATTTAAGTGTGTGCAGTTGATCAATATTAGAGTATGTTTTTTTTCGCGTCTACGGGGAGCAGAAAACCGTAATCTGAAAAAATAGACTAGCATAGTATGAGACCATTTCCAGCAGTAGAATCTTCTCTTTCAGCTGCTCCAGCCTCACACAAAACTAATGGAAAATGTCCGAGGGATTTAATGTGTGAATCTTGTTAATGATTCAGTGAAAGGAATATGGTTTATAGAATTAAAGTACTTCTGGCTATAAATATCGATAATTTTTAAATAGTTTTTTCATCTATACTTTAAATGCCCTGTATTTTTAAAATAATTTAATTTACTTTCAGAAATATTTTTTTATTTATTTCTTTTGATATTTTTTATATCTATTTCTTTCAATAGTTTTTTTAGATTTTTTAAAATACTTTTTATCTATTTTTTGATGATTTTTTTAATTTATTCTTTATTAATCTATTCTTTAATTATTAATCTATATTTTTAAATATTTGTATCTACATTTCAAAATAATATTTTCTATATATTAATTAAATCATTGAAACTATGTTTATTATTTGAAATCTGAGAATGATTAAATGTGATTACGTATACAATAAATTTCATACTAAATACATTTCTCACTGTTAAATGATCTCTATACCAATCAAAAACGATGACTGACAGAAAAAAGATAAACTAATAAGGGGTGAACAGAATTATCAAAGATAATATGTAGAATAGATGGATAAAAAAGAAGAAAATTAAAACTTAATACATAAGAAAAGTACATTTGAAAATAATTGTTTAGTCGAGATATATTGTACTATCCAATTTATTTTCTTTTAATATTTTATGATAACAAAAAGAGTACTGAATAACTCACAAGCTTCCAATTTATATTCCAAGTTTTCTAGTCGTATTTATATTCCAAGCTTTTCTAGTCGTATTTATATTTCAAGCTTTTCTAGTCGTATTTATATTCCAAAATTTTCTAGTCGTATTTATATTTCAAGCTTTTCTAGTCGTATTTATATTTTAAGCTTTTCTAGTTGTAATTTTATTACTCAGTGCTACAATTTTTAGTTGTCTTTTTATTACACATTCAATAATACTCATGATATTCCCTGTTTGTATGTATAATTTAAATGCGGTATCAGTGTTACATTTTATCGTTCAGAATGCATCACTTGTCATGCTAAGAATACTCGGTGGAGCTCTTCACATATTTACCCTTTGTTACCGACAGCCTTTGAGTGTCGCAATCGAAACTTCTCTGTTGACACTAAATGCCACTTGTAGCAGATGAACCAAAGATGATTCATAGAATAACAATCAACAATGATATGTTTATATAAGCACAATTCTTCAATAGGAGAGTAGGGGTAGGTTAAGAATTATCGGTCAGATTCACATCGATGGTCATATTAGATAAAATATAAATAATAACATTTATATACTTCTATTTGTATTGGTACCCATGATGCACCCAGGTTATCATGGATATCAATATTGGTGAAATTTGAATAATAATTTCATATAGTATTTTTCATATTAAAGTTGAACATAAAAGTAATCAGACATGTAATTAAATTTACAGTACTGGGAAAGTGGGTGTTTACAAAGGTCATGTTAGGTCAATCGGAAAGTTCTAAAAGTCAGATTGGTTCTAAATCTATGTCGGCACCCACTGTCCGAGTACTGAAAGTTTCCAAGTATTTTGAAGTTCTCCAATTATGTATTTCATTATTGTTCTACATATTGCATAATAATAAAGTTATGATTACATTATACTCTAACGAAAGAAATATCCAAATAAATCTGGTTTCAGAATGATACAGAATTTAATCGAAATAAATAAATTTGAGAATATTTTGATGCGAATTGTTATTAATATCCAATTGAAATATTCATCCATGATTTAATTAGCATCTTATAATATATATTTATCCTTCTATAAAAAATAGAGCATACGTGTTGAAAATGAGAACCTATATACAAAGTAACTTTATTCTGTTTGTTCTACTAACAGTTTCCGTTTTAACAACGTCAAAGTAACTTCACGTCTTTTAATGCCCAACTTTAGAAACTTAACATCTTCTAGAGAGTTATTTCAAGAATCATATCATTAAATTAACTCAGCACAATAAACATGTGAAATATTATGTCCTTGCTTTTAACTCGTGCACTATCCCAGTTAGTATTATTTTGATCGGTAACTTTCATTGAAAAACTATCATTCGTCGGAGAGATATTGTCGATCTATTGAGTAACGATCGATTTTCGATCTTAAATTTTTACCTTAGTTAGATCTTCTCTAAGCAACAGTCTAACTTTCAACTTAGACATCTTTTTTTCTGAGACTCTTTAAGATGTAATGTTATATTTAACAATAAAAAACATATGATATCCTAATAAATAACCTCTGCATAAAAGCTGAACAAATAAATATTAGGTTTTTAGTGAAAAATCACTCATAGATTTTATGAATATTTTTTACGTAAATTTTAGTTAATAGTTTGTAAATTCATGAAGTAAAAATGGTCCCCATTTATTATGAACAATTGTTATCACATAATATATTTTCAATAGAAGGCCTCATCTGCCGAAAATATCTTCTCATTGGATGGAGAGTCCAAGTCAGAGTTTATTAATTTTATGACCAATCAACAGAGTTCCCTTTTATCTTTCTGAAGGGAAAATATACAAAAGATTGAAATAAACATACACCCTTCATCTTCATACCATGTATAAAAAACACCTCGTAAATGAAATCTACATACATTTCATATCAAAAATATTATGACAGAGCATCGAAATTTAGCGAAATGGAAGGTTAAGATCTTTTTTCTTATCTGAACATTCGATGAAATGAGTCCATGTAAATATTTGAAGTGGTTATTTTAATGGTAGAGTAAAGCTCTGAAAATATAGAGATAGTACTGAAGGATTTAAAATAATGGATGGAATAATAACTGAGTGTGTTGATATGATGAATTACCTGATTTCATATCTCGGTTAAAATCTATTTAACAAAATGGTAGAGCAATATTGATTGTGTAGTGGTAAATATGTGAATTTTTACAAACTATATATGAATTTTATTCCATGTCATAGTATTTATAATTTTGGTGGATCTTTAATGTTATTCAAATAATGAAAATTCAAAAATGAAATAGGTATAATGTATTTTTATTAACACTAAAACACACCACTGAATGTATAATTGTATACAATGATTTTTATACTAATGAATAATAACTATTCAACTCAAGCAATTGTGTTACAAATACTCTGGCAACGTGTGTTGATGACAAGAATATTAAATGAATATTCTTGTCACAGTTCCATAAAAATATGTATTTAGTAAGAGTAACACGTTCTTTCAGTCTATCCGTTCAATTACGATGTTAACTATCATACTGTGAGGGATACATTAATTACTATCATCTGATCAATAAACATTGAAATAATAAATTAGGATAACATTGGAAGGAAAGTCTCATTTATTGTAGAGTTGTGAGGTAATTCGTAAACAATTATAATTATCCTGTTAGAAATAATGGTGAAAATGAAAACATTTAAATAGGAGGTATTTTAAATTTCTGAGCAATTGTCATATGATTTCGTATATTTTTTTATCGAAAACTAAACGCATACAATTATAATTAGTGTAATTAGAATATTGAATATATACAAATTAGAAGTATTTATTATTAAATCATGTAAAAAATGATTTGTACAAACCTAAGTATGAAACGTTCATTATTAATCACAAGCTCCAAGGTGATATGTAAGTTCAATGTATGTATGGTTCTCTTCTTTAATAAGTCTTAACTAACTAAACCTCAACTAAGCCTGTTCTGAATTATTTTGCAGCGTTGAATAACAAATCATCTCGCATTTCCCTTATATTCGCCGGAAAATAACAAAATTCTCCTTGAAATATGGATTGATAACAGGATTTTCAGGATTTGTGTGAATGATGGAAAATAATATTGAGAGAGAAATATTATGGTCAGGTGTAATGTTGATATTTAATCTACAGTAACAATACGTCAAATAACAGTTTAATTATAAGCATGGATTATCATGTTTCAATTTCAATAAAAGTAAATTCACAACCTATCAGTTTTAATTCATTCCTAATTTATTAGATAGTACTTATGAATAAATTTAAGTCGTTTAATTATTACAAGGAATGAAAATTCGCATTCTTTGATTTGATTAAAACATAAACGCTCTTAATTTTGATCAACTTAATCAGTTCAATGTTATTCAACTACAGAAACGAGCCATCAAAATCCACTTACTTAATGCAAAATATAAGAATTCAACCACACTTTAACACATTACACACACCATAGCCATATGAAAAACCTTCGCATACAAAAGATATAAAAATCTCTACATGGAATAATTTTTTCTTAAGCATCCAGCAGATTTCATCAACCGTATGCAATAACAGTTTGGCACCTTTGCAGAATCTCATTGGAGTGAAATTGGATCGGTGTAACCCTCCCTTACATTCTGATCATATTCAGGCTTTAAAATGGTAGATAACGCTCTAATTTTAATAGAGTTTGAGTGAACTGAGTGGAAATGAATATCAAAAATGGATTGGATAAGTTAATGATACCAGAAGTGCAAATAGTTTTTTACTCGTATTGATAAATCAAATAGTTTACGATAAAGGCAAGGTATCATAATTGCTAAATAATTAGCTGTTATACTGCTAATTAGATGTTATAATGCTAAATATCTTCTATCTGTTCGGTGAATAGTTATGAAGAACATTTCAATGAATTTTCCCTCAGGGAATAGAATGCATGTTACAATTTTAAACATTTATGAGATGAGAGAATATTCCTATCAGATTAACAGCTATTATGTAGTTGATCACATGGGGATTGTGTGGGAATTATATTATGAATATAGTAATACAGAGTGATAACAAATTTATCTCATAATTAAGTAGTATATTCACACAAAAGGGCTTCCTTACTGGACCACACTGATTTAATATTCAATATTATATTTTATCCAGTCATAACATTCAAAACTCTATAATGCTAGAAAATAATTGCCTGAAAAACCTTTGCTCGAAAGACAATTGCTTGAACTAACAACTGACCGAATGAACAATTGCTTGAACTAACAACTGACCGAATGAACAATTGCTCGAATGACCGACCAATTGCTCGAATGATCAATTGGTCACAGTGTACAAATTAATAAAAGTCAGTCAGTTATGAAGTTGGATCACTTCAAGTAGCTGCACCTAACCATCCTGGTTTCTAAGTAATAATGTATAGTAACTGTATTTCATATTTTTCATCGCTATTTACTATCAATCGTAATACTGTTTTTAAATTTTAATATTCCTAGTTTTCTTATTTTTATTGAACAGGAATACTACAGCATTTATGGGTACTACAATTTAGCATGAACACCGGTAATCGTGCCACCTTTTATTTCCATCTTTTTGGTAGTCATTATCTGGTTGTATTTTCCTCTTGTTAAACATTAATCAATTGATTATTCGGAATTTGATTATTTAAGCAATATTGTTAATTAGATAAATATTATCGAAAGTCAGAAAATCATGAAGTGAAATCTCTTTGATTAGCTAAAGCTATCCGTCATTGTTTCTAATTTGTAATATTTAATAACTATATTTTATTTATTTTATATTATCTAAACGATTGATCATCCGAGCAATTGTTCATTCGAGCAGTTCTTCATTTGAGCAATTGTTCATTCGAGCAATTGTAATTCCAGCAATAATCTTTTAGCAATTGTCTTTCGAGAAATTGTTTTCGAACAAACTACAGGCTACCCTTTATAAAAGATAATGCAAGAAATACACACATTATTATTTTTCAACACTATGGATTTCCTCTATCAAGAATAAGTTCCTTTTTGATGAGATGAACCATATAAATAGAAGTTATTCCATTATTTCCCATCGCATTGTACATTATATTTCTCAATAAGATAACATTGTTTGTAGTAACTGGGAACAATATTTGTATACATATACCTACAACGTTACATAACTTCAAATTTACAGATACCATAGTAATCAATTTGACCATGATTATATATATTATATTATAAGATAAACACATAATATATACACATAATATATAAAGCAAGTCGCCTGGAAATATTTTATGATGTTTTATGGCATCGACGATATGTACCTTAATGGCTATTCTTCTTCTTTTATCGCTACAATTGACTGCAGAGTTCGTGATTCTTTGAAAAGAGTTTCTCAAAGAAGCAGCTGCTCTCCAGCCTACTTTGCAGGAATGTTTGGAAAGGTTCTGGATTTTCTTTATTCTGTTCCAGGTTTTTTCACATTCTTACTATTGTATCCGACTCAAGATGCTGTAAATTGAAACAAATGACTAGGGTGGTAGATAAATGATAAAGTAAATTTTATATGGATTGATATATTTTCGGTCTTAAGAAAAAGCTAAATTGTGATAAATAACCCTTCAATTAAGCAGATAGTTACGACAATATTAAAAACAGATTGATTATGACAATATTGAAAAAAATATCACACCAATACTGAAAAGTAGAAAGGTATCATTATGCAATATTTATCGAGCAATAGAAATAAACTACAATTTTTCTCTTAATATCTTTCCTAATAAAATTACATCCAGTAAATGGAATGAACTGCAAGTTTTAAGATAAATTTCTCGAATTCACAAACTAAATCAGTTGATTTACTCAAATAGGAGTTTAACATTCGATTACTGTCAAATACTGATGGACTGATATTCTTTCCACAGCTCCATCGTGTTTGCAAACTAAATTCGGATTACCAAGCATATTACCACTCTGATCGGCAATTCCAGTCAGCATCTTGTCGAACAAGTTATGATCATTATTTTCACTATATATGTATAACAATATGCAAACAAATATGGAAACAAACAGCATGGAATAATTGAAGTTCCCGTTGGTGATGTATAATGTATATTACTGTATTTTCAAGTATTTAATATAGTCATATATTGTACCAGTAAAGTTATTATTACCTTTGCAAAATAGCGGATGACTATGTTTTGATTAGCATAATTTTCTCCGTGTGAATAATATAGAAAGTTTTTATTTATTTGAATATATTTCATTGGTAATCTTGTTATTTGCATAACTCAAACCGAATTGTTTGAAACATGGTGAGATGATTGGACATAATCCAGGAACCATTTGATTAAAAGTGTTCAGGACACAGGTCAAAGTCATTTTTATTATTGTATTCGATTTCAAATCATTTTACTGTATTATTTGTGGAAATTATTGATCTTTCCAAAAATTCATTTATAGAATCACTGGCATGCCATGAATTGATCATAGCCTTCGAGTTAGCAGCCTTTCATATGAATATTGGAAAAGATTTTTAGAAATATTTGAAAACCTGTATATCAATTACTCTGACCTATTAATGAGAGAGACTTTCTGGTCTATATTCAAATTATTCTGTTATGAAAAAATGGAGCAGGTAATTTGAATAAAAATTTTTTTCCTAATTGTTATTAGTGCTGATAAGAATTTGTATTCGACTTCAACTATAGGATTTATATAATATTGTTCCTCGATGATGGTACTGCTAATACTAATACATTGTTCAATTAAATTTCTAAAGTGAATAATCAATCCACATATTCACATTCACAATATTGCATTCAGTTTCTATTCATTCTGCAAGAGGAATACGCAAATAATATATTATCTTTGTGTTACAGTATGTGTTATCCACTAGACGGGATAATTCCTCTTCTGTGCATCTTGACATGTTAAATACAGGCTCTCAATCATATGTAAGGGAATGGTGACAAAATGAATATATCCCATATATATTCTAGATCTTTATATTTAAATCCCTTTCGATTGCAGATGATAGAGACATTGAGGATACGGAATAAGTTTTTATTTTCTGAATTGAATCAAGTGCAATTAAATGAACTAATCGGTACTTTCAAGTAAACTTACTGCAACTTTTATATCAATGAAACAAATAGATATATTCAATTTTGTGTACTGTTGATACTGATTTTAATGGACAGTACATGCTTTGTGGATCTCCATCCCTCACTTCATCTTCGTCGTTTTTCTTTTGCAGCACCCTGCCACACTCTGAAGCACGGACCCCTTTTTCTCTCTCCACAACACACCGAAAGCTATCCTCTCCTACTTCCCCCAGTCATTTGATACAGATATCGCTCATGCTCCCCCCCCCCCAGGATACTGCGTTTTACTCGCCTAATGAGACTGAATTATGAAGGGTAAATAAGTATAATGGATTTTATATCAATTATATGACAAAGTGTAAAAGTTGTTCTAATTCATGACTCAACCCTAATCTGTGTGATTATTTTATTATATATACAAATTGTCTTGATCTTTTTAGCAGTATTCATTATGAGAAATATGATATGATACTTTGATCATAGTTTTTTGTATTTGATCAGGTAAATCATTCAACATTTTCTGTTATTACTATAAAAATTAAAAAAAATATCGAATAAAAAAAGTTATAACTATTCGACTCAAGTGATCTTATATGATCACTTATCATATACGATGAAACGGTCAAGTGATCATATATGATCAACTCATTTTTTCAATGGCAATTGTGAAATAACTATAAATGTATCATAGGTATAGGTACTAATATATATGGTATAGGATATGATAAAGATATTCCATAGTGTGATATGCTCTCACATGCATTTTTGAGCTGCTACACATCAAGTGAATCAGAAAAAAATACAATCTACACTAATAATTTTTATATGCTGTTACACACTGCAAATTCAAGTCCACCTCACTCGATCTCTGTACCATTTAAAACGAATAGTGAAGTATATCATGATAGCCCTGAATACTGTGATTGGTTTGATTTGTGTGTCTAACTTGTGATCAACATACACTGAGTGCTGTGATGTTTTCTTTAGTGCGAATTTGATCATATATGATCACTTGCCCGTTAAAGGGTAATATCAAGTAATATAATACGATCGAACGTTTATTGTTAATCAATATTTAATTCAAAAACCTCTCACCCCCCCCTCCCTCATAAATACCCACTCTCCCTATTTTAATACCCCCATATCAAGTTGCATAGTTACTACGGTCGTAAGTTTATAGTTAATCAAATTTATAATTAAATAACACCTTACTCAATATTTATGCCTTTATAAAGAGCTAGGAACTCATACTTTTTATATTCATTTGCATACAAATATTGTAATTAATAATGCGCAGTGATACCCCTCTACCTCTAAAGTATCTGGGGTATCACTGCGCATGGTTGTGGCAGGAAAAGCGTTGAAACTGAGAAGTTGAAAATTAGATATAATGTAACTGTTATTGTTTGTGTTAACATGTTAAAACAATTTGAATCTTCAATTCTTGGTAAAAGAGTTATTCGAGAGTTTGCGGGATTTAAAAATCACCACCGCAAACTTTTTTTCAGATCGTTCTGACAGCACCACAAATAACGCGACTCAGCTCTAGAAATACTTAGAGGATAATGGTGCTATATGATGTTTAAGGGAGAGAAAAGATGCTTGAAATGATGGTGCAATCTGATTTAGGCTAAAGAAGTGGTTTTAAAATTATAAGGGGTGCGGAGTGATACCCCATAAAAATGGTATGCGCAGTGATACTCCGTCCGAATGTTAGATTCAGTTGAATGATGTTATGAAATGCATTCTCTAAGTGATTTATAATAAATGAGCAAATCTTTCTCTGAAATTTAAACAATAATTTAATTTTCTTTATTAAATATTCAACTTGCAAATCGTGGCTAAAGAAGACGCTGCTACGACAACACTACAAAATATAGCTTCTAATACAATGATTTAAATAATATATGATTATAATAATGGCGATGGATGATATAGACAAAATATAATTTATGTAACAAAATAGTATGTTTAGTTGCATGTAGTTATCATAATGAAGAATTTTGTCGTTGAATTCACACTATATTTTAAACTTTATAATAAATTGAATTAATTCACATTCACAAAAAGACATACTTGAACGGATCGTTTCATCCGTCTCTATTTTCGAATGTTAGTCTTAACTTATCCATTAGGTCTTAAATTACGAAACCTATTCATAATTTCTGAACTATTTAACTTTCAAAATGTTGTCTAGTTACCACCATAATCAGATTCTTTTAAATCAGTTTTATTTTTTGTTACAATTGATGTAAGTAAAATCCAGAATTATGTTTTGAAATCTTCGATGGTGGAATTTTCCAGCGGTGGAATATACAGTGATGGAACTTTCCGGCGGTGGAATCTTCCTGCTGGAACTTTTCGTGGTGGAATTTTCCGCGGGATAATTTACCTAGAACCATTTAAATGCCTATTGTTTGATCATTTTCAAGTAATAATATGTATATAACTTTACTTTGTAAAGGATTTTATCAACTATTGTCCAAGAATCAATAATGTTGTATATTGATAGTGTTAATTAAACATATTTCTACAGTTAAATACTGATAACAGGTGTCATAGAAAAAAAAACGATCACTTAAACGAAAAAAAAGTTTGAAAATTCATTATGAAAAATGTAAAATGAGTTTAAAATATGTAAATAATTTGAGCGACTGATTTCAAATACTGTTGCTTGCCAAATATTAGAGTATAAATATTTGCTTAACAATGATAGTGGTGATAAAAGGATGAAATATTTAATTTATAATGGAAATGACCAATTGCAATAGAAATATGTATAAGGTATGATGGAAATAAATCGAATAAAAAAAAACATGTAATTTAGTATATATCCAAGTGAAATAATTGATTTTTTTCAATAGTAAGAAATGTTGAATGAATAAATTTGTATCTTAAAGTGTAAATAATTAATAAGCAATCGTGTAAAACTATTAGGCATATTTTATGACTATCTTTTAAGTTAAGAGGAACGATAATAATTATTTTGGTGGCAATAATTTGTCCTGGTGGCAATAACTTGTCCAGGTGGCAATACTCCAAGTATTGTCCACGTTTGACAATTTTCTGGTTGCAGTTACAGACACCGAAATTGTAGACAGAGAATGTGCAACAATCGGAAAATTTAAATTCTGCAAATCGTGAATTATTGTCAAATAGGATAAAAATTTATGGTTTTTTATCATAAAATATTATAATGCAATTGAAGTATGTTTTTTGGTTATGGTAGAGCTACCAAAGATTAGGATGGAACAAAGCATCATATGAATTTGCATAACATTTTATGTTCTAACATAACATTCTATGTCTTCATATAACATTATATATCCTCTCATAAAATTTGATATGCAAACATAACATTTTCCAAAATTTTATATTGAAGACTAAGACTTGAATGAAACAAAAAAAATGTTCTAACTTTAATTTTCAATTTAGAAACAGCGTTATTGATTCATCAAGGAAATAACTGTGCTATATAGTAAGTGATGACGTTATTATTAGTATCTAAAGGTCTAATTGAATTTCTACTGTACTATTGTTTCCAGTATGTACCAAAGCCCCAAATTCGCATTAGTGTTACTTCTTGGTACAAAAAAAGATAAAAGAACATATGCAGGTTCCATTTGGTGTCACACGTCCACGCGTTCCATCAAACAATTTGTAATGCTATGGTTTGGTTAATGAAAGTTTGAGTGGGTAAACAATAAATTGGTTAATCCACAAACTGCATTAACATTGTTAGAAGCTAAATTTGGAGGCCTGATTGTATTCAGCAGACAATATCTGTACTTATAGTTACCACTGGTTTGTCAACAACAACTTCATAGATTAAACTAATTGATTGAAGTAAATAGTTTATTGGAGAACTAATTAAATTAACAATAATATTACGTATGATCTATCAAAAATAGAGTATCATTTATTATTGGAATAACTTTTCTAAATATGGATGTTGTATAACTTATATATCTGATAGAAGGTAGGTATTTATTTTCACTTTTGAAGTCGTTGAGCATTGAACTCTTGCGTCTCATAGATTACTTGGCACATCAAAATATTGAATATAATAATTTAACCCGAAGAACGCACCGATGAGTGCTAGATCAAAGGCCAGAAGCTTCTAACACAGAGTGGAAATATGAACCTTGAATGTCTCTAAGTGTCAGGATAAATCGCTAAATTGTAGCGCTATAAGCTCTGCGTGAGCTGTGAATTAACATATCTATTAGCTAACGCCTAGGTAACATTGAAACATTCCCCAGAATATTCCATCGATATCTATATACCCCCTCCATATCCGCTATCGTATGAAGATATCGAGGGCATATTCCAAGGATTTGTGAAAATTAGTTGATCATCTAAAGACATTCAGAGAATATTACAAGAATCAATGAAAATTAGTTGATCCCCTAACGACATTAAGGGAATATTCCAGGAACTAATGAAAATTAGTTGATCATCTAAAGATATCGAGGTAATATTCCACTAATTAGTGAAAATTAGTTGATCACTAACGATATCGAGGGAATATTCCAGGAATTAGTGAAAATTTGTTGTTTTGTCCTAACGGAATCAAGGAATAATAATCTATGAAATATGAAACTATAAAAATTATCGATGATAACTTTAAAATGCTCTTGAGTTATCTTATTGCATAAAGTGCATTAAAAATCTTACTTCTACTGTGTCCAGGACGGTCGAGTCGTTAGCGTGGAAAACAGTAGACAACAAGTTGCAAGTTCAAGACCCGGAAACACCATTTCATTTAGTTCTCCATTTTTTCCATTTAACTTGTATATAACAATATGTAACATTAAACTAATTCATATGAAGCCAAACGTAGATATACAGTATATGCTAGGAAATATTAATTTTGGTATCTTTATATATTCTTCTTCTATTCTATATATCCAGGGAATGTTCTGAGAATATTACCATTTGATCCCCTCAATATTGAGGGAATATCCCCTCATTATTTCAATTTTATTCCCTTATTATATTATCAAGGGAATAATAAATTCGGTATTCCTTGCCCTTCGCTTGATATGGAGAGAATATTCCACGGATAATATATTTAAATCCCATTACTATTCCATCGATATCATTAGGGGCATCCCCTCGATAACGCTTGGGATATTGAGGGAATGATCCCAGGGAATTTCTCCGGAATATCCCAGAAATATTGTTTTGTTATCTGGGCGCTAGCATTTTAAACACAGATTTTATTTCAAATAATAATAGCCTTTTTTTGACATTTTATAGAATGCTACATAATTACATGATTTGTATTATAATCCTATTATTAACATCTCGTACGATGTTTTTTTTATCAAAAATGGATAGCCACAGAAATTGAAAATCATGAATAAAAGTAAAGTACGAAACATACTGTAGATTGGTATAGTATGTACAATAATACTTCTCTATCATTTTTCTAAGCTGATGGCCAATTAGGACTAAAAAAATAAAATTTGCACACTATGCAAGGTAGAAACAGCGTTATTGATCTCTCACATTCACTTGTGAGAAGTTTTACTGTATTTTTTTTTGTCTCAAACTTGATTTCAATCTACTTCACCACATCTATTCGTTGAGATATAAATTCAATTTCAATTCACTTATCACGTAACGAGGTCATAATTGCATTTCGGGAGACTCTATACTGTATCATTGCGGTCTATGTTATACTCTTTAACAGAGTGGGCAATACAATTAACTGATATTATTTTAAGTAAATAATTAAATTCATCAGGTTCACTCAAAACAACATGATTTAATGTATTTTTATTCATCAGATTTATATAACATGTACATAAATTATAAGATGATCGAAAAGGGATAATATTGCAGCATATTAAAATCCTCTGGTTTTGTATACAATTTTCATTGAATATTTCCTAAAATTTAATTATAGATATTTTTTCAAGAATTTATAAAAAATTTATTACATTACTTACTTTTTCTCAGTTAAATCACAGTTTATAACTGGTACAAATAATATCTTAAATTTATAGTACATAGGCCATAGTATAACTAACCTCAAACATTGATTTAGATAATGGATCGATTATTTCCCAATTTTCGAATTCTCACTGTCCATTAGCTGTTCAAAGCTCTACAAAATAGTATAACTAGTGTATCCGGTACGGCTTGAATGTTATAATTAAGAGATCATAATTACAGTGTAGGCGAATATGGTTAATGAATCGTAAAATATCGTATTGATTCAAACAAATTTCATACATGAATTAAAAAAAATATTCTTTGGCGTTTGATTTTACAGTTTGATATATTTTTTTATAATTGTCGAATTAATCTTCGTAGTACGTGGAGACAATTTCATACCCAATTTAATAATATTTAGTATCATTAAAGAGGAAGACAAAAGATTGAACACCACATAATCTTCTATGGCCCCACCATAATTTGCACTCAATACTGTTTCCAAAGACCCATTACCATGTTCAGAGTAAAAAACCTTCATTCTTTTGAGTTTGCTCTCAATTCATTATGTAATTTTCTCCTCTGTGGTATCATATTTCAGAAAGAGAATGGATGAGAGCAGTAGCTCTTAGCTTAACACTCATATGGGAACCTGGAATTAAATTTAGGGTGATGCCATGGATGATTTTAAAGGGCGACGTCTTGATCTTCTATGGATGATCCATAACTGAACTGTTCAAATTTGTGACATTACCAACCACTTTCCGTGTACAAAGAGTCTAAATGGGTGTCCAGGGTAAGTACTGCTACATTATGCTTTATAATAATATTATTATTTATTAAAGCGAAATTAGATATATCTGACTAAATCAAACAAATTCGATTACTAAACAATTGAATTAAAATAATCTTAGAGTTTTGTTAAAACAGTAATACAGTAGTCAAATGATCTTTTTATCATCGACTATTATTTACGATCAACTATGTCAACAAGTAACTACAATTAAACAGTAGGTAGAGACTAATGCCTAAAAATATAGTGCAAAAAGTAATCAAGTTCCCCGTTTTCCTCTTCAACTTCAATTTTTAACATCCACACCATGTCTCCCGTTCTTAAATTGAACATCAACATCCACATTAGATCCCACGTTCTCCAATTGAACATCAACATCCATATGTCATCCGTGCTTTCATTCCGATTCCTCATCAGTAAAGTCAAAGAGACGGCACTCGAATGATAATTTTGTATTCCTTTGAAATAAATCATTTAGTTGATTAAAGAATATTCTCGTCAGTCAAAAGAATCACACGAAAAATACTTCAATGAAATGTATAATATAGATCATGTTGGCATCAGGTAGAAAACAGGTTTAAGGTTCAAAGTAAGATGAAATTGTTCTAAATGCAGAACTCTGACACTTAAATTAGTCGGGAAATGGGCGACTCACTTTGCAAATCATAAAGTAATCTCACCTTTGAAAAATGCTTGATAACTCTTTCATTAAAAAAATGTTAACACCAACTTTTCGACAACCGTAAGTGTCCAAGAACTGCGATGTTACCAAGTTTTGAATTTCATTCTAAATGAATACAATATTTATGTGATAATTAAAATATAGAGAATGTGAAAAATGTCAAAATATTAAGGTAGTGTTTTTAAAAAAAATGTGGGCTTCAACTGATATTATGTACTCGAAGAATTCATTACACGAAGAACTTATACAGGAATTTCACATTTTCACTTCCTGAATTCTCTAAATCGAGTTGAGCAATTTTCCAGATTTGCTACATTAGGAAATTAATCAATTCATTTTGTAAATTTCAAAGGGTGTTTTCATTCTTAAACAACTGATACATTTATACGATCTTCTGATGTGAGAGATTCTCTGCCATTTTTCAGGAGGTGAAACATTCAGAAAAAATAGAAGGAAGCAAGCTAATTCTATCGAAGGAATGTGATATCGAGAGAAAGAAAAAAGGTATTGATGGCACCGTAGAAGATTATCAGCTCCATCATATTTGGTGGTCTCAGAGTAATTTCATCTCAAACTGAATAATGTAGTTGATGGATACTTATTTTCAAGAAATAGTTCCGATTTTATTTTATATAATTATTTTTATGGTATTCTAGAATAAATATAAAGTCAGAACTTCATTTCGTCTTTAGTGTAATCGTTGTGAATCTTACTATAAATTTTTATAGCAAAAATAGAAAAAGACAATAAAAGATAAATAGAAAAATATAACAAATGTATATATTATTGTGAAGAAGGTTAATATACCTATGATAAATATCAAATTCGTACCTAAAATCATTAATAAAATCCTCTATAATAGTTTATTATTTGTAAAGTGTTCTTTTTACAAAAAACATACGATTTGTTAACAATGACCCAGTGTTTATGAACACTTACCAAATATTCGAGATTCAATGATGGCATGGAGACCACTTCCTACTCAAAAGTTATTTTAAGAGTAATTTTATCACTTCAACACATGTTTTCATTCTCAGTCGTTGATATTTCTTGAATGGTGTCGGGACCTTTTTTCTCGAGAATTATTTGGTGATAAATACAGAGTGATAAAATCACAGAGAAACACGAAAAATTGTATTCAAATATAAATATATCAAATATAGATTACATGTATGCCATTTGAAGATTTTCAATTCTATGATAACTAAATTTGAGAAAATAGATTTTGTTAAACATTAAACTACACATTAATGGTTTACTCATTAAACAATCGAAAACCTTCAGAACCAAAAATAAATTAGATTTAAAATACTGGACGCAATCTTGAATAAAAATTAAGTTAACAAAATTATAAAAAAAAATCATGCAAACGAAATTTAATAATTGCATCCTATATAGCCTATTGAGCAATCAGTTAACCGGTTATCAACCTAAGCATCATAGCTAGTGAATTGTAAGAGTGAACACTAGTTGTTAACTAAACTGAACAAACAAAAGCTACGAAGTGAACTACTGTTCCAATTATTTGTAGCATTTTAAAGGTAAATTTCATTCCTATGAAAATTAATGAGAGCAGATGAATTAATCTATGCATTGCAGCTGCGATAACAGGTTTCTCATTTGTAGATGATCACTAAATAAGTTAATTTTAATTTTTTAAACTAAATGGGTTAAATTTCCATTATAGTCGTATTTATCGTAAATTATTTCCTTAAAATTATGTAAGATAAGTACAGAGTATATGTCTCAAATAAATGTATTATTTAATATATAATGAAAACTATAGAAACAACTGAATTAAATGAAACATACATATATCATGATTATTTCATATGATAATAAACATATACACATAAAAGAGTGTACGAAATTTATATGATCCCAAATAAAAAAAGAATAATATGTCGTAGAAAATTTAACCCAAAAATCATTTTCTGCGAATCACCATAAATTTTCCCTTGAAGGTAACTTCGAAGATTATAACTTATATGCCGGGTAATTTCCCGTTGTTATACATTTCAGGATAAATTAACTGTGGTTAAATAGTAAAGTGTTAAATTCACTAAATGAATTTCTCTGAAAGCAGGATACCTTAAAGCTAAATTATTAGCCTGTAAATCACCAGCGAATGTGACAAAAAATAAAGTGACTGAATTCCCTCACACCTCAAATCACATTTCAGCTCAACATTTTTCTCACCTAGCATAGTTGAAATTTACCATACAGTAGAAGTATATTGATGTAGAGTTATATAAGAAGGTTCTACAGTAGATCCTATCACCAAATGACACTTTCGCCAAAAATATGAAAATTATTTATCTCTATAAGGTCTACTTACTTTAAAGTAAAAAATTATAGAGTATAAATTTTCTCACTATCAAACACAGCCAGTTTGAACCCCCATCAACCCTCCCCACAAATTCTCCCACCTTGACTGCTACCATTATCTTAGGAGGGTAATATCTCCTTATATTTATAACGGATAGTATTTTTTATTAATTTTCGGCGATGTGGTTGTTCGGCGAAAGGGTTTTCGGTGAAAGTGCATCAGGCGAAAGTGGTTTCTGCGAAAAAACCGTTCACCAAAGACGATCTGAATAGTCAAAATAATAATAGATGTTAGGTGAATAAAAAAAGGAATTTTGAACAATCATCACTAATAATAATTGATCCCATACTATTTTTAGGGTCGGACGGGGTATCACTGCGCACAATCCCGCAAACTCTGTATTTAATCAAAACCTAAATGTAATGGAAAAACTATTTTTCTCGTGATGAAATGATCATAAATGATGATGGTTCTTAACCATTTTCGAATTAATATCTAAATAAATGAAATAATTTTTCGTGCGCAACTTTTAGTGAGTGTATAAGGGTATCACTGCGCTCATGAAGGGGTATTACTGCGCATTGTATAAATATAGCATTTATCTGCCCCACCTAAATCCCTCCTCTCCCAATTTTAATACCCCTCCTCCTCATTATCAAAACCTTCGTTTTTACCATATAAATATCATTCTCCTCCCATCTAAATCCCCCTCATTTCCATTATATCTCCCTCTCCTCCCATCTAAATTGCCCTTCCCTTTCCTCTCATCGAAATCATCCTCTCTTTATATCTAAATTCCCCTCTTCCCCATCTAAATTTTCTCTCTCCTCCCTCTATCCCATATCGCACCCTTCCCCCCATCTAAATCTCCCAGTCTTCATCAAATTGTCTGGGTTTCCCTCTCTAAACCCCTCTCCCCAATCTAATTGTCCCTTACCTTTTAGCACACATTTAATGAATCTACAACAAATTTAACACTAAAATTTTATAAAATTAGTTAACTACATATATCAAGTAATATAATTCGATCGTTGGTTTATTGTTAATCAATATTTAATACCTCTAACCCGAACCTATAAATACACTATCTCCCTATTATAATACACACCACATCAAGTAGGATAGGTACTACGATCGTAAGTTTATTGTTAATCAATTTTATAATTAAATAACACCTTATTCAATATTTATGCCTTGTAAATATTTACATGTAAATATTGTTATTAATGATGCGCAGTGATACCCCTTTACCTCTAAATTATCTAGAGCATCACTGCGCACGGTTGTGGCGGGAAAACCGTTGTAACTGAGAAGTTGAAAATTTAACATAATGTAACTGTAGATGTTTGCGTTAACATCTCGGTTTTAGAGCTATTGGAGAGTTTGTGGGAATTAAAAAAAAGAAACACAATTTTTTTCAGATCGTTTTGAGAGCTCCACATACATCGCAACTTAGCTCTAGAAATATTCATAGGATAATGGTGCACTATGATTTTTCTTGGAGAAAAGAGGATGCTTGAAATGATGATTCAATAAGATTTAGGCTAAAACAAGTGGTTTTAAAACTATAAGAGGTGAGGAGTCATACCCCATAAAAATGATATGCGTAGTGATATCCCGTCCAACCCTATCAGTATTAATAAATTCCATACTATCATCACCAGTGATGATAGTTTCAATGCCATCCCTCCTCATTTTTTTTCTATCTATCACCCCGATGATCATGATGAAAAAAATGAGATAATTTTCCCATCGATAGAGATTGCACTGAGAAGAATCCCTTCATAAATCATCTTATAATGCTCATCAATTATCATTATCAATTCATTGGCATCGATAATCTAATGTTCAATATATGATTTTGATACTCAGTGAAATTTTGAATAATCAACATTTATTTCAAAACTAGAATGAAGATAGTAGAGCCGAACCGATTCCCTCTTGGAATTATCTCTTAATTTTAGGATCAACGAACTGTCGATCAGTTCCTTTTCGACAATTTGATAGCCGCTGATAAATCTGATTAGGGTCTTCATTGACTGTCGTCTCAATTTTATAGAGCGGAGCTACAGTTTCCGCGGATATAATTTGTGTCTCGGTAGACACGCTAAATTACTTCAAATTTCTTGATAATTCAACATGATACGAATCTGGAAAGATCACTTAGAGATAAATATCATTGTGTGTTTCTGTACTCGGAAAGTTGGTAATAACATAGCCAATTTGGATGTTCTAAAATTTGGAGTGTTTCGAGGCATTTGTAAAAGCTCGAATATTTTCAATTTTTGAGATGTTAGTAAATAGTGTTTGAACTTCCATGTACTTATGAATATAATTAACCTATCCTTTTTTTACATGTTCGTTCAAAATAGGTTGTAGTATTATATAAATATACCTGAATGGTTAATCTACTAGCTATCGGATGGCTTCACAATTCAGATCAAGTAATTGATATTTTATTTATACTAATCTTATCATACAAATTTAAATGTGGTGTAGAAGTGTTCATCTTCCAAACGGTATTTCGGACTGGAATTTTAGTTTCATGTCTTATATAACTTTCTATTTCTTTATTCCGTATATAAAAATTATAATACATCATTTCTGAATATTTTAATATTTAAAATGTTGTAAAAAACATGAAAATTATATATTCAAACTATATTATGAATAATTTAATTTACTAAAATCGATTTTTTTTAAATGTTACAAAAAATAGTTTCTTTTTAATTTTTATCACAAAAGAAGAGCGAAAATGCAGATCGATAGCCACATTAATATCTCTTAGTGGTTCGAACACGACGCTTCTTATTACTTAAATGTCAGAAAATAGTCTGAAAAGTGCTTCAGTTTGAAAAAAATGTTTCTGAAACACAATGCATTCACGAAGTAATTGTATAATATTTGTATATTAAATATTGGGAGATAAATAATTTCAGCTATACAATGTACAAGGATTAAAATAAAATACTAGATATGGATATACTTTGCCCCTTACGCACGGGGCATTTTTTTCACATGAATTACAGCATGAAAAAAAACGACAATTCTAAGTGGACATACAAATCACACACATTTAATCAGTTGTCGGGTTTTTTCGTTCTCAAGTTACTTTACCGCGGCAAGAGAAAAACGCTTGTTTGCAGGGTGCCTTTGTTTGTTGTTGTCTGATGGTGCACATATGTCCCAAATAAACTCATATTAAATATAATATTTTCCATGTTTCTGACATATCGCTTTAGGTCCCTTTTACAATGGCGTTTTTTTCATGCCACAGCCAAACTAAATAGTACAAGAAAGGGCGCTACGATTGAATAAACGTTTGCATTTTATGTTCAGCTTTGATTTTTTTTTTCTTCGTTGATTTTTGATGCTGTGCCCTGAAAAATAACCGCTTCGTGTTAAATATACCTTAAAAAATGCGGACAATTACAGCACTAAGAAAGTATTCATGAATAGTATGTGTAGGTAAAAATATGTACACAAAAGTACCTATTGTCAACACCCACTTTCCGAATATTCTGAGTGTCAGAAAACTGTGACTTTACACCAGAGGACAAAAATGTGGGACAATTCAGTTTTTTTAGCATTTCTGCAATATTTTCGAATGGATTTAAATAATTTATAAACCTAATGTAGCCACTTATAGTGTTAATAATGATATCAAATTTCAGCCTAATACGTAAAATAGAAAAAAAATTATGGTGGTTTAAATTTTTTTTCTCAAAATCACAGTGCCAAAAGTGTGGGACAATGTGAACACAAATGTAAATAACTTCATATGGACAATTTCAAACTAACATTAATATCTAGTGAAAAGGCCTTTGTTATCGATGACTGCAGCACACCATCTACCAGAGGATTGAATGAGACGGCGACAATCATCTCGTGACACTTTTGCCCACTCTTCTTTGAGTTTGAGCCAATGATCTTCAGTGTTGTTGGAATTCCTGTCACTCACATTCTTCCCTAAAGTGGACTACAGGTTTTCTATTGGATTTAGGTCCGGACTTTGCGGGGGCCAATCCATTACAGCCAGATTTTGCTCCCGAAGAAACTCCATCACGTGTTTAGCTTTGTGGTAGGAGGCGTTATCCTGCATGAAAATGGGCGATTCGCAGGCAGAACGTATAAGTATTGGGATGACATGATCTCGTAACAACTTCTTGTAGATGGTTCCATTGACTCTGGCGTTTAGACGAACGATATCAATCGTCCCTTCCCATGAAATTATGCTGAACACCATTACACTGCCCCCACCAAACTTGACTGTGTTCTTGGTGCACTTATTATCGAATCTTTCGTGACAAAATCTTCTTACATATTTTTTCCTGTCAGATCCATATAGATTGAACTTACTTTCATCGGAAAAAAATACATTTTGACACTGATGGTCGGTCCAGAGTACATGATCTTCGGCGAAGCTCAATCGAACTTTCTTGTTCGAGGCATCTAGACATGGTTCTACTAGAAACATTGACATCGTAGGAGGTACTCATTTCACGAGGTACTCATTTTCCTCATGATCCTATCGTCTCTAGGAGTGGTGTTTCGCGGTCTACAGTTCTTCTCCGGTGGTGAAACTTTCCCAGTCTCTTGTAGTCCTTTTTTATTCTTCCCACAACACATTTGGACAACTGCAAGTCCTCGGCTATCTTCCGGATTGAATTTTTATCTTCATAAAATTGTACAATTCTTCTTTTCATGGAGGCGGTCATTTTCGGTGCCATTGAAATGATGTAACCGGCTAAATAGTAAACAAAGTGGTGCAATCGACTTATTCTTCATTGCCATAGTGAGAAATGTGGATAAACTGACTTTAAACTGCCTTTAAATAGTATTTTTCTAACATTGTCCCACACTTTTGAAAAAATTGACTTCACCATAAGTTTTTTTCTATCCTACGTATTAGGCTGCAATTTTATATCATTATTATTACTATAAGTGGCTATATTGAGTGTAAAAATTATTGAAATCCATTGGAAAATATTGCAGAAATGCTGAAAAAACCGAAGTGTCCCACATTTTTGTCCGCTAGTGTATATAATTGTCCAAAAAATGAGGTTAAAAGATGAATAATTTCGTGCTAGATCATCGAAAATGAATTAGTTTTCAATCTCCCTTTTCCCACCATAAGTTTCTTCCTTGGTTTCTTTTTGTTACAAATTGGTAACAAGTCCGAGGTGAAAAATAGCGATTAATTTTCTTTTTTTTTCTTCCAAAGTGATAAATCTTGGCCTTTGTTCTTTTTAAATGAAACGAACAGCTTAATAAATGGCGGTTTTTACCATTGAAAAAAGTTACAATTTTACTGCGAGTAAATACTAACTAGAGGAAAGTTTTAATTATTTTGCAAATTAGATTTAAATACCGAATGAAAACTTCATTTTCTTCCACATTTAATTTACGCTCAATATTTGATTAATTTATTTAATATTAATCTATTAAGATTTTCATTTGATTTTTAATTGGCATCTTGTAAATGTCTCTTGACCAAAGTTATAAAGGGAAGTTCTACTGTATATATGAATATATAAGAATTAATGTTACAAACATATGCATAGAAATATTCCAAAGTTGTAAACAAATACAAAAGTTATGATAAAAACTGTGATAAGAATGATGATAAAATAAATGATAAAATTGATGAATAAACTAATTAATTTTTTTATAAAAAAGAAAAAAAAACGAATGCATTTTTATTGTGTTTAGTAAATCAGTGACTAAATTTATCGTGTCACACATAATCTTATGCTCGTTTTCCCAATGCTTATTTTCCCAGTAGTCATAATACTATCGCCTACGTTCCTAATGACAATTTTTCTACACGTTTCCCACTTATTAATGTAATTTCATGCTATAAGGAAACCTTATAATCAGCAACATTATATACCGTGAGAACTTTTTAGAATTGGTTTGCCCGGTAAAGAAGTAATTCGAAATTTTTTTTTGAGGGGAAGGCTATACACAAAGGTGGATGAGGATGAATATAAAAGAAACTGCATTACTTCGTTTACAAATACTGTTTAGAATAATATATGAAATATTTTATGAGTACCATCAAAAATAATTCATTTCGATCATTTAAAAAATTCTTCATGAATATCAAGTTTTACAAACCACGTACATTGTGTATAATATCTTGTTCGCCTGAATTTGTGTCATGATGCAATAGAGTTTGCTGTAAAAGCTGCCAATATGCTCAATGAGAGTCATAACAAAACTACTTCAACTGAAAGTCTTGGGAATGTTCTATCCCATTTCCACGATATGCCTTTTTCATCCGCATAAATTTGGCAAATTTTTCCGTTGCCGCTTTTAACTCCGTAGCTTTTGAACGTGTCTGTTTTCATCAGTGCAAATTGCATTGCTATCGGAAATTGGCTGCAAAGTTTAAATGAGTGTATTCTCCCATTTGAACCACATAGAATTATTAGTCAAGAAGTTTTCGATACCGCTATTCAATTTCAACGAGTGAAAGTTATACGTGACCCTACATTCCCTGGAAAATAAGTGAAATAATTGTTTTGCTATTGAAAAAAGTAACTATTGAAGAAAACAATATAATTTGAGTTGCCTATTGTACTTTGATATTATATCTCATTTCAAGGGTCTAGAAAAATCAGACCGTTATTTAAATTATTCTGATACTCCAAAGAGACATTCTAAAGAGTATTAGAGGTGACTCAGAGCTGCAGAGAGGTCGATTTGAATGTTTTATAAATTATGGCCGCTAGCTGGAAGGATCGAAATTACTGTTTCTAGTAGAAACTGGCTACAATTCAGCTTAGAGTAGTTAAATTTACATCCTCTATCAAATGTTGTAAAATAAGAACTTTTTACTGATTTTATTGGAAATTAAAGTAAACAATATTAACTCGTAAAAGTATGAGCTAAGAAAACTATTTGGGACACTTATCAATAATTTCTCTGGTGAAAAATCAGAGATAATCATCATAAGCATGTATTTGAGAAAGAAAATTAAATTGGAAAATAATTCACATGTATAAAATATGAATGTATGTATTAATTTAACTCAAGCATTCATTCTATTTTTATCCAAAATTTCTCGTTATATTATTAATTTAGTAATTCGAGAGAAAAATCAACAGAATTATAGTAGCCATTATAACTACATTGTAGCCTAATTAATCTTATAGAGTAAGTAGTAGCTACCAAATAATTAGAATACAATGAGATTGGAATTGAAAGAATTTGAAAACCTCTTACAAAAAAATTAAACTGTACATAATTTTTTAGGCGATAGAATATATAACACTATTTATTACATATACACCATTTGTTTAGCAACCGAATCTAATATTTGAAAAATATAGGGTATGTTTCGAATTATCGGTCGGTTTCACATCTTCGGTCATATAAGAAAAAACTATATCCTATTAAGGGTGATGATACGGATGATATTAAGCACACATCACTTATATTCTCAAAGGTTAGATAAACTCCATTAGATCGCAGTTCCCTGAAAACTGTACCAAGAATAGAGTTAAACGCAGCTAAAGTAGCTGTAGAACTTTATGATTAGTTATAAGAAGAGTTGCAAAATTACGTTCACATAGAATCTTTTCACTTCTGGACTGATAGCGAATCAACTCTTCGCTACATAAATTGTGAGACTGGTAATTTGCAGAGCTTTGTTGCAAATAGAGTTGCTTACATTAGAAGCCTAACAAACTGATGCGATTGGAAATATGTTCCTTCGAAGCAGAATCCTGCTGACATGCTGAGCCGAGGTATCCACAACGTTGATGATTTCAACTATGATCTATGGGTGAAAGGACCATCGTTCCTTACATCGGATCATGATCAATGGCCTAATAATGTAGTCCCCACAATGAATGATGATGTTCAGGAACTAAAGAAGAAATCCCTCATAATTGAGACTAAGCTTACGGATGACATTTCCGCACTGGTTAAATTAATGAGTTCCACATATAGTATCTACAAACTGCAATTACGTATTGCAACTATGCTGAGATTCAAACTATTTCTGATGAAAAAACCAATGCCAAGTGGTAGGTTTTCAACAGAGGAATTGAAATATGCCGAACTTGAAATCTTCAAGAAAATTCAGAGAGAGTTGTTGAGAGATTCAAATGAATACTTGTCTACGGATAAATCTTAACACAAAACGAACTCTCTTGCCAAGCTTTCTCCCTACTTCGATAACGATGAAGTAATGCGTCTACGAGGACGAATAAGTGAAGCTCCAGTCCCTTACGATTGTAAACATTATATTGTTCTGTACATGGATCTTCTCCCTTAGTGAAGTTAATTGTTCAAGAAATTCATCAAAGATTGGGACATATGGGCAGAGATTATATTGTGACTACTATAAAGGAAATGTTTCACATAATCAAACAATCGAAATTAGTCAAGACTATTCTTAGAGATTGTGTAATATGCCGCACAACTCAGGATAAAGTAGGTTAACAGTTGATGGCCGATTTACCAATTGATCGAGTCCATGGTGACAAGCCTCCTTTCCATTGCACTGCAACAAATTTGTTCGGACCTTTTTACGTGAAAAGAGGTAGAGGTCATGTTCAAGAGAATAGGTATGGCGTGGTATTCTCATGTCTGGCCAGTAGGGCATTTCACTTGGAGATAACTCCCGGCCTCGATACAGATAGCTACATTAATGCACTAAGAAGATTCATCAGAAGAAGAGGTACACCAGACACCATTAGATCAGACAATGGTACAAATCTCACTTCTGCTAATAAAGAACTTCGTGATGCTCTCGATGAATGGAACTCAAAACACGTGACCGATTATTGCTGTCAGAGAGGTATCACGTGGATTTTTCAACCGCCACATGCTACACATTTTGGTGGTGTCTTTGAAAGACCAATTAGAACTGTTAGGAAAATATTGTGTTCTATGTTAGGAAGAACACTCTAACAAAGTAAAGTTGACTGATGATATTTTAAGTAATCTTTTTTGTGAAATAGAAAATATCATGAATAATCGTCTTCTTACAGCTGTCGTTGGTGAACATGGTGCTAATATTCCACTGAAACCAAACCATTTACTACGTTAGCAAACTGACGTAGACTTTTCTCCTGGTATCTTTAATATTGCTGATATTTACTGCAAGCGTTCATGGAGACAAGCTCAATATCTCGCTGACATGTTTGGTACCGATGGAGGGATAAATATCTCTTATCTCTTAATAAACGGCAAAAGTGGTTAACGAAGAAGCGATCCCTAGTTGTTGGTGACATTGTTCTGGTGATGGACAAATCTCAACCAAGAAAAAGCTGGCCTATGGCTGTAGTTACCAAAGTAACTGCAGATAAACACGGAGAAATGAGAAGTGTTTATGTTACACTCCCTCGAACAGCTGACGTTACCAGGGAGAGAGAATTTCACATACCTATTGATCAATTAATCTTGATTATTGAAGTTGAAAAATTATAAATTTTCGTATTTCTAAATGTTTTGTTGAGTTGCGTTACTTTGTTTAATTTATGGTATTCCCATTTTTAAAAGATTAAAATATTAGTATTTTAATGTGGGGAGGTGTAATGTTTCGTTTTTAACGAATTAACCACTAGTTTTCTTTTTCTATCAAAATCTTACTTTTTATATTTTTTCATTATGTAATATTAGTTAGGGATAATTAAATTCTAACTTCTGTAATCATACTTTTCATTTCTATTATAAATTTTATCTTTTTTATAGTCGAAATAGTGTTCATAAAATTAATACTTATATATTTCAAGTCTACCTGTTCATCTAATTACTAGTTCAGTATAGTTTTTGAGTGTCAAGAGCGAGGTAGTTAGCCCTCCTCATGTAACCAAACTATCTGTGATTTGCCTTGATTGAGTCAATATTAGTTACAATTTCCAAATGCATCCTATAATCGAACACGAATTAAAATAGTAAAGAGTGTTTCCCTCCTCCAAATTCAATAAACTACAACTAGTTTAAGAACTAATAAAATGCGTACCTAATGAAGCTAGAAAATACTGTTCACATCATAAAAGGCAAAAAAGTTAAAATAATTGAAGAAAGTTTTTAACATTAATTTTAATTGAAGCCAAAAAATTCAAACTGTTTCTAAATTTGTTTCCCTTCAAAATTGGTATGCTAATCACCATTAATTTGGCATTAAAGTTTTTATGAACAAATAGAGCTATCGAAATATGTATTAAAGTCACCGCTTTACTTTTAAAGAAAATGATTTTGGTCTAGAAGTAAACTAATAAATTGAGTGTCTTACTAGACCAAACAAACTTGGAACATAACTCTGGTCTACTACGAGGTTTTGCTGTACACAATTTTGACAGAGGACTCCGAGTGATAAATATTTGCAACAGCAGAAACATATGCAACATTGTTAACTAAATTGAGTTTACATCTCGATGAGCTAAAGTGCTGTGAGACTGTCAATAATTTTCCCAGAGGAGGAATTTGGGTGGGGCAATAAGATGGGGCCCCCAACAATGCTTTACTTTTCAATCAGATATATGAGTTGCTTCTTTAACAGATACTGTCATAAAACTCTTCTAAAACTAATACAAACGGCACTTACTCTATTAGTAAAATATTCAGTATTACCCAAATAGTTAACAGTTGTGTTAAAACCTGAAACTTTAGAGAGTTTGTTATTCGCAGTATACGCCATGTTATATCTGATTTGCAAAAATACAATGCCCTAAACAAATGTCTCTCCACAAAAGCTCTAATGGAGACAAATATATATACAAATAAATATATTTGTTTGAATATATTTGAGGAAACAGAAATGAGGTTAATTTGATTTTTTTCCGTCTGATGTTTAATAAACTTGAAAGATATATGTAAAAACTAATTCTAAAACATCAATTGTAATTATGATTTATATCTTTGTTTTAGATTTCGTGCGAATTACAGTCATTTTAGAGTTATTTTTGAGTTATTTTTTAAATTTTGAAATGTATATTCCCTAACAATTTTCGATCAATATTTCCGATTTATGCTTCATAACATAGCTAAATATGAATATATTCCCACGCTCACTGTTATTTTAAAATCATAACAAGTTTTCAGAAAGAAAACGAAAAAGTTAAAATTTAATAATTTCATCGATATTTTTTTACACCAAAAATTTCATACAAAATTATTTTAATTTTTTTTTCAGCAAATTTTTGAATTCATAAACCGTCAAAATGTAGCCCATGGATATACCTTGATTTTGCACGTTAAGTAAAAAAAATGTGTTGGAAACTCTGGAAGATGAGATTGTCAGAATGCTCTTCTAACTTCACTAAAATTGGTTCTCAATATTTCATCAATATAATAATTTAATAGGAAAATAAATTAATTATTTCTATTATTACAGTTTGAATAGTTAAATCTGTAGTATTAACAGTTATGGTGAAATCTTTGTGAAACTTGAGAAGGTTTGGTATTTGCAGGTCAGGTCATGCCATATCTAATTCACAAACAAAAAATCACACGAAACGAATAATTCTCCACAATGCTCTTGACCTCAGAAAAGGTCGGCTCTTTTACTTTTAAAAACCATTTGAACCCACATACCCGTTACTTCAAATTTCATTTTTAATGTGCAAACGTAGCTGCAAGTTATACTATTTACTCCATTGTGATTGTCTTGTGTAGAGTAACTGTACTCCATATCATTTTGTACTTATTTCTAGCGCTGAACATTATAGTATTATTAATCTGGTAATCGAATAGAACCTACCATTTTAAATGAACCTGAAAGTTGAATCCTTTAATATTGGCATCTTTGACGGGATCCAGTTAAGTCCCATAATATTGGCATCTTCGACGGGATCTTTTTGAATCACCTAATATTGGCATCTTCGACGGGATCTGGTTGAATCGTGGCCTTATGAACAAGACGACATAGTCGAAATGGATTTATGAAGTTTATCAATTGACAGATGGATTCACAATTTCTGAACTGAATCGAAGAATGGTACTCAAGAAAGGAAGATTAACCCTCGACATAATGAGGATTTTAAGTGTAAAACCAATTAACAATATACAAGAAACTACTGTGAAAATACCTTTTAATTTGAGACCACGTAGTAAATAGTTAATATTATGAAAAACGGGTGCGGATACTTGGCCGAATGACACTTGGCCAATGGACATTTGACCGAAAGACATTTGGCCGATGGACACTTAGCCAAAGGACATTTTGAAAACGGAGACTTTTTCCGAACAGAAATTTGACCAGAAGACTTTCATTCATTGTGTATCCATGAAAGGGACGTCAGCCTCCGTTTAATTTAATTATAATTCATAATTCCATGGAATTGAAAGTTATTATATAGAAAATTAAAGTCTATTTTAATATCGTCATTACAAACAGTGATCACAAATTTCTCAAAAACCTGATTTTTTTTCATAATTATGGAATTCATCACAAATATATGAGGTGGAAAAAAGGTTCTCTTCATAGTATTGAGCTTGTTATCATTGTTTATAATATTATATAATAAAACCAATTCAAATGTATTATATAATATATGATATACAGTCTTCATCTTCATTATAATAAGTAATTTACTATCCAATTTTTGTTTTGAAATAAAAATTATTTACTCCAGAAGTGAAACTGTACTCCAATATCATCTTGTTTGAGTTTCTAGCGCTGAACAGTTGCGTATTTCTCCTTCGTCAATTGAATAAAGCCTTTCATAATTAAAGAACCTGAAAGCTGAATCTCTAAATAGATAAAGTTAGTAATAACTCAAATACAAAGAAACACAGCAAAAAAAATTGAAAATAACTAAATTTGAAGAGAGATTGTAAAAGACTAATATTTTTGCATCCTAATCTTCATCTCTTCGTTAATGTGTCTGTCTGTATTTATAAAAATAATAGATCTGTTTAAATATTCGTACCGCAATGAAACAGTTATTTGAAATATGAAATGATTGAAATAAGTGAAAAACGTTCGTATGATATTTGACCAACATTTTCTTGAATGAACTTTCTGAGAGGTGGATGTAGCTATTGAAAAACAGTTATCGAAGATCCACAATAATTTCTTGAATACTTGACAGTTCAAGACACATTCTGTACAGTTTAATGAAATCTGCTTAAAACATAATGAATGTGTGTGAAAACAGAGGTTGTTGCATCACAGTAATCATTAGAAAAATATGCTTTAACTTAAACTGAAGTTCCGAACTCAAGCTTTTGGTATGAGGTAAAAGTTTGCAACTCAGCCCCTTACGGTGACAGAAATGGAGGAACAAATTCTTTTAGTTCGTGTCTCTTACCATTTTCCCTGAGCAACTTAGTACCGTTTATTATTTAAGCCAAGCAATTAGTTTTATAAGAATATGTTTTATATGGCAGACTACCAGTCTTTGTTAGTGTACATGGTAGTTCTCTCACTCAAGACTCTATATTCACTATAAAGGAGTCATGAGCGTAATGAACCAATCTTATCTTAAGAAATATATAATTGAACTGCCATGAGCTATGTTAACAATTCTTTTCAAAGTATTCCCACACCTAAAATAAGTCAAGTTTATTTTTTGAGTGATATTTTACCTCTTATACATTACGTTTCCAATTACGGAATAGTGACTTTTAATTACAATAAATTAACAAAGGGTGGTTAAGTATTATTACGTGGCAGTGAAACTCTCTCGAAAACAGCTGCAACCAATAACATGGTGAACAAATTTTCCAAATGTTGCTATACAAATTGCAAAATAATGCAAATGATTATTAAAATAATTCTAGGTTATTTCGTTTGAGAACACATTCGGGATATTTTCTTTAAACGACCGGATAAACTCTTTCATATTTTAGAGCACATGTCCACTTACATTAGTATAAGAAAATAGTATAAGAAAAATCTCATTTTTTTACGCACAAATTCATTCATGGCATAAAGGGTTAATAATCTATAAATAAATACCGTATACTTTTTCTTGTTTTATCCTATCAGTTAAAGATAAAGTTGAGATACCGTTAAATCGACTTAAAACATGAAAACTCTCCGTCAATTGAACAAGAATCAGTTAATTTATCTTACATAGAAAAAACTGTAATAGTATGTATGTTAAAAAATATCCCTTTTTTCATATAATATGAATTGTTACTCAAAGACCGTAGTACATTTTCTATATTGTAAAAGAGATTTTTTTAATTTTTAAGACAATAATACTCTATTAAATTCATGAAGAATATAATTACAAAAGAGGAAATTCATTAGGCGGGGTTATTTCTCAAGAAGGAGTTATCTATAATCATATTATAAATTATCGAAGTATTTCGAAAAAGGAAACACATTTTATGACTCATCATATGTATGGACAGCTAGCGAGACCATTACTTAGAATTATCTGGAAATAATTTCCAAATTACCGCCACAATTAAGCAAGGATTGGAGGAGAAATTAGTTGCCAATAAGAGTGACATATGTACAACTCAGTAAAAAGAGACTCTGATGCTCTTCTTATAATTTGTCGGAGAAAAGACACGTTTGAAGAGATAGAAAAAAAGACAAAAAGGTCTTTTTGACTAAAAAGATTTATTACTTACGAACGAAATAACAATATTTTCCGAAAGTAATTTATGGCTCGATGATAGTTTCAAAATCTCGATTCCTAAAATAATTCATTATTATAATTGATGATTGCTTGTTGTATGTGAGTGGCTTCGATCATATGGAGCCACTTTTCTTGCCTACTGCTTCTTCGAGTCCCTTGTATTTATTTACCTTTTAAAGTCAGTGATACTTTGTTATGACCTTTGATTTCAAAGGAGACTTCAAACGACTATTGAATTGACATGTTAAATATATCCTCGATAAAAGAAACGGTTACAATAGAGTCAAAGTAGATTGAGAAGGAATTATATGGTTCCACCATATATTTATCTCTGTATTCAACACATGAATACATAGTTGCCACAATAGATTTCATGATGTATTCCTATTTGAATATTAACAAGAGTTTATAAATGAGTTATCTTATGGTTTTTCAGAGATGTTGCATTTACAATGAATTGCTCAACATTACCTATCTATCCATGAATAATTTGAAAAAGTTTCATGAATTAAGGAAGCAATGTTTACAATAAAATGCTCATCTAACTTTCGAAATACAAATGATCAAATTAGCAAGTATTTGAATTCTATTTATTCATGATAAAATGAAATACATAGCAATTTCCAAATCTGTGGAATGAATAGCTCAACATTTCAAAAATCATTTATATTTTTTTTCCACGTAGGCCCAACATTGCTGAGTGAATGAGATATTCGGTAAAATTGAAATCGAATTTGATATCAAGATATCATCAGAATCGTTTCAGAACAAGATTACCATTTAAAGTATCAGATATCGTTAGAGAACTTTTGCTTTTCTTTTGGATATATAATATTTATTTACTGAACGATATTTATTATATTTTATTCATATACTAACAAGTTAGTTTTTAAATTCAGATGGAATCAAAATATGTGTATTTATTGATGATGAGTATACCTTTATTAAAATTGCATTAAGTTGATACAAATTCGTAAAGTTTGAAATATTTAGAAAGACTTTTACCATCCCAAAGTGTTGGTACCATTTCGTAAATTTTGTACAATTTAGAAAGGCTTTTACCATTTCGTAAAGTTGGTACCATTTCGTAAAGTTGGTACTATTTCTTAATGTTGATAACACATACTTAGCAAACTGAGATTTTTTTAAAGTTTCAAAAAGTCGGCTTGATAGCGTATAGGAAATTTCAAAAAAGCCTGCCAAGCCCGACCATCTCTTAGACAAATTCTGACACACTCTGTTGCTCCACTTTCTCCGCCTTTTAGGAATGAAGAAATGGAGCGGAGAGAATTAAATAAAATTTGAACAAGAGACATCCAGGCAAGGAATGTGCATTTCAATTGAAGAATGAAATTTAGAATGGAAATTTTGATATAGGAATGATAAGGAAGAACTAAAACTATAACAATTAAAATAAACTTGAAATCACCTGACATAATAGTTATAAGAAATGGGCATTAACATGGGTCACGAACCAATTTGGTCTTTAAGAAATTCGGTGATCTAGCATTACCATTATAAACACCCACTTTCCAAGAACTGCCAGTTTAAACAAGTGTCAGAGTACGGCTAAAATTACCCGAATGATAATCATTTATTTCACAATTAATTATATTTCAGTAGGGCAAGCACCTGGACGGACGTTTCCAAATTTTTGTCACGTAAGAATTAATCTGATTAATAATATTTAACATTTATTATACATTTGTTTCATACGTATCTGAAAATGTGGAACCGTCCGATGACAGAGAACTTACCTTATGTACAGTTAATATGTTTTAATATGTTTTAATTCAAAAGTTGATGGAATGTTTTTTATTTCAATATTCAAAAATAATGTCTTTTCAGATGGTGTGCAGACGTTTCGTCGACAGAGATTTCGTCGACAAGACGTTTCGTCGGCAGGACTTTTTGTCGACAAGACCTTTCGTCGACAAGACGTTTCGCCGACAAGACGTTTCGTCGACAAATTTTCGTAAAATGGATATTAACACACTCTAATATTACAAAACATGTACTTTAACAGAATAATGGTAAGGAGGAAAACTATTAAAAACATTACAATCGTTTGTCTACTTTAATACTAAACCAAAACTATTCAATAATAACAAATTGTTTTAAAGTAATTTGAAAAATTGTATATGTAAAACAAAACTAAGAAATATATATCATATAAATCGCATCGAATAATGAAATCATTTAAATCTAATTGACTGTATTCAAACACAAAGAGCATTCTTAAATTTAATTCTTTGTCCATAAGTAGCCTTGTGTCACAACTGCCTATTAGTATCTTGCCGTGTTTGCTTGGGTAAATGTGTAGTTTCGAGTATAGAACTAATAATTTATTAGTTTTACAATATTCTGTAATAAGCTCATACTTTTCTTGGAGGATCACAAATTCGAAGATGGGATATCGTTCGATAACTTTGAATATTTTATATTTTAAAATCAACTACTGAATTCAAAGAATCACTTTTCGGTAATACAAAATAACCTTAGTATCGATAAACATTCAACGGCGAGTTTCTCTTATATAAAATCTTGACTTTTAATCAGGATTACCACTCAATTACAGATAACCCGCAGTAGTCGAACAGTGTATATTTACCAACTGAAAATGACTAGTCAATTTCAAATCCGACGATATAAATCATATTGTTACTACAGTAGTACAGTACCTGTTATTGAATCTAAATTATATTCGAATTCAAGTATGTATTATTGTACCACTATTCTGATTAAATAGAAAAATCTTCCAACAGCCAAAATGTGAATTTAAATTATCAAATAATTAGTGTCAATTTTATTGTAGCCCGTAGTCATGATACAGCCATAAATGTTTTGTTATTCCTTTTCATATTTATTTACCAATAAATTTGTGACACTCAGACAGACGCGGTTCTTATTATAGTATAGATGAAACATAAATTATTGAGAGGAAATTGTTTTAATTTTTTATAATCACAAACGTAACTCGACCCAATATTATTAAACTACTTTAAATAATTTGTTATTATTGAATAGTTTTGGTTTAGTATTAAAGTAGAAAACGATTGAAATATATTTAATAGTTTTCCTCCTTACCATTATTCTTTTTCAAAATTTGATCGTATGATACATTATTCTGTTAAAGAACATGTTTTGTAACATTAAAGTGTGTTAATATCCAATTTACGAAAATTTGTTGACGAAACGTCTTGTCGACGAAAAGTCCTGTCAACGAAACGTCTTGTCGACGTAACGTCTGCCGACGAAACGTCTGTCGACGAAACGTCTGTCGACGAAACGTCTGTCAACCTTTCAGATCGATATAATTAATTAAGCACATTTTTTTCTAATTAAAGCAAGTCTTTCAATTAGTCGATCAATTATTCGATAACTCAAGTGATTCTTCGATAACTCATTTGATTATTTGATAACTCAAGTGATTCTCCGATAACTTAATTGATTACTCGATATCTTAAAGGATTATTTTATAACTCAATAATTAGTTTTTAATTAAATCATCACCAGCTTTATTTTGTAGGTATTATCATAAATTTTTAATGAGAAAATATAATATATTCAAACGAATTATTTATTATAAATTAAATATATGTAATACCTGTGTGTTTTATATTTGTTTTTTCCTTATGATAATATTTTTGTTTCAGTTGTGAAAGTTATTTTGTTTCTATAATGATTATTTTCTTAAATGATAATACATATTTTACTTATATGATAATAATTTTTTTCTTGAATGATGATAATTTTCTTTTTCTTATATGATTTTTAATTTTGAACAGTTTCATAACTCTGAACATACCTTACATATTTACAGCATATTTGAGACACAGACACTTGCATGTATAGTTAATCACTTGCCATTAATATTAGATGTTAAAATTCATTCGTTTCGCATATCTAACTATGCTAAGAAAATGAAAAAAGTTTTTCTTTGTGTGTTATATATGAGAAGAGCTTTGAAATCAATAGTTTTCTTTGTTTGAAAGTTGAACTTTGATTCTTCAACGACTGGCTAATTGCACCTGATTGCCGATTTATTCGATGAAGACCTAAACGGAAATTTAGGTTGGAAGATTAAGAGGGTAAGGTATAAATAATCTTCATTTGCCATATGATTTAAACGGTGGCCGTTCATTCTATTCCTGGGTTAATTACAAGCAAATAATTACAGAATAATAATGTATACCAGGTGGTAGTCGCATAAAAAAAATATGACTGTTGATCAATTGACCAGGAATCAAATGGTTCAGGAATCAAATGCCTTACCCGATTTAACACATTATTCAAAAATATTTATTTTATTAAATTTAATTGTTAATGAATTGGATTTATATAAAATAAAATTGTTAAGGTACGTTTTTCTTTTATTACATAGATTCAAAAGTAAAATAGCTTCCTTAAACAAATCAATGAAAAACTGGGATCAGTATTAATAACCTATACATATCCGGAACATTATTAAAGCAAGTGATTCAGAAAGTACGATCAGAATAATCAGGCTTAGGTTCGGATCCTCCATGCTGTGACTTTTATCCCCTTTGTTAGGATATAAATATTTTGTGTAATAGTTCTAAGCCTCAGAGTTGCTTTGATCTTCCTTTATTGGGGAAGATGGGTGTGTGGGTGTGTCTCTAACACATCAGACGTATTAGAGACAACGAATTGTAGAATATCATTGTCGAATATATTGAATATATATGGTTAAAAATAGTTCTAATATTAATAGTTAGAAACAGCATGATTGATTGAACTAAATTATAAATATTATTTTGAGAATTTCAATGGATATTTTTAAATTAGAAGAAAATTGTTACGACAAATATTGTTTTGTTAATTTACTTGACGTCTCTAACTCACATTCACTGTAAATCCACCATTCAGTTCTACGTGTCACAATAAATAAATGACATCAAATTCTCATATTTACACTATATTTTCATCACAGTTCTTCTTTTCCTAAAGTACTATATTAAATGTTGGTTATATGATACAACTGAGCCATTTTATAATCTACACCTCGCTAACGGATAATTCAATTCGAAACTTGACGTTTCGTAATTTCATCTCACTATTTGGTTTCAACACAACAAAGTCATTAATTACCGTTAGAACTTGAGAAAGGTTAGAGACGGTATTACCATCACAAAACTCGGAAAGTGGGTGTTAACCATTCATTGTTCAAGTGATCTTATTAAGTCACTTAAACTAAATATGAAAACCAGTTTGCTGAAAATTAATGGTAAATGATTGGCCAATCGGAAATTTCATAATATAATAAATTCTAATTAAATTTATCAATGATATATGCTAACGCCCACTATTCCATGGTCCGGTAATTGAGTTATTAAAAATATCAGAGCAGTGCTATATTTTTCCCACAATCAAACCTACATAATAGTTCATTTTTTGAAGAAAATTTACTTAATGTTATTTTTCCAATTTATGTTCAAAATTTTATACGTCGAACTAGATATTAGTCAAAATTTTAAATCCAATAAACTGTTGATCCTATTCAAAACTGATTCGATGCATTTATCTCTGCTAGTCATTTTATTTAATTTTTCTTTGGCTCATCTCATAAATTGTTGATATTACGAACACTTTAAGTTTGCTTAGCGTCCCTCTCTAAAATTTATAACCGTTGTTTGTAGCTGCTTTCGATCCGTGACTGAATGCTTCTAGGGAATAATCAATAACACATATATTTAATTACAAAATTAAAATACCTTTCAGATGTTAACACGTGAGTGATATTAAAATCATACAAAATACACTAAGAATATTTTACCACTGTTGCTCCTGGTTAAAAATCTTAGGTATGTTACGAATCATCGAAACCGTTCCACATCGTGACCACATTACGTATTTTTTTATTAAACTTTTATATATTTTTTTCTTATACTATCAACGATGTAGAACCGTCTGATGAATCGCAACTTACCCAAGCTCACGATAGTATATTTAATTCTGTTGAATTTCTTCCTCCATAATTTTTGTGAATATTCCTATATCTGAAGATTTAGTGAGGTCTTCAGCCAGAGTCTCGTAAGCATTGAGATTCGATACGCTGGAGATAGATGTGGGCATAAATATTGAGAGGCTGTGCACTGTGCAGCTCCTATGTTACGAAACAAAAGCTCTATTCGAAAGCAGTGAATTAGGAGGACGGAATAAGGATAGGAAGTAGAATGGCATAAGTTCGCAAATGTGAGGTAATGCATTGAAGCTTAGAAATTTCAAAATCTTAGAAATATCAAAACCTAACTTAACCCACACTGACAAAGGTAAGTATATATGTAAGCGTGTCTTAAACAAATTATATTGCCTGAGAATAATACAGTTTACACTGGTTCTGACAACCCATTGCATCAATTGTATAATAATATGAATAACATTATTATATATAATATTTAGAAATTGAATATATAATTTTATATTGAATTTCTCATTTTTTTTTCAGGAAGTTGGATTTACCTTATATCCCACTGCTTTTTATCTTTATTTATACTTGATCTTAACCGATATAATTGATTTAAATCCAAAATAAATAATATTATTCCAAAATATTTGATCTTATTTAAATATTTGAAATTATTCTCAAATACTTGAAATATACTGAAATACTGAAATATTTGTTATTATTCTAAAATATTTGATATTATTCTGAAATATTTTATGTTATTAAGTGTTTTTGTTTATTAAAAATTCTAAGTATTTTTTTTATTTTAATCCAATTGTCTAAGGTCTAAAGTAATTTCCTAAAACTACAAGCTTTGAAACTCTATAGATTATCCCAAAATATTAATTTCTTAGATATTATTACAAAGTAAAATCTTTCAAAGGCCGTCATCGATTGTCAATTCTTTTGACAAATAAAGAGTTCTGGTAATGGAAATTCTTTGCAGACCATCTGACAGAAGAAAAATCAATAATTTTTGTGATATCAAATTCCTCGTAATATCAAAACCGTCTGGTGATGATGGAAATCACATAAAATTGAGGCCAGTCTGGTCCACTAATGTATGACTGACACTAATAATAATTCGTTCATGCTTCGAAAGTTCAACATTTGTCATGAATGGACCTCTAGAGGTTATGAGGAATAATTGTTTAACATTTTTGGTTTTCATTTCGTTTCGAAATCACAATCAAAAACCATATCTTTTTAAGAATACAAATTGAACTTTTATATATAGGATAATTTGGTTAAATGATTGAATACTGAATGAAAATATCTATAGGATATTATTGGATATATGTTTTGAAATATTGTAAGATATTGATTGTAAAGAAAAAATATTTATGTGTCTTTTAATAATAACATATAGAAACATTGTTTGGTACTTAATTCACATCTTGATTTGAAACTTCAACTTTTTTCATTATATTTGTATTCACTATAGCTCAAATTACATGCATTTTATTGAAGGTTGCAGCCACTGAAATGTAAATTTGATTATATCAATTTTTGGTAATATGTGACAACTTTTCTTTTTATAGCTCCACCGTGTAATATACGTTGCAGCCACGGCATGATATATTGAACAATAAATGGCAAAAAACTTTGATGATTCCATTAGCTCCTCGAATTCTATTCAAGTTAACTATTCAAATTTCACAGCATAAAGTTATTATAAGTCAAATATATAACAGTGATAGTATATATGTATTGCCTTTGCATGCATTGATTCTAGTTCATAACTATTGTTTCTGATAGACCAATTAAAAGTTCTACCTCATAAAGTTGAATTTAGGTAGAAAGTACGTGTACAGATTGATGATTAATAGGAATAAATTGTTGATAGGATGGAAAAATAAAGTAAAATTCATAACGGATTGGCAGGTATATTTTAATCATATAACTGGAAGGTTTTTCATATCACAAAATAATTAGAATTATTTTCAAAATAAGTGGAACTCATCTTTTTAACAAATATCTGGAGGGTATTTTATATCACAAAATAAGTGGAAGGTATTTTTTATTGCAATGTATCAAAATATATATTTCTTATTTTAATTTCTAACAATTACCTCCCATTGTTGAGATAATTCCTCTCATTCTTTTATCTTCTTTGATTAGTGTACTATTCACACTCTAAACCTCCCATTGTTGAGATAATTCCTCTCATTCTTTTATAATCTTTGATTAGTGTACTATTCACACTCTAAATTCACTTACTTAACGTCAAACGATTGCTTTTTGATATCGTTGATTACTATTAATGACGTGAGTGGATATCAAATCAATACTAATTCACATCATCCAATAATGAAAACAATTATTTGATCATTTGGGTGCCTTGAATCATTTTCTAAGTATTCTTGTGAAAATTTATTTATCGTGAATCTTATTTAATGGCTTTGGTGAATTTTGCATTTTGCCTTAAAATGTGTGTATGTTGAATGTATGAAACTATTAATGGTCCTATTCGGATAAACTTAAGTTTCTCTTTCTAGTATTCTTAAGTGTCTCATTCAACTTCCTTAAACGTCAGTTGAAAGTTTTTATAATATAATCTTGATTAAGTGTGCCTTTTTCATTACTCTTTATTCTATTAACTGTTGTTTTAATTTCTAAATATATCGTACGATTGCATTTAGTTCCTAGAATGAAAATATTTTCCTCCAGAAATGATGGAGGGGGTATTTAATATAGCAATGTTATCATAAAGAAATATTTCCAATTCTAGATACATATTCAAATTTAACTCTTCACTGAGTGTTATACATTCACGGTTGTTTTAAACCTCCACTTCGTTCAACAACTTGATCATTAATTGAATTGCTGACGTACTAATCATTTGTGCTCATTCAACTTAGATGGTTTAGAGCATTGAGATGAAATGTTCAAACCTTTCATTTTTTCCTAAATCGCGGATAGAAGTCAAGTAAAGAATTTGCTTTTCTTGTTTGTACTTCTAGATCATTTATTCATCTTCTTTTTTATTTTATTTATAATCTTGTGGAGAAAATGGCTCAAAGAAATAGGCAGATTTTTTGAGACAAATTCACATGAGTTCTTTCTTTGAGTCATCATCTAACATATTATTTTAGCGCAAATTTATGAGGAGCTGTTTTGATTGAAGAGAGAGAAGTTGCAAATGACTGAAGATAAGAATAATAAATTTTTGAAAAATATTGCATAAGTATATGCGTTCATCACCTAATGATTTAAATATTTTATGATATAGTAAGACTTCAACCTACTGTTTAATATAATCCTGGTTATTATTTTTGCTTTCAATTAGAATATTATTTTCCATTGTATTATCTTCCTTTTTTCGTTTTATCTATCTTTTATCGCAAATCGTCCATTTATCGTAATATTTTGCATCAAATTATGTTTCGTGAATGAACTGTTTAACGACCGTAAGAGTATTTGTTATTTCCGTAGACTTTTCCACCCAGGCGTTAGTGTTCTAAAACACACTAGTTATGCCTTTACGAGATCAGCTGAAGAATTCTGTTGATTTCTCTCGGAGTTACTGAATTTATAATATTTCAAGAAATTGTAAATACCAAGAAATTGTAAATACAAATAGAAAGAATGCTCGGAATTAAATAATACATACATTTTTATTTCATATTTTTTTTCCAATTTAATATTCTTTTAAATGAAAATGATCAAGATGATTCAGAATAAAAATGGGAGTTTGAGATAAAAAAAAATTTTTTTTTTCCTGATTTCTGTTCTGAGGTGTCATAACTAATGATATAAATTGTATAATGTATATATATATATACTTAGCTCATTGTTTCCTATTAAATATCATTTATTTCAATTTGCAATAAAATAAGTAAAAAGTTCTTATTTAATTAACTACATTTGATAAACGAATAGATTTTACTACACTTACCTTATCTACATTGTAGCCAGTCTTTTAATAGAAATAGTAATTTTTATTTATCAAGCCAGCGGCAATAATTTTCCACACATTCAAAATTAACTGCCGTTCTTTCAAAAATAGATACAGCCGTTAAATTTCTAGGCAGTATATCTCTCAGCCTGAGCAGAAATTAGTTTATTGGAAATTCTTGAGTTTGAGTATTGATAGAAAAGAATATCGACCTCTCTGCAGCTTTGAGTCACCTTGAATCTTCTTTAGAAAGTGTCTTTGGAGTATCGGGATAATCTAAATAGCAGAGCGAATTTATAAAGATAAAGCCAACACAAATTACAATATCAAATATGAATTTTTTATCCAGGAAAGAGCTGAGTGACATTTTAAGTCTATGGACTTATGATTAATCATTCCTATTAAAAAAAATAGAACCTTTTCCCCATCACTTATTTTCTTAAGATTTGGAAAATAAAATCAACTCAACTTCGAAGGAAATCTCTCTTTTTGACATTAGAGAGTCATTCCAGATATCAAATCAGAGTTGCTATTTTCAGCATTCGGGACTCTCAGCCATTATAGAATCTAATTTTCTCCCTGCTGGAACATCATGAATTCTTTCAGGAGAGATTCTGCAACTTCAGGTGAAGATAATTTATTATTACTACAAAATGACTAGAATTAATAAAGTGAGATGAATGAAATGATCCCATATAAAGTCGCTCAGCACACTCATACTGATCATACGTGTAAAAACACTGTTTATAAAAAAAGTTTCTAACTTCGAATTGAAAAAGAAAAAGTATTCTTGGAAAAATGTAATGAAATTATGAATAAATTGAAATATGAATTATAACTGATTATATTCGGTTCATTATTATAATCTATTTTGCTTCAAAATAAAGTTAATAACTGAATAAAACCATTTAATTCTACAATCTATAAAGTGAAAATATTGTATTTTCTTCTCACAAGTAAGAAAAGATAAAACCCCTCAAAGTAATAGAAAAAATGTACAATCCGTGTATGAAATATTGATAAAAATCTCGCTGGAGAGTTAACAAACTATTCTATCATTTATTTTCGGAACTTCTTCTTGCCATCACAAAATTGCGGAATGTAGTGTTTTTAACAGTATTATTTTTGTAATCATATTATTAATTATTGTTACTCGCATAACTCAAAAAAAAAAATTAAACCAAATTTTCTGAGTTTTGGTGGGATGATGGGAACCTTATGATTAAAATTTGAGAACGATCGGGATAAGGGTCAAGGTCATTAATAACTGAAAAAGTATTTGATAGTGACAGAGAAGGTTTGTACTGTACGAATGCTTATACTAGTTCTCTTTCGTACATATTTTACACGTGAGTAAGGCAATAAAATATTTTTAGGAAGTTTTAACCTGATATCACATTGAAAAGATTCCATATAAAATTCCAGAAGTTCATATACAATTCACAGTTGATTTAGAGTATTTTTAGTACACCTATACAAATATGTACCATATAAATGTTTTGAAGCTATGTGATCATTTGTGTGAAAATATTAAGACCCGTAATTTGATAGCGCCAACATTCTTGGAATGTTTTGAACTCCAGAGATCCTCTTCAACCTCTTATGACGTCATTGATCTCGTGAGGGAGGTAATATAATGTAAATGAATTATTATAGCATCACCCTTATAACAAATGGTATAATATTTCACTGTATTATATAATGTATTTTATTTATTAAATTTTTCTTTTAATTAATATATGTAGATAGTTTTATAGCCAGACTGCAGAAACGTTTGATTTATTTGGATAGAAATCCTCTAATTAATCATTTTTCGGCGTAAAAAATATGTAAATTTACGAGAAAATTTACCATTTTTTGGACAGAAAATGTTACAAATGTTTAATAATCTGCAAATTTGGTATATAGTTCAGTAATCCTAAACTAATTTTTATTTAGATTAATGATGTCATATTGAAGTAACGGCTGGAAATAACTATGCTATGCAGTAATTATCGTTATTTAATTAATCAATAAGCAATTTTTGTTACTAGAATTGTGTCAAACATTACCTACTAGCTCTGTGGTTAATACTGAGCCCTTAGCTATAGAACACAATAGACTCTCTCCAATCAGTGTCCCATGAGATTCACTTGCAATCTCTATCTATGAGAAAATTATCTCATTATTATCATTATCAGGAAAATATTTTTAAGGGAAATATCCCAAGCAACCATGACACATTGTACTAACAAGTGCACTATATGGTTAGATGGGCAAGAGATGACAGACTGGAAAGTAGCCTAGAAATTATTTGGGATTGTTGTGATTTTTTCATTCTCATTAGATGTTACCTTGGGAGAATGTTGGTTTAATGTGGCGAATTCATCCTATTGAATTTTCATATTGGCCCAACCTGATTAATATATAGCATATCGACATTATACGGCTGAAACTTGATTAACATATTGGCAACACATTGGTCAAGATGATTTCAATATAAGAGCATATGCTGTCACCATGTTGGCCCTTTTTGCAAAAACCACACAATACCAATACGACTTGTCAACTGGTTTCCCACATGAGCCCCATAAACTTGTGTTACTTTGGATGTCGTGGTTAAATATATATTAAATGGCAAAATAAAATAAAAATGAACATATGAATAAAGATAAATTTTGATCTAAAGAGATAATTTGACGAAAATTATATCAATATCTTCTTAAATGTTATTATATTGAATTAAACTTTATATCACACTTTAGCATAAATTTACATACTTAAATTAATTTACTATCATACTTCATTCTTTTGAACTAGGCAGAATTATTTATTTTATTAAATTACTTGAGGTTCACCCAACAGCCATTTGACGAAAATTAATCCCATAGAACAATGAATTACCCGATATTCCTCTAAATAGGTTACAGAAACTCAGGACGGATCATATTTGAGCTGAACACATAGTTAAGAACCATTGCCTTATACTTTCTGAATAATACTGAGAGGAATTTCCTTAGGCTTTCTTAAAGATATTTAATAGACTTTCAAAAAAGATGTTTCATAGATTTCATAGAAAGCTATTCATATATTGAGAGAAATGTCCGTAGGATTTACAATAAGATATTCATAGAGTGGTAGTAATTTCCTCAGACTTTTCTTTAAAGTTATTCAAATATCTATTTCCGGCCCAGACTATTGAGGGAAGTATATGCCCTATGTTCCCAAAGGTTTTTCACTATATCTAATCATTTATGTTGGTGGTGCGAAAGTTGCGCTGCCGAGCAGCACACAGACTTGATTATTAAAAGGTAGTATACTTTCTGTACCTCTGAGCATTAAACATATATCACTTATGGTGGTAGGATATATGTACTACCAGACTTGAAAGCGTTTTTAAGGTGGTACATTTACTTACCACATTGCAACAAACGTCATTCTCTGTGAGGTATGAAATATGTTCTACCTGACTTGAAAGAGATATTTGGAGTGATTTCTTTAGACTTTCTATATAATTATTCAAATAGTGGAAGTAATTTCTTTAGAATTTTAAATATAATATTTAAATATTAGGAGTCATTTCCTTAGACTCTTAATAAAATATTTAAATATTGGGAGTAATTTCTTAGAGTTTCAAAAGATATATTGAGAATGATTTCCTTTTGATGAATAATTTATTACTATAAATACATTATTAATTTTAAGGCAGTTTAAGGCAGTTCTCTCGTATGCTATTGTTGATAAAAAATATACTGACACATTTAATTTTATTTCACCAAACTAATAATGTGTTCCTATTTCAAATAATATAAATACAGAATTAAGAAAATCTAGTCATTCCATACATTTTTTCATTTATTTAGGATTTTTATCTTGAATGTGCTGTATTTATATCAATAGATAATTATCTGATTGTGAAAGGACCAGGTCAAAAAAAATTTATTGTGTGAAAATTTTATTTAGTTACATAATCTAGTTACTGTGTAAAAAAAGGATATAGAATAATATAATGAAGATATTTTATATTATTTCTAGTTATATTTCCTTTCCGTTCGTTCCACTTTCGTATTTTCTTCTCACACATTCGTATAAAAAAATGCAATGTGCTTTCTCTCTGCTATGAAAAATTAACGGAGAAAAGAACGATTTTGCCTAATCAAAATGTGAAGTTTTTGGGTCTACAAAGTTTTAGTTTATGATAGCAGTGTTTGTTTTTAGAAGAGAGATAGATTTGGTATAGTAGACACAATAATATTAGCACAGGAAAATAATATTTTTTTATTGAAGCATTGACCTAGTTCTGTAACAGTATTTGCAATATTGTAATAATTTGAAGGAAACAGTGTAATACTATTTGCAATTTTTTCGCAATAGTGTGGCATTTTTGTATCAATATTGATGTGATGTTGTTATAATATTGAAGCAAAGTTGTAACAATATTGAGGCAATAGTGTGGCATTTTTGTATCAATATTGATGTGATGTTGTTATAATATTGAAGCAAAGTTGTAACAATATTGAGGCAATAGTGTGGCATTTTTGTATCAATATTGATGTGATGTTATTATAATATTGGGGCAATGTTGTAACAATATTATGGCAATGTTGTAACAATATTGTGGCAATGATATAACAATATTGAGGCAATATTGTACAGAATAGTGAGGTAATGATATTACAATATTGTGGCAATATTGTATCAATATTGAGGCATTGTTGTTTCAATAATGTGACAAAGCTACCATGAAAAATATTCTTATCGCTGAATAGTTTACTTTATAATTACTGTAGGTAAATAATAAACAAACCACACATATTATAATTATAAATATCTATCTCATATGACACTACTGATTTTTTAAACAAAATGCATGAAAATAAATACATTGAAAACTAACAAAACTAATTTAATCGGAAAATCTTTAACGAATGATATTTTTTTGGGACAGTTTACTTTAATTTTACAATTTTTGATATTGACAGGCTTGATCGTAATAGTAAAAAGTAAATATCTATACAAAACGAATAAGGAGCGTATCTTTAACTACAAAAACTTATTTGGATACTTTGTCGATGGTGGTTGTTGGTTTAGATCTGGATGATCATCTGTCAAAAAAAAATCAATCGTTCAATTAAAATGTTCTTAGATGATATAACTGTATTTTCAATCAATTTGTTTTGGAAAAATATCCCATTTAATTATATGTTTACTTAAAAATAATTAATTATATAGTTGGAGAGCATAGAAGATTAAGAGATTACAAAACAAATATTTTATTATTCTTACCGTAATTTTCTCTCGTTAGTCTTCTATGGCTCAATTGTAATTTTCCTTCTTAAACTTCTATGGCCTTACATTAAGTTTGACTATGGGAAAAAAATTAAATCAATATCTAATTAATTGTCAAAAACGTAATTGTATAAGCTGTCAGAAATACTATGTTTTAAAACCATATACTTTTAAATTTAATCCTTTGTTAACAAATTAGAAGATTTTAATTTTAAAATATTAATATTAAAATATTTTCAGTTAATTAAAATTTAATTGCATAAAAATGACTCATTATACTAATGATCCAAATTTGAGTTTTTTTTTTCGTAGTTTTAATTAACGCAATTCTTGATCGCATTTGTTTGTTATTTATTAAATTTATTATTCAAATATTTAGGTAATGAATGAAAAAAAATCTTGCATAGTTTAATTTCATAATTCTCACTTCCAAATCAGTTATGAACACTTACTCGTTATTGAAGATGAAACCAAATATTGTATCTCTGCCTAATGAAATATATGCAAGGGAATTTAAGAAGCAGTCAGATAAGGAAGTGGTTCCATGAACAAAGTCACCTAACATCATTCTTGGAAAAAGCTCTTGGGTACAGAAAAGCTACTCCGTGAATTAAAAAATGTGACGGAAATGGACACAGCCTATGGTTGGAAGAGAAAATTGAAGAGGTGATAGTAAATGAAGCTTACCAGTCTACCTGAAACAAAAATCTAAGACCTCGTAGTGTAAGAGCATAACATTTGCGATATCCTCTATACGATATTCGCCTAGCAGATATATGTAGCTAAAGATTGATCGATAGATGGAAAATAGGTTAATCATATTCCCTATATTTTATTATTGTAAATGTGATAAGAAAGGGATTTACCCTGATGAGTTCGACGTGTTTTTTTAGGCACATCGTTATTAAATTATTTTATATCTTTCACATCATTTTATTAAATTTACCTGCCTTTCTTGACTTTGTTCACACATAAATACCAAATATATTTTTGTATTTGAAAGTTAATAAATATTTAGGTATCGTCGTAAATCAGCGTAAATCACGCAAATTGTGGAATTAATTGTACTCTGGTTACAGTTTGGTTAGCCAATGCGTTTTCATCAATTACAGATACATCCGCAAGTTGTGATTGGCTAATACCCCACCCAATCACAGCTCTGGTCTCTCAGTTACCAAAGTTGTATGTACTTATTTATTTATTTTTCATTATATGTTCAATTTTCTTACTCGAAATTTGGTACACAATAGTTTTGTATATATACCAACGACTTGTAAAATTTACAGAACAGTAATTTTATAAATGAGACATGTGCTTTTTTGACACATATAGTCAAACTCTCCCATAGATTTAGAGAGTCAAACTCAATAGGGTTAAAGAGAATATCACGGGAGCTCCATAATGAGGACCTCCAATAACTATGCAGTTAGATTTAGGCAGGTAACGGGTTTTTTTAAATAGTTTAAAATTTGGTTTAATGAACGGCTGTATTAAAGATATAAACTGCTTTAAAAATATAAACTCCATTTAAAATATATAACTCTATTTTTCATTAACCCTAGTAACCTCTGGACTGGTCCATGCGCGCCAGTCCTGATGAAAAAATATTAATAGTTTTATTTTCAAACCGATTTGGAAGCTGTCTTTTACTGACTTTTATTTTTCAACATAGTTACATTTGATTATACGAAAAAGAAGTGATAAAAGCCAAGATACTCATATTATGAGCATTTATTCAAATATACAGGTGTGTTTCAATAAACCCGAATTACAAATTTAAGTCAGTTTATTTCAAAAACTGTTAAGGATACATTTTTTTCTGGCATCTTTTTCATTGTTTAATCCTTCTCCATCAACAGTTAAATTTTCATCCAGTTCCATTAATTTTTGTGAATTTTATAAGGATTCTAATAATGAGTGATGAAAATGGCTTTTTAGCAAATTGTTAGAAAATCTAAGATATATTTATTTGTCATCTTCACTTGTTAATTTTATTCTAAATTAGTTACTATTCTTTTGCGTATACCAATGGATGTGTAAATATCAGATAAAGGTTTTTATAATGACTAAATATCGAAAAGTCAATTTGTTGAGATTGTATAACAGTTTTAGTGAGGACTGGCGCGCCAGAACCAGTCCCTAGGTTAGTGAGCAAACTTTTAAGGGCTAGGTTACTAGGGTTGAAAAATATTCCTTGATTCACTTTATTACTACATTATTTTTCACTATTCGTATATAACATGAAATGAAATTTAAAAAAATTCCAAAAAAATTAACACCACGTGTTCCAATACAATATATAATTTCTGAAATATATCAGGCAATCCGAATCTTCCCATTTAATTCGAACTGACAACATAACTCCGAGATTTTGAAAGGTTTTAATGCCGCTATTATAAGAATTTATATTGTATATATTATATATGTGTTTGTTTCTCTAAAATTTATAAAAACCATAAAAAAAACTAATATAACTAAAAAATTAATAAAAATATATTTAAATATTTCTCATATATTCTATTGATATAATATGTATTTTAACTCTGTTAAGAGAGGTCGCTGCATGCATCTTGGGGTTTTGATTGGTGAACTGAAATTGTCGAAACCTACTTAATTGTTAAAAAATAATTCAGTTAGTAGATACTACTCGTCAGTGATAGTCATACATAATTTGCTATGTGACTTATCCTATAGGTTCACATCACTAGTCTAATGGTGTTTGTGTTCCTGGTGCATTTTCCTTGTAAAACTTACGGTCGAGAGTTATATTGCTCTTTTTTAATTTTCGATTTATAATCCTATTGTGTGTTGATATGATCCACCCTTATTGAACTTTTCTAATCGATATTGCCAGTATATGGTACTTACCTCTTGAAATACTGAACTACTGTGCATGGCACAATTATTTCTAGGTAGTAAACATTTCGTTGCCATATTTGAAATATCTCATTGTTTGTATGTATGCGACCCCTCTAACTCCATTCAATTTATTCATTTTTAGAATCCCTAAATATATGCTACCTGTTCTAACTGTAGCGTTTCCATTTCTACTGATTGTTGAGCTATTTTGTATAATATTATTTGTGTAAGTTCTCCTTGAGAATAAGCCGTGAATATAGTTGAGATACCAGAGCCCGTTGCCATGTAACTAATTTACACATTTTCCTATTCTAGATCTGCAATAAAGAGCTGCCTTCTTTATTTATTTCATTTCCCATTCATTTAAAATTCCTTTATTAAAAACTAGTTCTTTTTTCATATATCTGAGATAGAAATTAAACCTAGGTAGGTATTAAAACTTACAAAGAATAAAATTCTTGAAATAATTATTTTGATCCTGGTATCTTTGCTAATCATGGCTCCCAAGGGTGTTAATTTAGAAACAACTCAGGCTGAGGTTTGGAAACTCGTTACTAAACGAGCAGTTACTAAAAGAAGAGTTACTTTAGCGTTTAATAGAGCTGAAGGTAGACAACTTGATTATACCATTCTGAAGTCTAGCATTGAAGGCTATTCATGTGATATCAGATTAATAGATGATCAGATTAACGAATTATTTTTGCTGTTTCTGATTTCGATCTTTATTTTGATGGTGAATCTATTATTGAATTTGATACACAAACTGATGACCATTTAGATGTTAAATCCACGCTATTATCATTAAAACCCCCTGTAAATATTACCCCTCCCCCTACCACTCCTGTGTTAACTAATTGTGAACTTAAATTACCTGAATTAAAATGTGATACCTTTTACTAGTGAAGGTAGCACACAGTTAGACTATCATTTATTATTACTCAATTTGATAATGTAGTAGGTAGGAGAGTGAACTTAAGTAATTCTGCTAAGTTCACTTACTTAAAAAGTTACCTTAAAGGATATTCTAGTAAACTTTTTGAACATTTACAAATTTCAGATGAAAATTACACTAATGCTTTAGAATTACTTAATTTGGAATTTTTTGATAGGGAATCTGTTATTAATGATTTACTAATAAGTAAATTTCTGAATCTGAAACCAAAACATGATTATAACTTGCTTGATGTTAAAATCTACATTAACGACATACGTTGCGTTTTTGCGATTTAAAGCGCTAAGAAGTTGATATGATTGAAGGCGACAATAATTATTTAGTTTCGCACATTGTCTTTAATAAATTGCCGCGAGTCTTTAAGCAGGAGTTAGGTAGGAAATTAGGAAATAACTATCCTAAACTTAAAGAAATTTTCGATAATTATGCAGAAGTGATAAAAACTATTAATCTTAACCAATCTAGAAATTCAGAGTTTAAACCTCAAAGAAAATTCGTTGACTTTAATCCCCAATCTTCTATTTCTAAACCTGTTTTCAGATCTAATTTTGTAGGTGATAGTACTTCACAGAGAATTAAAAATTGTAAGTTCTGTAACTGTAATGGTCACAATATGATTTCATGCAAAAGGTATTCTAAATTAGATGATAAGAGAGCAAGATGTGTGGAACTTGGTTTATGTACTAAATATTTCAGTTCTAAGCATATCAGTTCTAACTGTTGTAATCTTGATTTTGCTTGCTATCTCTGTACAAAACATGACCAAAACATGAACACGAACTTTTGCATTAATTCTTCTGGTAATACTGGTATGACTTATATATTGCCTACAATGTTTATAACTATTGAATCTGGTAATAGTAAAATTAAAGTTAAATGTATTATTGATACCGGAAGTCAACGTTCTTATCTTTCTAAGGAAGTTCATGATAAAGTTAGTTTTAAAGCAACTAACAAAACTAGGATGCCAGTTAACACATATTTGGAGTCAGAATATAAAGAATTTATTGAGACTACTATTACTGTTAAATTTGATGTTAATTCACATTATACTATGCCCTTTTAATTATTTAGGATGTTGATTTGTCTTATCAAATAGATGGACTAGTTACTGCTTATGAAAACATTAATTAACATTACGAATTGACTGATAATTTGGAATCTGATATTGTACATTTGGAGGGATTGTTAGGAATAGATTCTATTCAATATTTTAAGTTTTATAAGTTGGTCCCTTGTCTTAATGGTATCGCTGTTCAGTTAGCGAATGGTATTGTGCCTGTTTGTAATGTTGATTCTTTTTTGACAGAATTGCAACTTTCCGATAAGTATAATGCTAGGAATGATCAATCCGATTCTCTGATTAGTAGGTCTTTAGTAAATTTTGTTTTGAATCCCTTAAAAACTAAGTTCTATCCTGTTGGCTCTAAACTGTGTCTAGAGATTATATGCAATACAGTTATTGTCAATTATTTCATTAAATATTGATGATTATGTGTTGTATAATGATACAATTTGTAGTCCATATGTAGGCAAATAAACATCAAGCACTAACATCTCGATTGTCCTTTTCAGATTAGATTTTTACAAGTTTTTGATAAATATTGCATTTTGGAGTGTCAAGAGATTATTTGCAAGTGGTAAAATTTAGCATAATGGCTCGTAAAAAAGAACTAACAATGGATGAAAAGAACTATATAATTAAGGAAATTAGCAAAGTAAAGGCGTCGCTACAAATTTCGAAGGATTTACATAGGGATCATCGAACAATAAAAAAAATTTGTCAAACGGGAATTAAACCAAGGAAGAAAAGATCACAGGCTGAATTCAGGAAATTAATTCAGCGAGATCTGTCTCATATTCGTAGAGAAGTGATTAGGAACCCAAATGCATCAAGTGCCTTCATATTTGAGGCAGCTGGAGCTCCTAAGGTGTCAAGAGAAACAAGATGTAAAGCATTAAGGAAGTTTGCTGATGTCAAAAATCAAATCAAGAAGCCCTTTTTAACAAAGAAACATAAGGAAAAAAGAGTGCAGTGGGCAAAGAAATACATGAAAACTGATTTTAATAATGTTTTGTTCACAGACGAGTCAAGGATCAGCCTTGATGGACCGGATGGGTGGGCTCGAGGATGGGTATGTAAGCAACGTGACTCGAGACAGATTGTTAAACGCCAACAAGGTGGCGGTTCCATCATGATTTGGGCTGGAATTATTGGCAATGAGCTAGTGGGTCCATTTAGAGTTAAAGACGGCGTGAAAATGAACTCCAAAACGTACTGTGAGTTTTTAGACCAACATTTCTTTGAATGGCTGGATGACCAGCCTATTGCCAAGCATAGATCTATGATTTTTATGCAAGACAACGCCCCAAGTCATGCATCAAAGTTCACCAAATCATGGTTGAAGGAAAGGATATTTGTTGGAGAGACGTATGTGGACTGGCCTGCAAATAGTTGTGACTTGAACCCCATTGAGAACCTGTGGAGCATTCTCAAGAGAGAGATTTATCGCAATGGGAGGCAATTCAACAGCAAGCATGACCTCTGGGATGCAGTTAAGGTTGATGCAAATAATGTATCCGCCTCTACAATTGCAAATCTAACATCAGATGTTGATAACAGGCTGGTGAGAGTCCTTGAAAAGAAAGGAGCATCGGTGCAATAAATTATGAGAGGCTTTAATATGTTTTGATGTTTTTTTCGTGTTATATTTTTGTTAAATCATATCTATGTTATGATAATATCTCTAGAAATTGATATAAATATTGTTACGTTATTTGATCTAAGAAAAAATTATATTAAAGTGTATAAAACTGATAGTTGCAAATAAACTATTGACAGTCAAATTAGTCTGTTTTTTTTAATTTAATAAATATTTTCAAAACCAACCATTGTTTTCTTTATCACTAGAAATTTAAGTTAACAATATCCAATAGAATGCATAACATCCATGACATGATAGATAAATACAATAATTTTCAAAATTCTTTATATTTTGTGTTTTGCATATAATCTCTAGACGCAGTTTATTATTAGCAATAGTTTGGTTGACGATAGGCTTGATGATATGTTTAAGGTAGAGTCTTTAGGTATTTCTGATTGTTCCCAATATGATAAACACTATATAGATGAATTTGATTCTAATCTTTCTTACAATTATGGTAAATATGAAGTTAAACTTCCTTGGACCAATAATATAGTGAACGTTAAATCTAATTTTGATATATCTAAGCAAATTTTGAACAGGGTTGTAAACAAGTTACATAAAGATAACCTATATGCTGATTATGATGTGGTCTTGCAACAACAATTATCTGACGATATTATTGAACCAATTGATTTGAGTAATATTAATTGTGAGGATCATGTTTGGATACCTCATAGGCCGGTTATCAAACAGCAAGAAAATGTCACTACTAAACTTAAGATAGTGTTAAAGTGTAGGTTGAAGAATTTTGAATGTAATTGAATTATCTATCGTTTTTGTACCTGACATTTTTTCGATTAGACCCATAGAAAACAAGTTTTTCGAATTTCGAACCATTTTCAAAAACATAGTCTTTTTTTTTTTGGTTGAAGCTAGATTATTGCGGTTTTTCGCATTCGATTCTCCATACTGATATCTACAACATGATTTTCTTCGATTTTTGATTTTCGAATGGGTTTTCTAAATTTTGACTTTTTCATAAAAAGTAAACCAAAATTTTGAAAAACCAATTTTGTAGGGAAAAAATTTATACAACAAATTCGAAAATCAAAAACCATTATATTGTAGATATCATTATGGAGTATCAAATGCAAAAAACGGCAATGCTCTAGCTTCAACCAAAAACCAGAAAATGAGGTTTGAATTGCAAGATTTGTAGAAGTCATAATTAGTAGGAATATCCTTTCAAAGTTTGATGATCTGACACGCAGCGTCCATCCACTTCGAAGGTATATGGACTACTGAGACATCTTTCTTTGCATTCATTGCTGTGCGCGTGCTACACTGGTATGTGAGATACCAGATATAGCGATATAATTAATTATTACGAATTATAATTAGCTGAGAGATGGTTTTCAGAGTACATATTGACTCCCTACCCCCCAGCCCACTTTTCCCTTTCTCCCTCTCCCCAGGGGCGGTTAGAGTTATACGATACGTCTGGTATCTTGCACACACTATGAGAAGGTTATAAAACAACTATTTACACAATAAAAAAAAATCATATAATTTTGAGTTTTCTTCGGGTACGGTCCCCTTAATGGAATTGTTAATTAAAATTAGGAACAACAAATATTTTGTCATGGGTGACATGAAACAGGCATTCTTAATGATTAAAATTAAAACTGAATCTGACCGCAATAAGTTTAGTATATTGTGGAAAGATAAGTTAGGTAATTTGATAGGCTACAGATACAAAAGCAATGTATTTGGTTTTATTAGTTCTCCATTCATATTAAATCATGTCATTAAATACCATATATCGAAATATGATTGCAAAAACGTATTCCAAATACTCGATGAAAATTTGTATGTGGATAACCTGTTCTTTACAGGCTCCAATAACAAACTTCTTTCAGAGCTTTATACCCAAACCTATGAGCGTATGAAGTCGAGATGGCCCTTGGTGACTGCGATAATTCCCCAGTTGATGAGGCTGTAACCAAGAGGACCGGATAAATTCGGTATAAAATTTTGGCTAGCTTCGGACGCAAAGTCTAAATATTTGGTAAATGGATTTTCTTATTTGAGAAGATATGATCATCGGCTAAACGAGCAATCATTGTCAGAGCATGTGGTTCTTCAACTCATGGGCCCATATCTTGGTAAAGGACGAGATGTTACAACAGACAACATTTTTTCGTCTGTGAAACTAGCAGGTGAATTAGGGAAAAAGAAGACTATAATTGTCGGTACAATGAATCGTATTAGACGAGAAATTCCCCCTGAGATAACATTTTAAAAGGCACCTTTGCATGCAACGACTGTACTCAAGAATAATAACTTGACGTTCACAAAGGAAATATGTGCTGCTTGTCAGCTCTGTGGATACTAATGGTTCTATCACTTCTGGTCCTAACAAAATTCCAGACACGGTAGATTAATATAACCAAACTGAATTTGGAATGGAAGCTGTCGACCAAACGGCAAGAAAATACTCAACTAAAGTGTCTTCACGTCGCTGACCTCTTCAACTTTTCTATAATGTACTTGATTCGGCAGTCATAGATGCACTTGTGCTATATAGAGAGGTTACAGGTTCTAAAATATCGAGGCGAGATTTCTTGCTAAAACTGATCACAGAGCTGAAAATAATTCAGATTTCTATATGCAGCATTCGACATCAGAAACACAAGTGAACTAAACTGTGAACTGCTCTGGGAAGTCTAGGAACAAAACCAGTAAACTATGTGGAAGTTGTAAACGTTCTGTTTGTGGAAAATGTACATTTCGAAAAGGGTGACAAAAGTCCACAAGACGAAATTCCTAGCGTCAAAAGCTCATCCGACAAAAGCCCACACTGACAAAAGCCCACATCGACAAAAGCCCACACCGACAAAACACCACACCGACAAAAGCCTACACCGACAAAAGCCCACACCGACAAAAACCCACACCGACGAAAGCCCACACAGACAAAAGCTTATGAATTGTATCAAAACAAAACATTGCCTTCAATAAATAAATTTCAAAATTTTAGTTCATAAATTGAAGGGTTTTAAATTTTAGTTCTGCGATAACCTTGTTCCTAAATTCGGTGCATAATACAAATTTTCAATGATTCTGTAGAAAGAAAACTGTTAAATTTTTATCTTCCTTCGTTCCAACTTTACATGAAATTATATGGATTAATTATATTGCCAGACTACTATTTTTTTTTGTCGGTGTGGGCTTTTGTCGGTGTGGGATTATGTCGCATGCGCTTTTGACGCTAAGGATTTTTATCAAGTTGGCTTTTGTCGTGGTCCCTACATTTCGCACTAGAGTGATTTGCCAAAAAATGTTAGTCATTATAGTTATCTGAGAATGTGATAAATATTTTGTTATATATCGATACATACTAGAGGTAATATCAATATTGTTCAGTTATAAAGTATATTTATTTGGGATCTCTACTTATGAATTCTATGTATTCTACAAATATAATGAATATTAATGTTTCATGTAGAAGAATTTCAACTCACAACAAATAGAATGATCATATACTATAATTTACGATTTTTATTTACCAGAATTTTGTAAAATATTTTGGAAATTAAACTTTTTATGAATTAAATAGTTATAACTGGAGTATAAAAAACTTCAATAATCGTACAGTTTAGTCATAATAACATTTGGAAATAAAATGGGTTAAAATAACCCGCGCGGTCCACCGAGGAAGTTCAGATTTTCGGTCCACCAAGTGTTAAAATTCTGGCAGGGAGGCTCGGAGGACGGCATGACCCCTTATACATTCAATTCCTAAGTCTTATTTATACCTGAAACTGAAATCTCCGACACCAAATTTTCCGCTCAATTTTCATGTTAAATAAATGTCAAAACATGTCTAAATTACCAATGTTACGTATAATTTTACAACGGTTAATGATATTATCCGATTTAAATAATTAAACAACACATTTTAGTGCTCATAATTTACATCTTTTTCTTTTATTGTTATTCAATAACACCATTATATACCGAGACCAAATTTTCCAAGATCGAAATTTCCTGCGAGTATCCTAGATATTAATTAAAATATTCGTTAAATATTATATTTTCTGTTAAGATTCAAAATGTAGAACCGTCCGATAACTCGAAACTTAACCTAATGTATTCTTATAAATTTTCAATTTTAATTGAAAAATTAAACGCAAAATAATATTTCTTAGAAGGCATCAAATTCAATAAATGGAAAACACTAAAAAGTCTCCATCATAAATTTTCAGTGAAGTGTATTTAATATTATTTCTATTTGCAGAGATGCTATTTTTTACATCTTCTGATTCCTGTCAATTCCAGCCGTAAAGTTTCACAGATAAAAACGGACGAGAGCAGAGAGAATTAATTCTCCTCTATTTTAGATATAATATTCATATAATTAACGAAGGAAAAAAACTTTATGATAATATTTGAATATTCTAAAGAGAATGCAATTAAAAAGGAGAGGAATATAAATGTTGTGCCAAGGAAGTTTCTTTTTCTGTGGCAATATTGCCGACATATTCTTACAATAAACTTATATGATTAACTTTTATTGTTCCAACATTATTACAAAATTACCAGTACTGTTACAACATTTGCCAGTGTTGTCACAACATTGCCCCAATATCGTTATAGTGATGTGGCAGTGTTGATTGATAAACATTGTTACCTAGGGTTAGTATGTATTTATAATCTAATTTAATTATATTGTTTCTATTCAGAAGAAACGGTTACTGTTTTTATCTGCTTAAGCTTTTCAACATCAGAATATATTACGGGAATGAAGCCATTAATCTTTTTAATTAGATTGTTAATTGTATTATAATTAGATAATTAAATTAGAGTTACGTGAGTGAATTAAGATTTGCAACTTATTCAAAATTACAATCATAGCTGGAAAAGTAATCAGAGGAGAACTTAATATTCTTAGTATTTCCTTGTAACTTAAATATTTCAAGTAATTCATTGTAAATAAAAAAAACTTAGTAATTTCTGTAGACTATATATTATTGTTCAGAAATGCTATATACACGATAATATTTAGTATTTCAGTTTTCTGTACTTAGTGAATATTCATGTAACCATTGGTTCTTGTTCTTAATTTAATATTTATAGCACATTGATGATACAATTTATATTAATATACACGTGTTTTCTGTTGATAAAAATAGAATAATATTAAATTAATGTAAATCTTTTCTTTATTCAATGATAAATAAAAACCATGAATTTAGAAGGCTCACTTTGAATTTCTATGAATAAATTATAATCTCGAATTGAATAAAACAACATATTTAAAAGAAATATACTCAGAAGAAATGATATCAAAAGTTAAGAGTAAAAAGTACAGAAAAAGTTATTCAAATTAGTAGATAGAATATCCTATCAATTAATAATAAAAAAAAATAAAAAAAATAATTTAAAAGAATATAATAGAAGAAAATTGAAATATAAATAAATATTAGAATATAATTAAACTGCGTCCATCGCTTTATTGCAGATCACTATTTTGTGAACAATTTTAATAATATTGATCGTACAGTAGTAAAACTTTGGTCACTGGAAGATTGCTTCTATGTTAGTATCTTGCTGAAATATTTTTTGAATCTATGAAAAAATTGGAAAGTTATGAACGTTTATGTATTTTGAAGGCATTTTAACTGTCCATCGCTTTATTGCAGCTCTGTGAAAAGGCCAAAAAATTGGCGATTAACTTCTACCGAGAGGGTAACAATTGTAACAGGTCTTGCTGAAGGGATGACTCTTCTATATTTTGCTAATGAATTCTTGGAGCCCTTTTCCAGGCCTCTTATGGACAAGACCCAAAAGGAAAAAGGCATTAGATGTACACAGAATTACATGAAAACAAACTTCCTACTTGTTCTTTTAACAGATGAGGAAAGAGCCAAACTTGATTGTCTGGATGGATGGGTTAAAGTTTGGATCCTACTGGAGCTGTGTATCCAAACTGGTTTTGTCGTCAACAAGGAGGCTGTGGCTTTATGTTTTAAGCGGGCATCATTAGTTAAACGTTAATTGGCCCTTTCAGAGTACCAGAGGGTGTAAACCTAACAATTCAATCCTACATTGCCTCTTTTGTTGAGTACTTGTTTGAATTTGCAATTATCTCGTTGGCAAAAGATGATTTTCTTGGTTTACTTCGCATACTCTCATGCTTGAAGGGTTACAACTTATTTCCTCATATCTCTGGGCATCAAGTGAGAGAGACTCTCATGACATGATTGCCTTGTTCTCTGGTCTTAAGCCCCATTGAGCATTTCTGACCGTTTCATTTGAGACATTACATCAGGACTGTTTTGACGTAAGACCTATGACAGCCCTGTCAAAAATGGATGCACTAGTGTCATTTAGCTGCCTTATGACCTGCCTGCGTATTTTTCGAATATTTCGAGGAGAAATTCTTTTTCTCGTACCCTCATCTCTCCTTGGGTTTGTGTCGGGATTTTCCACAAAAGAAACTATTGTTCTCTTAACCCTTCCAAGTTATTAAGCTAAATATAGAAGAGTCCTCAGTTCTGCAGGACCAGCTTCAATTTTTACCCTCTCGGTAGAAGTTAATCGCCTATTTTTGGCATCTTCACAGAGCTGCAATAAAGCGATGGACAGTTGAAATGCCTTCAAAATACATAAACCTTCATAATTTTCCAATTTTCTCATGGATTCAAAAATATTTCAGCAAGATCCTAACATAGAAGCAATCTTCCAGTGACCAAAGTTTCACTACTGTAAGATCAATATTATTAAAATTATTCACAAAATAGTGATCTGCAATAAAGCGATGGACGCAGTTTATATATATAATAAAAGCTAGAATGAAACGAATAGAAGAAAGAATGTAAGAAGAAAATAAAGTAAACACAAAAATATAGGAATAAAATGAGATATAATCATTAAATTGGAGTTACTAAAATGAGACTCAGAAATACTGATGGCAGCAAATTGGTCTAAAAAGTAAAGACAGTTTACAGCTCATTTTTCACTCTCCCTCACCCCAGTGATGATGATAATAATGAGATAATTATCTCATTGAAAGAGATTGCAAGTGACGCTCAGGAGACACTGAGCATTTCTTTATGAATACTAAAGTGTTTTTTATAATATCATTAGGAGGGTTGCGTAGAAAGTACGGGAGAGAAGATTATTATAGCAAAGTAAATCCTTGCAGAGAAAATGTTTTGCTGAGGCCACTTGTAATAATATAGGGACCAATATTGTTCTTTTGAAACCCCGCCTTGAATCTCATATTTGGATAGGTATTAACAATCCGTGTCATAAGTAGTTAAATTTTATTTAAATTGTTTTCGAAGATTTGTGGAAAGACAGTTATTCCCTCAAATATAAAGAATATATGATATTAAAACATAATATTGAAATATAAATATTTAAATCTAAATAAATAAAGCAGTACAAAAAAGGTTACTCATAATTTCTATTCATATCTTGAAAATATATTGAATCAAATGTGCATCATTATATTACGAGCTTCAAACTTTTTCGAATTGATCTAAATTCTAATGAAAGTCAGCCTTACATATTTTTTTTTTCTCTGCCTTAATATAATTTTTGTTCAGAACTTGAAATTAGTCTATTGGGAATTTTCCCAATAAACTCACGAGGCGAAGAATTTCATCGAAACTTTACTTTAGGTCAGTTTGAATACACTTGTATTATACTGCAGTTCAAAAATTGAAAAACAGGTTAAATTATCAATTACCCGATGTTAATTAAATACCTGTAAATATACAGAATCAAAAAAGTGTATAATTTAATCGATATGCATTGGCACTGAATACATTTCAATGCATTTTTTTAAATAGTAACATATCGAAATTCCATTTAGTATTTAATTCGCATCTGGTTATTGTAGCTTTTCCTTAATATTATATTATAACTCTATAGCTCACCTTTTCTCTTTCCAATAAGATCTACAGTAAGTATAAATCAAATGGAGATAATTGAAGTTCATTACAAGGTTTTTCCAGTGGATACTGTCCAAATTGTATCTCAGAAGTTTTTCGAGTGGATATTGTCAAAATTGTATCTTAGAAGTTATTACAGTAACCAGTTTCAACGTTCATGCAGCTGGAGGTAATTTCAGCGTTCATTCACAATGAGATGTGGAGGTAAATTATCAATGGAAAATGAGCAGAACCTATTTACTTCATGTTAAATTTCATATTCTATTTTACCCAATGATATTTCTATTGCAGGGTGATTTTACTTTTCTGATACAATAAAGCAAATTTGTTCACTAGTTTTTGAATTCGTGGAATACGTACAGTCAAATAAAAGTGCGTCCGTAATTATTTTTTGACAGTTTACTAATTTCACATTTTCAAATTAAACTTTACTAATTCTAAGGCTTGTGAATTCTATAAAATTAATCTGGGTAAACGATCGCAAATTTGAAAATGTGAAAATAATAGGCAGTTAGGAAAAGGTGATTAAAAAAATGACTTTATTTTGATAGTACATAAACGAGAATGCGTAATTAACCCTATATGGCAAAACATTGTATCTGTTTCGTGTTTTCATTAGGAAGATCATTATATCGTATATTGCTCAAATTTGCATGATAAATACAGAAAATTTATATTTATTTTGAGAGTACATATTGCGACAAATTAGATAAAAGTTTATCAAATAGCATATGCATAAATAAGAAAAAACCTTCTATACTAAACTATATATCATCTTTTAAATAATGTTTGATTTCAGTTTAAATATAAAAAAAAAATGTTTTATATCATCAACCACGGAATACCACAGGGGATTTAATTCAATTTTTGATGGTAACCTATTTCTTTAGATTATTTCTCAGGTCAGTAGGTTCATTATTTCCTAAAACTCTTCAAACGAATATCTTCCTTTTCTAAGAATATATTGACCTGAAGAGAAACTTTCTGAAGTCAATCTTTGTCTGATCCACCACACGTTATATTGTCAAACCTTCACATTCAATCTCCTCTTAGATACTAAGATTATTCAGTTAAGAGATACCAAGATAACAAAGTTAAGAGATACCAAGATAACCAAGTTCAAATATACCAAGATATCCCAGTTAAAAGATATCAATATTATCCAGTTTAAAGATACCAAGGTAACCCAGTTTAAATATACCAAGATAACCCACATAAAGTTGAAGAATACAGTTATATGGTAGTAATTTAGCAATGAAATACTTTAAAGATATCAATCGAATAGCTTCCTTTCAATGATTCCTTTATGAACTTCATCGTAACTAGTAATCTGGAGAACAAATACTAATAATAACATTATAACTTACTTTATATGATTTTTCTGGATTAAATATTAAAGTTAGAGTTAATTTTTTTTTTCCATTCATCTCTCAGTCTTCAATTTAAATTCTGAGAAAATGTAATAAGAGGACATAGAATGTTATGTGGGGACATAAAATGTTATGTGAAGACATAGAATGTTATGTGAGGACATAGAATGTTATGTGAGGACAAAGAATGTTATGTGAGGACATAGAATGTTATGTGAGGACATATTATGTTATGTGAGGACATAGAATGTTATGTGAGCACATAGAATGTAATGTGAGGACATATAATGTTATGTGAGGACATAGAATGTTATGTGAGGACATAAAATGTAATGTGAGGACATACAATGTTATGTGAGGACATATAATGTTATGTGAGGACATAGAATGTTATGTGAGGACATAGAATGTTATGTGAGGACATAGAATGTAATGTGAGGACATATAATAATATGTGAGGACATAGAATGTTATGTGAAGACATAGAATGTTATGTGAGGACATAGAATGTAATGTGAGGACACATAATGTTTTGTTTGGACATAGAATGTTATGTGAGGACATATAATATTATGTGAAGACATATAATGTTATGTGAAGACATAAAATGTTATGTTAGGACATAGAATGTTATTGGAGGACATAGAATGTAATGTGAGGACAGATAATGTTATTTGAATATATTTAATTTTGTGAGAACATAGAGTGATATATCCTATCTTAATCTTCGTTATCTCCACCATAACCAAATACAAACGCAAGTGCATTATATCATTTTATGATTAAATATCATAAATATTGATCATATTCATACGATTTTCCGATTTTAAATTTTCCGATTGTTACACATTTTATGTCTACAACTTCGTTGTCTTTAACACATCTGATCGTTGTCGTACATCCCCAGTGTGTGTCTACCAAATAATTGCAAGACCAATGTGCGCAAACATGTAATTTTGAGCAGCTATAAAAAGAAAGGAAGATCAAAGCAACTGCGAGGCTCAGAACTATTACACAAAACATCTACATATATTCCAACAAAGGGGATTAAAGTCACTGCATGGACGATATGAATCTTAGCCTGATTAGCTAAACAGATTTACCTAATGAGAACACTTCCCGTGAGCTAGTGATATTTCAACGCTTGAATTTTCTATTAAAAGGCAATACTTTTAGAGAATTAGTAATAATGTTGTCATAGAAGATTTAATTCAGGCCCCTCAAATTCTTCTATCACTCCACAATAACTTCATATCTCAAAAAGTTAAGACTTCAAACAAAAATATAAACGAATATATGAATGCAATTCAGAATGGTTCTTCCTTTAGAGAACCATATTTTTTTAAATATATTTTTCGTTTGTCGGTACGTCAGTAATTATTAATGTGAAATTATGTTTAGCATTTACAACAGAGAAAATGTTTCCTCTCTCCAATATTAACTATGTAGTCTTTTAAAATTGATATGTAGAAATACACATTTCAATTCGCGTGATATTGTGATGAGTGAGTATTAGTGACCTAATTGAGACACCTCTTAGAAATGTTAGGCCGATTGTACACTAAATTATATATTACCTAGTTACCTAAAACTGTTTAACAATACCTACCTAGTTACCTACAGCATAAATATGCCTAGCATATTAATAAGTCATTTGACATTCCGCGTGGGACAGAGAGGAACATCACGCGTGGGACAGACGTGGGAGAGAGAGGGACATCCCACGTGGGGCAAACGTGGGACATAGAGGTGTTGAAATTTTAGTTAAATGTATTACACACTCGTTATATATTTAATGTTAACTTCCTGTTAGACTAGCTCAGCTATATTAAATTACCTATTGTTTCAATAACTAAGTATTACTTTTAATGAGAAACGGACATAAGGTCTAAAGTCGATCACACTTCCGTCGAGGGTTAAATACCCTGTCTTGTAGTTTCTGAAATGAGTCTGTCTTGAACATTACTCAGTGAGAGATGAGTTCCACTCATCTCTCCATAGACTTCTAATTGTATAACATATTTACTCTTTAAATAAACTCTATGTCTTAACGTTGTTAACCCACTGTTATTTAACCTAATTCTAACAGGTTATGGGCCCAGTGAACGATAAGAGTTTATAAATCAAATTATGTTTAAACAAATTAGAAGTTTATAATAGTAATAAAAACGAAGTGCTGTGAAAAAGTGTTAACCTATATGAAACATATCACTCAAAACGCTTGCGTAAGCATATCGTGTTCACGCGCTAATGAGGTCAATTATAATGATTGCTCTAGCGAAAAATGCACTTGTGTTATAATATAATGATTTAGTATTTTTGCGGAAGAGGTGTCAAGAGAGGTCACAAATTACCTTTAAATCTGTGACCTTATCCTTTGGTAAACAGTCTTTCAACAAAAGGTTCTTGCGAACTAAGGCTGTGTTACTGTTCCAATTAAATATTAATAATTATATTCAGTGAAGTTATTCTTATGAATTAGAATAATTTTAAAACATCAAACTCAGTTAAACAGTAAATCAAGTTAACTGCTTTGGTTGTTTATGTTTGTTAAAGTATTGAATGATAGTAAATACTTATATTCAGTGCAGTTATTCTTATGAATTAGAATAATGTTAAAACATCAATTCAGTTAAACAGTAAATCAAGCTAACTGCTTTGGTTGTTTATGTTTGTTAAAGTATTGAATGATAGTAAATACTTATATTCAGTGCAGTTATTCTTATGAATTAGAATAATGTTAAAACATCAATTCAGTTAAACAGTAAATCAAGTTAACTGCTTTGGTTGTTTATTTTTGTTAAAGTATTGAATGATAGTAAATACTTATATTCAGTGCAGTTATTCTTATGAATTAGAATAATGTTAAAACATCAATTCAGTTAAACAGTAAATCAAGTTAACTGCTTTGGTTGTTTATGTTTGTTAAAGTATTGAATGATAGTAAATACTTATATTCAGTGCAATTATTCTTATGAATTAGAATAATGTTAAAACATCAATTCAGTTAAACAGTAAATCAAGTTAACTGCTTTGGTTGTTTATTTTTGTTAAAGTATTGAATGATAGTAAATACTTATATTCAGTGCAGTTATTCTTATGAATTAGAATAATGTTAAAACATCAATTCAGTTGAACAGTAAATCAAGTTAACTGCTTTGGTTGTTTATGTTTGTTAAAGTATTGAATGATAGTAAATACTTATATTCAGTGAAGTTATTCTTATGAATTAGAATAATTTTAAAACATCAATTCAGTCAAACAGTAAATCAATTTAACTGGTTTGGTTGTTTATGTTTGTTAAGTATTGAAAGATAATAAATACTTTGAAAAAACATGACTTCAAATAAGTTACCGGGGATTGTTCCCCTAGACGGAAACAGACATCAACAGGGCGATAACTCCAGCAGCAGTGGTTACGGTTCAGGGGGCTATGGGGATAACAGCTACTCATCCCAGAGCTACCCCAATCTGGATACACCCAGCAAGGAGGAGGATACGGTACTATGGACAGCAGCAGAATTACTATGCACAGCAGCAACAGACACCGCCAACCCAAATCTCTTACGGCAACTGGGGACAACAGGCACCGGGCGGTTGGAGTGCCGCAACCACTGGACAAGCTGCCGGTACTTGGAGTGGCTATGGACAACAAACCGGACAAACGCCCCAGCAAAGCTGAAGCAACTCCACGCAGGGTGGTGACTATGGGAACTACAACTACAAGAAGTAAAATAAGTAAAGACTTGTTTGTTTGTAAATAGCTACACAAGAAAGTGGTAGTGTTAAGTTGCTAAAATGACTTAGTTTAACTGACATTTAACTTACGCCATATTGTAGTTCTATTCACAGTAAATGAATAACCTTTTTTTTTTTTTTTATTCTTTATTGAAATAAAATTCAGAACAATTTATCAGTGATTACCTAATTCAATATACATTTTAAAGGAAAAAAATTAATTCAAGCCTATACGAAGGTTTCCCTTTTCAGGCAGAATTCAAAAAATACAAAATCAAATTCTAATTATCGGTTGGTGAGTAAAAAAATACATAACACATATTGACAAAAAAGAAAAACTAATTGGTGAGAAAACAAACATAAATGCACATGATGAAAAAATAAAAGGAAATTATTTTAAAAGAAAAGATTCAGCCCAATTGGTCCAATAAAAATTGTTTATAGGATGTTTTAAAAGATTTTAAAGTCTGGATATCTCTAATATTGGATGGGATTGAATTCCAGAGTAATGGACCATTGAAATGAGTAGATTTTTGCGAAGTGGTAAGTCTCTGGAAGGAAGGAACAGCTAAGTGACGAGACCTAGTATTGTAGGAGTGATTGGGAAAGGTTAAAAGATTATCTGAATTAAGTTTGAACATATGGATAGCTAATAAAAATTTGTAGATGTCTCCAACAGGTAAAATTTTGGTTTCCTTGAATAAAGGAGAAGTGTGAGCGTAAAAGTCAGATGACGTTAAAATTCTAATAATTCTTTTTTGTAGCAAAACTAAAGGACGTAAGTGTACACTGGCAGCTCCCCCCCATATCAGGACACCATATATAAGATAAGGGTACACTAAACTATAATAAATATTAATTAACACGGATCTAGGAACAAAACTTTGAATATAAAAAATAATACCAGTAGTCTTGGATAATTTGCAACATATAGCATTAACATGATCAGAAAAATTTAGATTACAGTCAAGAATTATGCCTAAAAATTTCACCGTGGGAACAAAATCTATAAGATCGTCATCAATTTTTACAACAAGAGGAGTGATTACATCAGATTTACGATTTGTGAAGAGCATGAGAGAGGTTTTACTAGTATTTAAAGCAAGTCTATTATTTCTAGTCCAGGTGTACAATGATGCAAGATTATGGTTGGTTTTATATACTAAATTACTATAGTTTTCATCAACACAGGCAAGCGTAGTATCATCAGCAAAAAGGGTATAATGAGAAGAATTTGACATATTTGGCAAGTCATTGATATAAATTAAGAACAATACAGGACCGAGGATACTACCTTGCGGAATGCCACAATTTATTGACCTATAACCAGACAAATCAGAGCCAATTCGTACACACTGCATTCTACGCTCTAGGTAGCTCCTAAACCAGTCCAAAGGGAGTCCTCTTATGCCGTACTTGAATAATTTGTTTAGAAGTATCTGGTGGTTTACAGTGTCGAAAGCCTTCTTAAAGTCAACAGAGACCCCAACAACATGCTGCCGATTATTCAAGGCAGCAAATATATGATCAATGAGATGAAGAAGAGCATCCGCAGTACTTTTTCCCTTCTGAAAACCAAACTGAGCATAGGATAAAATTTTATGTTTCAATAGGAATGAGGTCAACCTACTACAGATACATTTCTCAAAGACCTTGCTTACTAGTGGCAAAATCGAGATAGGTCTATAGTTATTGACATCTGCACTAGACCCCGATTTATGTACCGGTATAACAGTAGCTATTTTCAAAATGTCAGGAAAGGTAGCAGTATTTATTGAATTGTTAACAATAGTAGATAAAGGTGTAGATACATACTTTGCAATCAATTTAAACATTTTAGTTGAAATACTATTTTTACCATATGTTGAATTTTTGAGAGAAAGGATAATATTGAATATTTCGCCAGATGATACAGGAGAGAAGAACAATGAATTGATGATGCTAAGTTGTATATTATCAGTGGGATTGCCTGTAGCAGGAGAGATTGTAGATTCAACTACATTAGGTACATTACAAAAATGATCATTAAAGCACTCAGCAATATCTACATGGTTGGTAATATCACAATTATTGACAGAAATGGATGAAATGTTTCTATTCAACTGTTTGTCCCGAGTAAGATTGTTTATTAGTTTCCAAGTTTTTCTTGCATCAGTAGTAGCTTTACCAAATGCGTCATGATAGTAGTTCTGTTTGGCTCTCCTAATTACATTAGTAAGTGTATTTCTATATTTTTTGTAGAATGCTTCCGTAATTGCATTCAACTTGAGTTCTTTATAATAACGGGATTTCATTTTTATAGACTTCAGTAATGCAGAGGATAACCAAGGTTTTTTAAGCCTTTTATGAGATAAATATTTGATTCTAATTGGAAAATGCTTACAATACAAGTCATCAACAATTCTAAAAAATTTCCCTGTACTAATATTCACATTATGATGACGAACTCCCCAATCTAACACGCTACATTCGCGAATAAATTTATCAATATTTACAGAGGAATGATCCCTAAAACTAATCTTCTCAAACTGTTGCTTCACTACATTCAAATCACTCAATATGAAGAAAACAGGAAAGTGATCTGTCTTTTCAAATACAATTACTCCAGAGTTAAGATTACCACAACGATTATACCATACATGGTCAAGAAGCGAAGGACAGCCCATTTGGTTTCCAGTGGGGAACCTAGTGGGCTTTGTTATAAAAGGCAAAAAATTTAAAGAAAACATATTATAAACAAAGTCCCTAATACCTACAGATCCCGACTCGTATTTTAACAGATCAATATTAATATCACCCGTCAGGATAATTTCATGACCACAAACATCTCTACTAGAAAGTACTGACAAAATTGCTTCAATAAATAAATCAATTGAGCCACTGGGTGGGCGATAAACAGCTACAATAATTACAATTCGTTTATTCAGTTCAATTCTGATAACACACAACTCCAAGTGACTATTGACCAATGATAGTTGAGATAAGCATTTAGCTGACAGTGAATCGTCACAATAAATTGAGACTCCACCCCCCCCACCAACCTCACGCCCACAATGGTAACCAACATACCCATCAATGCCCCGCCCTTGGCCTCGGGCAAATCTAGTTTCCGTCAACACGATAATACTAAATTTTAAAGCAAGAGTATCCAACAAAGCTAAAAATTCATCTGAATTTGAATTGTAACTGCGAATATTGTAGTTACACAAAGAAAATGATTCAAGATGGATTGAATAGTTCTTATTAAAATTTCAGATTGAGTAGAAATTAGACTGGTTATCCATATTGATAGACTGGTAATAACTATTGAAAAGATTATCATCAGGGTCAATGTCAACTAAAAAATTATTATCCTCGAACTAACTAGATAAATACAGATGAGCTATAACATACAGGTGAGGCACAGGCTACAGCTGAGGCAGGGTGAGGTGAGGCACAGGGTACAGGTGAGGCAGGGTGAGGTGAGGCACAGCATACAGGTGAGGCACAGGGTACAGCTGAGTCAGGGTGAGGTGAGGCATAGCATACAGGTGAGGCACATGACACAGGTGAGGCACACGATACAGGTAAGGCACACGATACAGGTGAGGCATAGGAGGCATGCGAGGCACAGCATACAGGTGAGACATCAAAAGTCGCTGCCCAGACAAATCTATAAGTATGCCAAGCATACGAATGTTTGCCTGAAACAGCAAAAAATGTATGGTAGCAGAACACATGCATATTTTATTGATGCAAGTGACTGCATCATGGTTAGAATCCAAAACCTGCGTCAGTGATGTTGACAAGCGCCAGTAAAGTCCAAGTACAAGTACAAGGGCACCAGAAGTAGTTGCATCGCAAAACTTGTCACCATCCACAGAGACACGAGGACTAGACAGGCAGATTAATACAGAATATATACACACGGAGCATAGTCAAACAGTACTGGTATTATCCCCCAATACTTGATCCAAGCTAGTTCCAAGCGATCTTGAAAAAAATTCACTCAGTTTAAGCTTGGAGTTGATGAAGATTTTAGTATTCCTATCGCTAGCATTGTTGGACTTTACAAACACAAACACATTACTATTCTGTGATCCAACTGCTGCAATAATATTTGGATATTTACGCCTAGCTTGACGGAGAGAAAATAAAATTTCCGAACGAGTTGGCGTTAAATAGTCACTGAAGAACAGTCCTGGAGGCTTCACTCTACGGCAAGAAGAGAGTAGATCATGTTTCACCATAGTATTCGAAAACTTAACAACAATGCGGCGCAGATCAGCCTGTTGGGTCACCGATCTTCGTCCAAGACGATGAGCGCTAACGATGTCCTGCTCTGAGAGTTTTACTTTCAATTTGTCAAAGACAAGTGATCCAACAATATGCTTTGTATTTTCATCTGTCCGCCCAGGTGGCAGAAGACTTCCCGATACAATAACAGAGTCGTTACGCGCACTAGTTTCAATGGAGTCAAGTCTGTCACAGAGATCAACGTTTAGCTTCTTTAAATTACCAATCTGATGTTAGTCTAGTGGTAGGTTTAGTTAACTTTCGCCTCTACGGTTCTTGCACAGGTGTACAACTTGCTTCAGCATTTGTGAAGTGAATTCTCAAATTAATTGAAATTAGTCTTTTTGGATAGTAGTTAGATAGAATTTTTATTGCTTTTTAATGATCAGCAGATTAATCTTTGAATCGTAACAAAAACTACCGACACAGCATTTATTTATTATTTTAATTGATGACTCAGCATGTTTACTTAATAGAAGTACGCGGTCTATTAGGTGAGCATATGAATTGAATACAGATGAATTGATATTCATACTGTGAATATTTAGAAGTGAATATTTAGAAATAAATAATTTTTCATTTTGAAATACTAATTAGATTTTGATGATTAGAAAATTTTAGAGTCAAAATAAATTAGGAATTTGCAGGAATGAAATATTTTTAAATTAATATACATAAATGAAATGGTTATATTTATAACTAATTTGCAGTAAAATATTAAACGAACTTTCAATTTTTCTGAAGAAAGAATTTAATAGTAAATTTTATTCAATAAAATAATTAAAAAATAGAAATTCTATTTTTTAACGGAAGGATGTTAATTTTAATTGCATGATTATTAATCAATGTTAATTTTTACAAGTTAAATTGAAATAAAATAAGCAAGAATGTCACAATATGTTAAGTTCAGTTTTGATGTGTATTCATACTATTTTTTATGTTATATGTAAATTTGAAATAGTTTATACACATAGTATATTTTCTTTTTGGATTTCTGAAGACTCTATTTTATATCGACATTCAGAAATAAAAAGAGGGGAAGAAAGGAATTATTTGAAATAGAATTAAACCATTAATAAATGTTTAAAATTCTTGCAGTTATAGGTTTGATTTTTAATGTTATATGTAAGTTTGAAATATTTTACATACATAGTATATTTTCTTTTTGGATTTCTGAAGACTCTATTTTATATCGACATTCAGAAATAAAAAGAGGGGAAGAAAGGAATTATTTGAAATAGAATTAAACCATTAATAAATGTTTAAAATTCTTGCAGTTATGATTGTTCAATTTGAATTTCAGAATTTTTCAATTTGAGTTTTAATGTTTTGAATTTTAGGATTGATTAAAATGAGATTTATGTCTTTAAATTTAGAATAATTCATTTCCTATGTAAATTGTTGTTCATTGTTTTTTTTGGATCGTCTGACATATTCTCTAAATCGTTGCCTATTGATAGATTTACCAAATTTGTTAAATTATTAGGTATCAAAAATATATAATGTCGTGTGAGGAGGAGTGTTGAAATTTTAGTTAAATGTATTACACACTCGTTATATATTTAATGTTAACTTCCTGTTAGACTAGCTCAGCTATATTAAATTACCTATTGTTTCAATAACTAAGTATTACTTTTAATGAGAAACGGACATAAGGTCTAAAGTCGATCACACTTCCGTCGAGGGTTAAATACCCTGTCTTGTAGTTTCTGAAATGAGTCTGTCTTGAACATTACTCAGTGAGAGATGAGTTCCACTCATCTCTCCATAGACTTCTAATTGTATAACATATTTACTCTTTAAATAAACTCTATGTCTTAACGTTGTTAACCCACTGTTATTTAACCTAATTCTAACAAGAGGGACATCCGGCGTGGGACAGAAAGGGACATCCCGCGTGTGACAGACGTTGGACAGAGAGGGACATCCGGAGTGCGAAAAAGAGGGATATCCCGCTTGGGACAGAGAGGGATATCCCGTGCTGGACAGAGAAGAAATTCCCACGAGCGACAAATAAGGGCATCCCGCGTGGAACAGACGTGGGATGTCCCTCGTTGGACATACGTATGACATCCCGATTGTTCAAGACGTGAGACGTGAGTGAGATTTAAGATGTTGGAAAGACGTGGGATTTCAGAGGTCTTGATACGTCTGAAATCCTCCATCCCTCTCTGTCTCACGCTAGCGAGGGAGCTCCCCCTCTGTCCCACGCGATACAGAAATTATATGGTTAGCTGGGTCCACTATAGAGGAATTCGCTAAAGAGAAGTCAACTGTAGTTGTTTTTGTCTCAATTTAACGTCAACATCACCTGATGTCTCTCACCATCACCACATATATTCGTTGAGATGTAAATTAGATTTCAGTTCACTAATCAAGTAACGAGGTCTCTAATTGTGTTTTGGAAGACTCTATAGCGTATCATTGCACTCTATATTCAAAAATTGAGTGGAATATGCAATACCATCAACTGATATTCATTTTAGTAAATAATTAAATTCACACGTTCATCGAATACAATATGATTGTAATGATATTTCGATTCTTCAGATTCATTATACATGTACAAAAAAATTGTAAGATCAAATGAGAATAATTTTGTAGCATATTGAAATATCCTTATTTTGTATACTATGTTGGTTGACTATTTCCTAAAAAATAATTGCAGTTATTTGTATCAACTTATATATTTTTCATCAATTTATAATTTTACCACATTATTTACTTTATCCTAGCATGTTCACTTCTTATTGATAATAAAAATAATTCCTGACTTTTTATACTGAATATATAATAGCCAACCACAAACCGTAATTTAGATAATAGATCAAATATTATCTAATTTTGGAGCTCCCACGGTCCATTAGCTGAATCAAAGTAAACCTGATATTATATTTAGAGTAACCACTATGACATGAAAAATATAATCAAGAGATTATTATTACTCTGCAAGCCAATATGGTTAAAAATCATAATCTTTCACTGTAAAATATTGTAATAATTCGAACGAATTTCTTGGTTATCCTTATAAGACATTTCTTTGGCGTTCAGTTATAGAATGAAATATTTTTTGTTTAGTCTACGAAGAAAAGTTTTTCAACATGGATACATATTTTCAACAGGGAATAGAAGCTCGTTCCTTTGCCGCTTAATAATGTCAAGTATCAAATAAAAGAAAGATAAAAGATGGGACCCCCTTAATCTTCTATGACCCCAGCATAACTTTTAATACTATTTTCGAATACACATCGACATGTTCAAAGAAATGAACCTACATTCTTTTGAGTTTGCTCTCAACTAATTGGGTATTTTTCGCCTCTGTGATATCATATTTCAGAATGAGAATTGATGAGACCAGTGACTCTTAGTTAACATCAACACCAATATGAGAACCAGTAGATAAAGTTCGGGTGCTGTCATTGAAGAATGGTCACCTCCTGATCTTTTGTGGCCCCATTATAACTGATCTTCACAAACTATTGAATAATACTTTCATGAGTATTAAATTACTAATTATAGATAATATTTTAAATCATTAAGGAAATTTAAGAACAAGATTTCACAATTTATCATAAATCTAATTACCATACAAGATATTCAAATAAAAAAAAAGATGAATGATTTTTGTCAAATGAATTTTCCGTATTTGATTTTGAATTATTTTTTTAAATGGATTTTTTATAGAATCTGTGTATTCAAACTCTAATGATATAATCATACAAATTATAATTTTTTTTCTAATATGCATTTTCATCCTCCCCATAGAAATAATTCGCTGAACAATATTGATATAATAACATATATTAAACGATTCATCTAGTAATATAAGAACCTTTATAAAAAACCTGTTTTTTTAATTAAATTTTCCGAGGCTATACATAACTTCAATTTGTTCTGTTTTTATTTAAAATCTGTGCAGATCTCTACGACAGATTGGAACAATTGGTGTTCCATTGAAATTCATAAACGGATTCAAAATTGGGAAACACTAAAATGTAAGACTACCTGAAAAGAAAGATTATTGCGAGGCAAAAGAAGATTATGTTGGGTCCACTCCGAATCTTCGTTGGCCCACAATGACTTTTTCTCTAGTAAAAAAAAGAGTAAAAATTTCCTTCAATGACATAATTGTATTGTTATTGTTAAATATATATTATAAGGGCATATTGAGCTGAATTAATATAAATTAATGAATATATTTAATTAATTATTATTATAAAGGATGTCAGTGCATTGTTTAATAATAATTTAGGTATTTAAACTTAAATTGATAATATAATAAAATCAAAATAATAATCGCTCATACATGATATTGAAAACAACTTGAAAAAAATTATGATAAAATCTGGTTCTTTGGAAATTTCTGATTTACATGTTACAATCATCGTTAAAGCCCACTTTACGAGTACTGTGTGTCTAATTTGGTGTCCGAGAAAGTACTGCCACATTATACCTTGCAAAATTAAAAATATTATGCATTTTCATCTTGAGCTGAACATAATGCAAATTTAAATATTACTAACAGACCTGAATAAACATCCTTATTAAAAAAAATGGAAATCAAATTTCTTCGATATTTTTAATAAACCTTCAAAAAAAGTTGAGCAGGAATAAAAATTTAAACTTGGTAACTCTTTTGATAAAATAAATACTATGTATCTGCAATGAGCAATTAATTGAAATCGTCCCTCACAATTAATTACGATATGTTGATAATGTTTTTTATTCAAACATTACAATTTATTTCATCTGGAAATAAAAACCAATCAATTCTAGAAATTGCATATTCCAAGTTGGACTTTTGTCGCAGATCGATTGTGTAGTGTGTAATAAAATTTATAAAATTTTGTTTTAATGGAAAAATATTGTCATTTTATACAGAAATATATAATTATATTGTTGGTTACGCTAAATAGTAATATATCATTAAAAAATATTATATAAATTATATATTTAATAATAATTTATTAAATTATTCTAAAAAATCCGAACATAATTGTCAATATTTTCTGTTTGGAATGTCCGACGACTGACTGGAATTTTAAATTCACCTTTTGTTCAAATCACATTTAAAGTCGAATATATATGATTGATCATTTTATTATCGACTATTTCAGAAAATCAACGTTGGCGATCGGAAATTTTAATTTATCACAAAATGTGTTGACTAAAGCCTGAAAAGGCTGGAATAATAATAATTATAATGTTCCTGTTTTCCAATTGAACTTCAACATCCACATCATGTCCCTGTTTTCAATTGAACACCAACATCCATCTGTCATCACTGCACTCATTCCGATTCTTCATAAGTAAAGTCAAAGAAGCGCCACCCGAATGAAATGTTGTGTGTTTTGAAACAAACTCTTTCACTTTATTAGGCAAATTAATTAAGTTGCCTAAATTAAGTAGGCGAAAGAGACACACGAAAAACCCTTTCAATGAAATGTATAATATCAATCAAACATTGACACTTACAGTTATCGGGAAATGGGTGTTAATATCAATCTTAAAAAGTAATCTCAAATTAGAATTTTTTTCGACATATCTATCATAAAGAATGATATCTCAAACTTTACGAGAACTGTGAACCTATGAGTGTCCAAGAACGGAAATGTTCCTTTGTATAGGGTTGTATCTATCAATTGTGAAATAGATATATGATTGATAAATTATTCAGAAAATATTATGGTAGAGTTGTCGAAAATTAGGATGAATCTCATGTGATATTATGTAGGGTCAGACTGGGTATCACTGCACAAACCCCTTTTATGGGGTATCACTCCGCACCAATTATAATTTTAAACCCACTTGTTTTTGCCTAAATCTGATTGCACCATCATTTCAAGCATCTTCTTTTCTCCATAAACATCCTGAAGCACCATCATCCTATTAGTATTTCTAGAGCTGAGTCGCGATATATATAGTGCTCTCAGATTGATCTGAAAAAAGTTTGAGCTGATGATTTTTAAATATCGCAAACTCTCCAATAACTTTTTTATCAAGATTTATAGATACATATTGTTTTAACATGTTAACACAAAAATTAACAGTTACATTATGTCAAATTTTCAACTTCTCAGTTTTAACGTGTTTCCCGCCACAACCATGCGCAGTGATACCCCAGATAATTGAGAGGTAGAAGGGTATCACTGCGCATCATTAAAAACTATATTTGTTTGTAAATTAATATAAAAAATATGAGTTTTTAGCTCTCAATAAAGGCATATATATTGAAAAAGGTGTTATTTAGTTACAGATTTGATTAACAATAAACTTACGATCGCCTATAGTAGCTATGCAACTTGATGTGGGGATATTAAAATATGGAGAGTGAGTATTGTGGGGGGAGGGGAAGGGGGGTGAGAGGTTTTCAAATTAAATATTGAATAACAATATACGTACAATCGTATTATATTACTTGATGAAAGTAGTAAACTAGTTGCGTAAAATCCAAGAGTTAAATTTGTTGCAGATTTATTAAATATGCGATTAAATAGCAAGAGACAAGTAGATTGATGAGAGGGCATGTAGAGAGGGAAGAACAAACGTTTAGATGAGGGGGAAGAGGATTTAGATGTGGGAGAGGGGGAAATAGATGAGGGAGAGAGGGAATTAGATGGGGAAGAAAGGGATTTAGATGGGAAGTGAGGGAGATTTTGATGAGGAGAGAGTGTGATTAAAATGGTAGGAGAGGGGAATTTAGATGGGAAGAGTGAGAGGTTAAGATAGGAGGAGAGGAATTTTTATATGAGGAAAGAAGGGTGTTTAGATAGGGAGGAGAAGAGGCATTAAAATGGGGACAGGAGGTATTTAGGTGGGGGAGAGAAGTGCTATATTTATGCAATGCGCAGTAATACCCCTTCATGTGCGCAGTGATACCCCGATGCACTCACTAAAAGTTACGCACAAAAAATTGCCAATATGTACTTTACTTATTTAGCTATTTTTTCGAAACTGGCTGAGAACCATCCTCATTTATAACAAAATCATCACGAGAATAAGAGTTTCACTAGTACTTATAGTTTTCGAGTAAATGCAGAGTTTGCAGGATTGTGCGCAGTGATACCCCGTCCGACCCTACTCAAAGAATTTGTTACACGAAGAAAGAATATCAGATATTAAAAATCTCACTTCCTGAAATTCAAAATCGAATTGAGGAATTTTCATGATTCATTTCCATCGAAAATTAGTGGATTCATTCATTTCAAACGAAGACTCGGGGGTGTTTTACAGCTTCTCAAACGACTGATAAATTGAACCAATCTCCTGACGTGAAAGATTCTCAGCCATTTTTCATGAAGTGAAAATTCAAAAAAATAGATAGGAAGGAAGGAAGGAAGAAAAAAATCCTATCGCAGGAACGGGACATCGATAGGAAGACAGAATGTTTCGATGTGATTGTAGGAGCTTATCGATTCCCTTATCTCCAGTAATCTTAGATTATTTTCATCTCTATCTGGAAATTGTATGTGACTCTTCTTCCAGTTATGGCGTCGATTATAATTCATGTAAATATTTACATGTTGTTCCTGTGTTATAAATATAAATGTCAATATCAGAATTATATGTTCATTAATTGAAAGATTTACTTTTATTGGTAGGTAATTTCTATAATCATCGATTATATTTGGCCACCATCGACAAATTTATTGTAAGTTTCAATTGTAATACTATTATTAATCTGGAAAACTATGAATAAACTTTACATCATGGGCATTAATTTAATGAATATCTAGTTTAACAAACCACGTACATGGAATGTAATATCTTGTTCACCTGCTACTTGAGTTATGAAGCAATGAAGTTGGTTGTAAAATGTACTGAAATAATAGCCTATTAACAAAACACTGAATAAGGATAAATGAAAGTTTAAATAACACCTATATTGTATTGGTTATCTATGAACAATTTAGGTTATAGTTCGTGATAATTGTCCAGAGTCTTTATATATAGTTTAGTCCCCGTGAAGAATGGCGATACGGGAACTCAGCACCAGCAACAGTGACTGTGGGAAATAAATTTTAAGAGATTTATAATATTAAACTTTTATAAATTGAAGATTAGGTTAAATTTATGGACTGTAAAAATTAGTAGCATTTTTAACAGAGACAGAATTTAATAATAGAATTTAATAGAATTTAATAATAGAATTTAACAGAATTTAACAGAATTTAACAAATAGAATTTAACAGAATTTAACAAATAGAATTTAATAGAAATTTAATAGAAATTTAATAGAATTTTAACGATAGAAATTTAATAGAATTTAACGATAGAAATTTAATAGAATTTAACGATAGAAATTTAATAGAATTTAACGATAGAAATTTAATAGAATTTTAGGAGTGAAGAATCGGTAGTTTCATAGTTAGGATTTTTAGATATGAAAAATTGAAAACATTGAAAGTAGGATATATATAAAATGAGCCACCTAGTTGCCTTTATTTTTAATTTGGAACATAGTCTTATTATCTTATTATGAATGGAAATATATATACACAAACATAATTAATTAGAGATTCAAAACCAAATTGTGCGCCATGCGAATTAGTCTTACCTAAATCTCTAACAGATAAATCATGCCATAGCCGTCCTCCAGTCCATCGTGTCCCTTTCAGTGCCAGGTGTCCGGTTAACGAACGCCAGGTAACATGCCTCAACCGGCAACCGAGATGGCCTTCCTGTCTCCTTTAGCCCAACATATTTTAGCTAGTCTTCGAGACACGGATGTTTGAGGAAGTTGTTGTTGTTAGTAAGGGATTGTGGAGGTAACTGCCCTGTGTCAGCATCAGCTGTTTGAGGTTACCTTAGTCTGGTGGGAAAACCTCAGAACAAAGGTTAAGATTTAGAGCTAACTCGCTGCGCGTCCAATTTGGTTTGAATTTAGACAATAAATAAAAGCGCAACGAGGTAGCTCATATATGTGGCATAATGAATGAATTAAGAAATTAAAATAGTTAGAATTTATAAATGTAAAGGGAATATTTAATTAATGACATAAACTATTAAAACTTCAAGATATAATATATACACGCAACATATAATGAACAAACAAGATTAGAACAATAATTAAACAATAAACATATATACATAGATGTGTATTTATGTACACTCCGAGGGGGGCGTTCACCTTTGAAAAAAATAAAGGTGAATCAAATAATACATAAATCACAATTTATGTATCGCAATAGCTCTTAAGTGTACGTATACATCGGTCTTTTGCTGCACGCTGGGGGCGGGTATTACCGGTAGCAGCTTCAGGTGCGTCGCATGGTTTCACAGCTTCCTCATCGTCACAGCCACCATCATCAGTCAGCAATGGAATGAGCGACGTAGAGTGACGTTTAACTAATTCTCTGGTACCTCCCTTAAAAATAGTTGCACCAGTGACTTCATTGTTGATGTTTGTAACAACAGACTGTACTATTCCCATTGGGTACTGAGAAATCTTAGTATTCGCCTCCCTCAGTAATACGATGTCGCCCCTTTTAATCAAATCATGTTTGACGGGCTTGTAGCGATCCCTCACGTCAACTGCTTGCTCAATCAAGGTGCTTAAAAATTCGCCATGATAGAGATCAATTAGAGATTGCCTCACTATCTGTAAATTCCTCGATGCATTTCTGGCGGAGTGAGGAGGACTTTCTGAACTCCAATCTGGATCGGCGTGATCAACATCTGCCTGTAAACTAGGGATCAAATTAATGGAAAGCATCTCGTGTCCCCGCACCAAAATTTCCGGGGTAACAACTTTGAGAAAGTCGTCACTCTCTAAATCCCTCAAGCTCTCTTTAAATGCGATAGGACGCTTATTGACCAAGTGAACAGTTTGGGCAATGAGGAATTCAAAATCTCTGAAATTCAAAATGTTATTCCTAATAGCACCAAATATGAGTCGTTTTGATAACTTGACGCAACTCTCTACCAACGATCCCAAGGAACTGTTACCTTTAAAATACTGCTCAAATATTATCAGAGATACATTATTCTCCTCAAAATACCCAGCAGATTCAGGATCCTTCAAGAAATCTCTAATCATGTTAGCGCCAGCCACAAAGTTACTTCCTAAATCTGTTACTACGTACGTTGGAACTCCAAACTCAAAACAATGAATCTGAAATCCCCGCAAAAACTCCTTAACTGTAAGATCAATGCAAAGTTTCAAGTTGATAGCCCTAGTATAGGTACAAGTAATGCACAGAATGTAAACCTTCGATTTTACATTGTTGACTTTCACCTGGTAAGGTCCAAAAAAGTCCATATAAATATGTCGATAAGGAATTTGAGGCGGATTTATTCTATTTTCCCTGTAAGGGCTTTGATTAACCTGAATTGGTCTGGCTTTGAACCTACGGCAAACAATACAACGCCTAATCACCTTTTTAACAACTGAAAATAAATGAGGAATGTAAACCAATTTTCTCAACTCACTTATCACGTTGTAAACCCCTGAATGAGACATCTTATCATGAAAATATTCCACAAATAAATCAGTGAGTCTACTGCGTTTAACTAGTAATACCGGAAATATAGCGAGTTTGCCTTTAACCATTCTCCCAAATTTGCTCCTAACTCTCAATAATCCACGGTTATCCATAAACACATTCAACTGCTTAACTAAATTAGGGATATCTTTCACAAGTTTACTACCACCCTCAAAATAAGAAACTATATCATTATACCCCTTGCATTGATCATTCCTTATGAGAAAGTCCGTAGACTCTTTATAGAAATTATAATCAGTGGCATGAGATAGTTGCGCTAATTTAGCACGATGCTTCAGTTTGTTAATGAACATGAAAACCTTACTGTAAATGCCACGTAATTTAATGAATGAGGAGGAGTTTGTTAGATTTTCTTCATATCTCAAATCATCATGAGCAAAACTGGCAGATAGTACCTCTATGGGTTCAGATAGACTCACGTTAGGATTAGGTACAGTTACAGACATGATATCCTCTCTGCTAAGCTGGTCCTTAGTATCTATAAATGTAGGTCCTGAAATATAGCATGTCTGACTTAACATTTTATGAGAGAGACATCTAGTCATACAATCTGAAGGATTTTCCATCCCTGAAACAAAATTGAAAGTTATAGGAAATGTATCACACAGTTTACAAATCTTAAGCAGCCTATTCTGTATAAAAACAGATCGCTTTTGTGGCTTGTCTAATTTATTAACGTGTGCATTTATCCATGATAAGCATACCAAACTATCGGAATATACATACATGTCACTAATATCAATAGGACAAACGCACTGACTGCCACCTAGCTCATTGTATATATCCAATAAACACTCAACAGCTAGAACTATTCCCTGCATTTCTAACGAAGGGATACTCTTATCCTCCATTTGCTTGTTAACAATGCGATTTTTAGCTAGGAGAAAAGTAGTTTTATTAGTCTGAAGATCTTTGATGTAAACCACAACTCCGTATATGGTTTTACTACTGTCAGAAAATGCCAGTAGTCTGTACTTGCTATTTCTGTTGCCGACAAATCGTTCAATCTTTATTACTGGTGAAGAATTAGCTTGTCTGCAAATATTACACCACTCTCTCAGTAAATCTACGGAGAGTTTATCATCCCATCCTATGGAAGAATTGCATTGCAATTCGTGCAGAAACAAACGAGCTCTGTTTAACAACGGCCCGTTGTAGTTATAAATGTCGAACTGAGAAGCAACAGAGGATAATATGGAGCGCTTAGTATTAGCTTTTATATCCAAATTAATAGCTTTTGTTGCTAAGGTATCACTCTCTCTATTCCAATTTATTCCCAGCAACTTCACAGTACCGCTAGTTTCAGTATCTGCCATTTCATCAATGTCATTTTGAAGTAGTTTATCGTTACATATAAACTGTTGGAGTGGAAATCCAAATTCACCAAAAATAGGAGTCAATAAATTATAGTAATCTACTAATTCTTCCCTGCTAGTAGCAGTAACTGCAAGATTATCCATGTACGCTAATTGATAAATTAATTTCTTCATTTGAACGACTCTACGGTCTTCTCCCTCTACATTTAAAACTAAAATGTAATACAGGGCCAACATGAGGATAGTGGGGCTACAGCGTATACCAAAGCTCAGTCTAAGATGTCTGTAAGGAACTATCGTAAAATCCCTCTTAGTGACGTCACGGAACCAATAGAACAATAGACGGTTCATATCTACCTCACTCAATGCAATGCAATTGAATGCTTTGACTATATCGAAACACAACAAAAAAGGATCAAAACGCAGGTGTAACAGTGACGATGAGAGTTTTTGATTGAGTGAAGGTCCACTATGTATAGCCTGGTTATGATTAACCGTAAGTTTGAAATCTGGGTTTTGTTCACAAACATTGGACATATAGACTACTCTGACCTTCGTGGTTTCTCTATTCAATTTATATACACCAAAGTGAGCTAAAAAGCTGTGGTTAGGATTTTCATTTGAGAATTGGTCGAAGTTGTGAATCCTTTCCACAATTCCTGCTTTTTCCTGATCTTTGAAAGTTTGATCTACCATTTTTAAAAGCATATCGTCTTTAACTAATTTCTTTAGATTTGCTTTTAACACTGCTTTTGCTAAGTTACTGTTCGTACCTAGCAGGTGTGACACTGAGCTATTCCATAGTAAAGGCATTACAATTCTACCATCTGAATTTATGCTTAAACTATTCAAAGCAAACTTTACAAGGGAATCATTGAGCTCAGAATCCTTATCATTACAATTTTCCTGGTCATAATTAGTGTAATAGTCACAATACTGAGACAGCATAAGCTCCTTTGCTTTCTCTAGGTTTGACAAATTAATTTGCCCTTTAGACATATTAAATGGTTTCAACTTACTATCTTCATTTTCCTTTCCTTCATTCAAAGACACATCGATACAAATATTTGATGCGTGCAATTGCAAAGGGTTAAGAGGCAGATTATTAGATAGAGAAGTATTACACACCTTGTTTAGATTAGAGAGTAGTTCATTGGCGTCACCTCTCAGGAGTATGCCACATGGAGTAAGAGAGTACACAGATTTCTTATCGTCTCCAATAACTACATCAGTTTCGGGCACGCAGTATGCTCCCTTTGTACCTAAGATGAACTTCAAATTTCCAACATTCGTAGAATTACAATTAATAAACCTGTCTGCTAGGGGCAAATCAAGTGTATTAAATTTATCAACAATGGACCCCAAACAATTAATCGTAAAATTAATGTTAATATTAGGAATAGTTATAGCCTCAATAATGTATTCACATTCACCAAATTTAGCTTTAATCTGAACAATTTTACTAGTGTACTTATGTTTCACATTTATTCCATTCAATTCTACAGAAACATTATCCTCAATAATTTTTAAGTTCAATCTCTCAGCCAAATCTGCTTCAATAAAGTTTGCCTGACTACCACAATCTTTCAAGGCTCTTACATGAGTCTCTCCTATAAACATAGAAAAAGTAGGCAAAATACAATTAGAAGATACTGTACCTGGAAATACATCAGATAGAATTGCAGCATGGTTACTAGTTCTTACGGGTTTATCGTTACGTGATTCTAATGCATTTTCATCGCACAAGAAAGATTGGTGCCATTTATTGCAATGTCTGCATCTGTTGTTCAATTTGAATTTGCAGTTATTAATTTGGTGGTTAATATAACCACATTTAACACAGCCATTCAATTCCTTCAAACGTTTAATCTTTTCTTTAGAGTCCCTGTACTTATCACACCTGTAAATAGGGTGGGTGGAGGGTTCATTTTTAGTTAAGGGACACAAAATACACTGTCTGAATTTACCATCACCACTAGCATTATAATTAACTCTAGCAGCAAATGCATTAGTATAACCATCCGTAATTGGTTTCATATCTTCATTTTGCCTAACAGGTTTTAATTTTTTAATAGCAATGTAATATCTTTCGGCTGCAATAAAAAACGTATCCATAATTACGTTAAAGGCCGGTTTATTAGTATTTGTGACATTAGTGAGCTGTTCTTGAAAAAGCTCGTTCAAACCCTGCCAAACAAAGAACTGGAGAAAATCGTCAATAGTGATATTAAGTTTTCGGATATTTTCTGACAAAACCCTAACCTTAGAAATATACTCAAATGGTTCACCCTTCATGGTTAGCTTCAATTCAGTTAGCTGCTTAATAGTATTGAAAGTTTGAGTTTCCTCAGAAGCAAGAGCTTTAATAAGTAAACATTTAGCATCTTTATAACCCTGTTTGTCTGCCTCTAGTGAATTTACGAGAATTAAAGCCTTACCACTCAATTGCTGTTTTAACAGCAGCAACTTGTCGTACTCAGAGTACTGGTATTTATTAATAGTATCTTCAAATTCAGAAAAAAATCTAGTTAGATCTTCACCATCGGTACTCATGAATTTCGGTAATGGAGCGATAGGACTACGTAATGCACTCGGCTGATTATTAACAGGGACAAAATTATTATTAGTGGAAGGAAGGATAGACTTAAGATTAGACACACAAATAGTTAAGTTATCTTTATAATCCTGACATTTTTCTAGCTCATCATCTCCCAATTTACCATCTTTATCAATGCAATACAAATGAATTTCCCCGTTTATAGTCTCCGTATCAGCAAGGTAACTCTCAATCAACTCAAATTTTTCTTTGATCTCTTGGACTGTCAAATTAATGAAAAGCTCACGTGAATTGAACAGTTCAGTAATTTTCTTTCTCAGGTGTTTACGTTTATTTACCAATATGGTAAACTCTTTAATATCTACCATTATTACGAATAATTTATGCTTTGCAAAAAACACACCATATAACAGTACACAATACACAAATGAAAGCACAAAATATAAATTTATAAATTAGAACAACATACGACGAAATCAGCCACCTCGATAGCCACCAGAAGCATGCACCCCCTATTAAGACACACAACAAAGACATACTGAAAGAAAACATTAATGAAGATTCAGGCACAGCAGCAGACTAGTCCCGCCGGAGGTTCCATGTACTGAAATAATAGCCTATTAACAAAACACTGAATAAGGATAAATGAAAGTTTAAATAACACCTATATTGTATTGGTTATCTATGAACAATTTAGGTTATAGTTCGTGATAATTGTCCAGAGTCTTTATATATAGTTTAGTCCCCGTGAAGAATGGCGATACGGGAACTCAGCACCAGCAACAGTGACTGTGGGAAATAAATTTTAAGAGATTTATAATATTAAACTTTTATAAATTGAAGATTAGGTTAAATTTATGGACTGTAAAAATTAGTAGCATTTTTAACAGAGACAGAATTTAATAATAGAATTTAATAGAATTTAATAATAGAATTTAACAGAATTTAACAGAATTTAACAAATAGAATTTAACAGAATTTAACAAATAGAATTTAATAGAAATTTAATAGAAATTTAATAGAATTTTAACGATAGAAATTTAATAGAATTTAACGATAGAAATTTAATAGAATTTAACGATAGAAATTTAATAGAATTTAACGATAGAAATTTAATAGAATTTTAGGAGTGAAGAATCGGTAGTTTCATAGTTAGGATTTTTAGATATGAAAAATTGAAAACATTGAAAGTAGGATATATATAAAATGAGCCACCTAGTTGCCTTTATTTTTAATTTGGAACATAGTCTTATTATCTTATTATGAATGGAAATATATATACACAAACATAATTAATTAGAGATTCAAAACCAAATTGTGCGCCATGCGAATTAGTCTTACCTAAATCTCTAACAGATAAATCATGCCATAGCCGTCCTCCAGTCCATCGTGTCCCTTTCAGTGCCAGGTGTCCGGTTAACGAACGCCAGGTAACATGCCTCAACCGGCAACCGAGATGGCCTTCCTGTCTCCTTTAGCCCAACATATTTTAGCTAGTCTTCGAGACACGGATGTTTGAGGAAGTTGTTGTTGTTAGTAAGGGATTGTGGAGGTAACTGCCCTGTGTCAGCATCAGCTGTTTGAGGTTACCTTAGTCTGGTGGGAAAACCTCAGAACAAAGGTTAAGATTTAGAGCTAACTCGCTGCGCGTCCAATTTGGTTTGAATTTAGACAATAAATAAAAGCGCAACGAGGTAGCTCATATATGTGGCATAATGAATGAATTAAGAAATTAAAATAGTTAGAATTTATAAATGTAAAGGGAATATTTAATTAATGACATAAACTATTAAAACTTCAAGATATAATATATACACGCAACATATAATGAACAAACAAGATTAGAACAATAATTAAACAATAAACATATATACATAGATGTGTATTTATGTACATAAAAGATGTCAATGTGCTCAATGATAGTCATAATAAAACTACTACGACTGAAAGTCTTCGGAATCCCATTTCCAGGATTCCCATGAACTTAAACTTCGTAGTTCTTGAACCAATCTGTTTTCATCAGTGCAAATTACATTGCTATTGGAAATTGGCCGCAGATTTTCCATGCGTGTATTCTCCGATTCGAACTACATGAAATTGTTAGTCAATAAGATTTCGATACCGCTATTCAATTTCTACGAGTGTAAGTTATACGTGTTCCATACAGTAACGTTTCACCATACTCTACATTCACTGATGAATTTTGGAAGAATTGCTTCTTTATTAGAATAAGTAACTATTAAAATAAACTCACACTGTGACACTTTCATTCAAACTACCGATAATTTCATATACATATTATATTATTAGCAAAGACTAATCGTTTAGGTTTTAATTTTTTAAATAGAATGAAGGTCAATTTTTTGATAAAAGCTAATTGCTATTTTAAATTAGCTAACAAGCGTTATATTATAGGTTCCACTACATTGTATATATTTACATTCTGATGAATTTAGCAATTTTATAATTCCATTATATAAAAATATTACGAGAGTATGCATTAACCTTATACGGTCTAAGGGGACTTAAATTATATAACCACATTCAAGTCATATATTTTGCACATTACTTAAAAAACTTTAGATTTTGTCGTGCAATGTGCTTTCTTCATCAATAAAATACTTGGATATCATTACAATTCTCGTTTCTATACGGTCAAGTTATTTACTAGAATATGATGCCTGTATCCTATTCAGTCAGAAGTATAATTTACCAAACACATAGACATATTCTACATAAGCCTCATGCTATAAGCTTTGTTGCTCAATTTTCTCTGTTTGCTATCAGGAAATTAGCTAACAAGTAAGGGTATCACGAAGACTTACGGTCTTATATTTACATTATGAATACTTGTTATTACCAAGATATAATTGGAATAGAGATGTAGGTGGTATTTGTTCCTAATGCAATTAATTAGGAATGGTTTGTTATGCAATTTTGAAACAATATTTAGAATAATAAGTTAATATTGAGGCAATGTAGTAACAATATTAGGTTTAATGAGCCAAGAATGAGGAAATATTGTACCAATATTAGGAATGATAAGGTCAACATTGCGGAAATGTTTTCTTAAGTAATATTGTTACCAGATATGATGGAGTGTAGTCAATATAAGACTATTAACATTATAAAATAGCAATGGTTCATGATTACTCATGGGGAGTTATCTAAATGCACTCCGCATATTTAATATAGGTATGCAAGGACGAGACACTAAAAATGGTTCCAAGTTTCGAAGTATTTTAGTAGGCGAACCACAATCCTTTTAATATATTGTTCTACGTTTTAACTGGGCTATCTTGGTATATTTTAATGTGGTTAGATAACTTATTCTTTTTCCGATACTACAAAGACAATATGATATGCAATAATACACTATAGGAAGTAGAGATTCTTAATTGAGTTTATTAATATTTGTTTTCTCGTCTAAAGTATACTTTCAATATTTTCAATCAATATACCATGTTTCTTCTTAGGTAAATGTAATGGATTCGTTTTCACAGAAAAAATGAAAATTGTTTCCTCACTCCATTCTTTTCTTCATTTAATAACAATTAATGAATTGCAGGAATACATTATTGTCTATATGAGCAACATTACCTAACTTATTTATACAAATTGTAAATAAATAAACTATGTGTTACTAATAAAAAATATTATTGGTATGATACTTCTGCACACATAACAATAACCGTATAATACAACTGTACGCATGACAATAAGCGTAGAATATCACTGTACGTTCACCGGAATAGGAGCAGATCACTTCACATCTATCGATTGCTTTAGAATATAAAATGAAAAATAACAATAAATAGTTAAACATTACTGTACTAAATGGTCAAAATGTACCACAGCCACCAAATTTCATTACTGTTACTTTTTGAAAAGAAAAACAGCGAGAAGAACACGCGTGCCATCCATTTGATAGCATGCGTCCCCACCTCCTCGTTCCATTTGATGGCACACTCCACACCTCCCTGTTCCATTTGACAGCACACGTCCACACCTCCTCGTTCCATTTGATAGCACAGCACACCACTTCGTGGCATTTGTTGGCATGCGCTCACACCTCCAGGTTTCATTTAGTGTCACGCATCCATGCGTTCCATCAAACAATTTTTAGTGCTCTGGATTAGGTAATGAGGGAGTTTGAATGACTTAACAATAAATTGATTAATCCGCAAACCGCATTACCATTGTTTGAAGCTCAATTTGGAGGCCTGATTATATTCAGCAGACCATATCTGTTCCATTAGTTACCTCTGGTTTGTCAACAACAACTCAATTTATTGAAGTTAAGCAATTTGTTCATATTCTATCGTAGAATTAGTTGAACTAGAATTAATAATTTCGATGTTAAAATTCAAATTCAACACAAATATTATGTATGGTGAATCAGAAACAGAATACCTACTAATTTAAAAATTAATTTTCAAAATATATGTACTATAAATAATCATTGTAATTCCACCTGTGCAATTGAAATTGTAGTACAGCCGGTGATACCTTTAATAGATAAAGACAGGTTTTAAATATGGATGTGAATCAAATAAATCTGTACAAGGAGGTAATTATTCACACTTTTGAAGTCGTTGAGCTTTGAACACCCTCGTCTCATAGATTCCAAGGCACATAAAAATACTAACTACGATAATTTAGCTCGAAGATCGCACTGTTGAGTGCTAGATCAAAAGCGAGAAGCATCCATCACTGAGTGGAAATTTGAACCTTGAATGCCTTTACAGGTCATGATAAATCGTTAAATTGTAGAGCTATACGCCCTGCGCTACATCCATTAGCTAAAGCTGTCATTTTCAAACATTGATTATATTTCAAACAGTAAAGGCACATTGTTGACATTTTCTAATTCCCTCAGATAAAATTGTATTCTAAAGTAATGCTCAGCTATATAATACCATTTAATTATACGATATGTATATAAAATATTATCAAAATCATATGAGACATTTTCTTATATAAAATGAAGCGCTACAGAGAGTTAAAAACATGAACGAAAGTCTTGTACAAAGCATCCTGTAGATTGGTTTAGTAGAACTCCTCTATAGTGACTGTTGAATCCTCAGTAAGGGATTTATCCCATATAGTGAAAAAATTCTTTAGACTGTCATAAAATGATCATCAGTTTTCTAAAACTAATGGACAGTCATGCAAGGCAGAACAGGTTAGTTTTCTTACTCAGAACTCTACTTTCACTATAGACGAGTCCCCAGCTAAACAAACGCAGATTGCCAAACGTCTTATGACGTCTTATACCCCTCTATGTAGAGGTATATTAGACGTGGAATAAGACGTGGGACTGGGGACTTCAGACGTCTTGCAGACGTCTAACCCTATCCGTTTGCACTGGGGTCCCTTGCTGTTAGACATCTAATCCCACGTCTTGTGAGACGTGAGACAGTAAGAGACAACCGCAGTTCCCACGTCTAATCCCATTCCGTTGGTAAGACGTGGGACAGACGTTGGACAGCAAGGGATCCAAGACGTGGGATAGCAAGGAAAACAAGACGTGGGACCGCACGTCTTGTTATAGGGTTGGACGGGGTATCACTGCGCACAATCCCGCAAACTCTGTACTTACTCATAAACTAAATGCACTAGAATAACTCTTTTTCTCGTTATGAAATTGTCCTGAAATAAGATGGTTCTCAACCAGTTTCGAAATAATACCTAAATAAATGAAATACTCATTGACAATTTTTAGTGCGTAACTTTTAGTGGGGTGAATCGGGGTATCAATGCGCACATGAAGGGGAATTACTTCACATTTTCTTGTATAAATATCGCCCTATCTCCTCCACCTAAAACCCTGCTCACCCCATTTTAATACCCATCCTCCCCCTATCTAAACCGATTTCTTCACCATCTAAATATCCCTCTCCTCCTATCTACATCCCCCTTTCTTCCCATCTAAATCCCCCTCTCTTCCCATCTAATTCCCACTCTCCTCCCATCTAAATTGCCATCTCCTCTCATCGAAATCTCCCTCTCTCTCCATATCAATTCCCCTCTTCCCAATCTAAAAATTTTCTCTCCTCCATCTTTTACCCCTGCATAATCTAAATTCTTCTGTCCACATCTAAATGTCTGTGATTCACTCTCTACATGCCCTCTCCCCAATCTAATTAACCCGTACCTCTTTAACACATTTTTAATGAATCTGCAACAAATTTAACACTTAAATTTTACGTAACTAGTTAACTACTTAACTAAGAGAGACTGATATATCTGTTGACACATCCATTAAAGAACTGAGATGCCAAGATTTCGATCAAAGAAAGACTTCAAATTGTAGTGATCGAATCGTTCAAACATGGTAGGGTGGTAGGGGCTGGATGGAGAGAAATTCGACGTACAGCCACCTCCTCGTGGTGAGTTTTGGGTTGCCAGTATTGCTAAATCGGCAAGCTAAGAGCTGTACATTTGATATTCGAACATCATAGTGCAGTTTTTATAAAACTATTCAAAACAGTCATGGAATAACTTCCAAAATATATTTTAAAAATTCATGAAAACGTGTTACAATATTTATTTTGCCGGCCCTCACAGAAATTGATGGAGGAAAATATTATTATGTGATCAAATAAATTAAATTGAAACAATATAGACTTCATTAAACCAGTCAGATCATATTATGATTGATCTGACCTATGTAAAACAACATTTTGACATTAATAATCACAATTTTAACTAAATGGTACATTTTCCGCCGCCTCCTGTGGTATATATCAAATGTATTGACCATTGACATCATCTTAACAGTTGTATCAATTTTATGTGAGATCAAGAACCTTGTATAATGTCGTTATAAATTCCAAATATTAGCAATTTCCTTCAAAATATGACATCTTTTCCCTCCTCTCCGGGGGCATGCAGAAGATGTTCACGTATAACTTTTTTATTAATAAAAATGAACTTATCAGATCTTTATCATCATGTTTGTCTTTATAACATTCCTTAAAGATGTCGAGAACCCAGTTTAATGTCACATTAGATTTTGGGGGTTTTCAGCTTGTTTTAAATAATTCCCCCTTCACCTGGGGGCAGAAGATGTTACCCGATTGAGCTGAAATTTTTCAAACCATGTCATTTCACCCATGTGCCAATTTTTATCATTGTAGCTAAGGCAAAAAAAAAAAAAAAACGATCCACCCTACTACATATGTATATAACTACTAATATTTTTCAATGCCTACCTCGTAACCTACCATTATCATCAATACCAACCTAGTTACTAACTATCAACAGCTACATATATACCTTCTGGTTTTTTTGATACCTACCCAGTTAAAATTCGGTGCAGGATAGGGGCAGCGGACAAGGCGCGCAGGGCCGGCATCACGGCAGGCAGGGGGCCGCGATAGGGCCGCGACAGAGCATTTTTGTCCGCTTTTGGGGACCTCATCCTACGTCCCCCCACTGCACTGAACTACACTGGGGCGCTACCCTAAACTGCAGAAACGCGCGTCCTAACTACTAATGCGCGACCGCGTAGCGTCCGTGGCCACGCGTGAAACACTAGAGAAAAAGTACCCTCATGGCAGATATTGACTGCGTTAATACTGCGCTGAATATGAACGCACATATTCATACTATAAAATATGACGCGTTTAACGCATACATACTTCATATTATGAATGTGACGTTATTCGGCAGCAATATACCTGTCAATATCTACCATGAGGGTAAAAAATGATCATAATGTCTATATAGCTAGTTGAATTAATGTGATTGACGTTTCAAGTTAGGGAAAAATTTATTTAGGAGTTAACTGTCTGTTTCAGAACAAAAAGGCCATACCGTTTAGCTACATCAAAAGGATATTAAATAGAAGGGACTGGAAGAATCAGTTAGAAAGAAAAGTGGCAATATAAACAATATCACCTACCATCCGTCAGTGACAATACTAATGAATGGAAAAAAAGCTACTCCGTGAATGCTGTCACTTACCAAGGATTGTGACGAAAAGAGTCACAAGCACCTGTGGCTATGGTGGATTGAAGAAGGAGATGATGGGAAATGAAGCCTTCCTAATACAAAAACCTAAGAACTCGCAGTTGATGAATGTAACCATGCGCTATTCTCCAAAACTGCAAGTAGCGTTAAAAAAATAAACATGGTAAAATAAAACATTCCCAATTACAACAGTTCGGGGCTGAAGGGACACCATCCTCTTTTCCATTTACGATATAATAAACTGTAAAGAGTAGTGGTAAGGTTATAAAAGTAAAGTAGATAGCTTTAAAAATTTTATTGGTAAACTTAAGCTATGCATTGTAAATCTTACTTATATATTTTTCTTCCTAGCTGATTGTCGAAGTTTGTAAAATGAGTATCACTTGTTACTAATAATAAAAAATGTGACCATACTTACAAATATAAATTGGGAGAAGAGTAAGAGATTAGGTCGCCAACTGCCAACTTTGATAACGTGTTCCTCGGGGTTGTTCCCCCCCCCCCCCTGCTTTCTAATCCTTATTTACCTATATTATTTAATCCTTATTGACACATTTATATTTCATTACTGATTAAACATAAAATATATGTATATCGGGGGGCGTGACGCCCCCCCCCCCAAACCCCCCTGCCAGGTCATTGAACAATCATAAAGTGTGCAGTACAACAACCTACATTAGCAACTTTCAGTTATTTCTATCTAAGTAGTTCTTCATTTGTTTAACTAGGTAAATAAGGATTAAAAAAACAGGGAAGGGGGTTGACTCGTTACCGGGGGGGGGCTTGTGACCTGGGGGACTCTTGACCGTACCCCGTTCCTCGGTACGTAGAGTGCTCAGGTGTGGGAGCGTATGCCACTTCCTCTATGTCCATCCCAATCGCCAGAATTCTATAGGGAAATTCCAATGGTTTCATGAACTGGTTTGAAATCGGGTCCGGAGAGTGTTTCTGAAAATTGATACGAACATTATAAACAATTCACTGAATAATTACATTTCGTGCTTATAATAGTATATTTATGTTAAACTAGACAGCTGATATTGTTGTAATAAATCAACAGATGAATAATAAATACTACAAAACTAACTAGGTACAGCGCACTTCAAAACTAACTAGCTACACTGTAGTTTAAAACTATCTAGGTACACTGCACTTCAAAACTATCTAGGTACACTGCACTTCAAAAGTGACTAGGTACACTGCACTTCAAAAGTGACTAGGTACACTGCACTTCAAAAGTGACTAGGTACACTGCACTTCAAAAGTGACTAGGTACACTGCACTTCAAAAGTGACTAGGTACACTGCACTTCAAAAGTGACTAGGTACACTGCACTTCAAAAGTGACTAGGTACACTGCACTTCAAAAGTGACTAGGTACACTGCACTTCAAAAGTGACTAGGTACACTGCACTTCAAAAGTGACTAGGTACACTGCACTTCGAAACTAACTAGGCACACTGCACTTCAAAGCTAACTAGGTACACTGTAGTTCCAAACTAACCAGGCACACTGTAGTTCCAAACTAACCAGGCACACTGTAGTTCCAAACTAACCAGGCACACTGTAGTTCCAAACTAACCAGGCACACTGTAGTTCCAAACTAACCAGGCACACTGTAGTTCCAAACTAACTAGATACACTGTAGTTCCAAACTAACTAGATACACTGTAGTTCCAAACTAACCAGGCACACTGTAGTTCCAAACTAACTAGATACACTGTAGTTCCAAACTAACTAGGTACACTGTAGTTCCAAACTAACTAGATACACTGTAGTTCCAAACTAACTAGATACACTGTAGTTCCAAACTAACTAGGTACACTGTAGTTCCAAACTAACTAGGTACACTGTAGTTCCAAACTAACTAGGTACACTGTAGTTCCAAACTAACTAGGTACATTGTAGTTCCAAACTAACTAGGTACACTGTAGTTCCAAACTAACTAGGTACACTGTAGTTCCAAACTAACTAGGTACACTGTAGTTCCAAACTAACTAGGTACACTGTAGTTCCAAACTAACTAGGTACACTGTAGTTCCAAACTAACTAGGTACACTGTAGTTCCAAACTAACCAGGTACACTGTAGTTCCAAACTAACCAGGTACACTGTAGTTCCAAACTAACCAGGTACACTGTAGTTCCAAACTAACCAGGTACACTGTAGTTCCAAACTAACCAGGTACACTGTAGTTCCAAACTAACCAGGTACACTGTAGTTCCAAACTAACCAGGTACACTGTAGTTCCAAACTAACCAGGTACACTGTAGTTCCAAACTAACCAGGAACACTGTAGTTCCAAACTAACCAGGAACACTGCACTTCAAAGCTAACCAGGAACACTGCACTTCAAAGCTAACCAGGAACACTGCACTTCAAAGCTAACCAGGAACACTGCACTTCAAAGCTAACCAGGAACACTGCACTTCAAAGCTAACCAGGAACACTGCACTTCAAAGCTAACCAGGAACACTGCACTTCAAAGCTAACCAGGAACACTGCACTTCAAAGCTAACCAGGAACACTGCACTTCAAAGCTAACCAGGAACACTGCACTTCAAAGCTAACCAGGAACACTGCACTTCAAAGCTAACCAGGAACACTGCACTTCAAAGCTAACCAGGAACACTGCACTTCAAAGCTAACCAGGAACACTGCACTTCAAAGCTAACCAGGAACACTGCACTTCGAAGCTAACCAGGAACACTGCACTTCGAAGCTAACCAGGAACACTGCACTTCAAAGCTAACCAGGAACACTGCACTTCAAAGCTAACCAGGAACACTGCACTTCAAAGCTAACCAGGAACACTGCACTTCAAAGCTAACCAGGAACACTGCACTTCAAAGCTAACCAGGAACACTGCACTTCAAAGCTAACCAGGCACACTGCACTTCAAAGCTAACCAGGCACACTGCACTTCAAAGCTAACCAGGCACACTGCACTTCAAAGCTAACCAGGCACACTGCACTTCAAAGCTAACCAGGCACACTGCACTTCAAAACTAACCAGGCACACTACACTCCAAAACTAACCAGGCACACTGCACTTTAAAACTAACTAGTCACACTGCACCTCAAAGCTAACTAGTTAGCGTCGGACCGGGTGGCTTTGCGCATTTTCCGCATACCTTGATTTTACGAAAAAACTAAAAGTCACCAATCTGACTTTTTGTGTGCAGATAGATGAAGGGTAGTCCTAGGTGCACACCAAGTTTCAACTCTTTAAGTTTGATAGAAAAAAAGTTATCGAAAAACTGTGCGCAAAGATTGTGGGGATAAACAGGGTGAATTTTGCCCACTTACCGGGTGTACTTGCGCACCGCGCAAATACACCCAATGTGAAACTGCGCAGTGCGCAAGTTCACCCTGTGTATAAACTGTGCATAGAAAATCTAACCCCGATATGCTATGCAACTGCCGTGAATCTGCCCCAATCTTCTATGCAACTGCCCCTAATCTGCTGTGCAACTGCCCCTAATCTGCTGTGCAATTGCCCCTAATCTGCTGTGCAATTGCCCCTAATCTGCTGTGCAATTGCCCCTAATCTGCTGTGCAATTGCCGTGAGTCTGCTGTGCAATTGCCGTGAGTCTGCTGTGCAATTGCCGTGAGTCTGCTGTGCAATTGCCGTGAGTCTGCTGTAGAATTGACGTGAGTCTGCTGTGCAATTGCCGTGAGTCTGCTGTGCAATTGCCGTGAGTCTGCTGTAGAATTGCCGTGAGGCTGCTGTAGAATTGCCGTGAGGCTGCTGTAGAATTGCCGTGAGGCTGCTGTGGAATTGCCGTGAGGCTGCTGTGGAATTGCCGTGAGGCTGCTGTGGAATTGCCGTGAGTTTGCTGTGGAATTAACGTGATATAGGAGTATCAAGGATGAATATCACAGGTTTATTAATGAATAAGAGCTCTTTAACTTCATTAATAAATGTGCGCAAGTCCACATGTGAATTAAAATATTCCCAGGGTGTTCTTGCACATCTAGTATATTGGTTATATCTCAATAATTTATAATATTAAAATCATCTTACATGACGTTAATCTGTAGTAAATTATGCGTATCCAACTTAAATTGCAATCAAATTTGAGAATAATTATCAACACTACAGCATATAGTTCGCGGAGATTAGATTCTAGTCCAAAATAATTATTTTGCTATAAAAAAACATAGGTCTCTGTTTGAACATTTCGTATCTATACTTAATCTCTTACGATTTTCGTGAAATTTATGGACTAGGGGGTTTAAGAGCTGTTCTTTCAAATGATGTTGTCAGATTTGAATTATTTTGACGCATTCGCCGTCAATTACCGATGCGCAACTTCACCCGGAATGTTGAGGTGCGCAAGGCCACCCGGTCTGACGCTATACTGCAGTTCAAAACTAACTAGGTACACTGCAGTTCAAAACTAACTAGGCACACCGCAGTTCAAAGCTAACCAGGCCCACTGTAGTTCAAAGCTAACTAGGTACACTGTAGTTCAAAACTAGGTACACTTTAGGTAATTGCAATAACACAAAAATATTCTAACAAATGAAATTTATAGGTATTACACTGAGCAAGTAACACTTGTAAGAGTTCACTTCTAATGTTAGACAATGAATTGTTATATTGCTATGACATTAGGATGCATTATTGCATAGGTAGTATACTTGTATAAACACCTAGGCAACAATCACATATCATGAAGATCCTAAAGAACTAGGTAAATGTAAACTTTATAAATTAGTGGTAAATTTAACCACATATACCTACCTAGAACTAATATTTTTGGTGTCTTTAGCTTGAATATCATACTATAACTGGTATTGAACTTGGTACTGGTATCAGTTACCAATATGGTATCAGTGCATCTCTAGTAAATTCCATTGTGTCAATTATTTTATTGAAGATTGAAAAGAGAGCTGAGCTGAACTTACCTAATACTTCATATTGAATAGCATCATGTCCTCTTCATCATCTAAAGACATGTTATAGTTTGAACTGAATATCCTTGATTGTTGATACATACAATTTTTCTCAAACTTTTCCTCAAACTATTTTCCTTTTGGAATGTGTTGAAAAATTATATTCCTGAAAAGAAAAACATTAGTTTTGACATATATAACAAATTCAACAACATATATAAAAATAGCCTAGTTAGTAACAATATCCAGAGGGAGCAATACAGATTATCATAAACAAACTCACAATTTGAGTTAGCTATGTATAATTTTTTAATAATGATCACACTCAGTATAAATATGAAAATTAACACAAGAACATAGGTAGATAACTGGTAGAACAGCAGTTATCTAAATAAATTGGAGTGATATAAGCCACTTCCATACTATGCAATAAAAATTAAATTTCTATTTAATGTCCTAAACATGGAGTTTTAATGTGACAATATGGGGAAAATATGCATAAAATTCAAATATCTATTAAAGTTTCTTGGATTATCTGACCATTTGAGATACTTTGAAAAATATCTCATTGGTCAAAGGACTCAAAACAATGACACTGGTGAGTGAGCAAGGATTTAGACTCTGAATAATATTGTATATAATAACCACCCAGCATCATCTTTCTAAGTAGGTATGGCCATCATGATCAAATAACGGAACCATCTCTGAACTATGACTTAAGCACTATTTTCTACTCAATGCATTACCTTAAGTTGTAACAGGAGCATGCAATTAAAATTCTACACATGTTGCTAATAGAAGAATAGATGAGATAATTAAATAGGGGTGTAACATGTGTGAAAAAATAGTGTCGTGTGTACCTTGCGTCAAAAAATAGTCACCTCCTGCATCAAAAATAGTCACCTCCTGCGTCAAAAATAGTCACCTCCTGCGTCAAAAAATAGTCACCTCCTGCGTCAAAAAATAGACACCTCCTGCGTCAAAAAATAGTCACCTCCTGCGTCAAAAAATAGTCACCTCCTGCGTCAAAAAATAGTCACCTCCTGCGTCAAAAAATAGTCACCTCCTGCGTCAAAAAATAGTCACCTCCTGCGTCACAAAAATAGTCACCTCCTGCGTCAAAAAATAGTCACCTCCTGCGTCAAAAAATAGTCACCTCCTGCGTCAAAAAATAGTCACCTCCTGCGTCAAAAAATAGTCACCTCCTGCGTCAAAAAATAGTCACCTCCTGCGTCAAAAAATAGTCACCTCCTGCGTCAAAAAATAGTCACCTCCTGCGTCAAAAAACAGTCACCTCCTGCGTCAAAAATAGTCACCTCCTGCATCAAAAAACAGTCACCTCCTGCGTCCAGGGGAACATAGGAATTAATTCAAAATTTTAAGCAAAATTAGACATATCTGAATTTTGACCTCTTGAAATTTAAGCCAATTAATTGGCTTTAACTGACATACTCTGTAACCCAGTCTGAAAAGATGCATGAAGTTGTGAAATTTATCCGGTGACTATTAGGGCCTTGAAATTAGTGTCTTGAATTATCTGGCGACAATTTCTTAATCAATACCTATGTTTACATGTAATTATTGGAGTGTTTTGAGATTTCTGGCCATTTTAGTGAAATTTGAAAATCTTTTGGAAATAATTGCTCTAAAAATTGAATATTTGAAGACTGATTGTGCATGTTTTGCAGACTGGTTTGTAACATGGAAGAAAAGCGACCTCCGTCAAAGAAACGCGACCTCCGTCAAAGAAACGCGACCTCAGTCAAAGAAACGCGACCTCAGTCAAAGAAACGCGACCTCAGTCAAAGAAACGCGACCTCCGTCAAAGAAACGCGACCTCCGTCAAAGAAACGCGACCTCCGTCAAAGAAACGCGACCTCCGTCAAAGAAACGCGACCTCAGTCAAAGAAATGCGACCTCAGTCAAAGAAACGCGACCTCCGTCAAAGAAACGCGACCTCCGTCAAAGAAACGCGACCTCCGTCAAAGAAACGCGACCTCCGTCAAAGAAACGTGACCTGTCAAAGAAACGCGACCTCAGTCAAAGAAACGCGACCTCCGTCAAAGAAACGCGACCTCCGTCAAAGAAAAGCGACCTCCGTCAAAGAAAAGCGACCTCCGTCAAAGAAAAGCGATCTCCGTCAAAGAAACGCGACCTCCGTCAAAGAAACACGATCTCAGTCAAAGAAACGCGACCTCCGTCAAAGAAACGCGACCTCCGTCAAAGAAACGCGACCTCCGTCAAAGAAACGCGACCTCCGTCAAAGAAACGCGACCTCCGTCAAAGAAACGCGACCTCCGTCAAAGAAAGGCGACCTCCGTCAAAGAAACGCGACCTCCGTCAAAGAAAAGCGACCTCCGTCAAAGAAAAGCGACCTCCGTCAAAGAAAAGCGACCTCCGTCAAAGAAAAGCGACCTCCGTCAAAGAAAAGCGACCTCCATCAAAGAAAAGCGACCTCCATCAAAGAAAAGCGACCTCCATCAAAGAAAAGCGACCTCCGTCAAAGAAAAGCGACCTCCGTCAAAGAAAAGCGACCTCCGTCAAAGAAAAGCGACCTCCGTCAAAGAAAAGCGACCTCAGTCAAAGAAAAGCGACCTCAGTCAAAGAAAAGCGACCTCAGTCAGTCAAAGAAAAGCGACCTCAGTCAGTCAAAGAAAAGCGACCTCAGTCAGTCAAAGAAAAGCGACCTCAGTCAGTCAAAGAAAAGCGACCTCAGTCAGTCAAAGAAAGGTTTTTAGTGAACGTAACCTAATTTTACTGCTCCATTTATCTAAATTTCAAAACTAAGTTGACTCTCTAAATATAGCTAGTGCCAAAATGTACATGAGAATAGGTACCAAAATATATTGAAACTGTCAAGATGCATCTTATATAATCTGAATAATCTGCATCATGCCATGTTAAAGAGACTGGCAGATTGTTAGCCAATTTCAAGCCAAAATTTAAAGATTCTGAGACATGTCAATTTTGGCTCATTTTTTAAAATTTTAGGCCAAATTAACATGGGAACATAGAAATTAAATTAAATCAAAACTTTAAGCCCAGAGTGTAGGAACTGGTAAACTGTTCTCCAAAAAATCTTCTGTTTTGGCTTCTGTTCTCAGTAAAATTAATGCAAATATAGGAGAAAACTAAGGACTTTTCAGACTGTTATTACAGAAAATGTTAAAAATGTCCCATATTCTGTAGACTGGCATTAAGCCAATTAGACATATTTGAGTTTTGACCTTTACAAATGTAAATTATTATGTAAGGCTGAGGGTCAATTAATTGGGATCAACAGATTAACTGGCATATTTTGTATACAATAATACAGAGATCTCTTTTAATGATCAAAGTAAAATTCAGGTAAATAGATATAGCTTGTATAGGTACTAGCCAGTCTGCAGAATGCATGACATTTTAACATTTTCTGTGCAAACAATCAATAATTTCCTCCTACATTTACATGTATTTTACTGAGAACAGAAGTCAAAATGTAGGATATCTTGAAGAACACTTTACCAGTTCCTGCATTCTGGATAGATCATAGGTAGGAATGAATTCAAAACTATTGAAGAAAATTCAATATACCTAGTTGTCAGTCAAGACTCTAGCGACTGCGAATATCTATCTCTCTGACTCAATTAATGTCCCAGTCTGTATTTCGTGGTAATTTTTTTATGCCCTTTGAAAATAATATTCTGGCAAAATCGGTAGATTTTTATAGCCATTTATTCCAATAATCCTATGTTACCATTAATTTTTGGTGGATAAGTTAGAAAAAAGTTGCTGGATCAGCCAAATTAATAGAAATTTATGGTGGATTTTTTCAACTTTTAAAAAGTCAGTGGAATTTTGTGCCCCAAATACAGACTGGTATAATGCCCAGACAGGCCAGACTGTATTTCATGGTAAATTCCATCCACTTATCAGTGGAATTTTTCCCCTTCGAAAATAATATTATACTAGTAAAGTCTGTGGATTTTAGCTATTTATTCCTATGTTAGTATAGGTAACTATAATGTTACCATTATTTTTTTTATTTTTGGTGGCTAGGTAAATAAAAAAAACGTTGGTGGCTCATTCAAATAGCCATCTTAGTATCTATCATGAAATAGGTAGGTAGGTATGTATTTTGTTGATTTTTTTTTTCAGCTTTTTGGAAAAGTAATTGGAATTTTGTAAACCAAATACAGACTGGTTGTGGATTCACATCATTCAGGTATCATCAGTCATAAATTTGAAACAACAAATATCAAATTCACTACATTTCTACATATAGGTATCATAAATCATCTTTCAATCTACATATGATCTATCTGATAGAACGTATGTATGGTGGGTGAGCGGTGCGCCGTGATCTGGTGCGTCGCTCATCTTTTAGATACGTATCAATATAGGCTATACTGGCGACTTTGTTCACAGTGCACACTTTGAAACATGGCTAAGGTATATAGGAAGCTATCAGAATGTGTGGACGAGTGGACCATTTAAAATAGAAGCAAACTAATTTGCTTAACTGACATCGGTGCAACTAATAACTTGAGTCGCCTATTGGCAGTGGGTACATAGAGTAACTTGGACATAGGCTACTTATATGTAGAGTACAAGTTACAGTGCATTTCCTGATACCTATGTGCTAGTACATTATACATAGCTAGGTGAAAAATAATTTATTGTTAGATAGATAACTGGAGTCATCAGTAGGCACCTTACCAAGGTAGGTAGTGAATTTCAAAACCCAAAAAAATACAAATTAGCTAGGCTACCTATATATTATATAATATATAGCCTAGCATAGCTATATTTTTTTCAATAGGATACAATAACCACTGAACTCTTAAATATTATACACGTGATAGATACACAATTTCACTTTCACCAATAAATTAATAACTTGGAACATTAAATCACCACAGGTGACAGAACCTTATTTTAAACTAGAAACTATTCAAAATATGGCAGGTTCAATGGTTCTCAATAAAAAAATCCGATATTTTTCTTTAGAACGTACAAAATAATTGTTCTATATATTTCGTTTTGCAACCCTGTTTTAAATAATTTCAGCATGGAAATGATTTTATCTTTAAATAATTATTAAGAATGACCGATTTTTTCAATAATGATTTCGTGTTATTTGGTATTCTTGTATTCCAATATACCTACTTATTTAAATGGCGCGGATGAAGAACAAATACATGATCAATGTTATAATAATATTAGTATATAATTTTAACTGGTTAGTTATTGCAATTATTTCACTTATAATATTGAATCGTTGTTAGATGAACCAAATTTATTTTCTGTACTAACTATATATATGCAGTATACTGTATGCATTATATACAATATATACATATTGGAGTAAACTTATTAAACTAAGGCCAATGTCAGCTTGTTTATAAGAATGTCATTATATATTCCATATATGATATATTTTATATATTCTCACTTGCCAAAAGTTTAATTCGACAAATAATAACCTACATCAGGGTAAATAATTACCTAATATCTTATAAATTGAAAACATGATATGTAATGGTAGTTTAGTATGCTTATAATTTATCTTTATAAATCATTTCATCTATAATCAAGCATCAGCACTTTGATATTTATGGAAATTATTTAAGAATGTCTCCTGTAACTACGATTCTCAGTCATATGTACGCATGGAAGTACTATTAGAACCTACATGATCGATGTGTGAGTCTGATGAGAGCTGTTTCAGTTCATTCAGTGAGAAGATACAGAAAAACTGTATTCTGATAATGCCTGATATCAACATTGTCAGACTTCACTATTGCTTTGATCTTCTATAAGTGTTACTTTTATAAAATTTAATGGTTCACTCTGACAAATGAGAAATATAAAAATGCATACAAATTACTCAATGATATCCGTGGTTAAATAAATATTAGGTAACAATAGATTTAATATAAAACTGAATGAGCCAAACCATAGCTGAGTACCTAGAACAATAGTGATTAATGTTTATTTTATATTAGGTCTATCCACCAATTAATTAACTATAGCTATTATTACCTATTATTAGCTACAGTATCGATAAAGAAGTTGTATTTTTGTTCAAATTAATTTGTTGGATTATGATTCATGAGCAATATGTGGTGCTTCAATCTCTGGAGATTTTAGCCAATATTATCGACTATAAACTCTGAAGATTTTCTATGCTCTGTTCTCCAGAGTTTTCGGCAGATAATAAAACGTCAAACCTCCACAGATTATCTCGTCCTTATACTGCCGTGGCCTCCGTAGGTCGCGGTAAACATTTGTAGAAAGCAGAGATTATCTGCTGAGCGCTGCTTAGAAATGCTGAGACTGCCATAAACTACAGTAAAACGTCCGCTATACTGCACCGAATTTTAACTGGGTACCTAGTTAAATATTTGTGTTTATTAATACCTCCCATGTTACCTACTTGTGTTAATCAATACCTAATCAGTTACCCACACAAGTGTTCATCGATACCAACCTAGTTACCAACTAGCTTTTCACAATACATGTCAAGTTTCCACCCAGTGGTTTCGATAAATACCTATTTAGTTACCAACTAGTGTTTTTCAATATATAGGTAGCTAACTAATTACCTGTTAGCGTTAATCAATTCGTAGCATTTACCTACAGGTGATTATGAATACATACCTAGTTACTTACAACTGTGTATCAATGCCTACCTAGTTACATATTGGTATATATCAAACCTACCTATAAAGTTCACTAATTGCTACCGAGTTACCTACAATTGTATCAATGCCTATAGTAACCTTGTTTTCTACTAGTATTCATCTTCTCACGCTGCTTTGTTGCCCTATGCTTATGTAGTATCTTCATTAAGTGTAACTGTCAAGGAATTCTGTTTGATTTGTATATACTATGATGGTTGACTTAGATTTAAACTCTGATATAATTTTTTTCAACGAATTATATCCTGACTTGAATGGTGGAGGTGGATCAGAGTATTATGATGTTGGGAAATTTAGGTTGAATTGTGAGAGAGGTGTCAATGATTTTGCAATATTCCATGTTAATATACGATCTTTATAGCCCAAGATTGATGATTTGAGAACATTTCTTTCTCTTCAAGGTTTTGATTTCGATGTAATTTGTGTGAGACATGGCTCACCTCGTCAACAATGGGTATGGTTGATATAAATAACTATCAGTTCAATAATTTGGCTCGAAATAATAAAAGGGGTGGAAGAGTCGGTATATATACTAGAAGAGATATCGATTGTGAAATTTTGGTAAACCTATCCTTTATTCTACCAGATATTGAATGTATTTTTGTTTAATGTCAAATTAAAAATAGGACTATTATCATAGGAACAATATACAGGCCACCAAATAGTAATCCTATAGAATTCATTAGGAAATTAGAATTTATTACAGCTGAATTGCAAAATATATCTTGTAGTGAGAAAATTGTATGTGGTGATTTCAATTACAATATTTTGAACTATATTAGTTGTAACAATAGTTTAAATGTTCTTAACTTACTTTTTTCATATAATTTTTTACCTCTCATTTCCAAACCATCACGGATAGATGATTCATCGAATACTTGTGCATTATTAGATAATATATTTGTGACTAATCCTGTGAATTGCCTCTCTGGACTCTTAGTTTCTGCTATGTCTGACCACTATCCTATCTTCACAATTTATCGGAATATGTTTTCGGTGTTCATGAACAATCGAATAGACAGGAAGTTGATTAGATATAGAAATATTAATGATGCAAATTTGTCTCGCTTCTATGCTGCAGTTCAGAGACATGATTTTTCCGATATTTTGAGTACATTAAATGTTGAAGTCGGTATTTCTAAGTTTGATGAGGTGATACTCGAATATTATAATGTTCACAGTCCAATCAAATCTAAAATACTCTCGAACAAGGATTTAGCAAAGCCTTGGATAGATTCCTTCACTAAAAACGAAATAAAAAAGAGAGAAAACTTTTTAGAATTGTATAGACTGGGAAAGATGAGGAGGGAGACTTTTGTCGTACTGAGAAATAGGGTAACTAAACTGATAAGAGATAAGCGTAAAACTTATTATATTAATAAATTTAATGAACTGAAAAATGATCTGAAACGAACATGGTCTTTGATTAGAGCAAACCGAAATCTCGTGGTTTTGTTAAAATAATCATTATTGATGATATTGAAATCGAGAAACCCTTAGACATTGCAAATTCTTTTAATGTGCATTTTTCTACTGTTGGAGCAAATATTGCGAATTCTATTAGTGGTTCAGCAGATTATAGGCAGTTTTTGAGAGGCAATTAGCCCGGTAATTTTTGTTTTTCTACAGTAGTTATTGCTGATGTTGTGAAAATAATTATACAACTTAAGAATAAAAAATGTTCAATTAGCAATTTGCCTGTAGTAGCTTTAAAGAAAATTTCCAATATTGTCTCACCTATTTTGTGTTATTTATTTAATCTTTCTTTAACCAGTGGAATATTTCCTGATTGTTTGAAGCTGGCGAGAGTGGTGCCTCTGCCAAAGAATGGTGATCTAACCAATATGAATAATTATAGGCTTATTTCTGTATTGAATATCTATTCGAAGTTTTTTGAAAAAATTGTACATGATCAGTTACATGATTATCTCGAGAGTAGGAATATATTGAGTAATTGTCAGTATGGGTTTAGAGTTGGTAGGAGCACTACACAAGCTGTGTTGAGGCATACCAGCTACCTGTATGATGCTTTAGACATGGATGATACAGTTTTCTCATTGTATCTGGACTTCAAAAAGGCTTTCGACTCGGTTGATCATGATATTTTATTGAGTAAGCTGATATTTTATGGTATACGTGGAAGGTGTCTGGATTGGTTCAAATCCTACTTGTCAAATAGGAGACAGTTTGTTAGCTCAAATGGTGTCGAATCCGATGCTTGTATGTTAACGCATTCCGTTCCTCAGGGTAGCAATCTAGGTCCCTTATTATTTTTATTGTACATCAACGATCTTCCTCAATCTGCACAGTATTTCACCTTCATACTATTTGCTGACGATTCTACTGCAAGTTGTAGGTTGCCTCGTCATGAACTTGCTGATGCTCATGTTGTCATTAACCGGCACTTGCAGGGAATTTGTCAGTGGCTTGTTGTAAATAAGATCGCTACCAATATTGATAAAACTAATTTTGTTCTGTATAGTTATAGGGGTGATCCTGCAATTACTTCACCCATTTTGTTGGGTGGCTCGGTGATTAATTCGGTTGATACAGTTAAGTTTTTGGGTACGCACTTGGATAGAAGACTAAATTTTGGAGTGCATGTTGACAGTATTTCATTGAAGGTTTCACGTTCACTTGGTATATTAAATAAGATTAGAAATGAGGTTCCTCTTCGAGTACTCAAATCAATATATTTTTCTTTGATTCATCCCTATTTAAACTTTTCGATTGAGGCTTGGTTTGGTGCACCCGATTATATTAGAAATAAAATTAGAGTTTTGCTGAGGAGATCAATTAGATACGTGTATGGACTTGGTTTTATGGAACATACTAATGAATTCTTCCAAAACATGAAGTTATTGTCCTTAGACGATTTGTATAAGTATTTGGTGGGGGTAAACATGTATAGAGTTTTTAATTTTGAATCATTTGATGTTTTACTCCGTAACACACTGTTAACTTTTCAGCAAACTCATGATCATTCAACTAGATATAGGGATAATTATGTTCTGCCTGGATATAGGAAAACCAAATCTAAGTCTTCAATAAAGCATACCGGTGTTAAGATATGGAATGATATTCCGTTTCACATTAGAGATAGTCCAAATTTAATAGCTTATAAGGGAGTCTTTAAAATATATCTGTTGGGGCAGGAGTAGTTATTTGTAGTCTGCTTGATGATTTAAAATTTGTAGTTCTGTTTTTCTGATATTGTATATGATTTTTTTATTGTCTTAATGTTCTTGCTATGTATTTTTTCTATTATTGTTTTTGAATGATTATACGTTGTACAATTTATGTGATAATAGGTTGCCCCAGAAGCTAGTCGCTTTTTTGTGCCATAATATGTTCCTTTCTGTCTGTGACTGCCCGAGGACAGTCATATTTATAAGGGCTTATTATGTTTATAAATAAATAAATAAATAAATACCTAGTTACCTACAACTGTTTATTGGTAGCCATCTTGTTAACGACAACTGTTTATCAATACCTACCAAGTTACTTACTAATATTCAAAAATAGCTTCCTAGTTACCTACTAATTTTCATCGTTACCTTTACTTAGTTACCTATGAATATTTTACAACACTGGATCAAAATATATATTCTCTATGCATTAAACTTTAGTATTTAACATTTTTGATGTTTTTTTTTTCAATTTGAAATTAAGCAGCCTCATATATATTTAGTTGAGAATGATAGATGATCATCATATCACCAAATTCACTCTTTATCAGCGTAATATTTGGTTTTTAAAAAACGCATACAAATTCATTATCAAATTTATGGAGTCGGTGATAAATCAAAGGATTTGATGCCAATTCATCGTTGAACAGATTTAGGATTTATGCAGATCAAATTTTCTTTGTGTACGCTGCAATTATTTACCGATCAAATGCTCATTTTCCAATTAGTAGACACTGAATGGGTCTATATTGATTGCCATTTAAGCAATGGAGAGGTGAACGATATAACACTTCGAAGATCACCGTCATTTGTGGAAGACATTAGAATAGTATCATTATGTAGTCAATATAATCATATTCTGGCAATGAGAGGCGTAGAATTAATTGTAGGCTGTGTCACATAATTATTTGAAATTTTGAACCATCCAAAGTCTTTCTCAAATAATATTTGTCTTTAAAAAAGTAAGAGTGATTTTTTTAACCAATTCTTCCTCAAAAAGGTTATCTATCTATCGATAATGAAAAAGAATCAGCCACTATTGAAATTTTTCAGGAGAATCTTTTAAAATTTGTAGAAAGATTTGTGCAGGTATACTGAGATATAATGGTCGATAAAGGTACAGTACTTCTGCCTATCTTCATATTATATGCATATGACACAATGAAAATATATGCCACGAAATAAATCATATTCAAGTTTTGTTGTTTAATCCTTTCCTCTACCGAGTTAAAAGTATATGTATAACATGATTATTACCAATAGTAGTACGTATCATGGTGTTCATCACTCTACTATAATATATATGCAATTGTACAATGTACATACTATTGGTATCAAATGCGTATTACTCAAGGTAATAAATAAATTAAAGAAACATATTCAATGACAGTGGATACATTTTTGTTGGATACACTGCAAAGTGTATATTCTCTATTCCTCAGAACCATTCTTATACATATGTAGGGACGTCTTAGTTAAATGGAAACCCATCTCTGTTTATCGAAGACACTCATCCAATCCTAGAAAACTTGAGATACTATCAAATTCTTATTTCAGAATCAATTTACTATATAGAAATGAAATGTAGAGCTATATAACAGATTCTTTTCTATATATATACATATTAAGTATACAACATGCAAACTGTAGATTGTGAAGCAATAAAAAATTATTGTATAAATTAAAAAAAAAATATAACACAATCTACTTAAAATGATAGATAATTGCACTCAATAAAATAAAATCATTAATAAAAATTCTGACGGATGAAAAGTTTATAAAATCACTAAATAAAACACTTTTTCCAAAGCATAAATTATATTCTATTTAATTCATAGTCAAGCAATGACCGATATAATAGCACACAGTTACAATATATTCATGTGTAATAACTTTAAGTCCGATGACCGCAGGCAGTAGAAACATGTCAGATATATATATTCCTATTTTGTTGTTATTGTTTACAGTATATAGTTCTCCAAAGTAATTTTTGATTGTTTGGTAGAATAGCAAATAATATTAATTATAAATTACAGTGATGAATAACATTTATACTTCACTTTTTAAATCATTGTTCTTTGGAAACACGTTGTAGTTTCACCGAAAATGGTCAATATTTTTATTATTCCCACGATACTTGGAAATATATGTATATATATTTGATCCAATGAAATGGAAATTGATGGGAGTTAACAGGAGAGTAAGGATTAGTTCAACTATATCTTTGTAAGTGGCTGAAGTGAAATGTACGCGTAGTTCATTGAATGGCACTCGATTCAATCCAGCAAATAAAAATTTATTCCATCTCCTCAATGTCTCCATCATCTGCAATCAAAAGGGATTTAAATGTGAAGATTTAGTCTCTAGAATATATAACTATGGGATATATTCATTTTGTAACTATTCCTTTACGTATGATTGATTGTCTGTATTTGAAATGTCAAGATCAAAAGAAGAGGAATTATGCTGTTCAGTGTATAACACATTCTTATGGGCAATATTTTAACTGCATGATAAATAATACAAATTTTTCGTTTTTCTCCTGATGAATGAATAAAAACTGAGTGTAATATTGTGAATGTGGGTTTGTTAAATGATAGTTCACATGTGAAATTTAATTGGTGAAATGAAAGATTTGAAATAAATATTTTCTGTTTAATATTTACTGTATAATATGAAATTTTAGTATTTAACTATACACTTTTTCATTAGTTATTTTTATATTGAGATTAGTATTAGTTAGAATGGTATTCTAATAAAAATCATATAGTAATAATTTGACAAAAAATTCTTATTATCACCATTAACAAATTAACCCTAAAGATTTTGACGTTCAGAAGATATCGGAAGGCTGGACTATGTTTTTAAAAAATACATGCCTTATTTATAAACATAAGTTACTTACAAGTTTTTAGTATATATAGTAAACTGATGCTTACAATTTTCAAATAAAAATAGTGTACATCAAGGATGAATAAGTACATAGGTATATAAGACATTGGCAACTGAGAGAGCAGAGCTGTGATTGGTGCTTGAAGAAAAAAAAATGTCTTATCTGTTCAAACATATGAACTGATGTGTTCAACCTGTATTTCTTTTTATGCCTATTATTATCACTACATTGTATTCTTACATGAGATGAGTTGTCTATAATGTTTAAATAAGGAAAAAAAAAATTTCTTGATAAGAGGTAACATTATCATCGAAACATCATAGTGAGTGATGCCAATGGAATTGCCACTCATTGCTAACTATGATGTTATAATCTGATTTCATTTTTATATATTTCATTTATGTTATTTACAATAACAAAAATGAAATATATTAAAATGAAATTGAAAGAAAGAGATATATAACTATAAAGGCTGACCGTTTCATATCGCGCCTCTATAGCTTGATTCATCAAATATAATATTAATATTATATTAATTAATAAGTGTTTCCCTGAAAGAATTATTTACTCATTTTAAATCTGTAGGGAAAAGAAGAGGTTCGTTCAATCCAATCTGCATAAGTTTTGACATGTAATATAGAAGAGGAACGTGTACAGAATACATCAAAACCGTAATGAGATACGCGGAAATGGGAGATGAAAACTAAGGCGATTACGCGACTCTGCTTCTACTTTTTCTTTCCTTTGACTCTGAAGTGTAATTCTGATGTAATTGAAGAGACTTGAAGCATATTAAAGTCAGAAATAATTAGCAAGATATTTCATGTAAGGCGAGGAAGTTTTTGGTAAGAAGGAGGAATAAATGAGGACACGTATGATTTTCTAATGCCCAGTGTTTTCGTTATCGGAACATAGGTATACAGTATAAGGTTAGAACTGGTTAGTGAATATTAACATACAGGGTGTCCGACACTTTTGTTGCCAAACTTTAACATAAGGCTGCATATTCGTCGAAATAAACACTTTTTATTCTATGGTTCTATTTTTTAAAGTATGGTCTGAAATGCTTACTTAAAGAGTTACATGGTTAGGAAAGTAGTATCTGTACCATTTATTATTATTAGTTAACATTATTTATTTTAATGTTGCGATAAGAAACAAATATTTTTAACAATAATTATTAGGAGCACAAGAAACAAAATCTTAAATTAGGTTACATGTTTACAAAAGGCGTTCAATTTGCCGCCCATTTGTTGCGATGCAAGCGTTCAAACGTTTTTCCCGCAAGGATTCGTGAAACTCCTGGTATCTTTGCTCGCGTCCGCCTATCATTGGACAAACGTTTGAACGCCAGCATCGCAACAAATGGGTATTAGTTTGAACACATTTATCTATCATTAACCATTTACTATTAACTATTTAATAACTACCTAGTATTACTAACTAATATCCTACCTACCTACTTAATCCTACCTATCTACTTAATCAAATAATAAATGAAATGACTCTTCTTTCTATCGTTTGAAAACCAGTGTATTAGATTGCATATGGCACTTTATCCTAAATTGCGGAAATTATAAAGGTCCCTTTAACAGATGACTTCATACACTTTATGACTATTCATAAATAAATTGATATGGTTTAATTGTTGAATAAACCAACAGTTAAATTAAATGAATATGTAATGAAAAGGGAATGGGAAAGGGAAAATGGACATGGGTTCATGCTATTTTATTAAAAGTAATGAGTAGCAATATGAAGACTCATTAATTAAAAGATGCCATCTGAACTATTAATTAGTTAAAGAGTAAAGCAAAAACAAGGTAAGTTACTAGGAGCTATTAAACCCAGGCAGAATTTATCGGTGAAATTATCGGTAATTATGGGGTAGGTTAAATATTATCCATAAAATACCGATAATCACTCACGATAACTATATATGGCATAAATTTATCCATAATTATCGATACATATTGGAAATATATTATCGATGAAAATTTGACTTAAATTATTATGATAATTATGGAAAAAATCATTCTATTCATTATCGATGAATTTGTGATGAATATCTTTCGATGATTTTCGATAAATTTGAATTAAATTTTATCGATGCAATTACGATGATGATTTATACATAAAATAACGATGATGACACTCTATGAATTATCGATAAACATGTATCGTTAATATATAGGTAATGATCGATATATATTATAGATAAATCATCAACTAATTTTATATGTAAATTTTCGGATAATTCTGCGACGACGTTATTCTAAAAAATATAGAAAAATTGGCGGTAAAAATTAAAAGATAATTATATAAGAAAGTAATTTATAATTGAACAACATATTAATATTTTAGAAATTATTGGAAAAATTATGGATGACAATGCTCAGAAAGTTATCGATAATTAAGTCCCGAAAAAGTAAGATTAATTATCTAAAAATAATATTAATTAATTATCGATAAACTTATATATGTAATTATATCAGAAATTTTCGATAATCTTATTAGATGAACCATCAATAATATTGCAAGGAAAATATGGATAATTCTTCCTCTAATATGATATAAGAATTATCTGTAAATAGAAAACAAAAATTAAAAGAAAACTATGGATGAATTTTATTAAATAGGTTAGAATAATCAGAAATATAAATATGATTTACTTTCTTAGATAAATTACGGTTGACAACACTTCTAAATCTACCGATTATTACCCAGGCAGCATTACTTTATTGGGACGCGCTTGGGACAATGTTGTGTCGTTCGGACTTGCTCGGATACTTGGGGAAAAATGTCGTCCCAGTAATGGGACATCACAATTTAACCAATATTGTTTTCCAAGTGATGTCCCATGTTATCACAATATTGTTTCCTATTTTCGTTCCAATTGAGTATGTATAAGTTATTGGGTGTGCATTATTACTATCATGATATTTTTTTTTGTGAATTGAGTCAAATTATTACAAATTTTCTTTTAAATAAATGTTGTAATTAAATGCATATGAGATTATCTTTGCTATACCTAGTTGATAGATAAATTATAATTCATCTCGATCCTATTGTATAATGTGGTAATCAAAAGATTGATTAACAAATGAATATTATACTATTCATTTCTTCAAAATTTCATGAGTGCACTTATTTTATTTACAGACATGATCTGTGATCTACTGATCTTCTGCGCATGTCCATTGACGAATCAGTTGGAAAAACTTGATATTAAGTTTTGAAAGTTTTGGTATAATATTAAATAATAATGAGTTACAGGTCGTTTCTTAGATGTGATAGTACAATACCTATTTGATTAGCTTTACTAAGAAAATACGCTATGAATCGTATACTTTCTGCAATGTAAGAAATCTAATCCAGCGATTTTAAGGGTATTTATTTTACCCTAAAGCGTTAATCTCAGAAAATTATATTAGGTATATTATTGATATCCTACTCTCCACGGGTATTTCCGCATGAAAAATTAATATAATTAATTTACAACATTACATTTTATTTAAATTCCACATAATATGATGATTCATAAAAATAAATTGATGGATATATTTATTATTCGGGGTAAAACCACATTCTGAAACACCCTATAACCGCTTGGGCTGTTTGACTGCATCGTTTGAAATGGAAGATGGCCGACTGGTCACTGACGTTGCTGTATTGATCTTATCCGCGCTCTACTGTATTCTGTGATAGTTCTAGCTAATACTAAAACTTTATTAATATTACCTGTAAGATAAATGTCTGAGGCTTGTTACAGCTTAACTATATACCTAGGTACCTAAATATTCTATTGAAATATTTCCTATTTAGGCACCTAAGTCCTAACTAGCTAGGTTGCTGGCTAGTTGGGTGAAACCCTATATTGGTACTCTAGGTATAGCTAAGAAATATTCCTCTAAGTTTCTAACTAGGTATGTATCTCTATTAAACTAACCTACCTCTGTAACCTAACTAGTTAGGAACTACCTAATTAGGTTAGCACTCTACTTTCCGAGGAGGAGGAGTTTGCAATTAAGACTAGGTACTTACCTAGTACTGCCTACCTACTAGGTCATTGAGTCACGTACCTACCTAGCCGCCTAGGAAACTATTTTATTAAAACCCTATTTGCCGACCTAGTAAAATAAGTAAATATAGGTGTACCTACATGGTTTAAAAATTAGGCTTTCTAATTTGCTAACTAGGCTGATAAACACTGTGTTACTTATCCAGACAGCCGTCAGCCTACAGGCTGACAAGTGACAGCTTATGCCTAGGCTGTACCTATCTGTAAGTGACCCCATGATGATGTTACAAACTTACAGAGTACCTATGTCAGTTAAAGCCAATTAATTGGCTTAGATTTGAAATGGTCAAATCTCAGATACCTAGGTATGTCTAATTGGCTTCAAATTTTGAATTAATTCCTATGTTTCACAGTTCCCATGTTAATTAATTGATTTGGCTTGAAATCTTAAAAAATAAGCCAAATTGGCTTGGCTCCAAATTTCTATATAACATTGGTTCAAAAATTTAAAATTGGCTTACAATTAGGTATCCAGCCTCTGAAACATGGTACCTACGGTCCTACCTATTCATCGCACTACTCACTAATTTGTCATTCAGTCTGGTTAATGGTCACCTGCCTAAATTAGAGTACCTACCTAAATAAGGCTACGACCCGCTACGCGGTACGCCCTACTAAACTAGTTAGCGTACTATAAGTAATATGTACCTAACTGTTTTTGGCCTCAAACCACAATGACACTAGGTACCTACCTAATATAAAATAATAGTTTAACTGCATAATACTCATAGACCTTTACTAAATAATTCAATATAAATTTAAAATAACAATTTGATATAAATTTAGCTAAATAATATAGTACCTATATCTCATAATCTCTCCATTTTTCTCTCCAGCTGTTACCAAAATTCACCATAATTCTCTCCAAAATACCATTGTAGCTTGCATAAGAGAAAATTAGATATTTCTCTCCATTTAAAATTAAATGGCTCAAAATAACTATGATAAACTCGCCATTAAAATGGCGAGTTTGGACTTTGGACATGCTTTAGTACCTGGAAATATAGTTTTCCTCAACAAAATAGTTTGAAGTTGAAGAGGCGCAATTTACCTGAGACAAGAGTATCTGCCCTGCGTCACTGCGTGCCTTGTTTGTTTCAGTTTTAGAGACAAAAACTGGCAGGAAAAATTATCTACCAAGGTAAATTGTAATAGGCCATATCCCGCCATAGTAGGCCAGTCTGTATTTTGTGATAAATTTTTCCCCTTTGAACATAGTATTCTGGCAAAGTCGGTGGATTTCTAGCTATTAATTCATATGTTACTGTAATATTCCTATTATTTATTCAGTGGATGAATTGGGAAAATATTGATGGATCAGTCAAATTACTGAAATTTATGGTGTTTTTTTCAGCTTTTTCAAAAATTCAGTGGGATTTTGTGCAGCAAATACAAACTGGATAGTAGGCATAGTCACATATCACAATATCATAGTATCCTAAATAAGAAGTAACTAGTATCTACTGCCTAGTCTCCTAGACTCCTTTCAAATCTTTATCTGAACCTATTTGGCATTTTGGCTGGTTTTTTAACTTTTATAAATCCAGATACGGTTGAAGTAGGTACCTAGAATGATCAATGATGCTAGTCAATGCCAGTTATGTTTATATCCATGAAATAAGTAATAAATCCACTAAATTTGAAAAGTGATTACTGATTAGGTAGTGAAGAAGTTACTGATTAGTGATTAGGTAATGAAGAGTATTTAGTTTGAAATTTAATGTTAAGTGGGTAGCTAGTTGTTTCAATTTAAATTAATGTAACTATTGGAACTTATTCAAAATTGTTCATAGAAAATGTCTCAAATATCTTCCTATTCTGCAACCGCCAACCGGCACAGTTGGATTTTTATCTCATTTCTCTATATAATATATTGGTTGTTGTTCTCAATTGAAAAGTCGAAACCACTGTGCATTTGGTATCATGTACTGAATTCCACTGCACTCCAATGTCTCTCCTAATTTCTCACAAATGTATACAATAATTACATGCATGTAAATGTAGTTAACAGTCTCCAAGATCTTGCCAAAATACATTTGCCACCAGAAAACTCCCCAAAGTAGGGTCACGCAGGTAAATTGCGGCCCTTTTAAAGAGTCTCTAAAATATTTTGAACCAAAATTACATTAAAATGTTGCATAGCTATCAAAAGAACCGCAGTGCCTGCTATAATATATTATTTTAAGTTTTTAACGTATGTTTTGAAGCTATGATGTTTCTGTTTTTAGAGCAGTGGTTCTTAACCTCGGTTCGATCGAACCCCAAGGGTTCGGTGAGTCACTTCCAGGGGTTCGGCAGTTTGGCTCATTAAGTTGTTTGTTTATATGCAAAATTCATGTTTAATTCCTTTTGATCATTGAGCATATTGATTTAGTGTGCCAGTGCAAACGATGCTTGGTACAGTTTGTGCACTAATACAGTTTAACTTTAGTTATGTACATATATTTTTATTTTGAGGGGGAAAACACATTTTATTTTCCAACTACAAGAGTTCGATGAATGCATATATGGAGCTTCTGGGATTCGGTACCTCCAAAAAGGTTTAGAACCACTGTGTTAGAGGCTGCAGTTAGATAGTTGTGCCGCAATTTACCTGCTTGACCCTGCGGCAAATGTGCCATACTTTGCAAATTGGACTCCACTGACTTTTTCAAGGAGTTGAAAATAATTCAACGACATGTTTTCACTAACTTGGCTGATCCTGTGCAATGTTTCAAAGTATAGCAGAAAAGTCGCCAGTGTAGTGAGAAAGTTATTTTGTCTCCCCAGTTTGCACTTTTCTGAAGCTAGGTTGCAACATTCAAGATATTGAAACAGAGAATGTATCAATGTATAACCGTATAAGAAATCGTAACTAGGCTAATAGTATATTGCTATCAATTTACTAATTTCTGTATTAAATTTGCTATGAACACGTATGAATTATCCCTATATGTTACATTATTTTTACCGTGAACAGAAAAAGAGATCTCTTCAAACTCTTTACCAGTTCATGCAGATTGGCTAATTTGGCATTATCTTTGTCATTCAGTCTGCTCACCTGTCTTAAAATGGGGTAAAGAAGTTAAATTTTAGCCCACAACTGACTTTGACTTCAAACCACAAAAACTATCTAATAAAAAGCATACCTACTACATAGGTTCAAAACCCTCATAAATGTAGGTAATTTAAAATGTTTATGGTTGTAATTTAGGGTGACCAGTCCTTTCGCCGAAAACACATCCGCCGCACGCCACTTTCGGCGAAAATGTAAAAAAACACTATACGTTATAAATATGAAGAGATATTGTCCACCTAAAGTTATGTTAGTGGTCTGTTTTTATTTTAGAGGGGGGGGGGGGAGGCTTGTCCCCTTCTGGTTAGATTTAATAGTGAAAAAATGTATACTATAGTCTATACTGTTATTTACTGTAAAATAAGTATACCTTATTTAGGTAAATAATTGTCATTTTTTTCGGCTCAAGTGTAATGCGGTGAAGGTGTTTTTTGACGAAAGGTCCTAGAGCCATAATTTACCTAAAATTACCTGTGACCAGAGTTCATATGTCTAGATGCCTTGTTTCAGAGACTTGGAGAAAGTGACATGTAAAAATAGCCTATAAAGTATAAGCTGTAGCCAGTCTGCAGAATATGTATCATTTTTGTGTTTGTTAATAAACTGTGTTTCAAAGTACCTAAATGCACAAAGTCTCCAATCAGCTCAGGTCTTTCTCTTAATAATATTGAATTAGCTACAATATCAAAAGTGGCAAAATTTTGGAGGGGTGAATTAAGTTGTAAAACATGTGAATAACAAATAAATCACCCTCGTATGGTCATTTCTAAGTATGGCAGGAAAGTTGTCCGGGTTGTGAGAAAATTAATTGGTCTCCAAGCTTGGTAAACCTAGGTCACCTAGTTGTCATTGTTATAATTTTTAATATTTTAAATGTGACTACCTTATTTCAGTTATCTTGGAAAACCAATTTATTTTCTCTCTATAAATAATTACAATATGCCAAGAAAAAGAAAAAGTTTCACTGAATTGTCTTCTCGACAGAAACGAAGAAGATTGATTACAGTGAAACTAATTGATTCAAGAAACGGTGCATCTTCACCTGAAGAATTGTCTACAAATAGAAATAATTCTGATCGATCTCCAAATAATGATGCATTACCTATTGTTACATCCAAATACCCTGACAGGTCTCCTTCAAACAGTTCTGGATCTTCGCCCTGTCTTGATAATGAATCTATGAGTAATAGTTCAAGTACTATCAAAGAAACCTCTTCAAATGACTCATCAAGATCCTTTTCTTTGCTACACTGTGATAATCAAGATGAAATAACTGATAATTTTTCTAATGTACATTATTCTGCTGAGAACTGCACACATTTAATTGAAACATCTTTATCTACATGGATAAAGAGGGAAAAAAAAGTGTCTCATGAGTCAGTGAACAGGTTACTGGTAGAGTTAAGGAATAATTTTCCTTCTTTACCCAAAAGTGTCAAAACACTGCTCAAGTATGATAGAGAACAAAACATAGTTCAACCAATGGACAGAGGTGAATATATCCATTTCCCAAATTGGTTAACAGGTATAATGAAACTGATCAATCAAAATACTAATTGTGTTAAAGTAGTGGATTTGCTAGTCAACATTGATGGTATACCATTGTTCAACAATACCATAAAGTATACAGCTTATCCATTATTGGTAAAAGCAATGAATTTTTCTGATGATCATATATTTTGTGTTGGTATTTATTGTTCAAATAAAGTAAATCACACAGGTTTTCCTGACTCTAGGAAATTGCTTGAAGCTTTTTTCAGTGATATTGAATCTCCATTAGATACTGCACATGGTTCTGTAAAATTAAATCTGAAGGCTTTCTGCTGTGATGCTCCTGTCAGAGCATCACTGAAAAATATTGTTAGTCATTCTGGATATGGAAGTTGTGAAAGATGTACCCAGCATGGGGAATATCATGGGTCTGTTGTATATCCTAGAGTTACTGATACTCTAAGAACTGATGAATCATTCAATAATAGGACCCACCAAATTCATCACAAAGGTGATTCACCCCTAGAGTTGATAAATTTCCCTATGGTTTCTGGTTTCATTCTAGATTATATGCATTCCGTATGTATTGGAACAATGAAACGAATACTTTTGAGATTGACTACTTTTAACAAAAGAGGGAAAAATGTTAACTTGTCCACCAAAATGAAAGCAGACTTGCAAGTAAATTTAGATGAGATTCAGCAGCACATACCCTCTGATTTTAACAGAACTTTGGATGGAGGCATAAAAAATTTGTGTCACTGGAAGGCAAGCGAACATAGATTATTCCTTTGCTATATAGGATTTGTCCTCTTGGCTAATGAAGAATTAATTGCCCCTGAATTGTATCAAAATTATCTAAAGTTTGCTATAGCAATGAAATTCTTTCTGAGTGATGACCAAACAGTGAATTTGGAATTAATGGACTCTTTGATGAAGGACTTTGTTTCTTCTTCTTCCAAATTATATGGGAAATCCTTTGTTTCCTATAATGTTCATTGTATGATACACCTCATAGATGATTATAAAGTTTATGGAAACTTAAACTTGGTTAGCTGCTTTTGTTTTGAATCTTATTTGGGAGTACATGTGAAAGGTGCTGTAAGGAATGGTTTTAAACCGTTACAACAAATTATTCCTCACATAACAAGACAAAATATGAATATTTCTGAGCCTCGTGAAAGAAAATTCAATCCATCTAGATCAATGAAGTGTAGCCATGTAAATAAATCAGTACATTGTTTCAGACAATTAACTATGCCAATTGGAAGTAGCATCAAAATAAGCATAAGTGATAAAACTTCAGACAGTTGTATTCAACTGAAAGGAGGGGACATTGCTATTTTGATGGGAATCCATTTATCTGAAAGAAAAATTAAACTTCTTGTTTCTTTGTTCCATACTAAAGTATCTTTCTTTGATTCCCCTATTAAGTCTGATTCTATCGGCATATACTTAGTTTCTAAATTGACTACTCCTAAATGGGTATCTTCAAAGAATATTTTTGGTAAAATGATGCTCCTTCCAAACAGAAAAACATTAGGAAGCTTTGTAGCTCTCTTGATGCCTCATACTGTTGTGTGATGCCATGGCCTTCATTTGACATCATGCTAATCTTTATTTCTTCATCTCTTAAACTGTGAAATGTCGAATATGATTTATTAGTATATATGAATATTATATATATATGTTACTTTGAGGAAGTTCCATCATTTTCTGTAGCTAGCTAGATAGCTAGCTAACTATACAAGTCTACCATAAATAATGTGTATTTCAAAGGTAACATAATTAGAATTGTATTTCTTATTGTAGGAATATTGTATTTATTTTGTTTAGTTGTGCTATCCAATAAATTTAACCTTACAAAAAATGGAAGAGGCCACTATAAATAGCGTTGGTGGGGCTATTTGTCAAAATGATTCTTATTTTTCTGATTGAAATTAAATGATAATATATAAATATTGATTAGGTGAATTATTTGTTTTAAACTTAGCCACATTCATTATGGTAGAATAGTGCTATGGTCTTTCATTACAAGGTTCATATTAAAGTCCTTGTTCTTATTTTCTTGGTTTTGAGATGGGATGTTAAACCCCTCTTAATTTTATATCTTGTTTTAAACTCTCATGGAAACTGAAGAATCATTTTGTTCAGGAGGTTTTATAAATATATAGTACAAAACATTTGCACCTTGGTCCATGGGCTGTTATCTTACTAAATTTATATCTTTGTTAAGTCATTATTTCACATTTAACCCATCAAGAACCTTAAACAATAAAATGTTTGACAAAAAGGTTAAAATCAATAGATGCAAAACATTATTTTCAAACATTTCGAAATATAAAGAATAGTACAAACACATACTTCGCATTTAATTATTTAATAATTTTTCAGTGGGTTAATTGCTCTTTTTTATTTGTAAAAACTAATTTTGCTGCTAGATTCAGAATTAGAAACTGAAGTATTGATTATTGTATTTCTATTTTTAAAAATTCTCAAAAAGAACACTTTATTCAGTAACTTTGAAATTTGAATTAGTTTTTCTATTGCTTCTTTGCTTTGCTCTGATCAAAAATCCATGCATTACATGTCTTATATTTGAAAAGTGTCAAAGCAAAGTATCTGAATAAGTATTACTAAAATATGTTTTAAATTTTAGGGATGAGACGAAGTATCAGAAGTATCGTTAATTTTCTTGTATCGATATCAGCATTATTTTCTGGTATCAGTTGTTCTGATATTGTTTTAAGCAAAAAAAGTGCTGATACTTTACCTATAACACTAGTATATATTTAAAAAAATTATATTATAATTTATTATTTATCTGTTAAATAATATCTATTCCATCAATTTAAATTGATGTAACAATAATTTCATATAGATAGGTAATCCTAATTTTCAAAATTATTAATTTCATTCAAATAATCAAAGTATTGGTGAAAATCTATGTATAGGTATCAGTGAAAATCTAGGAATCGATATCGATGAAAAACTGTGGTATCGGTATCGGCAAAAAAAATTGATTCGTACCATCTCTATTAAATTTCTTATTACACTAATAACAAATCAAATTTTAGTTAACTCATATATGCCCAGTGCTTTATGAAAACAACTCTTAAATAATAAGATGCAAATTCACACTCACTGAAAATTTTAATATGTAAAGATTGTTTATTTTCTTAAATTTTTGAAAAGAAAGTTTTGCATTTATAGAGGTTACTATTTTGTGAACCATTTGATTATTTAATGTGTTAATTGTGCAAGCAAATGATTGTAACGAAGAAAGAAATTTAATATTACTTCAATATTGATTTCCATGGTTCTTCCTTCATTCACAATTTCAGACTATACAATTATCATTTTTATAATAAAATTTTAGGTTAAAATAATAATACACTTTACATCAAATGAATTCCAATAAAGGGTAAATTTACAAACTCATTACAATTCACCCAAAATAAAATTATAATATATTTCAGTTGTCTGCTATGGCAGTTGTCCTAGAGCTACTCTCCTATATGTCCTCTCCTTCAAAGTCCCTTGTTTTATTTTTGGATTAATATTAATGGACATCTATTGGAGTTACTTAGTGATGAACCAATTTTCATAATGAAGCTATGATGATTTTTCATTCTAGATTTAAATTATATTAATAAAACAATATCATGGCTCAAAAATACAGCAGATTCTTAGGTGTAATTTTTGAGGACAGATCTAATGAAGTTATTCCTAAGCGTTGGATGCATTCTGAAACGGGGCAAGATAACTGCATCAAAGTGCTCTTCCCACCAGGAGATGTACAATCAAAAGCTAAAAAAGAGGAGAAACCGGGGAAGAGTTGGACACTGCATCCTGCAAAAGTGCTTGCCCAATCTGGTTAGTAGTTGCATTTATCCTTTCATATGTTTAAGATGTCAATTGATGTTGATTTCAGTTATTTAAATGGAATAGAAAAATGAAATTACATAGCTATATGGTATTCTTTCAGGAAAATTCAAGAAATGTGAGAAAAAACTCTATGATGCTTGTAATATTATGGACACTACAGCCACTGAAATGAGCAGTGATGCAGACTCATCAGATTCTGAAACAACAGATTTTCCAGGCATACAACTAGTCACTGTGTCAAATGCATTTACTCCTCCCATTGTGCGAAATCAATCTCAAGGTAGCGGATCAGCTAATATGCAGCCTAGTGCATATGAGAAGTACGTTGATATGCATCATACTTAGCTCTTAATGGTCTCTTATCTTATTTTGTGTATTAGGTAGAACTCTGTAGTTTTTCATCTATTTTTGTCATTTTTATTTATTTTAACTTTACAGTTCAGAACTCGATGAAATTGATCTTTGATAGGCTACAAAAATGTTTCCGCTTTTTCAAAGACTTGTAAATTGTTATAGCCAATGAACGAAAAAACTGTATCATGGTCACTTTTTCTCCGCCTCTTATTGTACTATTAACTGGTAAAAACAATTTTGAACTGATGGACATAGTTTAAGAACAGGTGAGGGTGATTATTTTTTATCATTGCGTGAATGTTACTCTTAGAGCTAACTCAGTAATTTTCTTACTAAAAGACTTTGAATAAAAGAAAAAAAAATAATGATAGACATTTTAATTGAGGGTGCTCAATGCTTATACTTCTTCCTCAGAAACTATATGGATATGGAACAACTTCAGTGACATTTTGATCTCATTGAAGCTTTCATTCTGAATATTCGTTCTTCGCTTGTTCATTGCATGGTTAAGGCTTGTTTCACACAAGCATTTTCAACAGCGCGAAAAAAGCTTTTTCTTAAATTGTTTTTTTTTATTGCTGATGGAAAAAACGCAAGTGTGAACACATTTTAAGAAAAGCTTTTTTTCGCGTTGTTAAAAATGCAAGTGTGAAGCAAGCCTCAACCATGCAATGAACAACCGAAGAACGAATATTCCTAGTGAAAACTTCAATAAGATCAAAATGTCACTGAAGTTGTTCTATTTTCAAATAATTTCTAAGGAAGAAGCTTAAGAACCCTGTATTAAAATGTCTACCATTTTATATTTTTTCATTTTATTCACTGCCTTTTACTAAGTAAAATCACAGAGTTAAATCTAAGAATAACCTTCGTGCAATGACAAAAATAATCACCCTCACTCTTCGCTCATCTGTTCTTAAACTATGTCCATCATTTTAAAAATGTTTTTACCTGTTAATAGTACAATAAGAGGCGGAGAAAAATAGACAGAGATACAGTTTTCTCGTTCATTGCTAAAGATTTACAAGTATTTGAAAAAGCGGAAACATTTTTGTGGCCCATATTTTATCATAATGATTATGCTTCATACAATGTCAAGAGTCGTTACCGATTATTATATAAAAATCATAGCTTGTTATAATTCTGGGTATCAGCTGTGATGACTGAAGTGGAAGGGGTGTAGTGTCACAATTTTTCATCAATTTGTTGTAATTTCCATCTCACTAGGATCCTTGAAGATAAAATTTCTGAAGTTCAGAAGTCTCTTGATAAGGCACTGAAGATGCTAGCAGCAATTGCCGTTTCAGTTGAAGAAGGCTTTGAGAGTGTCATAAAGCCTCGTGAGTTAACTGAATGTCCGAACCCAGCTGCTACCATGGAGGAGCTGAGCAATCTACTAAAATTTGAAGATATAGTAAGTAGCAACTATCTGAATTTTATTTCCCAACTTTCATATCTTGATATATATTAGATATGCAGCTATGTAATGATATAATAGTTAGTTTTTATGTATTATATATTTTTTAACACCAAACTTACTCAAGAATATAATTAACAGAAAGTAATTCTTGGTAGTCAGAAGGGCCATTCTCCTACCGATACTGTAACGAAAATCTTCAGAAGACTTATGACCAGAGAATTTGCAGCTACTTTCAGCCTCAGTGGGTTGGGGGACAAAAGGAAAGCCACTAAAAACAGCTTCAAGGATCATGATGTTGCCCCATTAATTTATGGTATGTAATGTTGATATTTGTATATATTGCAAAATAATGCATTAAATTAAAGAGATCGACAATTGAATAAAGGATCAAGTGTGATGATTGTAAAATTTGTTTGCCTATGCAGTTCCTAAACTGATGTGATCTGGATCCTATAACTATCACATATATATATATACCATTTGTCAGTTATTTGCAATTAGTGGGATAGTGTTATGCTTTTGAAATAGCTACAAGTTCTTAGCTTTATTCACTATCACTTTCTTCATTCTCTCTTGCATTTTGTATATATTTAAGATTTAATTTTCGAAATCGAACTAATTAATGTTAAAATTATGTTACATTTCTGCAACTGAAATTTTTCTTCTATTAAAGGATTGCTGGAAGTCCTACATGTGGGTGTACCGAGATCAGATCTGAATCGATTCATTTCTGCAAGTCTCAAGAGTTTCAATTATGTCACTCCAAAAAAGAGGAAACAAAAGGAAGGTGAATTAGAGGAATCTGCAGCTAAGATTGTAAGACCTAATTCAGATGCCAATGATGTTGAAGTGCAAGCCCAAGACGCTGAATCACTACCAGAAGTCCAAGAAACAGAGTAAACTAAATTTATTAGATTAAATTAGTTGAGACGTATAAAGTCACCTACTGTGTCTTAAATGCCCACTCCAGTCAAAATCAACTCGCTAAAAATTTAGTTGTAAGTTTTCCTGGTCTGGTTTGGAAACAAGTTTTTTGTTTATATTAATAAATTTATTTTCCAGCCAATATATGTGTATTACTTCCACATCAGAAATTTATCCATATATTAACTAATAGCTAATATCTGTAAATAACTAAATTCACCAAGGATAAATTATCTATAACAACTATGGATAATAAAAGTGATAATTTACCATAATGGTAATTCAATCATCCTCGGTTAATAGCAAAAAAATATCCGTAACATTATTTAATTTATCCATAAATCAACTAATGATATCTGCAAATAACTAAATTCACCACGGATAAATTATCTATTACAATTATCGATAATATGGATAATAAAAGCGAAAATATTTACCATAATGGTAATTCAATCATCCTTAGTTAATGGTAAAAATATCCGTAACATTATTTAATATATCCGTTAATAAACTATAAATATCTGTAAACTTGGAAATTTACATGGATAAATCATCTATAACAATTGTCTATAATATATGTGAACGTTACCTCTCTTAATGCACGGATAATTTTACCATTATGGTAAATCAGACATCCATTATCGGAAGGAATATCCATTATTTCATTTAATTCATCCGTAAATTAACTGATAATATCGGTAAACTACGAAATTCACATGGATAAATTTTCTATTACAATTATCGATAATATGGATAATAAAAGCGGACGCTCCCGCCCTTAATGCATGGATAATTTTTCCATAATATTCATCTATAAACTTCATATTTACGGATAATATTACCATAATTTTCTGCCTGGGAATTTCATGTCATTTAAAAATGTATGTATTATTATTTCATATTTATGTAGTGAATTATTTTTTTTTGTGAATTATATTCAGATATTTGTGTTCTGTTCAATAAATGGAATATTTTCATTTGATTTATTCTCCTGCATATTTTTTGTTAAAAACTGGACTGAAAAATAACAGAAGAAATTAACATACAAATAAGATAAACTTATAAAAAAATAATTCACAACATAAATATGAAATAATAATACATACATTTTCAAATGACATGAAATTTAATAGCTCCTAGTAACTTACCTTGTTTTTGCTTTACTCTTTAACTAATTAATAGTTCAGATGGCATCTTTTAATTAATGAGTCTTCATATTGCTACTCATTACTTTTAGTAAAATAGCATGAAAATTAGAATCATTTAAATACAATACAGGAATTATGAATCTGTAACGATACAAAGAAATTGTGGGTATTTAACCACGATCACGTGTTACATTTTAGATGTCTGACAGTGAAATGACCGGGCAAGTTTGAACAAATCGTATTCATATTCATTATCGGTTCCACTAACTTTTGGAACGGGAGACACTCTGTACTATTACACCAAGCTATACTAAAAGAGTATAAATATGAATAGCCAAATCATTATTAGCACCAGCTATTCAAAAGTATTCACTGTTGGAATTCAAGAGATACTCCGCAATGACAGAATATAATGATAATCATTAATTTAAGAGCAACAAGAAACCCTTTTATATATACATTTTTCCTCGGGTAATGCTAGTAAGTTGTTTCTTTCATGTAACATCTTTTGAAATATATTCATATAATTATTTTGTGAACAAATGTCCAATATTAGAGTATGTTTTTTGCACGCGTCTAAGCGAGACAGTAAACCTTAATGGAATTTGGAAAAATCCACTATCATCTTCCGCGACTATTTTCAGCAATAGAACCTTTTGTTTCAGCTGCTCCAGCCTCTCACTAAAACTAATGGAAAATGTCGAACATATTTAATGCGTGAATCTTGTGAATGATTTAGTGACAGGATTATAGTTTATAGAGATAAAGAACTTCTGGCTATAAACAACATAATATCTAAATATATTATATAATTTTTTCAATTTATTATTTGAAATAAATGGATAATATTTCTTTCCAATAGTTTTTTAATCTAATTTTTAAAATGAATTTTCCTATTTATTAATTATTTTTTTTTTTTTCAATTACTATCATTATAAATAATTTTTAATAAATATTCCTATCGTATCAATTTATAGATATGAATGAATGTTTCTGCTATGAGACTTCGTTGATTATTTCAAATCAGAGAATGATTCCAACGAAACATTTACGTATAAAATACAATGTTTTCTAAATACATTGCTCACTGTAATGAGATCACTTCAAATGGAAAGCAATGACTAATAGAAAAAGAACATAAGTAAAAAAAAGGGGTGATCATAATTATCAAAAAGAATAAAAAGAAGGGAAAATAAAGAGAGAGAAAAATTCAACGGAATATATAAGATTGTCTCACGATATTTAAACATATTTTTTCAAGTCAGATTCATATTTATTTTTTTATTGTATTTATTTATAAATAATAATAAATTAATCGAATGTTGTCTTTTATTACACATTCAATAATATCCTTGATATTCCCGATATATATTGTGTCAGTTCTACATTTTTTAGTTATTTTTTTTATTTCACATTCAATAATATTCTTGCTATCCACTATAGATGTGGTATGAGTGTTACATTTTATCATTCATAATGCATCCATTGTGGTGCTAAGAATACTTAGTGGAACTCTTCCCATATATCCCCTTTGTTGTCGACAGCCTTTGAGAGTCGTAATCGAAACTTCTCTGTTGACACTAAATGCCACTTGTAGCAGATAATTCAAAGAATAACAATCAACAATGATATGTTTTTATATGCGCAATTATTTGATAGGGGAGTGGAGTACGTTATGAATTATCGCTCAGTTTCAAATCTTCGGTCGTATAAGAAAAAACATTATAAATAATTATTATTTAATGTTTATTATATCTAGTTTGTTTTGTAAAATATTGCACTATGGAAAATATTTTTCATACAAAAGTTGAACATCAAAGTAATCAGACACGTAATCAAATTTATAGTACTCGAAAAGTGAGAGTATAGTTTGGATATTTAGTTATGATTCCATTATTTTCTAACGAAAAAACTAACCACAAAAAACTCAGATCAGAGTGATCAAGAATTTAACAAAAATGATGAACATATTTGAGAATATTTGATTCGAATTTTTATTAATAGTGAATTGAAGTCGCATTCGGTATCTAATTCGCATCTGGTAATTGAAACTCTACCCTTATATAGAACACTAGTGGGTACCCGTGCAAATTGCACGGTAACGTGCATATATTACTATATATATTTTTTTTTTAATATTTAAGTACAATTTTTATCGTGTTTGTTCATACACATTACATATCCCGGTTTCCATTACATTTCATAAGAATTAGGTACCAGTAAAGAATAATTTTCCGCCCCGTGACGTCATCAATTTGTGTAGAATACTGTCGTATAGATCATAAATTATTATATAAGAAAGCTGTATAAGTAACTACAAGTTATAAACATTATTCAAATAATCACATTATGAAAAATTAAAACAAATAGCTACATCGATCAGTTCGATGCTTGAAATAGAAGAAATATAATTCACATATATACCTAGGTAGCAGCTGATATTCAATTTATTAAATAAATTAATATAATTATGTAAAATAACTAAAATTCATTACCAATTGATTATAAATATTTTGAATATAATTTATTTCGAATATTTATTCATACTCCAACCCGTCAATATCAATATTAAAATTAATTATTATATTTTCAATCGTGCAAAATATGTCATTTATTTTCGTGAGGAAAAATGATAACTAGCGTTGAATTTTATTTTTCATTTTCTAATTTTCGGCATATCTCGAAAAGTCCTTCGAATTTCGGAAAACGGTTAACGCAGTTATTTTTGTAGGCCATTTTTACATATTGTAGATATTTTTCGATTCGACTATTGTAAATATTATTTCTTTATTTATTTCGTATGTTACCATGTATTTAGCGATTTGAATTAAATCCCTATGTATTACATTAAAACTTAAAATTCGAATAATTCAAAAACCCGTTCGAATTTCGTGAAACAAATCAATAGCGTTCTGTAGGACCATAGGTCGGAGGTTTCCAGAAAATTTCAGCCCATTCTGTTGGATAGTCTGTGAAAATATCCTGGAAAGTATGTCGAATTAATTCCTATGTATCCCATTATAAATCAAGTGTTAATAATTCAAAAACCCGTTTGAATTTCAAAAAATCCTTTTAACACGTTAAATTCGACACGACTTTCTAAAAAATTGTAAATTTTCAAGTCTCTAGGTCTAACCGTTTGTGAGTAATATTGCTCCAAGTAACACACATACATACATGCATACACACACACAGACAGATCTAGCGTAATATATTATAGAGACTAGAAGAAAATTAGTATCAATTTACAATGTCACTTTGTACTGCTTTTTTTTCTGCTAACAATCTCTGTTATAACAACATCAACGAAACTTTAAGTATTGTTATATCCAACTTTAGGAACTAAAACTCTTCAAAGGAATCATATCATTAAATTAACTCTGCCCAATATATATGTGAAATATTATCGTCTTGCTTTATTTATTTTATTGTGGTTATATCTCAGGTGACATTTATTTCATCTTGTTATTCAGATAATTCCAAAATTCTTCAATTAAATTTCTTAGAATATGGTGAGACGATTGTTCAATGTCCAATAACCATCTGGTCAAATTTTGGTAGCAATCCAGTCAAAGGTCCAATTCAAGGTCATTCATAACTCAAAAATTGTTCAACCAAATTGCTTGAAATTTGAGGGAACGATTGGTTCTTATCATAGGATCAGTTTATCAATTTTTCGGAGGAATCAGATGAATTTTATATCTCAAATAGTATTCAACCAAATTCCCAGTAATTTGGTGGAACGATGGTTCAATTGCTAGAAACCATTTGGTTATATTTTGAGAGAGATCAGGTCAAAGGTGAAAGTCAAAGTCATAAATTACTCTAAAAAGAATTCAATCAAATTGCCGGGAATTTAGTGGGAAGATCTGTCATTACCCAGGAACCAATTTTTTATTCTGGGAGCGAACAGGTTAAGGTCAAGGTCGTGTTACTCATTTTTAACTCAAAGCAAATAATTGGATGGTCAAGGTTATATGCGGTAGTGTAAGTTTTAATACCTACCTATGTTTAATTTCTATCTCAGATTTATGAAAAAAGAACTAGTTTTTAATAAAGGAATTTTAAATGAATGGGAAATGAAATAAATAGAGAAGGCAGCTCTTTATTGCAGATCTAGAATAGAAAAATGTGTAAATTAGTTACATGGCAAAGGGCTCTGGTATCTCAACTATATTCACGGCTTATACTCAAGGAGAACTTACATAAATAATATCATACAGAAGAAATCAACAATCAGTAGAAATGGAACAGCTACAGTTAGAGCAATTTCTCAAATTACGGCAGAGTAGCATCTATTTAGGGATTCTAAAAATGAATAAATAGAATGGAGTCAGAGGGGTCGCATACATACACAAACAATGAGAAATTTCAAATATGGCAACGAAATGTTTACTACCTTGAAATAATTGTGCCATGCACAGTAGTTCAGTATTTCAAGAGGTAAGTACCATATACTGGCAATACCGATTAGAAAAGTTGAATAAGGGTGGATCATATCAACACCAAATAGGATTATAAATCGAATATTAAAAAAGAGCAATATAACTCTCGACCGTAAGTTTCACAAGGAAAGTGCACCAGGAACACAAACACCATTAGACTAGTGATGCGAACCTATAGGATAAGTCACATAGCAAATTATGTATGACTATCACTGACGAGTAGTATCTACCAACTGTATTATTTTTTAACAATTAAGTAGGTTTCGATAATTTCAGTTTACCAATCAAAACCCCAAGATGCATGCAGCGACCTCTCTTAACAGAGTTATTATACATATTATAGAATATATGAGAAATATTTAAATACATTTTTATTCATTTTTAGTTATATTAGTTTTTTTATGTTTTTTTTTAATTTTAGAGAAACAAACGCCTATATAATATATACAATATAAATTCTTATAGTAGTGCAGGTATGCAAACTATGAGTGCACGCCAATTAGTTAGAATAAATTATTGTTTTGCTTGAAAAATACTTAATAAATAAATTTTAACGTTATTTTTCCTATTTAGTTTCTTAATCTACCATTTTTAAATTTTTATTGAATTTGTAATTATGTGAATGACAATAAATATTTGTATTTTAAGTTAATTGAACTACAGTGTATTTAAATATATGTCAAAAACACACATTCACTTTATGATATGTTCCTTGATTATACAAATAATCATTTAGAGTTTGTAACATATTCTTAACAAATCATTTCAGAATTTGAAATTATATTCTAGGAAACAAATAACTTATTAGTTTTAATAAAAATTATATCTCAGATAATGAGAAATTTGTTAATCGTTAGTAATTAAATAATAATTTCTATTATTCTATTAGCTGAAAAATTATATATTACTTGGTAATATTCTGAACAATAATTTAAAATAAGATTTCCTATTAGTTTTTTTTTTCATTTACTATCATTATTTCTATCAAATCAGAATTTTATCTTTTTCCTGCAGTCTCAAATCATTAAAATTCTGTAAACTTTTTAATGATCTTGGAATTTAATTTATTCAGCATTAATATTTCATTCAGAATATTAAAAGTAATTAATAGAAGTTCATGAATATGATATAGTTAAACAATTAATTTACACTTTAATTAATATTCATTGGATTCATTGTTATTCGTAAAACTGACTTGCATTAATTTATTATTTTTCTAATAAAATCGTAGTGATCAGGATTCACCAAAGTCTGATTCAGTTTAATATTTTTAAACTAATCTGGAAAAATATATAATTTCTAACATTTTTATATTATTCATAAGATCAATTTCTTCAATTTAAAATACGCATATTTTTAGTTCCTTCCCTGGAATATTACAATAAAATATATGAAGTCTTCTCCCTAGACTTAAACTAAATGATTGAAGTATTGGAAGTAATCTTCTAAGTTCTATATAAATAAGATAATTATTTATTTTAGGTCGCATAATGAATGCCAATTGTGTATCATTCCTTCTATGTATAATATATTTTCTGATATAATAAATCAGTGAAATCTCTAATGTTCCCTGATAATCGGTGACTATTTACGTGCAGGGACTTGCCAGGTGTGGCTAAAGATAATAGTGTTTTATATTCAGATATTTGTGTTCTGTTCAATAAATGGAATATCTTCATTTGATTTATTCTCCTGCATATTTGTTGTTAATACTATAAATAATTCATGCATATATATTTTGTGTGAAGACTAATTAAATTATAGAAAGGGATGAAGAATGCTCGAAATTGAACATAGTCCGTACCACCCCCTACAAAATTTTATCAGGTAATTCAATTTCACATTTAATTCTTATATCGAGGTTTCATGAATTGCAGTGAATTAGCTTCTTTCAATGATAAGTAATTCAACATAATATTGTTTAGTCATTTGTCATGTTTATATTTTTAAAATATAATAATTGATATTGTTTGTGGCACTGAATAAACTTGAAAAATAAGTTAACTTCCTGCTTAACTAAATGAATAATTTGTCCAAAAATAAAGAAAAACTTCAATTAGATACCCTACACCAATTTATGAATGTGTAAATATCAAATAAAAGTATATATGAAAAGAAAGTGTTACAAAGTTGATTAGTTGAGAAGAATCCAATAAATGTATCTGTGAAAGCTGGCTCGCCCAAACCAGTCTCTTTTATTACGGAGAAGAATGTACATACGTGTAACTTCATTGTTCTGCTGTTTTGTATTGTTTAGATTAAAATATCTGAACTATATTTATAGTTACAGTCTAACGTACACTCATTTAATCCGTAGGAACAATAAAGAATGAGACCTTTAATTATCTACAATCAAAACACCAACAAGAGAACAATAAAAATGAGGGAAATCAAAGAAGAGAATGAAACATTAAGGAAGCACAAGAAATAATTTATTGAAGAAGTGCAATCACATACAAAACGGATGGAAAGAACTTAGTTATAATAATAAAAACGAGAAAAAAATGAATTGATATAAAAAATAAAAATAAAATAAAATGTCTCAGAAAACATAACCAAATACATCACTTGAATGAAGACATACATATATGTAGCCTTAGGGCACAAAGGGATATTCACCAAGAAGTTTATTATTCCTACTATTTGTGTCAATTCCACTATAACCGACGCTACAACAAAGATATACGATTCATAGAACTTTGCTTTAATTTTTATTCATATCAGTTGATAAAAATATTCTTCTACCTATTTACATGTTTTATTATAGAAGAGCTGAAATGAGGCACAATGATATTACTATCTACCAGACTCTGATGTCGAGGATTCCATTGCAAGGAAATTATATCCTCGGTAAGGATAATTCTGATGCAAATAATCCGGTAGTTAGCAGTGAAATTGTCTGCGACGAATTAACTCCAAAACAGAAAAACTCCAATGACTTTTACTCTGAGAAAACATTATTACGGACAATCAGTGCAGTTGTACAATAAGAAATTATAAAGCAGATTAAAGTTTTGAATAACCCTACGTTGACTGAACATTTTTTTTCAAAAACTTATTGTTAATGAATATTTGTATCGTGCAAAGTGACTATTTCAATGTGACTTTAAAGTTTAGATATATCAGTCTTCCATTTTTCTTTTTATTCCTAAATCTTTAAAATTTGAGTTGATGCTTATGATAGGTAAAATTAATTTAGGAACGATATATCTAAATAATTTGAATGATTATATTCATCATCGAACAATAATTGATACAAAATTTCAAAGAAAAGGAAATTATTAAATTTCATTATATGAATTACGAAAAATATATAATTGAATGTACGGTTAAACAATTATATATTTTTTATAATATAAGTTAGTTATTCAATATAAATCTATCATATATCCTGGAGAGTCATGTTATGGCAGAAATCATTTATTAAATTCTGTGAAATATCAACTGAATGAATAATTATATAATGTTTTCATCTGAATGGTCAATCAACTGATCATCTTGTAGCGAAAAAGTTTTTTCATTGTTTTAGAAATGGCATCTGGAACTATAGTATTTAATTAACGGTGTATTGATTACCCGTCTGTTGTCTTCATTGTGATTGGAGAACAAAATTGTTATTATCTTCGTTCGAAAAAAAAAGGGATTTCCCGATATCAGTTGATATAATAGGAGCTGATTAATTAGCTCTACAAAATAACTATTCACATCGAGAATTAATATTAATTTCTGAATTACAGGTCACAAACATCCGATATTATCATTATTGTATTTCCGGTTTTATTATTATTATCTGAATAGAATATCCATTAAATGGAAATAGGTTATCTATCGAAAATATAGATCTTATAAATCACTCATTTTCTACTTAATAATTTTAACTAATGCAACATTACACAGATATTATAATCGAAAATAGCGCGATCGTGCATAGTTATTAATATAAAATATTTAATTTCAATAAATTGCTACTCATAATAATAATCAAATCGCATTGTTTGTATAATATTTATCACTATCCAATATTTTCACTTGATGTTGAACTTCAATTACCAAGTCCAATACTGCATAGTGTTTTTCGATCTGCAATCCAATATAAATATTGAATGGGAATAAACTATTAACTGGAGAAAGTGATAAACTAATATGTACTTCCGGCAAAAATATACACTATTAATTAATATTATTTTAAATACACGATTAGTTTTTTTAGTACAAAACTATAGGTTATATTTTGTTTTAGGTATCACAGATAAAATCTCTTACGTATTTACAATAGACTAAAATACTATAATTTATTTATATCATACTTCACCACCCAACACTATTAAAACATGTTGAAAATAAATTAATTTTATTTAATTGGTGTCCACTATATCTGCTACTACCAAGGATAGCAAGTGAAATAAAGATTATTACTTAGTTTTTTATTATCTTGCCGAAGATGTATAACATGGCCCAGAATTTGAAACTTACCATATTCATACCAAGTTTCCAAGACGCTATAGGTACATTACAAGTTGCCAAGTTCCTATGTATACCAAGTTGCCATTTCTTAAATATACAAAGTTGCCAAGTTCCTATGTATACCAAGTTGCCAGTTCCTAAATATACCAAGTTACCAAGGTCCTATATATACCGAGTTGCCAAGTTCCTATGTATACCAAGTTGCCAAGTTCCTATATGTACCAAGTTGCCAAGTTCCTGTATATACCACGTTGCCAAGTTCCTATATATATTAAGTTGCCGAGTCCATATATATATACCAAGCTACCAAGTCCCTACGTATTCAAAATTTCAAAATCTCTATACATTCCAAGTTTCATAACATCATTGTCTCACAGTCAGCATAACTGTGCCACTAGAAGATATATACGACTGTCCTGAGCTCTTTTCGCCGCAATATCTCGGTGAAGTGGCGATGTACTTCAAATATTAGCTTTTCATCGGTAATTCCTTGAAAACGCAAATCTTGAATTCTGTTTGCAAGGAATTGGTTGTGTTTTTCCAGCTGCTTTATCACTTTCGTCATTCTAGCCCACTGACTAAAAGTGAAATATGAATATTGAATGATAAAATAAAAATTTGGAGAAAGGAAATTGTATGGAGAATAAATTTGGTAGTTAAATTATCATTTTATATGAGAAATGGGTCTAGGCCGAAACAAAATTTGCTGTAAACTAATTCGCCGAAACGGAGTTTCCTAATTTGTTTTTTTCTGAATCTTAAAATGGCTGAAAACGGATTTGCCGAAATACGGATTTGCCGAAGGACAAATTTTCCGAAAGATGAAAATATCGTAAATAAAATATAATGTATTTGAAAAGAATATTATGTTGGACTTTGTAGTTCTCATTATTATATCTTATGTGAAAAAAAAAACACTTTTCTTCGGTATCATTTTGCTAAATTCATATATCTAACTATTTATATTAAATATTAATTTGTATATGACATTACTAATAAAGTGTTGATAGATATCATGTTTTTACCAAAATCAAATATATTCATGCAAGTGACACTATCGTTGAAGCTAGTGGTATATTGGGAAGATATAAACATATCTAATATTTACGTTTCTCATTACTAACAATATTATATTTCTAACACAATAAATGGAATAAATATTAATAATGTCAGCCACCAAACACCTTCTGTATGGAATAATAATAACAACTGAATGAAAAATATGCAGTAAACATGAAATATTCACAAAAAGGAATAAACACGCTTGAAAAGCACAATCTAAAAACAACCATACTGTTGCCGCAGTTCCAATGTTTATTATTTGTTGTTTCTAATAATTTTTAAAAGTAAGTTATTTTCTTTAAAGAACTCCTTAAACTCTTAAAGTATTGGAACATGAACTAATGTGTGTTCCTCTGTTAGATTAATTAGTTCAAGTTATTTCTCAGTCTAGTAGGGTTGTGGCTAGTTTACTACTAATTTTGTGTTGTTAAATAGGCTTTAAATGATTCAGCTCAAATATCTATTCTAATAGTTTGCAACCAGTTCCATAGTATTTTCAGTAGAATTGTTTCTAGTAAAGATTATGTTTTGAGTTGTTAAAGTTTAAATTTATTGTTTACCTTTTTAGCCATCAGCTACATTTCTATTAGTTTAAACTCTTAATAATATTTTGCTCTCTACATCTATTTAAATTTGCTCATTCTTACTATTTTTTGTATTAAATCTAATATCTTTACAGATGTCCAAATAAGCAACAATATTTCTCTATGCAATAAATTTGAGTGATTTGTCTGCTAATAATTTCCTGAAACTTAGGTACGAAAAGAAGTGAATAATACTAGAGTTAAAAAAATCTCTAACACATACGCTCAAATGAAAGAAATGCAACATGCTCCCATAGCTGACTTACTGATTCTGACTGAATAAAGCTTGAACGTCTTTAGAATAAGAAAAAACAAAGAATCATTAAGTGGTACAAAGATTAACACAAAGATAAACGAAGAGATAGAATATTTAAAGGATCATTTAGTGAAACTAACGGTCATGATTCCGTTGTTTCGCTTCTTTCCTGTAACTTTTGTGTAATTTTACATTCTGTTTAAAATAAGTTTTCGGTAAATTTGTCCTTTGGCGAATTTGGCTTTCGGCAAGTCATTACTTCGGCGAATCCGTTTTCGACAAATTTGGGTTTTGGCAAATTCGTATTCGGAGAATACGGTTCAGCTAATTGGGGTTTGGTGAATTAGATTTCGGAGAATTTGGTTTCGTCAAATTCGTTTTCGGAAAAACCGCCATATACCATGAAAAATGTGCTAACTAGCCAACTAGAGAGGATATACTATATAAGAAAGTTTTCAATATTGAACCGGATTAATTAATTGTTATTGTGAAATTGAATTGGTTGATTGTTACTTTTTGGGAAGATGGTGGCTATTTCTTTCTGATTAGTTATTGTATTAATTATCTTTTCTTATGTCAAATTAGCATATCTACCTCATCAGATTTATCAACACCCTTCCAATTGTTTCAAACTGATAGATAATTATTCAGTGCCTGAATTAGGAGATACTTCTTAGGCCCCTATTAAACGGACGTTCATTCAGTCTAGCGTCTTATCATGCAGTCTATCTTTATTTTGATGCGACATGAAAAAAAACATTCGAAATGCCGAACACATACTGATAAAAGAGTCTTTACTAAGTCAATACAGAATACTTTCATTAAATACTCATATACTCTTACTCGTTCTTTTTCAGCTTTTTGATTGTTTTTATAAATAATAGTAGCCTCCAATAAAAATACTTTATTAACAACTATAAAATATGGAGAACTTGCAAGTATCGTACTACTACCAATAAAGATATTTTGGCAGCAATATTAGGAAGAAATTCAATGTATGTACTTACATATTATGGAATAATATAGATATATTAAAATTGGCGAGTAAGTATACTTTTACTCTTACAAATATGAAGAACAGTATTAATTTAGTGAGCTTTGTCAATGGAGAAACAAATAAAAATGAGTTTTTGTCCGGTAAATTCATAGCTTCCAGTGCATTACTGTATACAATTCTATTTCATTTTACCAAACGGAAACTGATGCAAAGATTTAGTAATTTAGACTGAATATTGAAAAAATTGGAATTCAAGCTAAATGATATAATTCAAATATATTATAATACAAATTAAATATTATTAATTGAACTGAATATTATAATTCGAAATATGTATTGTAAATGAAACTGAATATTGTTAATCAAACTAAAAATTGTAAATAAAACTAGATATTGTAAATAAAATTAAACATTGTAAATAAAACTAAATATTGGAAATAAAACTAAATATTGAAAATAAAACTAAATATTGTAAATCAAACTTAGTATTGTTAATAAAATTAAATATTGTAAATAAAACTAAATATATATAGTAAATAAAACTAAATATTTTAAATAAAACTAAAAGTTGTAAATCAAACTAAATTCATGAATTATTGTCATTATGATTTTAAATGAAATGGATGAGAAGGATTGGATTTTGATATAAATATTATAGTATTTTGCGGATTAAGTAACACAAATCACAGAGTATCTTTTATACATCCATGAACTGATATCTGGTTGGTACAATGTGAATTTGAATCCTTTTTTTCTTACTACTTTTTTAAAAATATCTCGTGTATTTTTTTTTTTTCTATTTCTACTTCAATTATGACATTTGATCAACCATTTGTCAAATTATTTATAAAAATAATGTTGTCTTTTTTTGTTTTGATGTACAATATACCGTTCATATTGAGAATTTGCAATATCATAGTATAGGTAATCCAAACTCATATAAAACTTCTCTTCATTATGTATTCAGTGTACACTTTTCAGTCCTCCAGTCAATTAAATATTGGAGAGACCCCGAAACTTCTGATAGAATCTAATTTCTGCTCCTCTCCAACATCTGGACAACATTATTTTCATCGATAATCTAAATAACTTATAAAGAATGCTTCACTCTTTCAGTATAGTTTACTTTTAATACTGTTTTATAAAACGAAGGTTATCATAATTTTTAGATAAATCTGAGCATATAATCAACAGTCTTTTTTTTCTGGTTAGTTATTTTGTAGTAATTAAAGCTATAAGAAAATCCAAGAAGCTACCTTGCAATCTAATTAAATACTGCGCTTGGATCTACTTAGTATACCTAAAGTAATTCTGAGAAACCAATTAGGACGGTAAAGAGGAGAGGCGTGATAGGGTCAGGCAGACATTGAACTCTCATGTATTATTGCGATTTGGAGAGGATCCACTAATGTGATTTACTTTGTATTTATTGGTATGTTCTGTTTTGGAGTTAATTTAGAGTTTATAATTGGATTTATAGCAATGAAACCAAGGCTTTGCAGCAATACTTATACTATTTAAACACTCCAATAATTATATTCAAAAATAAAATCAAACTAAATATCAAAGTATTTTTCAGTAATATATTTTCATAGAACTTACTTTTCAATACATTTTTATTAAATTCTCAAGCGACGAAGCCAAACCTTTCCTTCACTTCGTAAATATCTTTTTTTTTTGTTATTGTTATGGCGGAGTATCTCTTGAATTCCAAAAGTGAATACTTTTGAATAGCTGCTGCTATTAATGATTTAGCTACTTACATTTATATTTTTTTAATATAGCTTGGTGTAACATCAGAGTATGTCTCCCATTCCAAAAGTTAGTGGAACCAATAACAAATATGTAGACAATCTGTTCAATCTTGCCCGGTCATTTCAATGTCAGACATCTAAAATGTAGCAAGTGGTCGTGGTTAAATAACAGAAATCTCTTTGTATCGTTATAGATTCATAACTCCTGTATTGTACTGAATTGAATTTAATTTCCAAGTTATTTCTGAGCCCTGATTAAAAGTAATGATTAGCTATATGAAGAATCGTTAATTTAAAGATGCCATCTGAACTATATTGATTAGTTAAGAGTAAAGAAAAAACGAAGTAAATTTATTAGGTGTTATTAAATTTCATATGACTTAAAAATGTATGTATCATTCTTCCATTATTTATGTTTTGTATATTATTTGTTTATTAGTTAACTTAATTGTATGTTAACTTCTTTTGTTATTTTTCAGTCCAGTTATTCTCTTAATAATGCAATCCCTTACTCAACCCATGTCCATTTCCCCTTTCCCAATCCCTTTTCATTACATATTCATTTAATTTAACTGTTGGTTTATAATTTAGGATTGCATTTATTATTTGATTAAGTAGATAGGTAGGAATAAGTAGGTCGGTAGGATATTAGTTAGTAATAGTAGGTAGTTAATAAATAATCAATGGATTCATTCTCTCGTTCTCATTTCCTATCCATTTATATTTAAAGCCATTCCTAGCTCTTATCTTTATCGCAGTATTGTGTCAGGCACACAAGTGTGGCACTTGGTAGTATACATTCACATAATCAATCCATACTACCACTTGTACGGCCTAAACGAAATAGTAGGGTATTGACTCATGATTTAACATTAGTTAATTTATTGATATTACTGCCTGTTCCTATGGCCATGACATCATGTATTTCATGGAAGTACCGTAGCGTAATATAGAGACTGACGAAAACAGTACTTAAAAGCATGTTCACTTTTGGCTTCTCAGTTATATCCGGGTTTTACGCATGGGGTAAAGTGTCTTAAACGAAATGAGGAATAATGGTAATTATTTGCATAAATAACAATACATTTAAAAAGAAGCGTAACACATACAAAGATGTATTATTCCAAAAGTTTCGATGTGAAAAAAAGATCAATTTTAAGATACCATCAGAGAAAAGTTATGATATTATTTTCACATAACCCCTTAAATTTAATTTCTCAAAAAGTTTTAAACTTTATGATAACAGTTTTCCTTCATTCAAATCAGATTAAAAAAAACTATGACCATTGCAATGGTTATTTTTTTAAGCATCAGTCATTTGAGCTGCCAATTTGGTTTCATGAAGATGATTATGTTTGATCTTCCAAAACTTTTTCTCTGTTGCCAGATAGAACTTCCAAAAAGTTGAAGGTCCCTTTGATGTGAAATGAAATATCTGCTCAAACTTAACTTCTCTTAAAAAAATAGAGGGAAAGATAACTCCAATAACCGAGCCGTAAAGAAAATCCACTTAGAATGTATTGCCAAGTAAGACGCTGTGAAATCGACGTCTTTTGGTCTACAAAAACGGTTGGTCCACAATAAGCAGTAATTCTACAATAAGCGGTAGGTCTATCATAACCCAGGTAACATTGTGATGTTCCCGGAATATCCCCTCGATATCGCAACCTCCCCTCAGTGTCGCAATATCGCGGCCCGATGTCCAGGGATTGTTCCCGCGACATGCATTACCAATATGATTCCCTTCCGACATTTTCGGGATATTCCCGAAATATTCCTAACGAATATCATCCCCATCCGACATTTTCGGGATATTCCGGCGACATGTATTACTAATATCATTTTCATTGAAAATATGTTGGAAATAATTGACAAATAAATAAGAAATAAAATAATATTTAAAATATATTACACCATTTATTCCGACAAGACCATTAAAATTATTGGGGTAGCAATAATAAAAGAAATAAAATATATGTTAAAAAACATAAATTAAAAAAATATAATAAATAAAATATATATACAAAAATATGTTTAAAAATATATATGTATAAACTAAATGTATTTTTTTTATGTCAAATGAAAATTATTAAAAAAATTATTAAAAAAATATGTACCTATGTAAAAAATGTATGTAAAAGAATATATGAAAAAAATGTATGTATGAAAAATCATGTGAAAAATAAATATATATAGAAAAAATTATTCCTACATTTTTTTATTTATTAAATGTTAAATCATGACATTTTTCTTGCAACCAACCAACAGACAAAGACACACTGTGTATTAGTATATAGGGTGTTTTATATTATAAGTAACGCAGCCATAACCAGCCTCATATTTACACTTTACTATGCAAAATAATCGTTTCAAAATCACTTTTAGGTCAATATAGGTATCTATAATATTATATAAACATTTAATTAAAGATAAAATCCTATATATTATCATTGTTTACACATATTTTGTAATTTGTTAAGATTTCCAGTTTACAGAATCTACTTTCATGTAACTACCTATATTCAGAATGTCTTCATATTCTACATATACTGTGATCATACCTATCATATATGGAGAATATATTTAGTTAATTCTTTTATTTAAATCTAAATATACCTACATATTCTATACCGTTTAATATAGAAAGTAATCTTCTGATACAGATATAAAATTTATGAGATGCTTACATTATTGTCTCTTTACCGCTAACTATGATGATAAGACATTTCACTCGAAAAAATCTCCCTAAAATAGCTCATGCGCCGCCCTCTGTGGTTCAGAATGGTTACTAATCCGTGCCAGTATTTAGTTAATCAGCCCAATATAAAGAATTTTTTAAGTTGTTTGTAATTTACAATATTCTTACAGAAAATTATGCATCAGTTTTTGCAATTAAATATTGAAACGGCTTTTTTAGCCACTTGAGTAGTAGTACATTATGTTGCCTAAATTATCTTTCCCGCTAATATGTAGGTCTAGTTTCAACTGCGTAGATAAGCGTTCGTAAACTTGGTAATAATGAGATCTTAACTCTTAAATTTCAGTATGTGGTTTAAGAAACATAAGATTATACTAAATTGTATTATATATATTTTGAATAAATTTTATTCAAATAGCATTTACGATGAATTAAATTCTTCAACTGCGCAATAATACCTACATGACGCGTGAGTGACGTCACAAGACGTCACTGTGACGAAAAGGCTCCAGTTTTAAAAATCTGTGAGCGAGTGCAAGTGTCTTATATTTTCTCTCCGATAAATTCATCGTGTTTATTATCCGCGAACTTTTGTAATTAGAAACATTTTAATTTATTTATACATAGGTAACTGACAGAAAAGTGATAGGTACCTATAGTTCGTAATTTACCTAGGTATAATCTACCTTGATACCTAGGTAGATTATAGATATAGGTAGTTAGTTAGCTATTTACTCTTTTGCAGCATACCTAGTTATTAATTTACTTCTCTGTAGCGGTTTAGCACCAACTTATTTATTTACCGTAAATCTCATCGTTAGGTAGTTATTTATTTACTTTTCAGCTTTAGTTAGCTACCTACCTACCTACCTACTTAGTTATTAACTTCACTGTAGCAAGTAGGTAGTAAATAGGTAGGTACCTAGGCAGGTATTTAGTTACGTATTTACTTTTCTGCAGTACCTAACTGGTTAGTTATTTACTGAAGTACAGTACTTAGTGTATCAATTGGTAGGTAGTACCAAGTTAATTATTATAAGTAATAAGTGTAATAGCTAGTTTCCTAGGTTCTAAGTATCTTACAATACATAGCTATATTTAGTAGGGTAAATTACGAATTATCGGTCAGTTTCACATCTTCGACCATACATATAAGAATATACTTTTTCTTATATGACCGAAGATGTGAAACTGACCGATAATTCGCAATTTACCCTATACGTATGCAATGAACTAGCTACCTATTGTGTGTACCTACAATCTTGCTATCAAATTCTCAAAACATTACCTAGGTTAGTAAGTAGTCTTTTATATAATTGCCAGTGCACTTGTTACACAATTATTTATTTCTTCGGATCAAACAAATCGTATAAATAGAAATATAAGATATCACTTAGAGGTGGAGAAAATCACAGTAGCTACTCGGGAAAATGATTTAGGTACTCTCGCAGTACTCGGAAAGTGGGTGTTTGGGAATTTTTCAGAAAATTCGGTCACATGGCTTATATTTACGGTCACTGTCCGGGTACTATGAGTGTCCGAGAACTGTGACGTTCCCCTAAAACATGAAAATTTTACCTAGGTAATATGACTTAATATTATTTACATAAATAGGAATAATTGATAGTTCTTCTATAGCGAGACTTGGTAGGTAGCCATAGGTAGTAGTTCTGATCTTACCTCATTAGTCAACATATATCTACCTACCTAGAACCTACCTAAAGAGAACTATTAGCTACTGAGTATTAGATAGGTAGTATGTACTTACTTATAGAATGGTAAAAACTGTTCCTATGTATGATAGTATTGCTGAAAATTCCATCTGATTAGTGTTATAAATATTTTGAAATGAAGCTGTAAAAGAATAAGATGTGGTTATCTGCTTGCTGGTCGTATACTTTAAATGGCTGATGGAGTTAACTGCGATGAATACACAGTGAAGGATATGCTAAATTGAATGTTAGTGACAGTTGTGTTAAAAAATTCCGACTGTCGCCAGCATTCTTTTGTTTATCCTTCCTATAAATCTTCAGTCTTCTATTTCCCAATGCGCAAACCATATCTACTCATCAAAACTCCAATAGCTACAGAAAAGATTCACTCCGATACAAGAGATGCAATAAGTACCAGCACGTATGTACTCCTAATCATTAGCAATAATGAAGTTATACTAGCATATATTTTTATTATGAGCAATTGTAAAATAACATTCCCGCAATATACCCGCGATATTCCCTACCGATGTTCGCAAAATGTCAACAGGGGATATCGCGAAAATGTCCGTTTTTGTACTTTTTGGGGAACATCCCCTGGGAATGTTCCCGGAATATCGGTAGGGAATAAACATCCCCTAACGATGTTCCCGGAACATTCCCTGGGGATATCCCCAAAAAAGTACAAAAACGGACATTCTCGCGATATCCCCTGGGAACATCACGGGGACATCGGAAGGGAACATCGCGGGGATATCCCGGGAAGGTCATTTTGTTGCCTGGGAAGCGGTATGGGACCACAGGTCTACTATTAGTGGTAATACAGCCAAAGAAAAGTGTACTTTACTTATGCTTTATTTATTTCACATTATTTGATTAAAAATTCATTAAATATAAATACTTGTAAAAGTGGGCAGCAATATATTTATTAGGCATTATTCATTAAATGATGAATGGCTTTTTGTTTATTCGGATTTTATTGATAATTTTTCTATTTTTCTAAGTAAATGTTTATTTTCGTCGTTTATCTTGATTATTATTTTTGATATTCACGTAATAACTACTTCTTCTATTTGTATCATCTTTATTCGTGAACATGGTGCGTTATTTCATTAAATTTTTTATCATCATGATGCGACTCATTTAGTATGAAAATGACAAAAAGACCTAAATTTGTTTATTCATTACCGCAAGCAAAATAATAAAATAAACCTACAGACAATCAATAATTAATTTGACTATCCTCAAAACACTAAATAACACAAAACAAGAAGAATATTACACAGGGACAGTGGCAAAGTGAGTAGTGAAATGGTTAGGTATAACAATGTGCTTTATATTGAGTTAGTTCAGATCTGCATAGTAAATGAACTATATATCTATAAAAACATTATATAAATTGTTGAGAATAACATAGAATAATAATGATTAAATTATTGATAGTACGCATGTTTCTCCTTCATTTTGTGCGGGGACAATTATTAATAAACACGTAAAAACTGAATTATCTTAGTTTAAAAGACTGTTTCAACGTATTAAATTGTTACTAAAGGTTATCAAGTTATTGAAACAAAACTATTGCCGCCACTACACCTGCTACTCAGAATCAAGTAACTCTCTGTGAAAAAAAAAACTACTTTTTTTAACATCACAAGGAGGGAAAGTCACTTTCTGAAATTTCAAACATCATATGAAGATCTAAGAGAATTATGCATCGCATTTTTAATACTTTTGAAGAGTGTGATTCAATTGATGCAAAATGAGAATCAGGAAGACCACCAAAAACTACACTCAGAGAAGATCGTGCCATGTTGAGACTGAGTTAAAATACCGTTACAAGACTCCTGCAGGTATTTCTCGCAAAAATGAGTGAAATGCATGGTCTCAGTGTCTCCAGATTCACAGTTTCTAGAAATTTGAACAGGGTAGTATTAAATGCCTGAATGCATGCATCGAGGCCTCTGATATCTAAAAAGAACCAAACTGCATGACTTCAGTTTGCCAAGGAGCGTGTCGTTTGGTCGAAGGAGCATTGTTTCATGGTTCATTTCAGGAACGAATCTATGTTTAATTTGATCGGAAGTGACTGCAAAAGGTACGTTCGAAGTAATGTGGTAAGGGACAGGGACAGTAACTACTGTCCCTGAAGTTCGTTTAGAAAACTGTGAAACATAGCGGCGACAGCATGACGGTATGGGGGATTATTTGTGCGGCGGGAACAGGCCCAATTGTTCATGTGCATAGAATGGTCAACGCAGCAGTGTATAAGAAACTTCTCATCCACAATTGCATTTCATATTTGCAATCATTTGATACTGAACCACAGATTTTGATGTAAGACAGTTATCTTTGTCACATAGGTAAGACTGTGAAAACACACACAGAAAGTGAGTGAGTTTCTCTTATAAGCTGGCCGTGTCAGAGCCACGAATTGAACCCCATTGAAAGCATCTGGAAGGTAATTGGTGATATTACTCAAGAACGCAATCCCAAAATATCAGGTTTAACTGTCGGGATTCCTGGAAGAAGAGTTGCAGAAGATAGCTCCATAAATCTGCTAAAAATTGATTAATTCCTGTAATAATCGATGCAACGAGGTCATCAAAATAATGGACTCTCCAAAAAATATCAATTTTGTACATATATCTAGAAAGCCAATTGTTAATGCAATAACAACTGTTCTTTAACTTTTACTCGGTGTCTTTTCTGGTTTCTTAAGGCAATTGTTGATTATTTAACTAAATTTTTGTTTGATTTTGCAATTATTTTTAGCAAACACCCACAGTATGTGTATCTTAATTGTTGTTAACTTTCACGTATATTCGTTGAACAGTTTCTTTGCAATAAAAAAATATGTTGAATTTGTTTAATTGTCCCTTAACTTATGCTCGCTACTGTATATCGGTATTTTCGAGTATTGATTTTGATGCGATGCTCTTGAAAATTGTGTAGTGCTATTGAACCAATTTGTGCATGATTTCTCAGTTCGTCTGTAAGGCTGCACTCTGTGTTACCTACGTACGTTGATTTGAAAGTTTTACACTCTTCCGCGGGGCAGGTGCACATGTATACTACTCTAGAGCGCTCGCCTTTGGTAGGTTTGGTTATGTTATTCCCACACGTGCGAAGAGAGTTCAGTTAAATTACTAAAAAATTCAAAGAATGGAAATGGCTGCATTAAAGTCGATCTCTTCTGTCAATATTTATTAGATGTTCAACAGTTTTTCAATACATTAAATTAGATACCATTAAATTAAATTCGTAGTTAACAAATGAATTGAGCTTTTTTAAAACTTTCACTTCTTATGTATGCTCACCAATAAAATGAATGATTTTTTTGTATATTAATTTTCATGCAACATAAACGTCAAAAGAATATATAGAAATGGAATAACTTGAATGAAATGTTTGAATTTATATTTTAATTCCAAGGCTTTTTATTCTCAAGAAATAATTATTAAAGTAAACAAATTTTATTTAACATTCGCTCTATACTATTCTCTCTACATTTTTTATTATTAATATTAAATTATCATTATATTTTACTTACAAATGCTCATTATCGTTGTACCCTGCATTTAATGATGGAATTTTTAATGATATGAAAATGATCAATTGAATAATAAATATCGTAATAACTTCGTAGTTATAATATTTCTGATACAGTTCAGTAAGATATCATTATTACGAACTAATAGAATAGCTATCGTATCAATTATATTATCAAATATATATATATAAATAGTTTTAATTATAAATAATTCCATACTTCTGATATTCTAAATTTAATCTAAATAAGGGATGAAAACTTTTATGCAATATCAAAGTAAAATAATCTATCTTATGTGGATGTTTTTTGAACAAAGAAAATTCCATCATATGAGATGTGGATCTACATTCGGTTTATTTAGTAAAAATTATATTGAAAAGAGACATTAAGTAATGAAAAATTGTAATTGATTGTAGAAACATGAGAAATATGTTACTTTATAATCAAAACATAATATTATATTCCAAATGATAATGCTACAATCTTTTTTGAACTAGTCTCATCATTTCTTTCACTATTTACGTGTATGCATAAATATTTTTTTCTCATATATTTTCACAGCTTATTTCACCAACTAGCTTCCTCGCTCCCCTATGCATGCAATGTTAATCAGTCTGTCAATAAACTCTGACCACATCGACAAAACAGAACTCCTTCGAATGTGTGTATATTTGGTCTCAAATTTCCCCCAACTGATTGCTCAGTCAGCAATTGAGGTAAATATACGCGGGAGAAAATCGCAATCCAATTGAAATAAAGTAAACATCATGGGGATTCATATAGAAATATAAAGAACACTCTAAAATGAGGGATGTTAGTTCATTAACTTTAATGTGATTAATTTTAAATTAGTTATCTGGTGGTTGTAAACGTATTCTAGTAGCCTAAATAGAATACCATTACAAAATATATTTCATTATTCATTTTTTTTTCAAGAGAATTCTAATCATATGCATCGTTTTATCTCAGTTGGCTAGCATAGCGCTTCCGACAGGAACCAATTCCGTTATCAACTCAGTAATGTTTTAGAAACGAGGGTGAGTACACGATGATGTGTCATTTTCTGAGCGGACAAAGTAACGGTTCCCGTTATCACACCTCAATGTTATTTCAGTCGCGAGGAGGAGTGGACATTATCATTGCATTTGTTGCTTAAATAATCATAAATCAATCTTCTTACATCAATTAAATGCCAAAAGATAAAACATTATTAAGCAAAGTAATCAGATACCTAAAGTATTTTGCTGAGTAGTGTGCAAGTACACATCAGCTGTATACTATTTGTAAAGAGTTAAATAAACTTTAAATTAATACTCTTCAAAAGTATTTAACGTAATATTGCACGCCATTGAAGCTCTCTTGACTGGTGCACAGAGTGACGTAATGTGACGTAATGTGATCTACCAGTACTTCATTGTTTTATCTACAATTAATTACGAATAAAGATTTTGCTTTTATTGAAATTTTTACTTCAGCGTATTAATTCATTATTGCATGAAGCTTTTTTAGTGAAAAAATTAATGAGGAATATTTTAACACGTTGACCGCGATTGCTTATCAAGCATGTTTGCTTTACTAGCGATAGGTTTAAACATGTACTACATTAATTCCGGTTATAGCTATAACCAGAGTATACCATGGTATACTCTGGTATACTTGTCAGAGTATACCATTCCTTAAAATTTCTAATATAAACTGATACACATCTAATTTAAGGAGGAATATAAATATTTAGTGCGTGTACCATATATGTGAACATCGCCGGTTCGGAAAGTTCTATGTGTACATATAAGGAAAGCATCGCGGTCAACGTGTTAAGAAATTTAAAGTAACTATTCAATTATTGTATACATACTATTGTTAAGAAGTAATAGGATTAACATTTAGATTTTCTTCCACTTGCCTTATCAGTAGGGTTGTGATAATAATCTTTTAAATAGTAGTTCATAAGATTATCATAGACGAAACGAAATGGAATGGTATCGAGTAATAGATACACCTGGTGTAGAACGATTCAATATTTTTTTTCTCACCATCTATAATTTTTTAGTGATCTATATTTTAAAAGATTAATATTTAATTGTCACAAACCACCTCCTTCAACTAATATCAATATGGTGAATTATAAATTGGATAATCAGTTACTAAACTCAAAGACCAAACCAATCCCATCGATCTTCAACTTTCCCTGCCTGTTTATTTTTTTGATATTCATACAAAGAAAACACCTACCATCATCAAGGTCAAGAGTTTTCACGCCTCAAGGATATTCAACGATTGACTAAAAACTTCAGACCTGATAAATGAATCTATTCAAATGAAAAAATATTCACCCAATAAAATAAATTGAATGAAAGATCCAAATAAATTACTAAAAAAATCTTTTATATCGCTATCAAAGGTATAAGGAAATTACAATGGGTATTAGAAAATTTATCATAGTTGAATATTTCTGATCAAATTTACGATAATTATTAGTCTTTCATTATTCTGGTCCAAGATGCAGAATTATTGTAGATGCAATCTCTTGTGTATAGAAACAAACAGTGTTTTCAATATATAGTCATGATGGACATCCATGAACAATGGTTTCATCATACAATTCATTCTGCTGCTACAAATGTTTGCTCTTGTCATTTGAACAGCGTGTTATGCAGCTAATCTCTCCCCGAAAACAATTAGTTGTCTGAGGTGATACAAGAGAACGAGTGAGGCTCTGGAAAAGCCTTAAGAATTTGAAGAGAATCTTAACAAAATCTCGCCAAAACATCATATGAAATGGTAATATAGGGTTATGTTGCTTCAGGTAATATAGGGTTAAGCCAGATTATAAACTAAATGTTAGTTTTCTCACTTACCTGCCCCAATTATTCAAATTGAATTAGTGCTGCTCCCGATATAATATATAGTATTCAGTTCAATCCAAAAAATCCTCAAAAATTCCCGTCCACTATTTCTTCTCTTCATAAGTTCGAGTGTGAAATTGTCAGCGTAACCGTTAGTCTGCGAATATACGCAATGACGCGATTATAAGGTGGTAAATTATTTGCACAAGGTTAGTTTACGCAGAGTCATCTATATTATTAAATAGACTTATTTTTGTGGTGGTATGAGAATCTTCTACACATAGTCACCAGAGGCGCTCTGTGCCTCGAGTATTACTTTTTAAATAATGAACTGTTGCGGGAAATTGGTGTTAAACATCATAAGTTTTTTTTCTTTTTGAGGTAATATGTATGTTATGAAGAAATGATGCAAAAGATTCATATATTTTTTTAAATTTCATGAAGTGAATAATTGAATATACATTTATTGAATAATTCTGAAATGGGTGACATTTATTCACTCGGTGACCGATATATTCCACCCCGGTAAATTCCACCCCGGTATATTCCACCCCAGTTCATTCCACCCTAGATATATTCCACCTCGGTTAATTTCACCCCACTTTACGGGTTAGGTTTGGTTAGTTATCAATATTAGTCGTTTACTAATATTATGTATAATTCTAGGTAACCTTGCATTTTCACTTTATCAAATTAAACCATTTGCTGGCTAATAAGAAGATGTAATTTTTTCTCACTACACATGTAACAGAACAGCAGGAAGAAAGGTTGTGTGAACGCTCTTTATCAGTTGATATATTTTTTTAATAATTTGATATTCATCAGCATAGAGTATGTAGGTATATTATATTTTGACCAAAATAAAATACTAACATTTCAATTAAGTGAGATTGCACTAATTAGTAAAATGAATCAAACATATTATCTGTACTTAATTTATTTTCAAACTGATTTTATTACCAATTTAATAAATGAACATTTATTTTATTCAGTTAATGGAAATCAAATTAACCTTTTCAATGAATGGAAATTCAATCTATTCAATAAATGAGAATCTGTCTATCACTTCCGTCTTGTGTTTAGTTATATATTTGGTATCCACTTCTTAAGAGTGGTAGGAGAAAAGTAAAAGCCACTTAGTGCAACCAAGCCACTTAGTGCGACCAAGCTAATATTAAAGCGACCAAGCTACTTAGTACGTCCAAGGAACTTAGTGCGACCAAGCCCCTTAGTGCGACCAAGTCACTTAGTGCGACCAAGCCACTTAATGCGACCAAGCCACTTAGTGCAACCAAGTCACTTAGAGCAATCAAGCCACAGAGTGCACTCAAATCACATGTGCGACCAAGCCACTTATTGCGACCAAGCCACTTAATGCGACCAAGTCACTTAGAGCAATCAAGCCACAGAGTGCACTCAAATCACATGTGCGACCAAGCCACTTATTGAAACCAAGCCACTTAATGGCACTTAGAGTGACCAAGCCACTTAGTGTGACCAAACCACTTAGTGTGACCAAGCCGCTCAGTGCGACCAAGTCACTTAGTGCGACCAAGCCACTTAGTGCAACCAATCCATTAAGTGCGACCAAGCCGTTCAGTGTGACCAAGCCGCTCAGTATAACCTGACAATTAGTGTGACCAAGCCACTTAGTGCGACCAAGCCGCTTAGGCCGACCAAACCACTTAGTGCGACCAAGGAACTCATGCGACAAAGACACTTAGTGCAACAAAATCACTTAGTGCGTCCCATCCGTATAGTACAACCAAGCCACTCAGTGCAACCAAGTCGTTTAGTGCGACTTAGTCATTTAGTGCGCCCAAGCCCTTTAGTGCGACCAAGCCATTTAGTGAGACAAAGCCACTTAGTGCAACAAAATCACTTAGTGCGACCCATCCGTATAGTACGACCAAGCCACTCAGTGCAACCAAGTCGTTTAGTGCGACTAAGTCATTTAGTGCGACCAAGCCCTTTAGTGCGACCAAGCCATTTAGTGAAACTAAGCCACTTAGTGCGATTAAGCCGCTTAGTGCGATCAAACCACGTATTAAGTATGACCAAGGAACTTAGTGCGACCACGCCACTTAATGCGACCAAGTCACTTAATGCGACAAAGCCACATAATGCGACCAAGCCACTTAATGCGACCAAGCCACTTAGTGTAACCAAGCCACCTAATGCGTCCAAGCCACTTAATCCAACCAAGACAATTTCTGAAAATTTTCAGAAAATACCAAACTGAATGAGTTGAAAGAAGACCAATTTAGAACGTCCTGAGGACGTTATCTCAGGATCGATAGGGGACCATTCTATATTGGTCCGACGAGGACGTCTAGAGAACGTTTGCTTCCAACCAAATAAAATAAGTCGAATAAAAACTAAAATAGGACGTCCGGAGGTCATCCTATTTCCGTCTCAATCGGACCGGGACCAAATGGCCCGAAATAGGACGTTCTCGGGACGTCATCACGTTATCTGGGTTATATATATTTATGAATAACTAATTATAATTGAATTTTGGGTATTTAAAAGTTAATTATCAATCTTTCAAATGATCATTATCATCTGGATCAAATATATTTTCAATCAAAAAGCAATTAGAATTTCATTCAGTTCCCACAAACTTTTTGCACCGACCCAATTATTAATGAACAACCAAAAGAATCATCAATTAACAGTCTAGCTTCCCACTTTGCAATACTTTAGGGAAACCATTAATTACCACTTAAAGCTGAAGATCTGTAAGCCAATATGAAGTAATTATAACTTTACTCACGATAAAGTATGTATATTGGAGAAATATCTAACTTGTCAATTGATTTCAATAACTTGTTTATTTTATACATAAACGCCGTATCTTTTTCAGCAATAGAAAAATATTATGATTAAGTAAAAAAAATTAGATGGAATTCTCCTCTTCGATCTTTAATACTCAAACCATAAATTATTGCTGTCAGAGCCACAACGTACAATATATACAATATATAATTATACATACACCGTCCAAACATAGATATGTATATATACTTGAATTTTGATGTCAAACTAAATATTTGGACACAATAGAGAGAAGGGAAAAACTTATCTAAGATATTTATATGCGTCAGTGATATGCTGCATAATTTGCATGACAAATACGTGTATTTGGTAGCGATGCACTCGTTTGTAACAAAAGGAAAGGCAGTGTTAGGAAGGAAGATGTTTGCTCTTCATTCTGAAGCATGTCTACTTTTTTTCATGAATGTAGGTATATAATTCTATCTGTCTTATCGATCACTCTGGAGACATTTTCAACCTCCCCAGAGACGGGGACAGGCTGCAGAAACTGGTAAAGTGTTCGTATAGGCAATGGAAGCTACAGCCTCAAGTCATTGCCCCATGAAATGAAGATGTAGAATATGTCGGTAGAGAGACAAAATATATTATATGAATGCATGAAATGAAGATATAGAACATGTAGTCAAAGAGAAAATATATTATAAGAATACCTAATATATAGATTATGAATACAAGAAGGGAATAAAGAATATGAATATCAAGAGAGACTATAGAATATATCTACCAAGAATGGATATACAATATACATGTACCATATAATATCATATCAAAGGATTAAATATTAGCTTTGTGCAACTTCATATCATATCAATATTCGTAGCTGAATGTCCATTCAATTAAATAAATTGATATATCTTAAATTTGTTCTAGGTCAATTCGCCGAAAGCCCATTCGCCGAAACACTTTCGCCGATAACCCATTCGCCGCACGACACATTCGCCGCAAGACACATTCGCCGAAAATAGGACAATTTTTAGCAGACTAAGGTTTACTACAAAAAATTAAGCTTTATGAACATCCTGTGTTAAATGAGTATTTAAAATTGATCAATTTTTTTTATTAACTATATATAACAAACAGTAATTAATTGCCCGGTTTTAATGCTATATAAATACTTGTTCTTAGCCCCACTATAAAAGTTTCAAAAAAAATTTAGTAGTATTTATTAATTAATAAAAATATTTAATCCATTTATTCTAACATGAACTTTTCTACTTTTTAAAAGGAGTTGCTGAAAAAAAATTGATTTTGACTTCCTCTATATACTCACATACATTTCTCCATATTGTCAATATTTTATAAAAGGAATAATTATATCTATATTCTTAAAACCTAGAAATAAATCTGTTTTAACTGTACCTTCAATACTTGTTGGAACATGCGAATTTAAATTTGGATAGACTTTTTTGTGGGCCACCCTGTATAGTGAATATTTCATGAGCGACTCACAGTAGCAGACTGATTCTACGATGTATATACATAGAAGGATTGAAAGAAAGTGAGACCAAACAAAAAGTAATCTTTTTCTTTTGCAAATGATTATTGTACACAGATGATAGGATTAACGTAGAATTAATAAACTGACACAAATAATGCAGCATTAACATTATATGAGTTAAATAATTAAGTTAACGTAAATTCGATTAAGTTTTACCAATAATTATGTAGAATATTTTTAAGTAATTTATACATTTATATATATGTAAGTTCATCTATATGTATTTTCATAAGGACATATGAGATAAATTTGTTTTACCTTTTTAAATAATAATATTTTTCGGTGAAAGAGTCGTTTGGCGAATATATTGTTTCGTGCGGCGAATGTGTTTTCGTCGAAATTGTTTTCGGCGAATGTGTTTTTGGCGAATGGTCACCCTTCAATTTCAAATAGTGGTGTGTTTTCTATTGATATATTTTTGTCACAAAAATGAAATATTTCCTTTGGAAATTATTTATAAATTAAATGTATGTAAGCTAGGTATATTGAAATATAAGTAAATTTTGTTTGAATCAAAAAGAATTATATCGCTCTTGGGTGTTCCGCGATTTAAAATGAAAACTCATTTTGAAAATTTCAGCGGAATTATATAATAGATATTTCAAGGATATCGGAAACATCAAGTCCGGAGCAGTAGTCGCGCATCTAGTAATTACTATGAGTTTCTATTGATTTCTATGGATTCGTATGTGGTTCTTTCAATTTGTGTGTATTATAAATAAAATTTCATTCAATGAGTATTTATAAAAGACTATTTTGATATCATTATTCATGTACATCAATACTATTTATATGGGCCAAACCGATGCACAATCTCTGTATTGTCATCAATAAATAAAATTTCCCAAACTTAAATCTCACTGTTCACACCAAATAATAATTTATGTCTTTTTACTTATAAGAGCTCTTGTTGGAATTACTTTTCCATACCGGATAATCCTATTCTGTATCTCCGTCGTCTTAAACAGGCAATTTAGCTTTACTTCCATAGATAAATATACAAGTATAGGAAATCCACAGAGAAAAAATATTTACTGATGATCATGCGGTATTCAAGAGTTTACAGTGTGAGGAATATTTAATTATTCAGTGAGAGTAATTTTGGATTTATTTGCTCATTATATTGAAAGAATATCAAAATGATTAGTTTTTCCTTATTTAATTAAAATTGGTGATGAATGAAATAGTTGATGAAAATATATTTGGACTTGAAATTTCTTCTGGAAATTTCAGTTTCAGTTATAGTTTAATTGGTGCTTGTTTATTATTCATCAAATAGTGTAGAAACTCATGGCCGTCAAAGATTGTATTAAAACAATTCTCAATTCTCTATATCCTTCAAGGAAACACTTTCTTTGAATTAATATCATCAATAAATTTAATATGGAAAATCGTCAACTTGCAACTAAATATATTACGTACATTTTTAGTTTTTCAAACTATTCAAGAAATTATCTAGAACCGTTTCCACTCAGACTGTAATCTAGTTTATCCTTCTTTCAAAGAAATTAGCCCCTCTGAGACTATAGCGCCGCTCTATAAATTCCAACAACAGTCAATTGAGACTCTAATCAGATTCATCAACAGCCTTCAAATTGTCTCAAACTGATAGACAGTTCATCAATACCTGAGTTAGGAGATGGTATTGAGACTGACATCAGTGATCAGGGATTATGAGCGATGGGGGGTATTAACTTGCTAATCTCAAATGTACCGGTATATGATATAGGGATATTATAATGGAAATGGAATCAACTTTGAACCATATATACGTCATATGAAACTCCTGCATAAATATAAAGAAGGAGATAATATTATTATAATCAATATAATGTCATTTTTAGACGTCGAATTATATAATAATAATTACAATATTACACTGTGAATACACTGTGTACTATACACAAACCACATTTCGAATTTCTAACTTTAGTTTACAGAATTCATAAATAAATTGTAAATAAAACAGATTGTTCCCTAAAAAAAAGAATTAGTAGATATGAGTAAATATGAGTTAAGTACAATATATATATATTCCATTAAAAAAAACGAGTTCTTGAAATTTCATTATCAATTTTTTATCAATAATACAATTATTAAATTATATTATATATTACATGGATACAAGATTAATTAAATGCCTTCTATATTTCCGATTGCTTAATCTTTGTTAAAACTTTAATGGTAGGAATATTGTGATTATAATTTTCCAAATATTACATTTCATATTCTTTTTCGATATTTTTCGATAGTGTTGGTCATAAAGCATGTTTCAATAGAGCAATAAATCATACACCTTCGTTGTTATATATCTCGCCTTAAGATGCAAAAGTAGGGACCGTATCTTGTCTGAGAAAATAAGATAAGGTTCGCCTGAAATATGATTCACGAGTTGGTAAACCCAATATCCCTCCCATATGGGTGTTGATGTTAACTAAGAGCTACTGCTCTCATCCATTCTCTTTCTGAAATATGATATCACTGAGGAGAAAAATACATAATGAATTGAGAGCAAACTCAAAAGAATGTAGGTTCTTTTCTATGAACATGGCAATGGTCTTTGAAATACCAGAATGCTGGTGAGTACTTTTGAAACTAGAAATAATATCTCTGATAATCTCATTGTTTATCAAAGAGAAGTCCAAAAGAAGTTATAATTATCATGGTTTTCTGAAGATTTTAATTACGAATAAGAAATCAGTTTTCAACAAGGTATATTATTATGAGGTTATTTAAACTCAATTTTGAAGGTTTTATCAGTTTTCAATCTTTCGAATGGAAAGATTTCTATTCATCATCAGGAGAAAGGTGGAAAACCTCGACCTGACAATGAAATTTATGACCAATGGTTGTATGTTGGATACCGTCTTTCTATTTCAGCTATCTATCTTTTTGTTTATTATTATTAATTAATCTATTAAAAATCGAAATATGAAACCAAAATTTGAAAATTTGATTCTACCTATAGCTACTGTTGATAAAATTCATTCTCTATAAAAATCCTACTTTCTTTATATTTGTAACAAGCTATAGAGGAGCGATAAAAAACGGTCAACCTCTATAACTATATGTCTAGTTCTTTCTGTTCATTTCTATGCACCTTATTATTATTATTTTATTATAGATATATATTTCTATTATTATTAATACTATAGTTTCTATGTGTGTCCTCGATTCCTCTGATAAAACCTTCAACGTTGAGTTTAAATAACCTCATAATAATATGGATTTCCCGTTGAGTTTGAATCTTTTCCATCAAACAAGGTATATGTAGATGTATTCTTGAAAATGAGCCTTTTATTCAAAAATTTTGGGAAAATAGGACTTTTGAATACTTCGTATCCAATTAAAGAAACAGAAAGTAAATCAGATTATTAAATGGTTGTAATTAGCACCTAAAAAATAAAATAAATTTTGATTATAATACTAAATATTAAAATAAACAACAATTTACGTACATAGGAAATCTCGGATGTTCCAATTAGAATTAAACAACTGATTTGTTACCTATTTGTTCATTTTATAATGTTAAGTCTGATATATAAATAAAACATAAATTAGAGTTGTATCCACTGGCAAGTAAAATATATTGAACGCAATTTCATTATCTTCGGTCTAAATTAGCTTCATTTTCTCATGATTGGATTTTGAGATTATAGTGGATCTTAGTAGGATATCGAATTCTCAATTTCTACACCATTGGATTCAATTGGAGAGCAATAATAAATAGGTATTTTGTATCTATTAAAATATATTCCTAAAACAAATTGAATTAACAATAATTGAACTAATTGGTTTAAAGATACATAAAAATATGAGATGAAATTTGGTGAGATATTTGAAATTTCTTCAAATGTTTTAGTCAAAGTAAGAAAATTTATATCCGACAGATTGTCGAATTTCGTATTTATGATCGAATTTCATCATAATTTATCACAATTTTACATATTATCCACTTGATTTTGATCGGAAATGTCTGATGAAAGACGATAGGTACTATATGATCCGTTCTATAATAAAAAAATTTTCTGCATGAAATTATTGAGATTCGCAACAAATAATTTTTGATCCAATCAAGAAAGGTCACAGTAAAGCTCAAATGTTCCCTATTGGAAACCCAAAGTCGTAAAAAAATCCCAAAATTCATGATAGACTTAATATTGTCTATGTTAAAATATTTTAGTGTATATTTAGTTGAAACTGAAAGAATGATAAAACACAAACGATTCTTCTTCCCTTTCTTTCTATAAGGAAATAGATAAATCTCGGCTTTTTTCACCCTAGATAATACGAGCAACAATTCCTTCTCTGGTAATCAGAAAAAAGATACTTTATCTCTCCAATCGGGGCTTATAAAGCCCCGATTCTCTTTTGTTAACCGTGTCCATTAAATCAACCTGATAGATGATTCCTTGCACAAAATCTCAGATAAGAGCCAGCTAAAAATAACTTGGGAGTAAATCAAACAAAGAGAATATTCAAATGCTCTGTTAGTTGAATATGAAAATATAACTAGATCAAATTGTAATGAGATTTTAAATTTCTAATTTATAATATACAGAATTTCGATTGCGTTCTTCGAATCTAGTATTGTAACTTGAAAATAATTGGTTATTTACAAATTTATTTTTAACATTTTTTCAATGACTATCGAGTTTTCCTCTGATGTAAAATAAAACATATTAGCTTCACATTTTTATTGCGTATGGCTAGACAATTCATAATTATAAACTCTAAGAAATAGTTGATAAATCAAACATATTTTATTACCCAAAATCATTACGATTTATAACTCCTTTCAAGGTAAATAATGAATCTGACAAGAGTGTCATTTGAACACGAGAAAAAAAATTCCACAGCATTTCATAAAATTGTATATTTCTAGTTCAGGAAGATAATAAATTATGCATGCCTAATGTAACTGGATAAAAAAACAGGAAGTTCACTAAAAGGGGGAACTTCTCTGAATTTACATTCAGGAAATGTTGCTGTGATTATACATTATATACATTTCCATACATATTATACACAATTATATTATGTATGGGTGACCGGTCCGTTCGCCGAAAACACTTTCGCCGAAAACACATACGCCAAAAAACAAATTCGCCGCACGACACATTCGCCAAACGACACTTTCGCCGAAAAAATATATTATTTAAATAGGTAATACAACTTATCTCAAAAGTCCATATGAAATTAGATATAGAAGGACTTACATATAATTGATTAAATTACTTTAAAATGTTCTACATAATTATTGGCTAAACTTTAATGTATTTACGTTAACTTAATTAATTAACTCGTATATATTGTTATTGCTGCATTATTTGTGACAGTTTATTAATTCTATGTTAGGCCTAATCCTATTTTCTATGTACAATTATCAGTTACAAAAAGCAAAATCATTTTTTTGTTAGTCTCACTTTATTTGAATCCTTCGATATATATTGTAGAATCAGTCTGCTGATACTGTGAGTCGCTCGTGAATCATTCATTATACAGGGTGACCCACAAAAAAGTCTACCAACTTTAAATTGGTATGTTTAAGAAAACTATTGAAAGTACAGTTAAAACAGATTTATTCATAGGTTTGAAGAATATTCATATAACTATGCTTTTTATAAATTAATAAAAATAAAGAGTAATGTATTTGAGTACAAAAATGAAGTCAAATCAATTTTGTAAAGCAACTGTTAAAATAAATGGATTAGATATTTATTATTAAATAAAAACAGTCATCGCCCGCTTTAGTTACCAAATCACAACTCAGTTTAATTACAAAACGGTAATTAAAGCGAGGTAAAGTAACAAGAAATTTATAATATTCACTTTTTGATTATATATCTCATTTTCTATGAGTTATAATGAAAGAAAATTTGTTTTAGAATTAGAGTCACAGTTTATAGTTCCTATTTCATAAACTGAAGTTAAAGTACTATATAATTGCCTATTATAAAACTGTGTCTGTGAATTTCTGAAAGTTTAAAGTAGTGAATTTATTAAAAAAATTAAAATCTAACCATAGCTTAACTCTCACTCAGCATAGATGTTTAATAAATAGATTCTTAAACTTATATGATTATTGTGTTACATTGAACAAACAGCAATTTTATGCTCTATGAAATATTTTTGGAAGAAGGGTACTAAGTTTCAAGTTCTACATTTTCAGACAAGTCAGAAAAGAAAATGTATTAATTTGAATTATTATTCAACTTCTACCCCAAATAATTGTTATCATGAAAACCAATTGTAATAAAAGTTGAAAAACGATTATTATTTTACGTGTTTGGAAATATGGAACCGTGCGATAACACGGAAATTATCCTAAAATGGGACTTGTTGAATTTCTGAACCAATTGCTTTCTTATAACCTTATCTGGATTATAATATCGATGTTTTTGATAGTTACCGTGAAATAGTGACAAATAATTATCTCAGTATTCTATTTCTACGAACGGTACTTATTTCGAAACATGACTCGAAATAAATACCACTTTTATTGACTCTTTCTGGCCCAAACTTTTCAGAGAAATAAATGTCCTACCCAGTTGTTTTTCAATGCCGATTTATAGCCGATTTTTGGAAGAGTACCTAAACATGTATCGGCGTATTGGCGATAAATCAACGATAAATATTCGAAAAAGAGTCCGTTTTATTCAAGATTTTTCGTCTAAAATAAGGCATGATGATCGACGATTCATCGAAGAGGCACATTCATAACCGACTGTAACCGTCCTTAAATCAACGATGATTCAAGTACGATTTTGAGCCGTTTCATGGAAGATTCATATGAAAACAATTCACATAATCACCTCAATATTATTGGCGATTCAAGCATGATTTTAAGCAGATTTATTCAATTTATAGGGTTAAATGAATTCAAAACTATCATTTGAAAGGTATATATATATATTGTTTTATCTTTTACTTTATATCATGTATGGTATACACGTACGTTTGGCTTTATATAGATTACTTTAATGCTACATATTTTTATATACATATTGAATGGAAAAATGGAGAGAGAAATGAAGTGGTGTGGGCGGGATTCGTTCCTTTGACTGTAGTCTCATGGAGAATTGAAGTCGGCAACATATCCACTGAGCCATCTTGGACATGGCAGAAGTAGGATTTGGTTGATATTTATTCAATATGATAACCTGCGTGTTTTAAAGTACTTAGGAATGAATATCATTTAATAATTTTTTTTTTGGATCTTTTCTTTTTCTTTCTAAATGAAGGAAAATATGTATAGTATTATATATATATATATACTGTAATTACAATTTTTGAATCACGGACACCTTTAAATGTATATGATAACTCATAAAATTCACCGAAGATCATCGAAGAAATGTCCGCTATCATTCGAGGAAGATGAGTCTGTCATAACTCAGCGATCTTCATCGAAGACGTGTCTGCTATAATTCATTCCTGAAATAATTAGGGGACGATGTGTCTATCATAACACGTCGATTATCATCGAAGGCATGCCTGCTGTAATTCGGGGTAGATGATCGAGTCTTCTGTAACTCACCGAAGATACATCTACGAGCTGCCTTCTGTAATTCAGGGAAAATGAGTCTCTCATAACTCGCCGAAGATACATCTACGATCTGCCTGTTGTAATTCAGTGAAGATGAGTCTTCCATAACTCACCGAAGATACATCTACGAGCTACCTGCTGTAATTCAAGGAAGATGAGTGTTCCATAACTCGCCGAAGATATATCTATGAGTTGCTTGCTGTAATTCGTGGAAGATGAGTCTCCCATAACTCGCCGAAGATACATCTACGAGCTGCCTGCTGTAATTCAGGGAAGATGAGTCTTCCATAACTCACCGAAGATACATCTACGAGCTGCCTGCTGTAATTCAGGGAAGATGAGTCTTCCATAACTCGCCGAAGATTCATCGAAGAAATCTCCTCTTCAATTCGAGGAAGTAGAATCAACCATGATTCGTTGAAGATCATTCGATAATCCTCTATAATCAATCGCCGATGAGAATTGATCGGCAATTTATCGGTGTTTCGTCAACGTTTTAATCTCTCTGCCATAAAAGCTCTTAAATCATCGAAGACACTCTCTTGAATTTTATCTTGGTATATGCTCAACGAGTTATGACTATACCTAACCATTTATGTAGGTGGTTCAAAATTTGAGCTGCCGAACAGCATACAAATTTTATTTTTAAAGGTGGTACATTTTCTGTACCACTGAGCATTAAACGTAACCCTTATAGAGGTAAGGAATATTTACCCACCAGTTTTGAAAGCGTTTTGTAGGTGGTATACTTTCTGTACCACCGTGCATTAATTGTAACCATCAGTGTGATATAAAGTATGTACCACCTGACTTGAAAGAGTTAAAGTGAACTGTCTTAAAGTGAGGCCTGCCTGTACTAATAAATTTATTTAGAAACTTTTATAATGGGACTAAGAACAAGCATTCATATGGCATTAAAACCAAACAATTAATTACCGTTTAATTTATAGTTAATAAAATATTTGATAAATTTTAAATACTTATTTAACACAGGATGTTCAATAAACTTAAATTTTTGTAGTAAACATTAGTCTGCTATAAATTGTCATATTTTCGGCGAATGTGTCGTGCATCAAATGTGTTTTCGGTGAATATGTTTCCGGCAAATATGTTTTCGGCGAATGTGTTTTCGGCGAATTGACCTGGAACCATACTATGCGATACACCAGTATGAAACTTTCAATTAGTGGGCTTCAGCTTTTGATTGCGATACACGATGATGAATAGTACGACGGATTAAAACCTAGTTTCATAAATTTTAAAAACTTTTAGGTTGCCGTCTTAATTTGGACTTTTCCGAAACCAAATTCCGACGATAATATCTGAAATTATTTTCATTAAACGATGGAAAACTATATCTATTTACAGATATAATTAATAATAATTTATCTTGTTGTTTTCACACAGAGCACAAGTTAAGTAAGAGAATATAGATATTCTGATCTATTTTTTTAGTTATATTTATAAATTGATTATATAAGTTAATTCATGGAAATAGGTCAAGAATTATTTAAAGAAATCTTTTTTTTGAACTAAATGAGTAGATTAGATTGGATTTCTAAAGATGCATAAATATAATTTCATCCCAATAACACATAATAATATACCATCAGTGTGTTTACTTCCAATTAGTATAATAATCTTAATTTATTTATCATTCTAGACCCAAATTTGGAAGGCTGATTTGAATGTGAGCTGCAGAAAGAATCCACCTCCCCCCCCCCCCCCTCAGCAGCAAATTTATTGTCTTATTTCCTTCGATTGTTCTTTTTTCTCTCTCTGGATAATAAGAGCAGCAGAAAAAAGGAACTACTGACTCTTTGAAGGAAGTGACGCGTCACTTTATTGCCGCAAATACAACCAATATCAACATATTGCCTGGTTACGAAAAATGGAAACTTCTGTCAACTAAAAGAGATAGGTTTAGGATATATTTTTGCAGTTATTATTATATACGAAATATATACTATATGAAAAAAATATGAATATCATAAAAAGTAATAAAAAGGATCCTGAATGAATCATGAATGAAATCCAATGGATCATAAGTAATATTGAGGGAATTTCAAATTTATATGAATGAAATGGATCATGAATGAATACAAATTTAAAAAGAATCGTCACATCTTCAAATATTATCGACTATGGTAAATATTGATCGTATTTTATCATAACATATCAAAAATTCAGATATATTCTATATGCTTCAAAACGAATATTCGATGAAGAGCGCCATTCAATTAATGATCTACGGTTTCATTTTTCTGCTTGTGAATTTGCATCACAATATTCGCCTCAAACCTAACTCTATTCCTCATCGAAATTTTGTCGTGCAGATTATAAAACTCTTATCCAATTTTGACGAGAGGATTATACAACGAATAATGTGATTAAGTTTGCAATGCACTTTTGACGCAGTTTAGGGTAGTAATGAATGACAGGGCTTTGCCTTTAATGTCCTGAATTGCGTTGAAAATTAAATTACCTTTCTTTTGAAATAAGATTATATGATTAATAGTTAGCACATCAGCAGTTTAGTTTTAAGTGGTGGATCAAAGTTTAAAAGGAGATTGGGTGATAAATGATAATTAAACCTGTTTTCTTCGAGAAGATGAAAAATAATTAATTATTGCATTTATAATAATCTCATTTTTCCTTCACATAAGAATAATAAACATTTATGATTAATCTTTCATGTTGCTAAATGTTATAATATATGAATTATGAATGAAGTATGATTAAAAAGACAAAAAAATTTTTTATTAAAATAAAATTAACATATTTCATTTGACACTTAAAAACCATTATTCTATTCATTTTCAATTAATTGATATAAAATGAAAATTTAATGTTTAATTATAAAAAATTATAACATAATGAGCATATCGATTTAATTCATACGTCTGAATTTTTTTCTAGGTAACAAAGTTTAATCTTTCTAAATTTGTCAGTGCAGTGAAATTTCCATCGCGTATTTGCTCTCCAGTGTCCCCCCAAGTGTACAAGACAAAAAAAATTGAGGACCTGAGTGCAAAGTAGCTACAATTTACTTTACACTCATGGCAATATTGCGAAAGAGTAAGAGATTGCGCCCGGTTATAGCACATCAGATGCCGTTGTAGAAATAGTGGATGAATGTGCTTACATTGAAGACAATAAATTGTATACTCTTGCTGTGTTTTTAGACTTGAGTCGGGCTTTCGACACTGGTAACAGGGATACACTTGTCAAAAAAAGGAGAAGTTGGGATTCAGAGGTGTAATATCTAGCTGGTTTATGAGTTATTGTTCGGATCGGAGAATGTGTGATGATGTTGGGGGTAATTTGTCTTCTACCAAGTGCATAAATATTGTTTTACCACAAAATTCAGTCAGCTCCACCTATTGTTTCTCTATTTACTTGAACAATATGTATAGGTCTTTCAATATACTCTGATTTGTTCATTTTGCTGATGACAACACAGTGTATTTGTTTGGTGATAATTTGGATGATCTGTGTCGGGAGGTAAATATTGAACTGGAGAAGGGTAGTGTGTGGCGGAGAATGAAAAGAATATCATTAAATGTAAGCAAAACCTCATTCATGTTATTTACCCATGCAAATGTGAATCATATAGCTGTTACCATTTGCATTTATGATGAGATAGTCAATAGGGCCAAAGATGTAAAGTTTCTTGGTATTTTGTTAGATGATAGGTTGAAATACAAGAGTCATGTTCTTTCAATTTCTAGGAGGTTATCTTCTGTTGTTGGTATAATGAGGAGACTTTCAGTTTTGGTTCCTATTTCTCCATGTTCCAATCTATTTCATCTTATGGTACGAGTGTATGGGGAGGTTGCGGTGTGACAAGTAGAACCAAACTAGTCAGACTACAGAACCGAGCCCTTAAGTTGCTCTCAGACTTAGCGTCCGACATACGGCAACCTCTCTCATTTCAAGAACTTGTATGCAAATGCCATTTTGATCCAATCCCATAAATATCTGCAAATCAACGACTTTAGTCAATATTTTCATGCAAAAATAATCTCTCTAATCCCTTTCCATTCCCATCAAACAAGATTTAGAAGTAATGACAATATCTTGCTACCAAATGTAAAAAAAACAGTTACTCAGGCACAATTCTTATTTAGAACAATAAAAATATGGAATAAATTTACTCACGAACAAAGAAATACACATTGTATGAGAAAATTTGAATTGAAATTAAAGAAATGTCCGTATTCGATTATATAATTTGTACCTGTGTTATTTAAATGAGAGTTGGTACTTACATGTAAGTTTTGCTATATGTATGTGTGTTTAAATTTCATTCGTGTAGTTAGTGTATTTAGGTGAGTGCGAATGTATGTGTGTGTGTTTGTTAGATATGTATAGGTGTGTTGATGTATGAAGATACGAGTGATTTTATTTGGTTTCAAACTTTAAATTTTCTAATTGCCCAATAATTACCTATTTAACCCTAGTAACCTAGGGACTGGTCCATGCGCACCAGTCCTCATGAAAAAAATATTTATAATTTCAATTTCAAACCGATTTGGAAGCTGTCTTTTCATGACTTTTACTTTTCAACATAGTTACATATGATTATACCAAAATGAATGTGATAAAAGTCAAGATACTCATATTATTAGCACTTATTCAAATATACAGGATATCTCAAAAAACCCGAAGTACAACTTCAAGTTACTATATTTCCAAAACCAATGAAGGTACATGATTCTTTCTGGCATCATTTTCATTGTTGAATTCTTCTCCATCAACACTCACGTTTTCATCAAGTTTTATTCATTTTTGTGAATGTTATAAGGATTATATTGATGAGTAATGAAAATGGCTTCCAAGAAAATAGTTAGAAAATCTACGAAATAGTAATTTCCTATTTTTGCTTGTTAATTTTATATTAAATGAATAACTATTCTTTTGCGTAAGGTTTTTATAAAAACTAAATATAGAAAAGGTAATTTGTTGAGATTTTATAACAGTTTTAGTGAGGACTGGCGCGCCTGGACCAGTCCCTAGGTTAGTGAGCAAACTTTTAATGGCTAGGTTACTAGGGTTAATTCATATTATTTATTTATTTTATTCAACCTGTCTTCTCTATGGAGTTATTTGACAGAACACCAAACTTTGCCGCTCTATACTTTCTCCCCTGATGTTCACTTCTTAGATATGGGCACAAAGTCAAATCTTTACCAGACCTGTCTTTGCTTTGTCAATTCTTTTGACCGATGAAGAGTTCTAGCAATGAAAACTTACAGAAAGAAAAAAAAACAGATGTGAAATCAAATTACGGAGAAAATCAAAGCCGTCTGATGATGATGGTAAATATTTAAAATGGAGGCCAGTCTGTTCCAGTTGGATGACACACACCAATAATAACTGGTTCTTGCTTCGAAAATACAGCTCTTTTCATGAATAGACAATTATGGGAATATGGGAAAATTTATGATAACAATTTTTAATGTTCAATTCATTTCACATTCATCTTGAAAATTCATCTCTTTAATAGTTTCAATTAATGTTTTTGGTGGATTTTTTTGTTATAATTAGAAAGTTTATTTTTTTTCTATTTGTATGAATATTATATGCTGTAAAATTCCAAAAATTGTTCTAATACGATACTTCAAATTTTAGTTTATAAATTTATATATATATATATATATAACTTAGAGAAATTGTACTTTCAAACTTTATAGTTGACTTGACAGTGTACACCCAATTGAGTATAGGAGCAGGTTAGAGGTCACGGTTAAGCCGATCGAGGTAGTCACCACGGCAGTCAGAGAACAGCAAGAGCGCAGCGTGTGAGCAAAACTGAGCGATTTGGGCTAATCCTACTCTGGCGTTACTGCGCAAAACCTACTACTACTATCTAGCGCGCCACCTAACTGCGGATGCGCGGCCTCTAGCCCCGACTATAATATTATATTACTATCATAGCAGTTTTGGCAAAGGGCCGCGTATTCGCAGTTAGGGAACACGCTTGGCAAATAAGAGTATATGTCCAGAGTAAGTATGTGCAGTTATGCCGGAGTAGAATTAGCCCCCAAAGTGGTCAGTCTATCATAGACGGAGTATCATAGACGAAATAAAATGGCTTCGAAATTAAATACCGCAGGTGTAAATCATTCAATATTTTTCAATTCTCTTTGTCTATTATATTTTCAGAATCTTTGATATTAAAAAAATATTATCAAGCTCTATTATTAAATATGTTAACAAATAAGTCAGTGTATGTATTAACTTAATTTCTGGAAATTCATATTATAGATTTTGTTTGGTTCTGTATTGAAACTGAGGTGAATTCAAAGATATCGATGTTTGTTCAATCTTATTCGAATTAAATACTCAATCAAATGATTGGAAACCATTTATTGGATTAGAACACTAATTCATTACCTACAGTTTAAGGGTGAGTAAAAATAATTTTTTTTCGATAAAAAATGATAAATTTCACTGTATGCGTTAAAAATGAATTGTTCAATGTAAATATTTTATATCAATGAAAAATATAAAGGAAATAATATAGCATTGTATACTTTCATATCCCAATGTATATTAACTGCAGTGATAAGGTAGGCCGCTTGTTATTGTACACATGAACTGCTCATTTGTGTATTTTTCAATGGGATTGCAACTTAACCTATTAAATTTTCATCCTGTCAGATATTCAACGAATGGCAAATTGAAAATTCTCATTATTTAGTCTGCATTTTTAGAATAAAGAATAAGCGAATTAACATTGCAAGAACATACAAATTTAGTGATATATTTCTCATGAAAATATGCTAGTAATTGGAACACTTCGTTAAGTTTGGTAATTGCTATTGGAGAAAATTAATGCTATATTACTAGTTGAGAACTTAAAAAAAGGATGATAAGGATGAGTGAACTAAATACCTGATGAAATTTTAATAGTATATTTATAAAAATATTCATATAAATGTTAAAATATATTCATTGAAGAAAAATATTTGTATGCATCTTTTAATAATAACCACTTGACAGTTTTATCTGGGCATTTAAATCTCATCTGGTAATTGACGCTCTACCGTTTGTCATTATTATTGTACTATAGCATAGATTGCATGTAATTTTCAATAGTTGCAGCCAATATGATGGAAATTTAATTTTAAATGTGTTCGGTCATTTTTGACCACTCTATTAAATATTATCAAATATTTATCTTTATTTTACTAGTTTCACTGTTTAATATACGTTGCAGCCACGCCATGAGATAATGAACATTAAAAATATAACTTATATTCAACTGTTCAGCTGAACAAATCGTATAAATAGAAATATCAGATATCATTTAGAGGTGGAGAAAATCACAGTAGCTACTCGGGAAAATGATATAGGTACTCTCGCAGTACTGGGAAAGTGGGTGTTTGGGAATTTTTCAGAAAATTCGGTCACATGACTTATTTTAACGGTCACTGTCCGGGTAATATGAGTGTCCGAGAACTGTGACGCTCCCCTAAAACATGAAAATTTTACCTAGGTAATATGACCTAATATTATTTACATAAATAGAAATAATTGATAGTTCTCCTATAGTTAGACTTTGTAGGTAACCATTGGTAGTAGTTCTGTTCTTACCTCATTACCTAACAAATATCTACCTACCTAGACCTACCTAAAAAGAACTATTACTGAGTATTAGATAGGTAGTATGTACTTACTTATAGAATGGTAAAAAATGTTCCTATGTATGATAGTATTGCTGAAAATTCCATCTGATTAGTGTTATAAATATTTTGAAATGAAGCTGTAAAAGAATAAGATGTGGTTATCTGCTTGCTGGTCGTATACTTTACATGGATGATGGAGTTAAATGCGATGAATACACAGTGAAGGATATGCTAAATTGAATGTTGGTGATAATTGTGTTAAAATATTCCGACTGTCGCCAGCATTCTTTTGTTTATCTTTCCTATAAATCTTCAGTCTTCTATTTCCTAATGCGCAAACCATATCTACTCATCAAAACTCCAATAGCTACAGAAAAGATTCACTGTGATACAAGAGATGCAATAAGTACCAGCACGTATGTAGTCCTAATCATTAGCAATAATGAAATTATACTAGCATATATTTTTATTATGAGCAATTGTAAAATAACATTCCCGCAATATCCCCGCGATATTCCCTACCGATGTTCCCAAAATTTTACCAGGGATATCGCAAAAATGTACGTTTTTGTACTTTTTTGGGAACATCCCCTTGGAATGTTCCCGGAATATCGGTTGGGAATAAACATCCCCTAACGATGTTCCCGGAACATTCCCTGGGGATATCCCCAAAAAAGTACAAAATCGGACATTCTCGCGATATCCCCTGGGAACATCACGGGGACATCGGAAGGGAACATCGGGGAAATCCCGGGAAGGCCATTTTGTTGCCTGGGTAGGTTGTTCTTTTCTTAACGTATTATATAATTCTCTGACGATGTACCACTACTTCCCATTGTTGGGATAATTTTTCTAATACTTTTATCTCCAAATGTATTTGGCCTGTTCCTCTTCATTATTCTACCACTAAACAAAAACTCTTTGATTAGTTTACTATTCACACACTAAATAGACTTGTATATCGTCAAACGATTGTTTTTTGATATTGTGAATTGCTACTAATGACGTGAGTGGATATCAAATCAACATTATATTCACATCAAAAAATGATGAAAACAATTATATAATCATTTGGGTACCTTGAATTGTTTTATAAGTATTCTTCAGAAAATTGAATTATCGTGATTCATAATTAATGGCTCTGATGAATTTAATATTTTGCCTTATGATGTGCACTACATATATGCAATATATTTAACTATCAAAGGTTCTTTTCTTACACCCTTACATGTCTCTTTCTAACAATAAGTGTTCTATTCTTCCAATTTTAGGAGTCCGTTTAATTATTTTATCAAGTTTCCTTTTTTTTTAATTCATAAGTGTCCTATGCGTATACACTTAAGTATCCATTTATACTATTTTATAAGGATTCCTTAGAATATGATTTCCTTTCCTTAACAAATGATTGAGGGAGATATTTAATATAGCGATGTTAGCATAAAGAAAATATATCCTCTCTTTGATATATATTTTAAATCACCCTTCACTGTGAGTTGTACTATAACGAAGTTTTAACCCTTCACTATGCGATATTCTAATATAGTTGTATTAGCTTTCACTGTATGGTGTACTATTATGACAATTTTAAAGGATTCGTTTTACATGTTTGCACTTCTAGAGCATTTATTCACCTCAACTATTTCCTTTTTCTTTATAAACTTGTGAAGAGAAATGGCTCAAAAGAAATTGGCAGAGTTTGTGTGACAAATTCACAAGAGTTCATTTTTTGAGTCATCTTCTAACATATGATTTTCAGCGCAAAGTTCATATTTATGAAGAGAAGCTTTGAGTGAGGAGGAAGAAGTTGCAAATGACAGAAAATAAGAATGATAAATCTTTGAAAAATATTGCATAGCAACTAGCCACATGCTTTCATCACCCAACGATTTAAATATTAAAAAAAATTATTTTTTTCATTCATATAGTGTGACTGCAAGGCACTGTTTAATTAATGAAAACCTGGTTATTATTTTCGCTTGCAATTATTGTACTATTTTCCTTTATTTCAATATATTTCATTTAATGTATCATTTTCAATTTATTTTATTATTTTCCATTTCGTAACATTCTCCATTATTCATATTATATTCCATTTATAGTATTATTTTCCATTTATCATTTTATCTTTCATTTATCCTATTATCTTCCATTCTTCGTAATATTTATTGTATATCGTTTTTTTTTTCGCATTTCTTGTATTGTTTTCCAATCATCTTAAAATCTTACATTTATTGTATTATTTTACACTAAACGTCTCATTTTCAATTATTTGTAACATTTTCTATTTATCGTATAATTCTCACTTATTATCGTCTTGCAATGTTTTGTATTTACCGTTACAATGCTGGTTTTAGTCAAGAAAATATAACTCAGTCTCTCATCGAATTAAGCATTTAGGAACCATCTAAAAAATTTAGATGATTTTTCTTTTAGAGTTACTGAATTTATATTATTGCGAGAAATTTTAAATAAAAATAAAATGAATTCTTGAATTTTAAATACTACGTACATAAATATTATATAAAATAAATGATTTTCCCATTTAATACTTTTTTTTAAATGAAACGCTTGAGATGATTCAAAATATAAAAAGGAGTTTATGATGAATGGATAATGATTTTTTCTGATTTCTCACAAGATAAATTATTGATAAGTGTCATAAATAATGCTATAAATCGTATAATGTAATATATATCTAAACTTAGCTCATAGTTTTCCTAGTTAATATTGTTTACTTCAATTTGCGATAAATTAAATAAAAGTTTCTTACTTCAATACATTTGATAACAATTTAAATTTTATTACTCTAAGCTCGTGTACGAACAATTCGTCCACGGACAATTCGTCCACTGACATCTCGTCCACGGACATTTCGTCTAACGGACATTTTGTCCACGGACAATTCGACCCCGAAATGCATAATTTTGTATTATAATAATAATTATAATGTGCAGTGTTTTTATTTTTTAAATTTTAGTTAGTCATCAAAATATGCTAATAAGAAAACTGGATTGAAATTTAAAAAAATCCACTTCAAATTTGTTCAAAATCTTCCGAGGATTTCAAAACTGTCATTGTTTTTATTCTAGCATATGCACTCATACACTTCTCGTTTCTTGAAATTTGTTTAAAAAAAATGAATATTTTTCCTAAAACTAAAGCTAAATTTAAAAAAGTTACACAACATAAATTCTATTTTTCTTTGCGAAGTTACATATACCATACACATTTCAAAATGATTAGTCCAAAAATAAAAAAGTTTTTTCAACTTTCTGAAAAGATATTTACGGACTTTCTAGAAAGCTATTCAAATATTTGAAATAATTCATTAAACTTTCTAATAAAATATTCAAATAGTGGGAGTCATTTCCCCGGCCACTCTAATAAGATATTCTGATATTTAGTAGTAACTTAATTAGACTTTCTAAAAAGAAAATATAGTTATTTCCTGAGACTTTTATGAAAGTTATTCAAATATTGGGAGTAATTTCCCATGACTTTCTGATAGATTATTGAAATATTGGGGGCGATTTTTCAGACCTTCTAAAACTTATTCTGTATTCGGGAGTTAGTGGAAATGATTTCCTTTGAGGATTAATTTATTATTATTGAAATATTATCAATTATTAATATGAACTGTTGAGGGTCTTATCTCATTTGCCTTTGTTAATAATAAATAAACTGGTATAAATATTATATACTTTTATTTCATCAATCTAAAAATGTGTTTCTATTTCCAATAATAAAATTGAAGTATTGAAAAAAATATATATTTATTACTTTTTATTCAATTAAATTCGTATTTTTATCTTGGAGGTGCGCTATATATGTAGTATATATATTTCAATAGATAATTATTTAATTGTAAAAAAAGCATTAGAAAGTGTAAAAAAAATTTGCATTGAGTGAAAATTATTCTTACTTTCATAATCTAACTGTATCAAAATAATGTTAAAAAGATATAGGAAATAATATAATGAAAGCACTCTTCAAACATAATATTTTCCGAAGAATTTCAAGTTCCATTTCCTTATCGTTCGTTCCACCTTCCTATTTTTTCTCCACACTTCGTACAAAGAAACACGATGCGTACACACTCTACTACAGAAGATTAACGGAGAAAAAAAAGGTTTGCCTCATCAATGTGTGCAGTTTTTGGGTCTACATACTTTTAGTTTATGATAGCAGTGTTTGTTTTTAGAAGGTAGATAGATTTGGAAGATTAAAGACAATAATATTTACCCAGGAAAATATGTTATAACGTTGAAGCATTGACCTAGTTCTGTAACAGTATTTGCAATATTGTAACAATTATTGTGAGGCACAATTGTAATACTATTTGCAACACTGTCACAATATTGAAACAATGTTGTTTCAATATTGATGTGATTTTGTAATAATATTGAGGCAATGTTGTATCAATATTGAGGCAATTTCCTTTCAATATTGAGGCAATGTTGTATCAATATTAAGGCAATGTTGTATCAATATTGAGGCAATGCTGTATCAATATGGAGGCAATTTGTATCAATAATGTGTCAAAGCTACCATAAAAAAAAACATTCTTACCGCTGAGTAGTTTACTGTAATCACTCATATTATAATGAAATAAACTGGTCAATGAATCTTAGAATTAGTCAAAAGATTTTGAGTTTTAAATAATATCATAATCATTCATTAAAAGGTCTTATATTAAAAATCATTTTAAATTAAGATGAGGAAACACAAATGTAATAATTTTAATATTTATCTCGAATAACATAACACGAAATACATGAATATAAATACATTGAAAATTAACAAAACTAATTTAATCGGGAAATCTGGTGTGAATGATATTTTATTAGAACATAAATAGTATTCATGTTCTCTGGCACAAGTTCGATACTTACAATTATTTTAAATTTACAAGTTTTGGTATTGACAAGCCTGGTAGTAGCAGCAAAAAGTTAACATCTGAAACAGAAATGAACCAGGCAGACTCCCTTGGATCATTCGTTGTCTCAACAAGGCGTCTACCTATGGACTTCATGATCAAGGAGGTCGTACTACCGCACGCTCCAGTGGTCTCTATAGCAATTGGCTTAGATATGTATGCATCTCCAAGGGCAGAGTATTTCTGACGCTTACGGTTCACCGCAGCCCCGGCAGCTGATCCGGCCTCAACTGCGGAATCATTGAGGTGTGTCTCGTCAAATGTGTCGACACTCATGCAATCCCAAATCAGACTCTTTCCATTCATGTAAGCAAACACAGTAATACCATCTGCGCGTTTACCATCACCTCTGTCAAGCCCAGGAGGCTCAAGTACTGAAGGGAGTTGCATTCCTTGCTGCACCACATCATTCCTTGTTGCATGTCTTGGGAGACGCCGATAACTGTACTTACAAGACATGCCATGCAGTCCTCTGACATCACTCCCACTACCACAGCGGCAAAAATGAGGCTCACAAACTCTGGTACCGACTCTGAGAGCAATGGCTACCCTCAGGATCTCTGGATCGAGCTGTGTACAAAATGACGGTATGAGAATCGCGTTCAACCACACTCCAGTTTCTTTAAGAGATGCAGATAACAGTCGTGCCCTTGCCACCTGATCAGCTGTAGCTAACAGACTCTCCATTAATGAATGAACCCGTGGTGTATCCCATTCTTTTTGACTGGACTCATGGACTGATGCCGGGAGACCAGCATGTAAACCCTGCCTCCATGTCCCAACTGCATCCGTAAGCTCTCCGGTATCGACTACATTAATATTAGAAAGAAAATTTTCAACCAAATCACTCACAGAATATATTAAAGATACAAAAGCAGGTAAGACAATATCTCCAACTCTCCTACAACCCAGTCCACCAAGGCCAACCGGTAAAGTTGCCTGAACCCAAGAATCATCTGACATCTCTACATTGGTCACACTAGCAACGGCAGATCTGAGTGATTCATCAAAACAACTAAGTTCGACTACGTGCTTGCAAGCTGGAGAAGCATGCAGAGCATATTGTAGCTTCGGAATGAAAAAAAAAATTTCTCAACAAAAAGAAGGCTTGATGGTTATCCACCACTCGCAATCGAGAGACCATGAGATCCAGATCTTCTTTTTTCCTTAAAATATCCTCAGGGATACCCAAGTCACTCAAAGGCGCACCCAACAAGGAGCAATTGTTCTTATGAACCACTCTGATATTTGGAATCACTGCCCAGAACAACAATTCTGTTTCACCAGGGGCAGTATCATCGAGAATGGTCAGCTCACATTTCGCGCTAAAAACTTCAAGGTTTTTACGTCCTCCAAAACTGTCCCCGGTGTATCTCCCAGGGCTGCGTCGTCCAGATACCATACATTGAATTCTGACTAAACCCTGTGAGCCACCTCGTCAATTCCAAGAGCAAACATAACCAGTGAAAAGGGGTCACCCTGCTGGATACCTGCCTCCGACCTCAGCACCTCTTCACCAAAAAACAAAGTTGAAGGAGAAGAATAAGCTTGCCAAAGGAGTCTATATAGCTCCAGCACACGGTTACGAATAACAGTCTCTTAAATTAAATTACGAATTGAAAGATGAACACTGACATGCTGTTTTTTAATCGAGTAATACTACTCAATAAAAAAAAGAGAAATTATTAAAATTTAAATTTAGAAACTATTATATATTTATATACAACATAATACTATATGAACATGCAATTCATTTAAATAATTGTATTGAATATGATCATTCTGAATTTCTAACTTTTGAGTTAATATCGTGTTAATTCCTAACTATCGGACAGTTCCATGTTTCTGAACGTGTATTAAATAAAAATGTTTTTGATACCTGCAAGTATCTTAGATATCAATTAAATAGAAGTTCAATAATTATTATTATATTTCTTTTGGATTTTAAATGTAGAACCGTCCGATAACTCGAAACTTATCCTAATGCATGCAGCATTCATATAAATTTTCTATAATAATTAAAAAATATTTGCTAATAATATTTATAAAAAAAACATCATATACAATAACTGGAAAACTATAAAAAGTACCCGTCAAAATTTTTCAATGAAGTGAATTTAAGATAGGTTCAATTTGGAGAGATACTATTTTTTATCAATCTTCTGATTATTACTGAGTGTCAATTCCAGCTGTAAAGTTTCCTAGATAAAAGAGGACGAGAGTGGAGAGAATTCCCATCTATTTTATTTATAATATTCAAATATTAAATAAAGGTAAAACTCTTCGTGACAATATTTGAATATTCTAAAGTGACTACGTTTCAAAATAGGAATATAATTATCTTGTCTAGGTAGCAAATTGTATTGGGTCATACTGTTGCAACAAACCAACATTGTTACAACATTCCCAATACTTTTAATACGATGCCAAATTGTCTCAACATTGCTGCAACATTTTTACAGCATAACATTCAATACTGTTACAACAACATTGGATGTATTGTAACAATATCGTTACAGTAATGAAGCAATATTGCTTCTATAAGCATTACTACATAGGTTTAGCAATATATATAATCTAATTTGATTATATTGTTCCTATTCAGGAGAAACGATTACAGTTTTTTTATCTACTGAAGTTTTTCAACATCAGAATATAATACGAGAATGACGCCATTAATCTTTTTAATTAGATTGTTATTTGTATAAGGAATAGATAATTAAAATTGAGTTACGTGAGTGAATTGATATTTGCAACTCATTTAAAATTACAAACGTAGCTAAATTATGTATTTTAGTAAATGACTAAAAATTGTATAATTTAAAATAATAATTTCATGTAAGAAATAAAAGAACATCCAATGCGAAATATGATATATATATAATGAGGAAATGCGTTATAAATATACACTATACAGTAATGAGAATTTTAATACATCAAGCAGATGTTAGAATTAACTTATAAGTGTTTTAAATTGTAATTCTCACTGTAGTAAGAGTTTTTAAAATGCAATCACTGTGATTTTTTCACATGTAAAAAGTGAAATTATCTGAAATTATTGAGCTCTATATTTCTAGAATTTTCAGAACCATTAGATTGAATGATTATCTCCATGGTAATTGAATTTCAATTAGATTGTCAAACTAGAAAACAATATTTCGTTTGAGCCTGAAAAATAATAAATAATAGTACATAAGATAATAAAATAATGTTTGCAATTTTTGTGTACTCAAAAAATTATATGAATGTAACTGAGTTATTTTTAGTAATTTCCATAGACTAATAAGAAATTCATAAACTTAACTCAAATAGAATAATTAGTTTGCAGAGACACGTAGTACAGCTTATTGATGTCAGTTGTTCCGAGAGTGTATTTGTTAAACATAAAATTCTTAAGTTTAACAACATTTACAATTAATTGTCTTGCCTTGTTAAATTTTATAGTGTTCTTCATGGTCAACATAACCACTTTGCTCGTAGAATAGCCTCATTTCATATTTCTCGTAACTACATACCTCGTAATCAAACTAATGAACATTTTACCAATTATTACTGTAGAACTTCATGCAGCTAGCAAAATTTCCTCTTTCAGGCTATTTGTTTTTGGAACCAACTACCTATTTTAATTCGAAACTTGCCTAATATATCTTCATTTAAAAATTAATTAAAACAGCATCTCCTTTCTGAACAATAGTTTATTTTTTTGTATTTATATAATTTGTATTTTTGTGTTTGAATAAAATATTTGCCTCTGTCTGTGTCTGTAGCTGTAATATTTAAGTTTGATTGCCTGATTGGCCAGATTTTGGCTACCATTTAGGCTTAATGTTTTCTCTATTTTCTTCATGTTTTTCATTTTTATTTCTTATGTTTTTTAACTTTTGTAAGATCATTTATAAACTTATTGTTATTATTATTATTAAATATTAGTAGTAAGTTTCGTAAGCTATAGATAATTTTTTTAATAATTCAATATTTATAGGTAATTCCCGTAGACTATAAATTATTTTCAAACAAGCTTAAATTTTTTTTAAAAGATATTATTTAGTATTACATTACTTCAGTGAAAACTCATCTTTGCATAAGTTCTTGTCCTTGATTTGATTTTTATAGCATTTTAATGATATAATAGATTTTGAAATACAGTTTTTTATTTAATTAAACAGGTACCAAAAATTAATTTAGTTTATCATTAATATACCAGAAAACTTTTCTGGTTGTAGAAATAGAATAATATTTAATAAGTTCACCTCTTTCTTTTATTCAAGAAAATGATGAATAAAAACAATGAATTTCGAAGCTCACATTATGTCTATGAATAAATTATATTCCGAAAATGACGAAACAACGTATTTGAAAGAGATTTAATCAGAAATGAAATGCTGAATTGGCAAAAGAATTAAAAAAAGATAAAATAATCTAGAAAATAAAATATCCTATCAGTAAATAATAAAATTCAAAAATAAAGATGAAAATGAAATAAATAAAATAATAGAGAAAAAAAATGATATAAATAATAAAAACAAAAGAGAAAATGAAATATATATAGATACATATATATAAAAATTAGAATAAAATGAATTAGATACATAAAATAAAATAATAAAATGAATTAGGTTCAACAATATAATCAAGACTCTCAAATACTGATGGCAGAAAATTTGTCTTAAAAGTAACTAGACAGTTAGCAGCTCCTTTATTCTCTCCATCACCACAGTTATGGTGATCATAATGAGACAATTTTCTCATTGGTAGAGATTGCAAGTGACACTAAGGAGACACTGACTGGAAAGAGTCTTTCTTTATGAATAATTAAGTGTTTTTTATAATATTTTTAGGGGGTTGCGTAGACAGTATGGGAGAGGAGATTATTATAACGGAGTATATAATTGCAGAGAAAATGTTATGGTGGGGCCTCTTGAAATTATTTATTGACACCTCTTATTCTTATAAAGCTCTTCCATAAATCTATTATGGAATATTAATACTTCGTTGCCATCAGTAGGTAGTTTTTATTTTTAAAAATTGCATATTGTTTGTGGTAAAATTGTTATTACCTTGAAAATGACATTTGACATTATAACTGATTGAAATATAAATACTTAAATCTAAAAATTAAAGCAGGACGAAAAAAGTTAACATCTTTTTTAATTCATATTTGAAAAATAAATTGAATCAAATGTGTTTCATTATATTTCGAGCTTGAAACTTTTTCAAACTGATCTAAATTCTACTGAAAGCCAGCCCCTCTCATTTTTTTCTCTACCACAATTTAATTTTTGTTTGGAACTTGAAATTAGTTTATTGGAAATTTTCCCAATAGAGTCACGTGGCGGAAAATTACATTGAAACTTTAGGTTTAGGTCAGTTTGAATGCTCTAGTATTATACTGTAGTTCTTAAATTGAAAAACAGGTTAAATTTTCAATTACCAAATGCTAATCAAATACTTATAAATATATAGAACGAAAAAACGTATAATTTAAATTGATATTATTCTTTTCCATACATCACAGGGAATACATTCCAATGCATTATTTTTAAATAATTTAAATTTCCATTTGGTACTAAATTCGTATCTGGTAATTGTATCTTTATCCTGATAATATATTATAATTCTATGGTTCAATTTGCCTTCAATATCATCAAATATTACCTCAACTAAGTATAAATCAAAGGAAGATAAAAAATGAATTAATAAGTATTTTAAGTTTATACTGTCAAAATTGTATCATAGAAGTTATTCCGGTAACAAGATCCTGCGTTCAACCACAATGAGATGTGGATGGAAATTATCAAAGAAAAAGGAGCAGAACATATATTTTTGAATACGTATATTTAAAGAAAAGTGAATACAGTGTGTTTCAACATTTTTGATAATTTTCAGTGGCTTTTATTCATAGTTATACTGACGAAAATACAGAATAATATTGCACCAAAAGTGGATTTTAATGATATAAAACATACGTATTATAGAAGGTACTGGAAGTGGCCTCCATTTTGTTGCACACAGATATTCACCCGCTTCAAAACATTAAGAAATACACTCTGAAGGACATTCTCGCGATATTCTTCTGAGAATCTGTTAACAACATTGATAAATTCGTCCACTGTAGTTTGTTTTGCAGAATACATTTCTTTTTGAGCTAAGACCTAATAATAAAAATCAAAAGAATTCAAATCTGAAGAATGCACTGGCCACGCAATCTGTGTCCCTCGGCTGATGACTCTGCCTCCAAACTTGTTCAACAGGAATTCTTCGCCAGCAGTGGTTCAATGGGTAGGAGCACCGTCCTGCATCCATCATAAACCTTGTCTTGTAGCACATGAACGAAAGGTGGGCCATATATTTTCTTGCAGCAACTTATGATAGCAGTTTCCATTCACTATCTTGCGTCTTCCAATTTCATCCATGAAGGCATGAACGACTGGCACTTTACCGTTAACACGAGCAACAAAAAGCGTAACCTACTAATCATTTCTATTGTTAGATTCGACTATCTCATTGAAACTAGTAAGAGACCAAGTACCATCTTTCTTCCTATGATTCAAGCAAACAAAAGTTTAATCGGTCCCGATAACTTTCAATACAAATGTTTCGGGACAAGCGGATCGAAGAGCCAAAAGCAGAACTTGAGTCGCTGTTCCTTATGGGCTTCCGCTATTGGATATACAGCCATATCAAGATAAAACCGCATATAAAGGTTTCTCTTAAGGATTCTTCAATAAGTAGTTGAAGAAATGTCAAAAAGAGGCGCTGATTTCCAGACTGAGCTTCTTGATTTTACATCCAAAATAATTCTGACTGCTTCGACTTTTTCTGGCGTTCTCTCTGTGGGACCTCTTGATTTCTTCTTTCAAAAAATTGTTCCATTCTTGTCAAAATCCCGATTTATTCTTGTAAAATAAAACAATTTGAACTGTTCTCTTACTTTTCCAGATATCTTGTACTCTTGTAGAAACAGACGTCTGATCGAGTGATCATTGCTGGCGAATATGTTATTATAAACTTTTTCTGTCCATCGGAGAATTTCACCATTTCTCTTAGCCTTCTGTTATATTTTCTTCTAAGTCTAGTTTTCACAATATTTTTGGTTTCACGTCGAAAATCCAATCTTATGTAAAAAATTGGTGTATCTTGTATACTGCATTACGATTGTTTATATATGGCTATTGAAAAATATCAATAATGTTGAAACACACTGTATATAATGTTTTTTTGGGAGCTTACCTGTCTCTCATTTCCAAATTAACCTTTGCAAATTGCAATGCTTATGACAAATTTGAAAAATTCAAAGATTATCGGCAATTATAAATTTGCGATTAGAGAAATTGACTTCCCGCGGAGATTATTCTATTATATTATCTGACGAAAATGCGTTACTATAGGTCAAAACATTATTTTGGTTATGTGTTTTTATAGGACACATTTTCTTCGAATACTGTTTAAATTTATATGATAATTTCAGCAAATTTGTGTTCACTCACAAAAGTACAAAATTTAACTAAATTGAGATGTTTAGGAAACAGCTTATGACTGAATATTGGAAAAAATTACGAATTGTGGAAATAATTTTTCTCTTATGTCATCAAATACGGATTTTAGAGGGGATTCCATTTAATTTATTATCACTCATCTCTAGATTATATTTTTTAATCGAATTAAATTATAATTTTCAAATATGGAATCACCATAATTATCTTAGATCAGCAGGCTCAGAATTTCTTAAAACTTTTCAGACGAACATCTTCCTTTTCCAAGAATACATTGACCTGGAGAGAAACTTTAGGTAATCAATCTTTGTCTGATCCTTCAAGCTCCTAATAGATAACATGGTAACCCATATTAAAGATAACAAGATAGCTTAGTTGTAAGATACCAAGAAAACCAAGTTAAAAGATTCCACTTAGTTTAAACTTGAAACCATTTGTAATGTCTCATCCCTTTATACCATAGTCAATATGCGGAGTGCAATTAGGAATATCCCTATGAGAATTCCTGAACCATTGTCTGTTTATCATATAAATTGATTAATATTGAATACAATACATCGTACCAAGACACAAAATTTCCGCATTGTTGACCATGTCATTCTAAATATTGTTACAACATTTCCTCATTCTTGACACATTATTCCTAATATTGTTTCAACAATGCCTCAATAATTCACAATCACAATATTTATATCGATTGAAACATCATAAAGAAACTAATAAATTTGTTTGTTATTCACTATAAATTTTATATCAGTTTGTATTTCTTTCTTTAAATTAAATATTGTAAATTAATTGTTTAGAAGGATAACGGCTAGTAGTCACTTTGAAACACAGATGGTAGCACGACACATTTTTTAAACGAAAACATCCCAGAATAGCGCTTTTTATTGTATAGTATCTTTGGCGTAGCTTCATAACATAAGCCTTTCCTTTTGAATTGTATTTGGAACGAAGATCTTCTACATCTGTATTTCAATGATATCTTGGAACTAACAAGCAGTCCTAATGTAAATATAAGACCTTAAGTCTTCGTGATACCATTAATTGTTGGTCAATTTCCTGAAAGCAAACAGAGAAAATGGGACGGCAAGGCTTATAGCATAAGGTTTATGTAGAATATGTCTATGTGGTTGATAAATCATATTTTAGACTGAACAGTGAACAGAATAGAGGCATCATATTTAGTAAATCAGTATTATTAACCCTTAATGACCTGATATATCTTGAATATGTAGAAAAGAGAATTATTAAGATATCATGGTAATTTATAATTAAAGAAAGCACATTAAACAACAAAAAGTAATATATTTGTTTCAAATAACGTGCAAAAATACATCACTTGAATGTGGATACATAATATATGTCGCCTTAGACCATATAGGGTTATGGCATACTCACATACTTTATAAGTAATGGAATTAAAAAATTATTTAATCTAACAAAAAGTAAATGTGTAAAATGTACTGGAACTTATAATATTACCCTCGTTATCCAATTTGAATTCAGCAGTAATGGTTTTTTTGAAAATTAGACCTTCATTGTATTACACATATTGAAACCTATATTATAAGTATTTGGATACAATACGTTATGTTAATTATGTATTATTAAGGAAATTATCGGCAGTTTGAATGAAAGTGTTACAGTGGTTGTCTAGTTTTTTAGTTACTTATAATTCTTTCATCAATTCTCCAGTGAATGCAGTGAATGGTGAAACATTACTGTATAACTTACAGTCGTAGAAATTGAATAGCGGTATTGAAATCGTATTGACTAATAATTCCATGTGGATCGGATGGGAGAATACACGCATGGAAACTTATCAGCCAATTTCCAGTGACAATGTAATTTGCACTGATGAAAACAAACTCGTTCAAGAGCTACGAAGTTAAAGGCTGCAACGGAAAAATTTGCCGAATTTATGTGGATGAAAAAGGCATCTCCTTGAAATGGAATAGAACATTCCCAAGATATTCAGCCGAAGTAGTTTTGTTATGACTCTCATTGAGCACATTGACAGCTTTTACAGCCAATTCCATTGCATCATAACTCAAGACTCATGTGAGCAAGATATCATATATTATATACCATGTATGTTGCTTTTTATTTTTCATATTCATTAAAGAAATATCAATGATCTAGAATAAATACTTAGTTTTTCAGTTTAATTAGTGTCTCAATTGGAGAATTAGGATTATTGATGGCAGTCGATTATACTCGATTAAATTTTTCAACGAATATCCAATTATGATGATACAAAAACTTATGATAAACTGAATTACGTGCGCTCAGTAGAGCGCATACTTTCACCGCCACTTTTACCCTTTCCCTCCCAAAATCTAATAAACTGGTAACTGGATAATGAACAATAGTCCCACCAAGTTTCATGCAATATGGTTCAAAACCTTTGGAGTTATTGATTATAATTAACCTTGACCGTGATCTTTGACCTTTAACCTGATCGCTTAAATATATATTGACGAATCTTCCCACCAAGTTTCATGCAATATGGTTCAATATTTTTTTTTAGTTATGTATGACCATGACCTTGACCTTACACCAGGTTGCTTCCAAAACTCTACCAGAAGGTCACTGGACATTGACCAATCGTTACACCAAATTTCAGGCAATTTGGTTCTACACCTTTTTCAGTCTTGCGAATAACAAGATGGTAAATATATTAATAAATAAATATATAAATCTCTGCATTCTGTGAAGGTAATAATGATGATTTAATTCCAATATAATTGATATCCTTGGTACCTACAAGTATCAGGGATACTAACTAACATAATAATTAAATAATTATCATTCATTAAACCGTTTTTTCTTACATATTCGAAAATGAGAAAATGACTGATATTCGTAAGTTACTGTAGTATTTTGTAAAACATTTCCGATGGTAAAGTAAAAATTACGAGATGGTAAATTGAATATTGGATGAAAGTTTCAATAAATTATTATTTAAAAAATTTATGAAATCGTTAAAGAATATTGTATTAAGCACCTATTGTTACTATTGAAATTTTCATTCTGTATTTGTTTCTCATCTGGTAATTAAAACTTTACTCTATTTAGTATTTAATCACAGTAAAATAGTAACGGTTTTCGATGGTAAAAACAACCAATAATTGAGCTGTTCGTTTCATTTAGAAAGAACAAATGCGAATATATATCTTAGGAACAAAAAAAAAAGGAAAATAATCGGTTCTTTTCTCATTGGGATTGTTACTAATTTGTAACAAAAGATAACCTGGAAGAAACTTAGGGTGGGAAGTGGGATAATGAAAACTATTTTATATAGATACGACAAATTTTCATGAAATTATATATCTTTTAACATTTTTTTTTTTTACATTTAAGCATAGTTCCAATACTCTAACATTCAGAGTACTTGAAAAGTTGGCGGTATTATATTTTTGTGATAGGTACTGTGAAAATACATTCCAATTAAATTCACTCACTTTTATGAGTTCTTTCCGAGTGCTGTAAGTTTCTGAAAATTGAGTTATTACAATAAATTTATTTCACTTTTAGTTGAGTTTCAACAGAAATTAATTACTTAATTGTTTAAGGCTTATTTCACACGGGATGTATTTTCATGCTTCATCAAAAAAATGCATCATTGATATATTTTTGGCTTGAAAAAAACGCCCGAGTGAAATGGGCCTAAATTGGGATCTTGTTTGAAATTCACGAGCCACCATATTTCAATAATGAAAATTTGCAAAATGATAGTAATTATTATATAAACAAAAAATTCAGTAAAAAATTCAGTAGTTTAGATACGAGAAATTTATACGACAATCGTGAGATCGATGGATGTCTGTGTGAATTTATGTGGCGGAAGAGACACAAGAATGAAAATCTTTTCATGTAATATTAAAAAATATCAAGAACTATCAGTATGAGACATTATCATCTTAATAGTCGATATTGACATTGTATGTTAAATAATAATATTTTATTTCTATTTGTGTCTTTATAGGTTAAGTTTTGTTAGTTTCTCATATATACATTTATTTATATCTGATTATTTTTCATTTCTCTTAAAATAAAAAAATATATTCATAAACTACATAATAATTATTATTATTTAACAAAAATTGAAATATGGTGGCTCGTGAATTTCAAACAAGATCCCTAAATTGATATGACAGACACGTGGAAAATACAATAATCATTAGAAATATATTTCGGAAGTATACGTGTCTATCAGATAACACCGAGATAAGTGTATTCATATTAATAAAACGTTCAATTTTCAGTCGTGCAGATTGATTTAATCTTAGTGAGTTTGAAGTTCAGAAGGGAATATATAATAAGACCAAAAACACATGTCTTATTTTTTAACATATGGTAATGTATTTTAGACAAGTTGTTTGTACATACATATACTAAACTGATGTGTGCCAAATTTTAAGTAAAAATATTGAACATTTAAGTAGAAATAAATACAAAAGTAAAACATTGTTAGCTGAAAGTGCGGAGCTGTGATTGAGTGGAATGTGACCCAATCACAACTTGGCGTATTTGTTTTCCCCAAGAAAACGTATAAACTGATGTGTGTTAAGCGAGTACTTATCTGTATTTCTACGTTGTCACACGTCACCACATTACAATTAATTCCCTAATTTACGTGATTTACAATAAATTACGCCGAAACATAGATATTTTTTAACTTTTAAATACAAAAAATATATTTGTTATTTATGTAGGAATGAAGTCAAGAATGGTCGATAAATTAAAAGGAATTAAATGAGAGATAAATAACTAATTTAAAATGGATGTTCTTAAAAAAACACACTTTTAATTCATCATGGTTAATTGTATCTGAATATACATTATTCAACAAGCATATTTGACAATTTACGTTGCGAATGCATACCAGCTAATCTTCTATGTCTCCACCATAACTAACTATCTCAATAATTTGAGACTTCATACCGAAAATGAAAGCAATTCTGTGGTATATGAATGCAATCATTAGAATGTATTCAAAATAAAATAAATTTTCTGATACTTATTGATCCTTTTTAGTGAAGTATAGTGTTTTAAATAATTTATTTCCAGATTTTTAGAAATATGTCAAGTTATTTTTAATAACTTCAGCATTATTTTTATGAATTTATACTAAAATAGATGATATTTTTCCTCTTTCTTATAATAATTTTATAGTCTAATTATATTGATATTTAAAAATACATTTTCAAATTGCGTGATATTTTGATCACGCAATATAAGTATTAGTGAACTAATTGAGATTTCTGTGGGGAATGTGAGGCCTGTAAACCGATTATTAAAAATAACGACATTTTTCTTTTTTTTTTCCCATACTGTACAGAATTTGATTAGTTGATGCGCTGAATTTTGGTTTTATACAGTTTCTCGAATTTAGAACGAGTTTTGTTTTGTTTTCAATTTAATGATAAACAGCCATATTGTTATATAATTTTTTAAATCTTTTATTGTATATAGAGGTTTTAGTAAAAATAATATCTCTAAATTTACTTTTTATAACCATAATATTTGGTTCTGAATGACGCATTCAAATTCATCATTCAATCTATGAAGTCGATGATAAATCAAAGGATTGAATGCAAATTTAACGATGAAAAGACTTAGAACTCATGCAGGTCTAATTTTCTTTGTGTACGCTGCAATTATTTACCGATCAAATGCCCATTTGCCAATTAGTAGCAGCTTGATGAATGAATAGGTCTATATTGACTGCCATTTAAGTATTGTAGATGTGAATGATATATCAGTGATTCTTTAATATTCCTTCTATAATTTTCGAACATAATATATTGTGCTTTCGACGGAGGAAGAGTAAAGGCAACTTCAGAAATTGTTCTGGAGAACCATTTAAAAAGTTTGTATTTATATTTGTGGAGGTTAATTAAGATATAACGGACCATTAAGGTGGTTTTACCTATCTCAGCATAAAGTACTGATGAAAAATTGAAAATACCCGGAATTTATTTTCCAGGAAAACCTCTTTTTATAAGTTGTGTAATCTAGGGCATTGTTTCACGGACAGTTTCATATAGTTTCAGTTATAGAAAAATAATTAGTAACACATTCACCTATAACATTTCTATATAAATAAATTCACACTATGATTTAATTTATGCTAACCTAGTAACCTAGGGACTGATCCAGGTAGATCAGTCCTCATGAAAAAATATTAATAATTTCATTTTAAAAACGATTTGAAAGCTGTCTTTTCATCACTTATACTGTTAAGTAAAATTTCATATGATTATACAAAAGAGAAGGTGATGAATTGGAAGATACTCATATTATGAGCATTTATTCAAATATACAGGGGGTGTATCAAAAATACCGCAACCCAAGTTTGAGTCGGTATATTTCTAAAAAAATATTAAAAGTACATCTTTCGTTATGGTATATTTTTCATTATTGAACTCTTTTCCATCTGCAGTTAAATTTTTTCATGTTTTATTTATAATTAAGGATTTCATTTATGGGAAGGGAAAATAGCTATCACACAAATAGTTAGGAAACCTAATGAAAATTTGATCTTAACTTTGCTTGTTAATTATATTTTAAGTAGATAATTATTATTCTTTGGCGTTAATTAAAACGTGTACCGATAATTGGGCCCAAAACAATTGGGCTCCGACAATTGGACCTCGACGATTAGGTCCGCCGACTATTGGGCCCAGAAAAATTGGGCCCAGGACAATTGAGCCCCGGACAATTGGGCCCCGGAAAATTTGTGCCCAAAATTTATTTTCGTCGAAATCAACTCTTTTTATTCCATGAAGGTATGGTCTTAAATGCTTAGTTAAAGAGTTACAAGGTTAGGAAAGTAGAATCTGTACCATCTATTATTATTAGTAAACATTTTTTTTAATGCTGCGATAAGAAACAAAACATTTTTAACAGTAACTATTAGAAGCACAAGTAACATAATCTTAAATTAGGTTACAGTTTTACAGAATGTGTTCAATTTGCCACCCATTTGTTGCGATGCAAGCGTTCAAACGTTTTTCCCGCAAGGATTCGTGAAACTCCTGGACAAACGTTTGAACGGCTGCATCGCAACAAATGGGAGGCAGTTCGAACACATTTTGCTAACAGTTAACCTTATTTAAGATTAAGTTTCTTGTGCTCCTAATAATTACTGTCAAAAATATTTTGTTACTTATTGCAACATTAAAAAAATGACGTTAACTAATAATAATAAATAGTTCAGATACTACTTTCCTAAACTTGTAACTCTTTAACTGAGCATTTTAGACCATACTTTCATCGAATAAAAAGTGTTTATTTCGACGAATGCAACCTTATGTTAAAGTTTGGCAACAAAAGTGTCGGACAGCCTGTATAGTCATGGTCGAATTGATTACTATGGTATCTGTAAATTTGAAGTTATGTGAAATTAGTTATATGTATATCGATATTGTTGCAGTTACTACAAACATGGTTATCTAATTGAGAAAGATAAGTTACGACGCGTTCGAAAATAATTAAATAACTTCTAATCTTATTGTTCGTCTCACAAGAAGAAAATTCATTCGTGGTGGAGGAAATTTATAGTGTGGAAAAATATTAATTTGTGAATTTCTCGCATTATCAATTGTATAATTATTCATGTTATTACTGTACACTATATAATAGTGAATCTTTAAACAGGATGGTCCAGTAAAGAAGCCACATTGTGTGTATATACAGGGTGGCCCATAAGTAACGGACCCTTTTAATTTGCTAATAAAAAGAAAACTATGAACGCAAGAAAGTTGAAACTTGTTTCATTGGAAAGAATAATATTTTCATAGTTTATTAGCACTATGTTTTGAATATATTTTTTTAAATGGCTGCCACGGTTGTTTTGACAAATTAGTGCTCTTTTCCTTGTTGCTTCCATAACGCTACTTAGTATATCTGACGAGAGTTCAGCTATTTCAGAAGAAATGTTGTTTTTAAGTTCTTGTAATTTTGTTGGATTTGTTCCATAAATTCGTGACTCGAGGTAGCCCCACAAGAAGAAGTCGCATGGAGTCAAATCTGGAGAACGAGGGGGCCACTGGATGTTTCCAAATAGTGAAATTAAATGATTTGGGAAGAAATCTCTTAACAACGTTAGAGTTTCCCTTGCCGTAAGGGCTGGGGCTTCATCCTGTTGAAACCAAATTCTATTGTGTAAATTCTGTCTCTCGAGTTCTGGAACAAGAAATTCTCTTATCATCTTTCGGTACCTTTCACCAGTGACTGTTTTAGTTACGCCGTCACTTTAAATAAAAGTAAGGACCAAGAATAGTTGAAGCACGTACTCCACACCACACTGTCACACGAAGAGAATGCAGTGGGCTTTTGGGATTTCTTATAGATTTTTATAGCTCCAAATTTTGGAATTATGTCAATTCATATGGCCAGATAAGTGGAAGCGAGCTTCATCAGAGAAGATGATGGTGTCGATGAAAGAGGCATCTTTGGTCAAACTAAGAAACCAATCAAAATAATTAAGACAGTGATGATGATCAGTAGGCAATAATCTTTGGGTCAGTTGAATTTTGTATGGATATAATTTCAATTCCTTTTTTCAGAATGCGTTGTAATGTCGTTCGAGAAATGGATAATTGGAATGAACGTTTTCTGGTGGAAGTTTTAGGATTATTCGCAACGAATACAGAAACTCTCTCTCTTCAGTTCGCGCTGTTTTCAATCTTCCGAATCTTAGTTTGTCATTAACATTTCCAGAGTCCACAAATTTCATACAAAGATATTTAATTGTGTTTTTAGAAGGACTGATCCTTGCTTGAAAATGGATTCTGTAGTCACGTTGCACTTCCGTTATTGACGTCGTCTTAATATAGGATTGCAGAAATCTGATTTTTTCTTCTTTGCTGTAGCGAACCATTATGAAAATTTGAGGTTATGAAATGAAAGAAAATTTCTTCAGTTTATATGCTAGCTGTGTAAAATAGGATACCATATTATAAACTATAAAAATGTTATTCTTTACAATGAAACAAGTTTAAACTTTTTAGCGTTCATGGTTTTCTAATTATTAGCAAATTGAAAGGGTCAGTTACTTCTGGGCCACCCTGTACTACTTAAAATTTGTATTAAAAAATTCTTCAATATAATATTTTTAACTATAGATAACTAAATTTGATTTAAAAAAAATTCAAAGGGCAATACTCTCTGGTCCACCCTGTATTACTATATTCATATGATATTTCGAACAAAATCCTCTTGTGATCCCATCCATAATACCTGCTAATCAGATGAGAATATTCTATCATCTCATAAATGTTTAAAATTGTAACATGCAGTCTATTCCCTGAAGAAAATTCATTGAAATATTCTTTGTAATTATTTACCGAACACATAGAAGATATTTAGCAGTATAATGTTTAATTAGCAATATAACATCTAATTAACAATTATGATTCCTTGCCTTTACCATAAATAAATTCACATAACAATACGAGTAATTAAACTATTTCTACTTATTTGATATTATTAGCTTATTCAATCCATTTTTTCCATTCATTTACACTCAGTTCACTCTAACTCTATATTAAAATTATTGCATTATCTACCATTTTACAGGCTTAAATTGATCAGAATGTAAGGGAGGGTTATACCGATCCAATTTCTATCCAATGAGATTTACGAAGGTGCCAAACTGTTATTGCAAACGGTTGATGAAATCTGCAGGATGCTGTAGAGAAAAATATTCCATGTAGAAATTTTCATATCTTTTGTTGGGAAAACATTTTCGTGTTGCTATTTTGTGTGTAACGTGTTGAAGCCTGGTAGAATAATTATATATTTCATCAAGGATGTGAAATATGATGGCTCGTTTCTGTAATTGAATAACATTAAACTAATAAGGTAGACCAAAATTGGGAGCGTTTATGTATTACTCAAATTAAAGAAGGCACGTTTTTCATTCTTTCTTGTAAATGAACGACTTAAATTTATTCATAAGTACTCTCTCATAATTTAGGAAAGAAACAAAGCTGAATGGTTGTGGATCTACTTTTAATTGAAATTTAAACATGAGAATTCAGAATTATTTTTAAATGGGTTATTTAATAATATATCTAACGTAGTTTTACGGTTGATTGAGTATCAACGTTACACCTAGCCGTGAAATATTTCTCTCATAGTATGTTTTTCCATCATTGACACAAACCCCTGAAAATGCTGTAATCATTCCATGATTCGATCTCTCGGTGAGTTCAAGTAGGATCATGTCATATTCCGGCAAATAAAAAGGAGATTCGAGATAATGTGTTATTTATCGTTCAAAATTATTAAGCACAGACTTAGTTTATACAAGGGGTTCTTGTTTAGTAAAGACTTATAAATGAAGAGAACCATACTTATATTGAACCTACATTTCACTTGGCAGTTTTGTGATTAATAATGAACGTTATATACCTAAGTTTCTATTAGGCCTTTTTTAGATATTTACATGCTTTATCAATAGATAAATTTAACTTAAATAAATTTATTATTTTATTGATTCAAAGAGTTATATTATCTAACTTAATATTAATAAAGTTGTATGCATTTATTTTTCTGTAAAAAAAAATACAAAAACATTTGTATTTGCCGATTGTTCAGATATCTAAAAATTCTTCTATTCGGCTCTCCATTACTTATCACAAGATAATTAAAACTACATACTTGCGGATTAACTCACAACTCTCACAATGACTGAAACTTTCCTTCCACTTCCAAACAGAATTACACTTCAGGGTCACCGGAAAGAAAAAGTAGAAACAAAGTAGCGTAATCGCATTAGTTTTCTTCTCCCATTTCAGTGTATCTCGAAACAGTTTTGATGTATTCTCCACACGTTCATCTTCTATATTACAGGTCAAAACTTATGCAGATGGGATTGAACGAACCTCTTCTTTTACCTACAGATTTGAATAAATAAATAATCTTTTTTAACGATTTTCTTCATTGATGAATTAGCTTTTTATAATTGGAGTAAGAGTTTGTAACTAATAAATACTGAAAAAGCGGTATGTAATGTGGGGAATTAAACTTTTATATCTTCTTCTACATATTCTTTTAAGTAGATAGGTGATTAGTAAAGTACGTGATGTCCATAACAAATAGGGTGATGTCCATTGGACATACTGTCATGTTTATGTCATATTTTCATATTAATATGACAAACTGTCATGTTCGTATGACACACTCCAATGTTCGTATGACATAATGTCACTCTTATATGACTAGATACGACTGTAGCATTACAGTCAAATATCACAATTTATTTACTATGAGTTCTATATGAAAATATAAGACAAAATTTCAATAATGTGTGTTTAGTACTTTTTATGAAATTGAGGAATTAGATAACTACTTCTTGCCTACCCTTATATTTTGGCCACTACTGTATATGTTATTTATGAATATTTTCTCAAAATCACTGCATCAAATATTTTATCTGTTTCTAGGTTACATTTTTAAGTGGGAATGCATTGATAGTAATCAGAAAAATAATTATTTCACCTCAAAATATGATCAATAATGTGCTAAAACTAACTGACGATGAAAGCCTGTACGGTTTATGTGATAAAATACTCTCAGTTTATAGATGAAAATCTTCTTGTTTTGTATTTATGATCGTTGTTTATATTTGATGGTTAAACTTCCTTCCCCATTTTGCTGTATTGCATAATTCGTTTTTTCTTTTTATCAATGATTGAGCTGATAATTTTTAATTATAATTTGAAGCTAGTTTCATATATGTTTTTACTGTGTCACTACAGCCTATCTTAATGTAGCGTTCATCAGATTAAATATCTCAGAAACAAAATGAACATCAATTTACAATTCAAATAAAATCGTTTCTTTAAGATTAATGAGATAGCATGTTAGTTGAAAAAAGTACTTTGAGCAATCCTTGTTCCTATCTTTTCATTGACTTGCATGAATACAATCATTTTAGTAATTGAAAGAGGTTTTAATTTAATTTAGTTTGGGCAGAATCCCACACTATCTATGGTTTGGTAATTATATTTACCTTTATTGCTTCGAATAAGCACGTATTTTAATTAAAATAGCTGTTAAGTCAATACACTTCATAATTCAATACACTTAGCAATATTAGCTATTCTTTATATGATGAATAATTGAACTTATTGTTAGAAAATTACTCTTTGATCAGTCGATATTGAAACTATAAATATGAGCGAAATCATTAATATATTATCAAGCTTGAATTTATTCCAATATTATCTCCATTCAGTGAAAATTAGATTCATACGAGTATGCAGAGGTCGTCTTTCATCTCTACTTTCTAGATAACAAAGTGCAATCTCTCTAGATTTGTCAGTGCAGTGAAATTCTAACGCGTATTTGCTCTTCATTGTCCCCCAAGTTTGCAAGACAAAAAACAAAAGTGAAGACATGAATGCTAAGTAACTTGACTGAAATATAACTTTCAAGGAATCTTTCCCTCAAACTCAAATAAATTGTTATTCATATACTCAATGGTATTTTTCAATGTGGCATAACTTAATTCGAATATAAACTCAGATTAATTGAAAGATTTGTACAATCATATTAAGAAAGCGAGTAATATGATAAAACTGATGGAGATAATAATGATATGAAAGGCAGATAAATGAAAAACAAAATTATCGATTTCCGAACTTTTACATATGGAGACATTAAAAAACAGTTTATAGTTGTAAGATATATCGTTATTTATTACCTATGATAAAATTATACTGGCAGTTTGATTGAACGCGTCACAGTGGATGTTTTCAAATCGTTTCAATACTCATCTAATTAAAAAACATTTTAACGAATGCTGTGGATTTGGTGTATGGGAATGCGAAAGGCTATTGAATAAGTAAATCATAACATTATATTACTCCTTTGTCTTTTCAAATATTAATATATTCTGAATCGTAATATTTCCCTAAATCCATTCTGAGTAATTTTGATATATTGATTTATTCATTATAACGTTATTCATATTACTCGCCTTTTTAAAGGGACCGTCTCCCTGAAATAAAATTAAGTATATCAATTAATATACAAATTTTAAATTTTCTGGGATAATACAGCTACTAAAATGGAGTATTTTTTATTTATAATTTTATTTTTGTCTTTGCCCTCTTCACCCCACGCCCCCCCAAAAAAAAACTCAAATAGGGATGGTTACTCTCAAAGGGCATAAACTCATACAATTTTTGAGCTAGAAACATGGGATTGGTTTCATCGTATTCGAAATGTAGTTGTCTACAAAATTACATGTTATTTTTTTCCATTTCGTCAAATAAAAATTGTAAAAAAGTTTTTACCAAATACTTTTAAGAACATTAATTTTCCTTCATATATCTCATTGTACCTCCTCAAACATCAAGAAATTTGAAAATCCAATCTGTACCTTTTGTGAGCAATTATTTATGAAGAGAAAAAAAGAGAAATTTGGGGGAGATGAAATTAATCCCATTAATAATGAAAGAGTGAATTATGATATTTTTTTATCTGTGACCTTTGCACGCTAAATAAATTTCCAATTAATAATTTCCTTTCCCGTGAGATGGGACAGATATCTCAATGCAGTGTTTGTTCCAGTGAAATGTTACTGCCTGGATAAACAAAATTAATGGCATTAACCCTGAGAGTGTGTGCCTAGCTTAGATTGCTATTTAATGCAAACGAGCTAAATTCATAATATGAGCTAACCTAAGCTAGGTAATTTGAACTTTGATAGGTTTTGTGCAACAATTATATGATGAAAGCTATATATTTTATTTTTGTAACATATGTGTAGCGATAATCAGTGGATTGACCGAAAGCGAATTTGGCGAACCGGATTCTCCGAATACTAACTTGCCGAAAGCCGAATTTGTCGAAAACATATTTGCCGGAGTGAAGATTCGCTGAAAGACAAATTTGCCGAAAGACAAATTAACCAAAAGATAAATTTACCGAAAGACTTTTTTAAAACAGAATGTAAAATTACACAAAAGTTACAGAAAAGAAGCGGAGTAACGAAATCATAACCCTCAGTTCCACTAAATGATCCTTTATTATTTTTATCTCTTCGTCAATCATTGTAACTGTTAATCTTTGTACCATTAATTGATTTTTTGTCTTTTCTTATTTTAAAGACGTTCAAGCTTTATTCAGTCAGTCAGCTATGGGAGCATGTTACATTTCTTTCATTTGAGCGTTTGGCTCGTTTTTTGATTGTGTGCTACTAGCGTGTTCATTCATTTAGTGAGTATTCCGTGTTCACAGCTTATTTTTTTATTCAGCTGCTAATAGTATACCATACAGAGAGTGTTTGAGGCTGATATTATTAATATGTTGCGGTTGATATATAAAATTGTTAGTAATGAATAAACTATTAGTTATGTTTATATCTTCCAAAAAAAACCTCTAGCTTCACCGATAGTGTCCTTTGCATGAATAAATTTGTTTCAGGTAAAAACAGTGATTTTCATTAAACTTTTATAAGTAATGTCATATACATACATATTAATATTTAATATATACAGTTAGATATATGAATTTAGAAAAATAATACCGAATTAGCGTAATACAAATTTATATAGCAATAGTAATGTCAAACTCATATAGGAAATGTGTTTTTTTATTGATAATATATAATGTTAAGAGCTACAAAGTCCAATAGATTTTATTTTTAAATGCATCAAATTTGATTTTCGACCTATTCGTCTATCAGAAAATTTGTCCTTCGGCAAAATCTGTATTTAGGTAAATATGTTTTCGACCAATTTGGGATTCGGCAAAAATGTATTCGGAGAATTCATTTCGAAGAACTAATTTTCGGCAAATTTAGTTTCGGCCGATTCGTTTTCGGAAAATCAGCCTAGACCCATTTGTAGTATATAGACAAACTAAGCATATAAAACAATAGCAATTGTTTTAAAGTCACCATAGTACTCAACACATGTAAGCATACACCAGTGCTTATGAGAAAGTTAGAGGAAATATTTCCAAATTATCCAGTAAAATATTTAATTTGAAAAGGAATTGTATGATTATCATAAGTTTGACTCAATCCCATCGATAATGTCTGTAATTGTGAAAAATTAAAATACAATTCAATTAATATTTACTGCAATGGACAATAATAGACTACCGATGAATATAAATTTTCCAACTGATAAGTTACATTGTACTTATTGTTTCCTAGGTAATTTTTTGTCGTTACCAATTACTGTGGTATGAAATTCGTTTTATTTCAAGATTACGAAGCCATAAATACTCCACTCGTTTGAGTAAATAGCTCTACTTACTTTTATCACCAATCTACGATACTCATAAACTTTTTCCCGGGTGTTCAATAAAAAGTTATGGCATTATTGCTCTCTATTAACTAGAGAGGCAAAGAGGGAGGTAAATATTTGTCAAATTTCACCATTTTGATGCAAACACCATAGACAAAATTGAATGTGTGATTGCGTTAGCAATTCATCGAATACTAATGAAATAATATTTGTCTAGTCAGGTCAATTGCTGAGTTCATCACTCAAGTAGTAGACAAATATTTGATTTGAGGTACTTCTGTAATTTATTTACCGTAACTAATTGTAATTTTGTTTTGCCAGGGGAAGAAGGGGAGAGGGGTGTTCCAATATGCCTTCCCTCAAAGTGCTAATTGATTTAAATCATATCAACATTAATATTTACTGATGATTTAATAGAGCCCTTCCAAATCCCTATAACTCCACCATAGCTTTTTACCCGGGTTGGAGAATGGCATTTCGATTAGGTGCACTAATAGCATCATCTGTTATGAAGTTCTGTTGGCTAATGAGATAAAGTAAGCTGGTTAATTTGGTAGTGGAGCTAATGGACTGTTGGTATACAAGTAATTGCTGGGAAGACGGTTGCCATGGTGAGTGCAATATGAATATGTCAGTAATTAAATATAATAAATTAATTGAATGTAAAATGTCAATGAAATCAAGTGTGTGTTTTTTTATGCGCGGGGCTGTGTTGATATTGCGCAGCGAGACAAAAATTTATGAATGCTATTAAAAAAATACAAATTTCTCGAACATACCATTGATATGTTTCGGATTTGGTCTAAATGTTAACCAAAAAGTTTATCATTCCTACTATTTGCGTCAATTCCACCACAAGTAACTCATACAGCAATGATATCCAATTTATAGAGCTCTGTCTTACTTATTTAAAAGAAATTTTCATATACATAATTACTTGTTTCATTATAATAGAGCTAAAATGAGGCTAGATTATATTACTATCTACCAGACTCGGATGTCTAGGATTCCATTACAAGGGAATTATAAACTCGGTAAGGATAATTCTGATGCAAGTAAGTCCGGTAGTTAGCAGTGAAATTGTCTGCGACGAAAAAAATCCAAAACATAAAAAACTCCAATGACTTCAAGAAAACATTATTGCGAACTACCCAGGTAACAAAAAATTATCTCCTGGATATTCCGGGGAAATTCCCTCGATATCCCCAGCGTTATCGAGGGGATGCCCTATACTGACATTTTTGCGATATGGGGATGTCCCCAAATGATATCGATGGAAAAATGATGGGATTTGAATATATATTCCCTGGAATATTCCCTCGATTACAAGGGAATGGCAAGGAATACCGAAATTATCATTCCCACGATGACAAGGTAATAAAATTGAGATAGTAAGGGAATATTCCCTCAATATCGAGGGGATCAAGTGAGAATATTCCTTGAATATTCTATGGATATCTAGAATAGAGTATGGATATACAAAAATTAATATTTCCTAGCATTTACTGCATTTGTACGTGTACGTTTGACTTTACATGAATTAGTTGAATGAAGCATATTGTTATATACAAATTAAATATGAATTACTAGTTTCTTGCGGAAGTACAGGTGAAAGTAAATGCAAAATTGGATAAAAATTTGGACTATACTATTCTTGATCTTAAGCAAAAATTGTAATAATCCGTAGATTATTATGTTATATATTAATTTTCATTTTTAGGGTTTTTATAAGTTTTTTAATTAAAAACATAAAAAAGGTATGCAAACAAAGATAGGAGTTACAAAGAAGAATTATGGATGTGCGTATTGTATTAGGCTACACAAGTCACCATCCGTTTCTATTTCGAGCATAAGCTGCTTATTTTGGCTCCCAAGGTACTTGGTAGGGGAAGATGGTCGGTCATCAATGGGACAAAAAACACAGAAAGATTGATGTTTCATTTACTATGGGCAAAGTATGAAAAATAAAAAATCCATGTGTAATATAGATATTTCTTTATAAAATGAAACTAACTCAAATGCTATCACATATTCTGTAGACTAGAAAAAATTAAATAAAAAACAAAAAAAAAATTGTCCCCTTGTATGTATAACATCACTGTTGAACAATGGGACAGTTTATTAAACTTATATATGTATTGTTGAGGTTATGGTCAAATTCCAAGTTTGAATTATCTCTTCATGTTGTCTCACTCTCAGTTGGTTCATATAATATCAGTTTAATGTTCTCTAGCCTTAACGAAACCATGTCAGGAACATTTGTAAAATTAAGCTCATTGCACTCGAATCTTCGCCTAAAATCAATATTTCGTTTTTATCTTTTTCATGCTTTTGGGCAACAGAATACGTTTTAGAAATTGAACGTAGCGTATGAACTTGTAACTCTACAAGTTCATAAACCTTCATTTCCAACGTTTTCGGTAGAGATTTAAGTTTTGCAATACTTCGCAAATTCTCATTCTTGAAGGGTTACAACTTCTTTCCTCATATCTCTGGGCATCAAGTGAGAGACTTTCATGACTTGATTGCCTTGTTCTCTGGTCTTAAGCCCATTGAACCTTCCTGACCGTTTCATTTGAGACATTACGTCAGGACTGTTTTGATGTAAGACCAATGACAGCCTTGTCTAAAATGGAGGCACTAGTGTCATTTAGCTTTCGAGTGGTATTATTGAATTTATTTATTTATTTAATTCACTGAACATAATCTTTTTTTTTGAAACTGCAGAGTGTGGTTACTGTCCCGTCGCATCGCATTCTCTGCCTACAAAATACTGGAAGTTTGTTGCTCCCACACTCCATTGTAAGGAGTTTTGTCAGTCGGAAGCTAATTCTCGAAAGCTATCGTCAGTTTTTTCGGATATTGGAACGATAAATTCTGGGCTGTAGTCGCGCATCTATGGATTTCTTCTATGGATTTGAAATTATATGGATTCAAAACACTGTATTTGTTATTCTATGAAATTCTATGAATTCCTATGAATATCTATGAACTTTCAATAAAAGTTCATTTCATTTTTCATTTTTGAATTGAAAGTTCATTTTTTCAATTTATTTGCTGAAGTTTATATCAATAAAAGTTACGAATATATTAATTGGAATCGCTATCTCGTTTAGGGAACTATTCATTGTAGAAAAACAGCTCTGTAGAAATTTGTATTCGTATAATCAGTATCAATTTCCATTAATTTCTTTCCTCAATTGATAAATAAAATTTAGTGTAAATAGTAATAAAATACATTAACTAATTGAATTTTTATTTGTTAAGATTTCCAAGCTACCCAGACGAGAGGGTTTACATGCGGTACCGTCTTGCTCCACGTCTGAAATTAGACGTCTTAAAACATGGGAAAAACTGCTTTCTGATCTCCGGAATTTTTAATTCATTATTGACGTACATCGAGACCTTTTTATGATGCCCTGATGCACAATTTCTGCATTTTCGTCGAAAAATATTCTTACAATAGATTTAGTATATTACCCATAGACTTAAATAATACCGATCACATCAAATAGTATTTTATACTTTTCATATTTATGAGCTCTTTTTGGGAATTACTTTTCCAAACTGGATAATCCTATACTGTATCTCCTTCATCTTAAACAGCCAATTTAGCTTTACTTCCATACATATATCTATAAGTATAGGAAATCCACTGAGAAAAATATATACTGATGATCTTGCGGTATTCAATGATTTAGAACAAATATTTAGTTTAATTTATTTTTTATTTTGTGATGACTTTGAAGGAGTCAATATTATTAATAATCATTTTTTTTTATTATTTATTCGAAGATTGTGAATATATATTTGGACTTGAATATTCCTCAGATTTTTTTTAGTTTCATCACTCAGAGTAATCACAAATGACCACCAAAGATTATAAAGAAATAACAGTTTGTTATAAATGTTCCTAATGGAATTTTTTTTTTCTGAATGGATAATTGATATTATTATTAAATTTGTTGTGATAGATCATCACCTTGTTACTAAAAGTATTGCGTACACTTTCAACTTTCTAATCCATTCAATTGTTTCTACTGTGGTCTGTAAATTCCCTGGTTGAGCTTTACGGCGTTGGAATATTCCTGCTGAAATTGTACTTGATGAAATTTTTCGAGTGAGAATTTATCTAGAACGATGTCTACTCAGACTGTAAATTAGTTTTTCTTCTTTCAGAGAATTTAGCTCCTCTGAGAATAGCCCTGCTCTATAAATTCCAACGACAGCCAATAATTAAGACTCTAATCATATTTATCAAATGACTTCAAATTGTCTCAAACTGATAGACAGTTCATTAGTACCTGAGTTAGGAGATGCTATTGAAACTGACATCAGTTATCTGGGATTAAGAGCGATGGGGGTAATAACTTGCTAATCTTAATTGTTATGGTATATGAAATAGGGTAATTATGAATCCACTGACATAATGAAAATCAACCTTGAACCATAAATACCTTATTATTAACATTTGCAAGAAGATCTTAAAATTATTATAGTATGAAACAATTTTATTTTAGCTGGCAAATTATATAGTAATAATTTGAATAAATTATTATTCTGTACACTATTAAAAATCACTTCATAAGTTTCTTTCATTAGTATGCAGAATTAATAAGTAAACTGTAAACATTCAATCTTGTTAAATTTTAAACAAAGTAAGTACAAAGTTATTATTATACAAAATAGTTCAATAATACAATTTCAAATTACATGCCTGCAAAATTTATTTCATACCTTCGATATATCCGGTTACATAACCTTCCTTAAAATTTTATTAATATTATGATATATTATTTCACATATATTACACTTCATCTTCTTATTCGAATTTTTTCAATAGTGTTGCTCATAAAACATGTTTATGTGGACCAATAAATCATACACATTCTTTGTTGTAATTGCCTTAGCTCGCCTTAACATAAAATAAAAGGACCGTATATTGTTCAAGAAAATACGATCAGTTTTTACCTGAAATATGATTCAGGAGTTAGTAAACATGAGATCCCTGCCATATGGGACCATGGGTGTTGATGTTAACTAAGAGCTACTGCTCTCATCTATTCTCTTTCTGAAATATGATATCACAGATGAGAAAAAAAATACCTAATGAATTGAGAGCAAAAAGAATGCAGGTTCTTTTCTCTGAACAATGCAATGGATCTTTGAAATACAAAAATGTTGGTTCGTACTTTTGTAACTAGACAAAATATCTTCTTCTAGAACCGCATTGTTTTTCAAAGATTTTTGGATCTTCAAATAGTAAAGAAGTTTTAATTTTGACAGATCTCATAAGAATTAAATTACTTTTATGAAATCATTTTTCAACGATATATAAATGTATTCTTATAAGCGATTCTAGCCTTTTTTATAAAGTGTTAGAAAAATTGGAGTTTAGAATGCTTTGTTTCCAATACATGAAAGATAAAATGAATAAGATAATTAGATTGCTATTATTATAAAGATACAATGAAGTGAAGTAGTATTATAATAATATATATTCAAGATGTAACTACTTTGCTTACTTTGGCAATTTCTGATGTTCCAATCCAAAAATTAGTGACTTGTTACCTATCCATTCATTTTTTAATGTTTAGTCTGAAATATGGAATATGAACTCTACTAAGTTAAAAAAAATCTAAACTTCGTTTATATTTAACGTATATTAAATCGGTAATGAATTGTGAATGAAAAGAAATAAATTAGAGTTGAATTTAATTGCAAGGAAAATGTATTGACCGCAATATAATTTTCTTTAGTCTAAATTAGCTTCAGTTTCTCATGATTGGATTGTGAGATTGAAGTGGATCTTAGAAGGTTGTTGAATTCTCAATTTTTTCTCAATTGGTTTAAATTGGAGAGCAATAATTATGAGATAAAATTAATTAAGTGAGGGATCAGAAAATTGTTATATGTTTGAGTCCAAGTAAAGAAATCTATAAATTTATAAATATTAATTGTATATTATCGTACAATATCACAATTTCAGACATATTCCACTTTTGATACAATTTTGTCGTAGATGGATGATTTTTCAATCATCGATTATTAAAATAGTTGAACCAAAATCCATTATCCAGAAATTTAAATTTTTGTTTGGTATTCCTAATTGTAATTTGAAATGCAATCTCAGACATGATTTAATAAAATGTTTGTCTATACTATAGAATCATTGTGATTAACAACAATTAATTTGTATCTCAAATAAATAACGGTCGAAGTAAGGATCAAGTGTTTCGTATTAGGAACCAAAAGTCATAAAAAGATCCATAAATTCATGATAGCTTTAATCTCATCTAGGTTATCTTTTAGTGTAGTTTTTTTCATTTAAAACTGAAAGAATGATAAAAAACAAACGATCCTTCTTCCCTTTCTTTCTGTAAGGAAATAGATAAATATCGGCTTTGTTCGCACGAGGTAAAACAAACAACAATTTCTCCTCTGGTTATCAGAAAAAAAAAATACTTTATCTTTCCAGAGTAAGGCAACTGTTATAATGAAGCCCCGGTTATCTCTTGTTAACCGCGTCCATTTGATTAACCCAATAGATGATTTCTTGCATAAAATCTAAGATAAAAGCAAGTAAAAAGTAACTTGGAAGTAAATTAAACAAGGTAAATTCACACACCAATAATAAAATGCACTCACAGTTGAATATGAATAATGTACCGAGAAAAGAAAGTAATTAGATCTCGAATTTATATTTTATATTACACTGAACTTCGATAACGTTGTTTGAATCTTGTATTATAACTGGAATAAAATGTGTTTTTTAAAAGTTAATTCTTAATATATTTTAATTAATTATCGAGTTTTCCTCAGTTTAGAAAAGAAACGTACTAGCTTCACATTTTGTTTTCATTTGGCTAAACAATTTGTATCTATTAACTCTACGAAATTTATGAAAAGTTAGACATTTTTACTACCGACAATCATTACGATTTATTACTCCTGTCAAGGCAAATATTGAATCTGATAAGAGTCTGTCACCAGAACACGAGAAAATAAATTCCGCAGCCTGTTATCAAATTGAATATTTCTATAGATCAAGAAGAAAATAAATTATGCATGCCTAATCTATCCTTTTATTCATTATAAATATTTTGAATTGATTCACTTGTTTAAAATTGTTTAAAAGCTCATAAGAATATTTTCAACTTTAATATGTTTTTTTATTGTTATAAAGAAAATATTTTCACATTAAAAACAAAGCGAAGATAACTTTACTCAAATATGTTCTTCACCCAAATAATTAGAAATTTCTGTTGAAAAATATTTTCTCATTTACGTGTACAGTTTTTTTTTAGTTTTTTTTATAATCAAGAAAAATAAAATAACCCCAAAAAAATAAGGAATGCTAAATTCAAACAAACACAATATTTGATACAATCATCATTAAAATCTTCAGAAGGAATTTTTTAGTCATATGTTCATTTGAATTGACATCACAATATTGGACGTTACAGCATATCAAACACATCTCAAGAAATATTCGAGGAACAATAAAAGGTTCCAATTGGGTTTGTTGATACAGATTTTTAATCTAGAAGGCATGTTAAAAATTGATGTAACAATGCCAAGAACATGTACCTACTGTGTCACCTAAATCATCATTTACACTTGTACAGGTAAAGCTTGTACAACGGACAGTACAACAACCGGAAAAAGTGTCCGCAATGCCGACCAATGAACGCTATGTCTGACAAAGGTTTTATTTTAGTTGACGATTTAAACCTTGCATGTTTTCTTTAACAGCATTTCAAAGAAACGCTATTAAATGTAAACATTCTCAAATAATTATTAAATGAAGATTTTAATGAAAATCTTATAATATTTATATAACTTTTTCATGTAGGTCTACGAAAAAAACAAGACGATAAAATAAAATTGTTTTCATTTTTCCGTTAGTTTTTCAAGCAAAGATAGGTAAAAAGTTACTAAATTGTATTAAATATATCAATAAATCACAAAAATCTAACTACAATTTTCTCTTGAACGATTTCAAAATGTTTCTCTGGCCCTTCCTCCACCTATGGAGGGAGGTCATATGTCCTGTCATATTTTTGAATTATAATATTTCATTGATAGCTTGAAAATAAATCGTATTTCGTCAAATTATCCTGTAGATGAAGTGGTTAGCCTCTATTTTTGAGTAAAATTTCACAGAACTATGGCTCTGAAATACTTTATTTTGAAAAATAAATCCGTCTTTTACATATTTCCATTTGCCATGTTTTCCATATACAGGTTATCTGTGTTTCCATTATTAGTATTATATGATAAGAAACATTATCACATAATACAAAATCTTATTCCAAAATTAGATTTATAATTGAGCATCATTGATTCCAGAATAAATTGAGATATGTAAAACAAGTTAAATGAATTCGAGTTCATTGCAATTCATACAATTCATGATCAACCACAAAATGGGGTGATGATTGAAAGAGCATTATAATTGCCTAAATAGTCAAAAAGGATTCAATAAAACTAGCATAATAACACAGTGTTTGTACAGTATCTGCGCCATCATTTATAATCTCCCTAACTCTGAAATATTACAGCGAGGACCGGAAAAATGCTTCATCCTAACAAGCTTCCAATTTACTATCATATCCGGCTGAAAAAAAATATAAAGTTCACTAAAATGGGAAACTACTATGAATTAACATTCAGGAAATATTGCTGTGAATAAACATGATTGGGAGAACCGGGTCAGTTCGTACATTTTTCCTTTCAAAGCTTATAGAATCTTAATTATTCGGGATACAAGTTCGTTCTAACTCACAATCGAATCTATAGGTATTCCACTACTTATAACTACAAACTAAATTAGTTAAAACCTTATGGTTTTCCCTTAATATCGATTTTAATGAGATATATTCGTGTGTACGAACTCAGCTGGAAGTGCGGGTGAGTTCATACAAGCACAGTATCACTTCGTACAGTACTAAAAAAAAGGAGGGAAAAAATCTAAATTCAGTAAGAATTTTGTATTGAAAATATTACTGAAGCTTTGAATTGTGTATCCTTACAATTGACAAAATCCCTTTTGAGATAACAAAAAAAGCTTTACTGGAGCTTTGAATTGTGTATCCTTACAATTGACAAAATCCCTTTTGAGATAACAAAAAATCACAAAAGGCTGCATCACCGATGTCTTCCGAACTAGATTATAGAGTGTCAATATCCATCGTAAGCCTTACGCTTTGTCACTGGTGAATTTGAGTATTTCTTTGTTGAAATTTGTTTCTCTTTCATTAACTCTTTTTCTAGGATATCAGTTGTAACTTTCTTGGTTATCTGCCTCTGCTGTTGTTCTTTCTAGGAAAGGCCTTTGCGTATGGCAGATTGTTTTTCAAAAGATGTTCCTAAAAATGAAACATTCGGTGGATGGTGAAATCGGAGAAGCCTCGGTCCCAGTAGAAGCAAGAGAAGGCTCGATGGATGGTAAAGTAAGAGCAGGCTCGGTGGCGGGTGAAGTAGGAGCAGACTCGGTATATGGTGAAGTAAAAGCAGGCTCGGTGGATGGTGAACTAAGATCAGGCTCGATTGATGGTGAAGTAGGAGAATGATCGGTGGATGGTGAAGCAGGAGCAGGCTTGGTGGATGGTGAAGCAGGAGTAGGGTCGGTGGATGGTGCATTTTCTACTTGGTTGCGCTGATAATGATTTGAACTATTCTCAGCATATTCTGGAAAAGCACCGTCCTTACTATTTCGCTGGTAAAAGGTAAAAGTTTTCTTTTCTAATTTATGCTTATCAAATTCTGAACCATTTCTGGATCTCTTTGTGGCATCTTACAGCGTCATGGGAGGAACTGTATACAATTTAGCAGCTTTAAGTAGCTACTGCTGTTCCATTTTCTCAGACGTTATATGCCTATTCCACATCACAGAAAGAATACTGTTTCATTCTTTTACGTGTATATACTCGAGGCATATATGTAAAATAAATATAGAGGTGAATTCATACATAGTGGGGTGAAACCGTACAGAGATTGATGTGCCCGTACACTCCACACCACTATTTTATATTCAAAATGAATGGAATACATCAGATATTAATGAGTTTTAACTAAATGTTAATGTTTACATACGTAGAGATATCCGAGTAAATACCACTATTCCATATAAAGTTTCTAGATAGTAAATTGTAATTGCTATGGCTTTGCTCAAGTAGTGAGAAAATTACATTTTAGTTCTAAAAATATATGACCTCTAACCGAAGGAACATACCACAAACTCACGCGGCTGCAACTAGTTTCAAACTGATTGCTATTATAATGTATATGATCACTCAAGTTTCAACTGGTTAGAACATAACAGGTTTTGCGTTATTGCCCTGTACGGATTCACCCGCTGTACGAACTCACCCGGTTCTCCCCTATACATGATATACATTTCCATTCATATTTTACCTAATTTCACTATGCGATACTCCAAGTCGGAAACTTTTAATTACTGGACTCCATCTATTGATTGTTATATATTTACGACAATGAATAGTACGACTAATCAATACTTAGTTTCATAAATTTGAGACACTTTTAGGTTACCGTCCTCATTTGTATTTTTCCGATAACGTCAGAAATTACTTTTATTATACGATTGAGACCGATATATATATATACATATAAAAAACAATAATAATTTATCTTGTTGTTCATACACTGAGCACAAGTTATGTGAGGGAATATAGATATTCTGATTTATCTTTTGAGTTATATTTATAGTTAAATGTGAAATATTGTATTATTTATTTTATTGGAATTAGTAATATATAATTATATTCATATTTATTTTTTAATCGAATTGTGGAGATGTGTACGCCATTCAGTGTAGGTACGAATTATATGATTAATGTTTGCAATGTATTTTTGATGCAGTTAAGAGTAGAAAGGAATGACAGAGCTTTGCGTTAAATGTTCTGAATTGCGTTAAAGATTGCAGACATTTCTTTTGAAATATGATTAAATAACTAATAGTTAGCACATCAGCACTTTATTTTCAAATAGTGGATCATAGATCAAAAGTAGATTGGGTTAATAATGAAAATAAAGCATTTTTGCTTCGAGAAGCTGACACTAATAAATGTTATAATAAACAAATTATGATTAAAAATACGAATAATTCACTTTAATACAAAAACAGAAACATATTATTATTTGATACTTACATACAATTATATTACGTATTTACAGTGTATTTATTACCAAATGAAACCCTAATGTTGAATAATAAATGGTTTATTACGTATACTTTCTTAAATATATTTTATATGTCATATTGAGTATATTTTATTTTATTTTTCCATAAGAATATTCTTGTTCATGATAACAGAGTGCAATCTTTCTAGATTTGTCAGTGCAGTGAAATTCTCATAGCGTATTTGCTCTTCATTGTCCCCCAAGTTTGCAAGACAAAAAACAAAAGTGAGGACATGAATGCAAAGTAACTACAATTTACATTGAAGAACCGATTTAACCCTTTATGCATATCGAAGATATATGTCATATTCAATATGATTTTATGTTACGTTGTTTTGAAATATTTTCTTCAAATGATCAAATCATATGTATACTCTTTCATATAATAGAATATATTTTTACGCTCTAAAAAGTTTAGCACTGTTGATATATTTTTGATTTTTTATTGTTTAACATATTTTTAGCCTATATACTGCAAGAGTACCATAAAAAAATTGTTTTCTTTTTATCACGGTTAAATTAATCTAATGCATAATTTAGTGTTATACATTGGTTTTAAACTTACTAGCAACCTGGAAATAAACTTACCAGCAAATTCCTTCATAAGGTAGGATGTGATATCACAGGATATTTTGGGGTTGTGGAGTGTTCTACTAAGAAATTAATTCGTCAGATTTATTTTATTTTACTCTCAACATCATTTTGTGGTTCAACAGAGGTGATTGCTTTTTATTATTTAGTTAAAAAACACACTTCACAAAACATGAGCAATCTTTATCATATGAAACTGATGAATGAACTGAAGATAGCATTTTATTTATTTTATTTACATTTGAAATTATAAAATCTACGGGCATTAGGAATGATAATTAATTGACTTTAGTTGATTTAATTGATATATAAAATAAAAATTTCATACATAAAGAAGGAAGTTTCTGTAGCAGAATTTATATAGTATGTTCTACATTTAAAATAATGTAATAAGAACACATTATTCGTCGAAGAATTCAATATTGTTGAATTTTCTATTTAAAAATCTCAGTTTTTTCACAGTTCGAATCATCCAAATTCTTGAATAATAAATTTTCATTTTATCTATTCACTGCAAAAATTCAATTTTCGTTTTGATAAAATCATTATAGTGAGATGACAAATATATTTCCATCCTTTTCCTAAAACAAAACAGTTTATGTCACAACTCAAGCAAATTAAATATTGTAAAAATATAATATTTCAAAAAGTAACTAAAATATTACATACAAAATATCCATGAAAAATAACGAAAAATATCATGTTTTATTCTGGAAATACGGTCATGTTTTCTAGAGTTAATGTTCTTTTATTTTTTCTTTCACTTGATAATAAAAAACAAATTTTCAAAAAAGTGCGGTATTTGCCACTTTGTCACATTTTATTTAAAGATCTATTTCAATCAATTTTCTATTATTTTAATTTATTATGCATATATTTTTTTATATTTTTCTGCAAATAACATTGTGTGTATGCAATTGTGTATACCCTTTAAATTTTTTATAAAAATTCTATACAAAAAACTGGTATTAATTCCGATTTGCAATTTCAGTGAAAAGTAAATAAAGTGTACATTGTTAGTTTGGAATGTCAAAGAGGTAGGTATAATGAACCAAATATTATATATTCCAGTGATAAATTATAATTAGAGAGATAAATTATAAAAGTTAATATACCTCACGAAATAACTAAAATCTTGTTTGTATATATATTCTAGTTTTAAATATAGAGTGTACAATGATATCAACTGCATATATTAATATCATATTTACTACGATAATTCTTGATATTTATAGGTTTTACTTCATAGATCATCATACATTCAGATAGAAAATTGAATATGCTATTGCGTAAAATGAATATACTTATTATACTATTAACTTTATCCATATTCTTATTACTTCTTTCGTGTTGATTAAAGATTGAATAATGAATATATTTTTTATTTAATTTGCGAGTTCTTTTTCTTTTGGTATTATTATTATTATGATTCTTCAGATCAATAATTAATCAGGCATTTATAATTATAATGCAATAATTAGATTAGTGGGAAAATGAAACACAAGTACAACACGGTAATTATTCTAATATAATAAATCAATTGTTATTACACTTGATTACACTTGAATAAAGTAAGTTATGTATATCTTTATTTTTTTTAAAGACAATATTTTTCCATCAAAAACAAGAAGGATAAAATCTTTACAGAGAAGAAATTCTTTCGGAAACTACGAGTGAGGGGTTGAGTTCCCTGAAGGGGTGGACCCGACCTTCTAAAACCTCTCCTTCGCGGCTGAGAGGATGCTGAAGGCATTCCCTCTCTGGATCGCATGAGCCATTCGCTGTTAGAACCAGGCAGACTCCTTTGGATCATTCGTTGTCTCAACAAGGCGTCTACCTATGGACTTCATGATTAAGGAGGTCGTACTACCGTACGCTCTTGTGGTCTCTATAGCAATTGGCTCAAATATGTATGCATCTCCAAGGGCGGAGTATGATCATGCCTCAACTGCGGAATCATTCAGGTGTATCTCGTCAAATGTGTCGACACACGTGCAATCCCAAATCAGATTCTTAACATCTATTTAAGGAAACACAGTAAAACCATCTGGTCGTTTACCATCACCTCTGTCAAGCTCAGGAGGCTCAAGTACTGAAGGGAGTCCTGCTCTCTGCAAAGCCCGTTTTATCACATCATTCATTGCTGCATGTCTTGGGTGACGCTCAGAAATGTACCTACAAGACAGTCCATGCAGTCCTCTGATATCCATCCCACTACCACAGCTGCAAGAATGAGGTTCACAAACACTGGCACCAACTCTGGGAGCAATGGCTACCCTCAGAACCTCTGGATCGAGCCGTGTACCCAATGACGGTATGGGTATCGCGTTCAAATACACTCCAGTTTCTTTAAGAGATGCAGATAACATTCGTGCCCTTGCCACCTGATCAGCTCTAGCCAAAAGACTCTCCATTAATTAATGATCCCGTGGTGTATCCTATTCTTTTTGACTGGACTCATTGTCTGGTACCGGGAGACGAGCCTGTAAACCCTGCCTCCATGTCCCAACTGCATCCGTAACACAGAATACTTTGAAGACACAAAAGCAGGTAAGGCAATATCTCCAACTCTCCTACAACCCAGTCCACCAAGGCCAACAGGTAAAGTTGCCTGAACCCAATAATCAGCTGACATCTCTACATTGGTCACACTGGCAACGGCAGATCTAAGTGATTCATCAAAACAGCTAAGTTCGACTACGTGCTTGTAATCTGGAGAAGCCCGCAGAACATATTGTAGCTTCGGAATGGAAAAAAACATTTCTCAACAAAAAGAAGGCTTGATGGTTATCCACCACCCGCAATCGAGAGACCGTGAGATCCAGATCTTCTTTCCTCCTCGAAATCTCTTCGGGGATACTCAAGTCACTTAAACGCACTTAAAGTAATTATTGTCCTTATGAACCACTCTGATATTTGGAAGCAGTACCCGTAACAACAATTCTGTTTCACCAGGTGCAGTATCATCAAGAATAGTCAGCTCACATCTCACACTATTAACTTCAAGTCCAATGGGACTCAACACATCTATTAATGTATTTACGTCCTCCAAAACTCTTCCCGGTGTATCTCCCAGGGCTGTGTCGTCCAGATACCATACATTGAACTCTGACTAAAACCTGCGAGCCACCTTGTCAATTCCAAGAGCAAACATAAGCGGTCCAAAATACGGGTCACCCTGCTGGATACCTGTCTCCGACCTCAGCACCTCTTCACCAAAAAACAAAGATGAAGGAGAAGAATAAGCTTGCCAAAGGAGTCTATATAGCTCCGGCTTACGGTTTCGAATAACAGTAAGAAAGGTATCTCTCCTCAGACAATTGAAAGAGTTTTTCATATCCACCATTAGAAACACCCTCCTATGGTTACAGTCATTCAAGTACCGTCCTGCAGAATGCGCAACAGCTTCACAGCCACCCTTCGTAGAGAACCCAAGCTGAACCGGTCTTAATTCACTACCAAGAGAGTGTGATGAGGGGTGCGCACCATTCTTGGCAGCCAACTTATGCAAGGTATTACAAACTGCTATGGGTCTGATGCCACCATCCTTTTTGGGTAAGCGCATAATGTGGCTCCATAGAAAGTTGACAATGAAAAATCAGGAACTTCTCTCAATATCGCATTCACAAAATCTGTCAGAATGGGACAAGAGCGTCTTCAAATGACCTGGCCTGAGGCCATCAGGTCTTCTGGATGAACCAGGACGGGAAGAATTAACAGCCCTCCGAAAGAAATATGATTTGATTTCCACCTAATCATTTATTGTTGTATGTAGAAGATCTTCACATCATCTAATAAAATTCTCGTCTCCAATTTGATTTTTTGGGATAAGATTCTTAGGGAGAAGATCTTGTGATCGTATGTACTTTGATCGTCTGTTTGTATATTCAATCAGAAACTTTATGGATAACCTTTATTTCAGATACTTGAGTCTTAATTTGAGACAGTTTTATAGTGTTTAAATGAGACAGAAAAAAAGAGCTTTTTCAAGAACATAATATTTTTTAAGAAATTCCAATAATAGATTATTCCAAAGTACATTTGGTTTATATTTGGTATTAATGTTAATATTTTTTATGGAACATACCTATACATACATCACGTAATATACATTTCGATAAGAAATACTACTTGGGAGTAATTAATAAGCATACTAATTAAATATCTTAAAAATACATTTTTAACTTTTTAAAAATTCTATAATATTATACATCACTACATGCAAGAAATATATATATATACCCTAAAATATAAACAATTCAATCGATTTCCTTTTTTAATAATAATAAAAAATGATACATTCACAACTTGAAAATTTTTACCATATACTTTCGAAATACGATTATGAATGAGATCATTTAATTACAACGATAAATATTTCGACGAAAATCCTATTTTAATTGTTCCTCAATTTTAAGAAAATAATAGTCCATCATTCTTAGGCGATCATGTCCGACGAAGAATCTACGAAAATGTGCGAAATATTTTATTTATTTTAATCAACAAAAAAAAACGATATATTCATTAAAATTTTCCAGCTGAACATCACAATAGAATGTGTTTACTTTAAAAGGTTGATTGTTTCCAATAATATAATTACTGTAATATCCTAACGGAATTTGTGTTTATATAAAATCAAAATTATAATGAAGTCGCTCGATGAATATGTCTATAACAATATTATCTTTTTCAAATTGTAATTTGAAATAATTATTATGGTTTATTAACATTAGTATTTAATTGGCAAATTAGAAACTAAAATACAAATAATTGAAGACCAAAAATTATTAGTGGTGAAGAAAAAAATAATATAATAATTGATATTGATTAATAATTTTTCGATATTATGTTACAATAAGCAATACAGATAAAGGTTAACTATAGATTTTTTCATTATAAAATTAATTTTCGTTAGAAACATTGTTCTGTTTTCAAACAGAAAGGTTATATTCACTCCAAAGCCAGTTACAAATATATCACTCTTCCTAACATCCGTCCAATTATACGATAGCAAAATTCACAAAATGCAATTACAAAAACAATTCTTTTCAGACACATATCAAAGTAAAGACACAACTCACTAGAATTATCTTTCTTACTCTACAAATTTGGTGGGTGTAAATTGTGTTTTATTTTCTTCGGCGCTTTCTTTACCGATGATAATTTCATAATTTGTAGCTTTTGCACCGATGAGACTTGTAATATTGTGATGAATTATCAATAAATTAGCTAGCAAGATAGAGTCATATCTTTACTAATAGATGTACGAGTCACTGGATAAATCTTTTTATGTTTAACTTCATTCAAGATATTAGTTTGCAAAAGGGTAGGTATGATTTGGTTATGATAATACTAATGTGCTCACTAAATTATAAACTTATTTTGGATATCATGTTCGAAACTTCCTTCAACAGAAGAGAATATATTAATTTAATGGAGTAGAACACTTATTTAATAGTCAATAAATTGTTGACACATTTCCGTGCAATATGTAATGATGAAATTCATCAAAAGCACTCACGCAAATCAACTAAATTGCTAAATTAGTTACGTTTATATTATGCTGAACTTTAGTAACATAGCAGATGAATTATGAAGATGTTCATTCTTAAAGTATTCATGTTATCCCTGATGTAATAAATAAACCATTATTAGTAGTTTCAGTCACAGTGATTAGATGCTTTATCTTAATCATAACTGATGGTGGAGTGGTCTGGGTGTGGAGCTGACAGTGATTAATGAGTGAATTGCTTGAAAACTTCCCGGCCTTCCTGACCTCAACTTTTCATCCAAGACATCTTCGATGGTGATTGTATATGTAATATTGAACACAAGAAATGGGAACATAATATATAATATGTATTTTTTAAAATTAACACGACATTTTAGCTTCGTTTGTTGTACTATGTGTAAAACACAATATCAAAATTCACACTATCTTAATTTTTAAAAATTTGTATGAAGTTAAGTTCATACTGTTGTACATTTACTGTACATACAATAGCTGCAAAACTAAACATCTATAGCCGAAAATATATACATATAACAAAAAATTGGCATCATAAATAACAAAATAGAATTATCATCAGTTTTGTCAGCCTGTTTTATTTTTATTTTAACTATGTTATTTTTGCAGTAAATCACTATGAGGATTAGATGATTCCCTTACATGTTAACTTCTATTAGAAGTAAAAAATATTCAAAAAGAAAGTTAATCTTTCGCTTCTGGAAATATGATATGACATTAACTCTATCGGTGAGTGACTTTATTCTCGGAGCAACATTTCTATATTCATGGACAGTTACACCAATTGGTGGTAGGTGATTTTGTTCAAGAAGCAAATTTCTTCCTCAACTACTTCTGGAGAAAATTATTTTCCCATCAACTTCGCCAAGTCCTTTGTATATACTTTCTTCTTGACGTCAATAATATGACGCTGAATTCCGAAGCAAATGTTAAACCATGTTAGAAGCAAATAATAACTAGATTATTTACTCACGGACTTTTTCATAGATATCATCGGATTTATCTAGGTTATCAGGTCCATTTTGTTTTATCTCCCAATCTGATTGGTTCACAAAAACCTTAAACAGTGGTAATCTTTTACAGTATTTATTGATTTTTTATCAATTCCTGAATACAATCTACTTATCTTATTCAGCTCTCCAATATGAGCTTTTATAAAGAGTTAATGAGATTAGGTCAGAAAAAGCAGTTGATTTTAAATAGAAGTCTTTGTTATGAAAATCATATCATATGACTTTTCAAAGAGTGAAACCCTCGCATCAATATAGTTGATGAGCAAGATAAATAATTTAATTACGGTTTGATGAATATTTTTCAAATAACAATGAACGTTTTACTCAGTGATAGTGTATTTATTCATCATATTCAAACTGATTAATAACACATAATTCATTTTTCTATTCAATAGGGCCTATCTGATTGATGGCATCGAAAATGTTTCAATGACGATCAATTCAGTCGTGATGAACGCTTCAGTGATTCCTTTTATGTCATATAAGAGAGAAACAGATGAAAATTATTCCTGGGATCAGCGAAGTTTTGACAAAAAAAAAACAATTTGTGCCGAAGAAAACCAACTCGTTGATGATATACGAAAATTGCATGCTCGAATGGAAGTAAATTAAGGACAGAAGAAGGCCTATCTCGAAAATTGGAAGGGAAAGTCACTTCTGACTTTCAAGCGAAACAGTTTGAGTATTATGATCAGCAACTCGATTGGTTCTTACATGAGTACAGGGATCAACAGCATTAGTTGTATAAGATGAAAGAGTCTCTCGGCATTAAGAGTGTTATAACATATGTTGATGAATATTCATTTACACTTCTAAATAATTATCTTTAAAGATTTTCCACAGGTACAGTAGAACTACTCTATAGTGTATGTAGATTCCTGAGTAATAGAGCTACCTCGTGCAGTGGAGAGTTTCGAATAAATTGTTCGATATTTGGGATATTTCTCTAACGCAGGACTCTACATTTACTATACAGGAGTTCACTATAGAGGAAATTTACTGAAAAAAACATCACCGAGTATATTCTCATGCACTAAAAATAATGTGCAGCTTTGAGAGCGATTCAATATTCGAGGTATGTATTTCTCTGATGGCCAAAATATACCTGCATTGTTTCACTGTTTATACACAAATACATGAATTCAATATTTGGTTTACTTGGTTCAAGTATTGCCTTAGTTTGCTTATCAAGAAACTCCTTGGCTGGGTATATGCATCTATATGTACTATTTTAATTAAATTTGCTTGACTATAGATCAACATATTCAAATATATAAATATATGCGATTCTATATAGATGGACATGTTCAAATAGAAAATTTATTTATAAGGATCAATGTACTCACAAAGATAGCTACTATATATTAAATGATACACGTAACAAAATATAACGTAGCATTTATATTATCACAACTGGGTGAGCTATTGTCAGTTATTTTATATCTATTTTCATTCATTCATGTGTGTTTTAGCCGCATATATTCGAAAATCAAAATACTTGTCCTTCCTCCGTCAAGTTGAAACTTTTTAGTTACGACTATATGTATATATTAAAAAATGACTGGAGGCATCGTTAAGAGATATAAGAGTTTAAACCAAAAGTTTTGATTGGTTTTCTCATGATAAAGAGTATCAACTATTTCCGGAAGGCATCCATGTGAGGTTATAGATTGATGGTTATGTCTGCTGATCAAAAAATAAGACTATCTGTTTTGATAAACAATTATAATTGACCTGTATTTTTATCAAAACTTTAAACATTGGTCTAAATAATAATCATAATATGCAATTCGAATATTTCAGTTTCTTCCCCAGACTAGAAATAACTTCAGTGAGTTATTGTCTTTAATCTGAATATGAATAAAAAAGTAGGGTACCACTTCGCAATGAACTCCAGTTTCAATTACGCAATCAAATATAGCTAAGTAATGGCTTGTGCGGACTGCTGTTAGTGTTCTCAGAACTCTTTATGATTAAATTTGCTTTCCTTTCACCAGCTAGAATTAATAATTCTTTATGAGCTGTAACATCTCGTAAATAAAGGCACGGGAGCTTGCCCATCACTCTCCTTTTTAGTTTTAGTTTAATAAAATGAGATTATATTCGCCGTGGGAAATGAAATATCATCAGCTCCTCTAAGGGAATAGATATGGGGTATTATCATTATTCATTTTGTTGTCAGTTAGTGAAATGTTGATGGGAATTAAATATGTAAAAATAACTTAAGAGTCTAAAAATAAATATCAATTTGCCGTGGATGACTACTAAAGAGTAATGTGAAATAATATGAAATCACATACATATGCTAACTTTAATAAATAATTGAAAATGAATATAATAATTTTCGTCGTAAATCTTCTCATCAACGATGTTTCAGTTTGTCAGTTCCTAACATCTCCTCGGATGTTATTCCTCATCTTATCACTGATGTTTCAGTTTAAAAGTTCATAACATCTCCTCAGATGTTATTACTCATCTTATCACCGATTTTTCGGTCTGTCAGTTCCTAACTTCACCTCAGATCTTATTACTCATATTATAGGTTCGGACGGGGTATCACTGCGCACAATCCCGCAAACTCTGAATTTACTCAAAAACTAAAAGTACTAGAGAAACACTTTTTCTCGTGATAAAATGGTCATAAATGAGGATGGTTCTCAATCAGTTTCTCAATACTTATTGGCAATTATTTGTAATTAACTTTTAGTGAGTGCATCGGGGTATCACTGCGCACATGAAGGGGTATTACTGCCCATTGCATAAATACAACACTTCTCTCCCCCACCTGAATACTTTATGTCCCCATTTTAATGCCCCTCCTCCCCCTTATCTATACCCACTTCTTTCACCATCTAAATATCCCTCTCCTCTTATCTCAATCCCCCTCTCTTCCCATCTAAATCCCCATCTTCTACCAATTTATTCACACTCTCTCTCTTCATCGCAATCTGCCTCCCTCCCCGTCTAAATCCCTCTCTTCCTCATCTATTTCCCTCTCTCTCCCACCTATCCCTCTCTCCAGTATCTAAATCCTCCTCCCTCCCCCCATCTAAACGTCTGTGCTTCCCTCTCAACATGCCCTCTCCCCAATCTACTTGTCCTTTACTTTTTGACACATATTTAATAAATCTGCAACAAATATAACACTTAAATTTTACGCAACTAGTTAACTACTTATATCAAGTGATATAATACGATCGTACGTTTGTTGTTAATAAATATTTAATTCTAAAACCTCTCAACCCCGCCCCCTTCTAAATACCCACTCTCCCTATTTTAATACCCCACATCAAGTTGCATAGCTACAATGATCGTAAGTTTATTGTTAATCAAATCTATAATTAAATAACACCTTATTCAATATTTATGCCTTTATTAAGAGCTAAAACATCATATTTTTTATATTTATTTACAAATAAATGTGGTTAGTAATGATGCGCAGTGATACCCCTCTACCTTTAAGTTATCTGGGGTATCACTGCGCACGGTTACGGCGAAAAAACCGTTGAAACTGAGAAGCTGAAAATTTGATATAATGTAACTGTTACTGTTTTTGCTAACATGTTGAAACAATATGAATCTACAAATCTTGGTAAAAGAGTTATTGGAGAGTTTGCGGGAATTAAAAATAACCAGCACAAACTTTTTTCAGATCGTTCAAAGAGCACTACACATATCGCGACTCAGCCCTAGAAATACTAATAGGATGATGGTGCTTCATGATGTTTATGGGAGAAAAGAAGATGTTTGAAATGATGGTGCAATCAGATTTAGACTAAAACAAGTGGTTTTAAAATTATAAGGGGTGCGGAGTGATACCTCATAAAAAGGGTATGCGCAGTGATATCCCGTCCGACCCTAAACGATGTTTCAGTCTTTCAGTTCCTAACATCTCCTCAGATGTTATTCCTCATCTAATCACCGATGTCTCAGTCTGTCAGTTCCTAACATCTCCTCAGATGCTATTCCTCATCTTATCACCGATGTTTCAGTTTGCAAGTTCCTTACATCTACTCAGATGTTATTCCTAATCTTATCACCGATGTTTCAGTTTGTCTGTTCCTAGGGACTTTCAGAGCCTCACTCGTTCTCATGTATCACCTCAGACAACTAATTGTTATCGGGGAGAGATGAGCTGCTTAACACGCTGCTCAAATGGCCAGAGAAAACATATTTATGTGATGAGATGATTTTATATAGTTTGTACGTCATTATTATGTCACTATAAAGGTAAGCTTTGTAGAATGAATGAGTTAGTTCGCAGGTATGCTTAAGTACTCGCTATACACAATTACGAGATAGTCGATCAGTTACACACGCTGTGGTATTACGGTGAAGATCGAGTGTATTGAGGTAGGTACAGTCTTTTAGAGTTATCATTTAGTAGTTTTATTGTATTACATCCCTGAAATAAGACTAAGCTATATGTAGTACTTATGAAATCTGAGAATATAAACTACACTAGCAGATTTTAGTAAGAGTAATTATAGTGTTTTGAATTAAAAATAAGATGACCAGTTTTGGGTAAATCAATAATAAACCTAGAGATCACATTTATGAATAACATATGATCCAATTTGTCTTTATTGCATACCTAATAAGGTCATTGCAAAGGAAAATCATTCCTTTAAATTCAATTATCTTTTTTTGCTGCCGTTTAACACAATATACAATAGTATTGCAAAAAGAACATTGCATCAATGCTTATGTTTAAATATTTTCTAATTCGATATCTATCCTCTGATATTAACAATAGTTTGGGAGTATTTAAGCTAATACATATATGTTTGTTTGTCTAACTTTTTTTATTGATGAATAAATATCATAAATATTAGTCTACATGATTATTTAAATATCATTATAAACTAACTATTCCCAAAATAATGAATAGTTTAAATTCCTTATTGAATTTTTAAAGCCCAATCCTGTCCAATTATTGACAGCAGATTATTATAATCAAAAAAATCATTTATCAATAGTCTCTGTTGTCTAATATGTGATGTTGATTAATGATTCTGTGCATTCTTTGGCTTCAATTGTCATTCAGGAACCATTTCGTCTGTTCTGTAATGGTCCCATCGATCTGCTCACATTCTGCTAACTGTTATAGGGGAAAAATGAAAGGGAAATCGGTTCCTTCCAAGATTTGGGATGAAAGACAATAAGGTTAGTTTTGTTTTGAAGGTACCTGGAAGCACTGGAAGCAGTTATATTTTTAAGACAATATATAAATAGAAATTTATATTCGAAAGAAGAGTATGTAATGAATTGTAGTACTAAAATATCATTCTTAGTAAGTAAATTATTCAACTTTCATGTTGAAAATTTAGTTTTATAATTTGTAAAGGATTAAAACTATCTTTAAATTTCATAATATTAAATTAGAAAATTGTTCCAGCTTACTCCTATGTATCCTGTATAATTAAGATTAGTATACGATTATTTCTACGAAAAACTCAAATAAAAATAGTTGTTGAAATCTTTGAATACATTAGATGAAATTAAATATGAGAAATCTAGTTTCACAGCAGCTACATGACACGTATCAGAATATATTCCCTAGACTATAAAATGGTAATACAATATTCAGAGTTTTTTACTAATACCGTGGAAAGTTAATGAAATATTCGGAGTATTTACTCTAGAGTTTAAATAGGTAATGAAATATTCGGAGTATTCTCCCTAGAGTGCAAAATGGTAATGATATATTCATAAAGTATTTTCCCTAAGCCAATTGGAAATATGGTAAGTTTTCTATTTAATAAATGGCTAAATGAGTTACAATTGTTTAATCAGCAAATGAAGCGCATCAACATTAATATATCAAACCAATATCTAATTTACATCCACGTTTAACAACCTAAATAAGAGTATATAGTGTTTTGGAGTAATTGGATTATTAACAGTAACATGTAACATTTATTTAAACACTAACGCTGTACGTGTATCAATTAAACTTTATTGTTCAATATATTTCCCTTGAAAATTATATATTAGGGTTTCATTCTTATTGTTGCAAATAATTACTGTTGTCTCAATGATGAAAATTATCACACTGAGAGATTAGTTACAAATTTAATTATCAGAGCTATCGAAGCATTAATTGAAGCAAGCAAATTAATTTAAAGAAAAAACATTCTATTATTTATATGTTTTATTTAACTGATAATCATTTATGTAAAAATATTATTATGAATGATAACAACTTTGTTCCTGTTGATAAAAAGGCATCTTCCTGTTCGAAAGTTTGAGTTTTTCATATGAAATTAGTTTAAAAAATTGAATAAGAATAACATCTATAAAATGGTTTCATTTTTTTCATTTTTAATTCTGCCAAATTGCAGAGGGTTACGTTTCGGTTGAATATATTTGAAATTTTGTTATTAGCATAACTCAAAAATTGTTCAATCAAATTGGTAATGGGACGTTTTCTCATTACCCAAGAACCAATTGGATACATTTTGGTTGCGATTGGATAAAATGTCAAGGTCATGGTTCAATATAACTCAAACAAATATTGGATGATCAAGGTCTTTCATAAGCGGTGGCAAGATATGTGAAATACAAGTACACGTTCTAGTTAATGTATTATTTCTTTGGAGTGCGTTTCCTTGATATCTTCCATTTAATTATATTAATATGACACGCTGCTGATATTAAACCTAGAAATTCCTAACGAATTAGTTACATTTGTTTAGTTTTCAGCAAGTTCTCAGGTTTATAATTTAACAATTAGTTTTATAATACTTCTGACTTTTTTTTTGCTTTATTTACCTACTCACAATACATGTATGCTTATATGAACTTTAAAACGATCTTTACAAATCTGACAAATTTCCATTTCCCAATTTTCTACGAACTACTAAATAGTAAAGATACACAACTCTGGAAATTGAATTTGTTCAACAACAACAGACAGACGTTTAAATTTTTTGGATGAAATTGAATACATTCAAGCGATTCAGACCGCATCCATCGTTTAAATTATTTCAAACTGAAATAAAACAATTGCTGCATTGATTAACAATTTCGAAAAATGCAAATTTTAATTACTGTGAACTAATGGAAACTCGACAAATATATTTGGAGTCTATTATCTTGTTATCTCAATGTTATTGTGAATAAAGATACGATTTATGAAAGCAGTTTTTCTTTATAGATCTGATGGAATTGAATATAATATAAAATTAATAGTGATATTATCGATAGCTAAAGATACACGTTTGAATTAACAGTTAACTTTTTGATTGATATTTCATATAATTTCAATGCTATAAGCATAGTGGTAACAATATTTTATTAGTATTTAACCATCATAAGAAGTGGGCGTGATCAAAATATTGAATTAAAATAAAACTAATTTATCATCTCAATTCAGTCTACTTTCAAAATATTATATTGATATTTCATTCATGACAAAATTTCATAAAATGTTAGCTCAAATTCTTCAAATTTCAGTCTATTTTTTTATTTCTTATAAATTCGAGTAAAAAAATAGGCATGGGGATAAAAATATACAAAATGACGTGTTATTCACCATGGAAGAAACTTTCAAATGGATATTTATGCACAGCCATCCCCATTATTAAAGACTGATTTATGTTGAGGAATAAAGGCACTTACGTGCGTGGCATCAAATGAATATGGAACTCAGTCACAATCTCAAACTTCCTGTGACTAAATAATTAACATCACCATTGATTTATAAACATAATAATCTATAATCATAAAAGTCTCCAAGACGGAATGTTTAAGTTTGGTAGAATTCATCTATAGACAATATAGAGTCCTCAGTAAGAAACTAGCCGAATAGTGAACAAATTTTTGTAAGGTCTGCTGTAAAGTCACTTTTTAATGGCAGACTAAAGAAAATTTATTCACTATGTAGCTCTTTACTTACGACTCCAGATTGTCTAGAGAGGGGTCTACTGTAGAGGAGTTCACTATAGGGGAGTCCACTATATGGGAATCCACTATAGAGGAGTCCACTATAGGGGAGTCCAATATAAAGAGGAGTTCTACTTTATAACCAGAGTTTATTTAGAAACTTTACTTTTCAATAAAGTTGTATAAGAAAAGGAGTTCGTGAAAAGATGTATCATATATAAATTAGAATTTGTTGTCCTTGATGATAAATAAACATAGAAATAGATCAAGCTCCTTTTTGATTACATCATTTCCATGGAAATGGAAGCATTGTAATGAGCTTATATTTTTCTAGGGATTTACATAAACTATAGAAAAATTATTCTTTCACTTTAAGCATCTTGAGGTTGAATAAAATGTGGAAACGCAATTGTGTCGCTTCTTAATCTTCAATGGCCCCACCCTTTCACTCCAGCTTTTTACAAAATTATAATTTGGTCGTGTACTTAACTTTTTTTATCATTTGGTCGTGTAATTTACTTTTTTTATTATCATTTGGTAGTGTAATTTACATTTGTTTATCATTTCGTAGTGTAACTTACTTTTGTTTATCATTTGGTAGCGTAATTTACTTTTTTATCATTTGGTCGCGTAATTTACTTTTTTATCATTTGGTAGTGTAATTTACTTTTGTTTATCATTTGGTCGTGTAATTAACTTTTTTTATCATTTGGTCGTGTAATTTACTTTTGGTTATCATTTGGTTGTGTAATTTACTTTTGTTTATCATTTGGACGTGTAATTTACTTTTTTTATCATTTGGTCGTGTAATTTATTTTTTATCATTTGGTCGTGTAACTTACTTTTGTTTATCATTTGGTAGCGTAATTTACTTTTTTATCATTTGGTCGCGTAATTTACTTTTTTATCATTTGGTAGTGTAATTTACTTTTGTTTATCATTTGGTCGTGTAATTAACTTTTTTTATCATTTGGTCGTGTAATTTACTTTTGGTTATCATTTGGTTGTGTAATTTACTTTTGTTTATCATTTGGACGTGTAATTTACTTTTTTTATCATTTGGTCGTGTAATTTATTTTTTATCATTTGGTCGTGTAATTTACTTTTGGTTATCATTTGGTTGTGTAATTTACTTTTGTTTATCATTTGGACGTGTAATTTACTTTTTTTATCATTTGGTCGTGTAATTTATTTTTTATCATTTGGTCGTTTTTCGATAGTTGTACAATGAACACTTTTTTTATCATTTGGTAGTGTAATTTACATTTGCTTATCATTTCGTAGTGTAATTTACTTATGTTTATCATTTGGTCGTGTAATTTTCTTTTTTTATCATTTGGTCGTGAAATTTACTCTTTTTATTATTTGGTAGTGTGATAAAATTTGGTTTGTCATTTGGTAGTGTGATATTCTTTTTGTTTGTCATTTGGTAGTGTGATCTTCTTTTTGTTTGTCATTTGGTAGTGTAGTTTACTTTTGTTTATCATTTGGTCGTGCAATTTACTTTTGTATATAATTTGGTCGTGTAATTTACTTTTGTTTATCATTTGGTAGTGTAATTTACTTCTGTTTATCATTTGATAGTGTAATTTACTTTTGTTTATCATTTGGTAGTGTAATTTACTTTTGCTTTTCATTTTGTAGTGCAATTTCCTTTAATTTATCCAGATGGCATTATTTGAGGAGAACAAACACTGCATGTGAGATATCTGTCTCATCTCTTGAGAGGCTTAAGGCGATTGATAGAGTCATACCCTCTAATTTGAACAAACAGTAATCCATCAAAAGCTTGGAAGATGAGATAAACTTTACAGCATGTCTAGCCCATTTAATATGCATTACTAAACAGGATGATTATTATAATATAAATTATAATCAAATATTCATATTATGGTGTCAATGTATCGTATTTAGGTCTTTGAACATAAGTTATGGTGATTTCATCTTCTTTTTACTAACTTTAACAGTTTTCTTGTTTTCTTATGATTATTATTATTTTATGTTAAAGGATGTCCATATCCATTACGAAGTAATCCAAAGAGGCTTAAAGAGAAGAAGAATTACTTTAACAACAAATTTTCCATCCTCATTTCATAAAAAAAATATATTTATAAATAAATATATGTACATAGAAAAATTCCAGAAAAATGAATCGTTGAATTTTATTAGTATTGGAATCGTTTTTTTTTTCTATTTCTTCAATACAAATGTAACATCAAAGCATCGATAAAATTAACATTCTAAACAATTAATAGAATATAAAGGAATATATATGGTGTATGCCCGATATCCATTATCCGTTATGTAAATATTATTAATTCCAAACATCCCTGGCATTTAATTTCGTATTATAAGCATTGAATATATCTTTAATAATTCTGTAGCGTATATTCAAATATTCAGTGTATTTTGAGTACAAGGGAGGGATCTAAATAGCACATTTATTAAATGATGTTTGTTCATTAAATTGAAATTGAAGGGCAATTCGTATAGTGTATTTATAGAAGGTTTGTATATCATATTTTAGTTATCTGTATTAGTCAAATTTATACAATATAACTCGTTGAGTATATTATTATATTATAGGATATACACATTATTCGTGATTGTTTCTTTAAGATTTCCAGCTTTTAATTATTGTTTCATATTTCTGACATTTATTTATTTTGGTCTTCTTATCATTAAAGTTGTAATAATTACTACTCATGGACTGTATTCAATAAAAATAATTCAAACAATATTGTACGAATAACTTTGAATTATTATAGTTTAAGTGAGGAATAATAATATTAGATAAATTGAACTCTTATTAGTGAAGATTATTATATTCAGCCCTTTTTATGGTACGTATGCACAATGATTAAATGTAGTATATGCGTTACTCTTAATAATAACCAATATTTCATCACCAAAAACATGATCTCCATATGTACAGAGAGATATTATGAAATTAATTGATATGTCAATTATTAGTTTGCCTATCCTCAGTAAACATCGAGAATTACTTAAGAGTTTATTATTGTTAGAATTAAAACATGCAATCTAATTTATTTTTAACTATGTAGTTTCACGTATGATTATGTATTCTCACAGATCATTATTGGGAGATCATTTCATATTGTAACCGATATCCGATACCTACATATATCTATGCTTATATTATGCTTACAATCTATAGTCTATATATCATGCCTACAAATAGTTAATCGATAATTTTTAATAGTTGTACAATGAACATTAATTAATAGTGTAATATTGATAGGTGACGCCCAGTTACTATATAATTTTATTAATACCCTTCATGTGATTTCTTTCCATCTCCAAGGATCTTCCTCTCAATCTGCCGTTCCTGAGATAGGATTAGCTTCCTTCCTTCCTTCATTTCTCTTTTTTTGCATTTTTCACCGCCTGAAAAATGGCGGTTCAATTAATCAGTCGTTTGAAAAGCTTTAAAACACTCCCGAGTTTTCCTTTGAAATTCAAAAATTGATTCATTAATTTCCTATAGAGTTCCAATCCTGAAAATGTTATCGATTTTTGAAATTCAGTTTTATTTAATAATTTACTAGGAATTTATAATCAGCAATTATTTAATATTACACTAGAAGTTTTTCATAGTGGGCTCATCTAAAGTGATTGTAGAGTCCTGAGTAAGAGAACTACCTCGTATTTTGGATAAAACTCTTTAGTATGCCATGAATAGCCATCTGTTTTTGAAAACTAATTGTCATTTTATGACAGACTATCGGAAAGTTATTCTCTATACGGGATAAATTATTTTCCTACATAGAACTTTCCATTCACTATGAAGGAGTCCAGTAAAGAAGTTTTCTATTGTATTACTTTCGAATACAGCTAATGATCACAGGGTAGAGATCGCTAATTAAAATTTTCCAATTGGAATACAGAACTGAGGTTTTAATCGTACACCATATCTGATATACGCATCATACCAATTTTTTCGACGTACAACATATGAATCCGCTATCGCTGCTATTTGAAAACTGAAGAGAGGAACACAGAGAAAAAAGTTTAGTCATATCACATGGGTCACCAATTTATGCTTTGATTCAATTTATTACGTGAGTTGGCTGAACTTTATTCATCTTTTCATGTGTGTTAAAACAACTATGACATGGTGTGTCATCAAACATTAGTTAATTCAATTCATTTTATAGATTGAATCAACTTACTATTGGACTTACTATGAGAGACTTTATTTAAGTTTAGGAGTGAGTCAAAACGACTGTTTTGCTTTAATCCAGGTCAATTTAACTATTTTAAAGTAGTACCTGCAACTCACCACGAAGGTAGGCGCAGAAATAACTTATTTGTATGAGTCAAAACAAATCTAATTTTATTTGATTAAACTAATCCTTTCTCTGTGTGTAGAAAGAATTACAGTTGCGATGAATTAAACTTAAGAAAAATAATGTTGAAATATTAACTCATATTTCTATTCAAGACAGTTGTATTCAGAAGTACTGATCGTATAGAAAACATGTTAAATGGTACATATATTTTGTCGTGAAAGGATGGTTTCTCATCTCAGATGATGAGTCTGTTTTAAAGTTGACAGTTCTGTCCAACTCAAAACAGAAACAAGATTTAGAGACTCAATTATATGTCATGTGGCAATAAAATGAACGGTGTATTTTGAATAGAAAATAACGATGTCAAGATAGCTAACCATGATACCTGCAGGTATCATGGATACTAATAAAAATAAAAATTAAATAATAACTATAATATCGTTTTTACATATGACCGACCGATAATTTGTAATATAAATATCTGTAAATTGTACGATTGAATATGTAAAATTGATGTTAAACTTACAAAATCCTATTATATACGTTATTTGTATTATTGCTATTCCAATATTATATACAAAATATAATTAATAATATAAAAAATTATGGCGAACATATCAAATGTTATTATCAATTAATTATTAATAATTAATTTCATATATGAACTGCCAAGGAGATAATTAATATTATGTTATTTACAAAAAATACTGATCTAACTATTTCCACCAAAAGAGCCCTAGAACACAATCAGAATAAAATAATCTTTTTGAAATAAAATGACGATCATCTTTTCAAATTTCGTTCATACTACATTTTATTTGATTTTGGTGAAGATGAATAGAAATGGAGGGAAAGAAATTTGAATGCAGTTTAATTAACTGAATAGGAAACTGCATCATTTATCTACTCCCTTTCTTTCTTTTCTCTTTATTTATTTTCACAATTCATCTTTCATAGCTGCTCTGTTCACCAATAAATTTAATATTAAATTATTTTTATACTAGTTAATGAGTTAAACCAAAATACAATAATTACTTAATTGCTATTACAAGATTAGAGAAACGAATAAGGGTATATTCGATATTCTCTAAAAGAGATTTCAAGTGAAACAATATTTTCGAAACACTGCCTGTACTTTCAAAACACTGTTTAAACTTTAAAAACACTGTTTGTACTCTCAAAATACTGTTGGAACGTTCAAAACACTGTTATTACTTTCCAAACAATGTTTCAACTTTCAAAACACTGTTTTTACTTTCAAAACACTATTTGTACTTTTAAAACACTGTTTGTACTTTCAAAACACTTTTTGTACATTCAAAACACTGTTTGTACATATAAAATACTGTTTGTACTTTCAAATTACTGTTGGTACTTTGAAAACACTGTTTGTACTTTAAAACACTGTTGGTACTTTCAAAACACTATTAATTTTGTGCTTTCAAAACACTGTTTGTACTTTAAAAACACTGTTTGTACTCTCAAAATACTGTTGGAACTTTCAAAACACTGTTTGTACTTTCAAAACAATGTTTCAACTTTCAAAAGACTGTTTCTACTTCAAAAACACGGTTTTTACTTCCAAAACACTGTTTGTACTTTAAAATCACTGTTTGTACTCTCAAAATAATGTTGGAACTTTCAAAACACTTTTTGTACTTTCAAAACAATGTTTCAACTTTCAAAAACTATTTCAATTGTAAAAACACTGTTTTTACTTTCAAAACACTATTTGTATTTTAAAAACACTGTTTGTACTCTCAAAATACTGTTGGAAAGTTCAAAACACTGTTTTTACTTTCTCTGAACTCTGCAATATCACAAATACAGTATATTAAACTAAAGATAAAAAGAAAAATCTCGTTATCAAAACATATAATAGTTTAATCAACGGGAGTTATTTTTTCTAGTGATTGCGTTATGATATCTAAGCGATAAATTCTTGAAAAGGTTACATCACTTTAATACTTCATTTGTACATAATTGTATACAATATAGCCGCGTCTCAACTTTAAATTAGATCAACTTAAATTGAATTTCACCGTGATCAAAATGTTTCTAAAGCAATTCCATAATTTTGGTCCTAAATTGGCTTCCACGGGACTCATGATTGGATCGTGAAAATTTCAAGTGGATCTTATTAGGATTGCAATTGAATACTCGACTCGGATTCGCATGTCATTTCATTTGATGCTGCATCTGAAACTGCGTTCTAATCTTTAATCGTGAAATACGGTTCATACTCCCAATTATCTAACATCACTATACAAAAATTTGCCCAACGTTCAAAATCATACACCGATCTTAGGATTCTTTGATGAAATATGAAGCTGAGTAGAATACAAATATTTGTTAAGTATAATCTAAACTAAAAATCATAGTTAACTAATGCTATATTTTAAGATTTTAACTTACAAATTTTCACTAATATTCCTGCATTATAACATGTTTTTCAATTGAAGAATTTTAAATTATTCTTATCGGTATAGCTGTTGTTTTGTCCAACCAAAACACTGATAGAACCATAAACCATAATTATTTGGCTTTCTTTCCTCCAAAAAAAAAGAGATAAATCTGGACTTTGTTCGCCCGAGATAATATGAACAACAATTATATGTTTTTCCTCGGGTAATTAGATGATATATCTCGAGATTAAATGAACTGATGTTATTGAGTCATGACTTTTTTTAAATCCCCATCATTTAATCAGACTGAAAGTTGTGTCTATTCCATTTGTAACTTGATTCAATGTCATATTATGACAAGCTCTAATCGAATCAATAAACTATGTTAAACTTTTTAATTCATTACAACTAACATTGTGATGAGATTGCTGTAATATAAAAAAAATCAATTACAAAATATAACACAATTAATGAAATGAAATACCAATGATGATATTTTAAAATACTTTGAACCTTGGCAATAATTAGACTATGAAACAATTGGTACGAATATAATTTGCAATTTTGAAACACACAAAAGAAAATCATTATTATATATCTCTATTCAACCTATCCAATCAGCTTCAATAAATATACCCTATCCATGCTAAAACCTCACCAATATCCTTCATCTCTATGCAGAATTGAGGTGAAGAGTTCTTACCACTAAGCAGTTCTTACCAAATTTGGAAGTTCTTACCACCAAGCAGTTCCTACCACTAAGCAGTTCTTACCATTAAGCAGTTCCTACAACTAAGCAGCTCTTAATACTAATCAGTTCTTACCACCAAGCAGTTCCTACCACTAAGCAGTTCTTACCATTAAGCAGTTCCTACAACTAAGCAGCTCTTAATACTAATCAGTTCTTACCACTAAAAAGTTCTTACCACTAAGAAGTTCTTACCACTAAGCAGTTCTTACCACTAAGCAGTTCTTACCACTATCAGTTCTGACCACTATCAGTTCTGACCACTAAGCAGTTCTTACCACTAAGCAGTTCTTACCACTAAGCAGTTCTTACTACTAAGCAGTTCTTACTATTAAGCAGTTCTTACCACTAAGCAGTTTTTACCACTAAGCAGTTCTTACCACTAAGCAGTTCTTACCACTAAGCAGTTCTTACCACTAAGCAGTTCTTACCACTAAGCAGTTCTTACCACTCAGCAGTTCTTACCACTAAGCAGTTCTTACCACTAAGCAGTTCTTACCACTAAGTAGTTCTTATCACTAATCAATTCTTACTACTAACCAGTTCTTACCACTAAGCACTTCTTACCACTAAGCAGTTCTTACCATTAAGTAGTTCTTACCACTAATCAATTCTTACTACTAAGCAGTCATTACCACTAAGCAGTTCTTACCACTAAGCAGTTATTACTACTAAGCAGTTCTTATCACTAATCAGTTCTTACCACTAAGCAGTTCTTACCACTAAGCAGTTCTTACCACTAAGCAGTTTTTTTTTATTAATTCAGTTGAATCAGTAAATTATTATTATTATTATTATTAGTCAGTGATGTTGCATATTTTCTTCTGTTCTCCAGGGATAAAAATGAAATTCCTGTACAATATCCAATCAAACTTCAATGAAGAAATTAAAGACATTTGTCATTTTGTATCACATTGAGTTAATGATGAAACTATGAAGTAAATATATAAGTTATTGAGTTTTCGTAACGGTATTTGAAATAAAATCATTAGGTAGATTGCCTTATCAATAGATTCGACAAATTTGATTTCTCCTTCGAATAGGTACTCAAGAATAAATATTTTAAAGAGATATAACTAATATGGTCTAGATAAAATTATTGTGGTATTGATACAATTTCTTTGTCTACCATATTTATTTTTAACGTTTTACTTAAATAACCTGATGAAAAAATCAATATTGTAGTGGTGAAAAAATGTCTTATATATAAATAGGCTGAAGATTATCTCATATTCTTAAAGCCTTTGACCTATCAGTGTCATCACCCAGTTTTCGAGTAGTGTCAGCTTCATAAGGTAGGTAAAAATTGCATAGTAATCATATATAATTAAGGTAATTTTGAATTCTATTTTTGAATTCTTTATCTGTAGAGCTATTTTCGAGAATTAGGATTTAAATAAATTATCTATTACAATCTTCACCAAAATAGTTACATTTTTTCATAGCCTGTACTTAAGTTTTAGGTTTTGAGTACTTATCATTATTTTTTTTAACTTCAGTTTTAGGATTTGAGAACTAATTTATTTTTAGCCGTTGGACTGAAGTGAGATGAGCTGAAGTAGGTTTATTTAGCTGTTGTGTTTTCTTTATCGGAGCGCAAGAAAAGCTTCTATTTGTCTAGGTATCGGAAAGCAATTTGAGAACGGGAGGTCCATTAAGATCTATTTGCCTTAAGATATCGATAGAAATGATGGAAAAATTCACAGAGCCGTGAATTTGTGGATATTAACGTCTTTTTCCATATTTTTTTATTGACAGTGACAAGAGAAAAGTTAAACAAATGCAATGCTTTGACCATTACTTCCGATTGGGGAAATTTACGAATTATTGGAAAGTTCCATACAGTTCCATATTTAAAAAAATCCTTCTAACCCCTTGTTAAATTGTTATCCATGATAACTGCAGGTATAATGGATACAAATTCACACGTATAATAATATCTTCTTATTTATGATCCAAAAAGTGGAACTATCCTCAAGTATAGTAACTCACCTTCGATCCCTTATTGACTATTTTAGACATTATTTTCATATCAATTTCGAAACATAGAATTTATTCAAACCCAGTATATAGTTTAAGGTTAATATTTTCCATATCAAATACAATAGAATAATTACTAAATAATAATCGTTCATTGGAAAATAGAAGACAGTTTTACTAATAGAATAATTACTAAATAATAATCGTTCATTGGAAAATAGAAGACATTTTTACTAAAAAAGGAAACCCATTTTCAAACTAGTATATTTTACAAACTATTAGAGCTAGAAATTTTCTAAGACCATCATTTTATTCCTTCACTTTTTTTGCATCTATTGATTAAATCTGTTGAAGTTAGGACGAAAATTGAACATCCTGCAACGAATTAAAAAAAGTTAAATAAAAATGGCTTGCGCAAGCACAGAATATACGAAAAGAATCTAAATAGGTATAATTCATTTCATATGGATTATATTATTATTTTCTGTAACAACTAAAAAAACAATTAAAACCTGAATTATCATTTGGGAATTGATGTTTGATATAAAATTGATATCTTCAATAAAATCAGTTCGCCTTTTAATTTGTATCTCTTAATTAATTCCTCAAAATGCATCTTTCAAAAGAGCAGAGTTTTTGTTGTGACAAGTTATCTAAAAAATGAAAGCTTTGAGCAGATTCAACCTCATTCAAAACATAGCATTCAGGAAAGATTTTCATCAACTGTAAAATCACATTGACTTATGTTAATAAGTTCAAAACTTTAGAAACCACTTTATTTTAAATAAAAAACGATAAGGTCGCATGAGAACAGAACGAACACATGAAACATTAATCATATTCATGAAAAATTTATTGAGAATACAAACATATCAATCAGAAGGAATGAATTACACATCAATAAAGACATATTTCACCGAATTGTTGAACACGATTTGAGATATCATCCTTAGAACTGATTTACCGCAAAGTCATCGAAATTATGTAGAAGATATCGTGATTGGTGACGAAGATGTATTTCCATGAATGAACGAGTTAATAAACAAAACGTTAATTGAATGAAATAAATATATTTTATAATTTTTGTTTACACCATATGGAAATAAATTATAGCTATTATAAAGTCTTTCTGTGTTTTTCGTCCTCTCGCAAGCCCTTTTTATATATATTATTTCACTTCGCTGCAGGATGTTTATCTTTGGTTGTAAGTTTAACAGATTTTCATGAAAGATGCAGAAAAACTATACGATTAAAACGGTTCTTTTAGAACTTTTTAAGATTTGGTAAATAAACTCATTTGGAAATGGGTTTCCTTTTTTTTGCGCCACCCTGTATAATAATAATTTCCAAACATTTTTCTTTCAAAGGATACCACAATACACCAGTTAGAATATCTTCTACCATTCTACTCTAAATATGAAGTTAATAAACCTCCCTAATAATTTGTGGCTCATCTTATTTAAGTTATTCTAATTAGAGCAAAAGTTTTGTACCTTCCAGAACAAAGTTTATCAAGCAGATTTTCTTACAGTTCCTTTTATTTGCATAATAATGGGAGTTCACTTCCTAAAATATTTCCACATGGAGTCTTGTTATTTATTTAAAGCTCTATTCAAGATTTGTGTCTAGGGGTATCTAGCTTAACACAGAAAGGATCTTTTTTAATTAAAACGTTATTTGTTCCATTAAGGTGATTTCTTTATACTAATGCCTGGTATGATCTCCGAACAATCAGGGAGCTAAGAGATATTTTTAATTATGCTATTGCATAAATCTATTACAATATGTATAGCTAACTTAACAAGCTTACGAACATGAAGCATAGGATTAATAAATAATTAGAAAACTATATGATTCGTAGATTTCGGCACTAGTTTGACCTCATTCCATTAGATTCTGATTACAGCAGAAGAACAGATTAAATTATCGAAAAGAAATGCGGAACTGAAAGGAATATTCAAACTCAACTTTCGAATTATGAGAAAGGTATTTAAAGCTTTCAGATTTTTCACAGATATGTGTAATGAATGTAATAATTTTAACTCCATTGCTTAATACTTTAACACTAGAAATTGAAGTTTTTGATAATATAAACAGACATTCTCACATTATTCTAAATTAAAAAAAATTCAATTAATTACCAATGTTAATTTATGTGATATAAGTATTTGAAAAGTAAAAAATGAGTCAAATTGACTTTATGGTATTTTCTAGTGTTAAACCAATCCTGCGGTATTTTATATATTAATTAAATATTCTTTTGGATGTAAGTGATTGAATCTTCTGCAACCATCTGATATACGAATACATAACTTATATAATATCAGAATCACAAATAGGATATGCAAAGTGTTTGCAGAAATAATGCAGAGAGAATAATTACTCCATTAATATTTTCTTGCTTTTATAATTCTTAATGAGAAAATCATAGTTATGTAAGTAATTGAATCTTATTCAATCAACTGATATATGAATACATAACAAATATAATGTCAGAAACTTTAAAATAGGATATGCAAAATGACTGCAGACATAATGCAGACAGAATTACTCCTAAAATATAATATAGTTTCCTCGACTCTGAATACAAAATTGGTCATCAAAAGACCAAATTAACTCTTGAAAATTTCATAAATTGAATAAAAGATTCACTCAATTCTCTCGGCAGCCACATGTAAAAGAATATGAAATCTATTTTTCGTTTCCCTCGAGTTTACAGTTTCATTATTTTTGGATTCGTATCTTCAATTGGAAATGTTGGTAATGTTTGAATATATTCGTCTTTTAACCAGGAATTCTTTCCAATCTTCAAAACCACATGGAAATAATATTTATTAAATCGAGCAATACTGTTACAGAGTCACTGTCAAAAATAGTTGAATAATACATTTAATGCTTTTGACAATTATTGTGAATTCAAATATAAATTAGTATTATGAAAACTATAAAAATAAATTCAAAGAATTTCAGTTTTAGTTATTTACAGATAAAACCGTAAGAATTGGAAGACTTTAAATTGTTTTATTTTGTTATATAATGAAGTAATGCATGTGTGATATTAATGTAACTGATTTCATTGATATGTTCAATGTTCATATGTAACTTTATTGTATTAATTTTTCATTACTTTGTACAGTTAACCCTTTTCACACAGTATTTAAATAAAAGAATGGTCTAACAATTATCTGTATAGGTATTATTTTTTGTTTCAAAGAATGTTTCCATTTCCTCTCCAAATTTAAACAGAAAAGTAGTGATTTTCCATCTACGGGAAAGTACACAATTTGCAAAATGTTTTTTAGAAAAAATTATGAATAGAAAAGATGAAGAAAATTATATGTAGAAAATCCTGAGTTCATTTCAAATTTCATATAGCATTTACAAATAGAGTTTAATACATTCTAATCACATGGAAAGTATATGTCATTCATTATTACGAGAAGCGTCTTGTCATGGTAAAACATAACAATATCAATTGAGAAAACAAATTACAGAATAACGAACATGAGCAGAACGAAATGGCTAATAAACAAGACATGTTCAACAGTGGTTGGGTGGCTTGTCTACAAATGGAAAATAAATGCAACCAGTTCATAATACAGTAAAGCTCCTCTTTATTGAATTTAATTCCTGAGTAAGAGAATTACCATATATAGTTAATAAGTTTTCTTTATTCTGCTATGTATAGCATTATTATTAGAAAAATAATGGCCATTTTATGGCAAATTAAAGGAAATTTGTTCACTATATGGTGGAGTAGTTTTCTTACTCAGGACTCTACTTTCACTATAGAGGAGTCCAATATAGAGAGGTTCTGTTGTAGATCAAAAGGAGTTCTGGATTCTCTGACACTTAAAGTACTTGGAATGTAGGTATTAACATTTGTCTTGAACCAATATGGCCTTTGATATTTTTTCTGTGAACTAATATAAACTAAGTTTGCACCAACTTTCCGATTACTGTGAAACTAAATAAAAATTCAAGTATTGCGATGTTAAAGTCTGATTGAAGATTCGGAACCAATATTGACCTTTGAAAAATTTGTTATGTTTTGGTCGAATTTATTTGTCTTCTTGTTAGTCGCATAACTCAAAAAAGATTTAACCAAAATGCCTTAAGTCTTGTGGGACGATTGGTTATTCATTATTCAGGAAGGAAACATTTGATTAGATTTACAGACAAAAGTCAAGGTCCTTTATAACTCAAGGAATATTGGATGATCGAAGACATTTGTATTAGCGGTTGAGTGAATGTTCTAATTTTAACTGTGATTGAAATGTGTTTAATGTCTATAGATATTATAGTTTGATTATTGTTGACAAAAAAATGCAAAAACGTCAATAATTCACAAAAAATTCCAATACAAGAGTTTTTTTTCCATTATTGATAAAAAAATAACAAATGATAGTATCAAAATCGTATTGTTATTGCCTTACCAAATCAAACTCAGGTTCAATGAAAAAACATTTATACAAAATCATCAAATAACTTCTAAATGCCTGATGAGATACTTCATTAAAATCATCAAGGAAATAGTTATCTGATAGGGTGTGTCTGATGAAATTAATATGTGTATAATAATTTATTTGAATAATTGCAAAATCGACACCAATTGAATTATTATTTATCTTCAGGATAATGTTCAGGAATGTTGTGACGAAAATATACTCATAATTTTCAAAGAATTACAATAATAAAAATATTGTTAGAATGGTAATTTTTCTAAAAATAAATTTAGAATTTTTAGAACTCATAAAAGTGAATGTAGAGTCTTGAGTAAGGGAACTACGCTGTATAGTGAACAAAATTATATTCTGTAGTCTGCTATAAAATAGCAATTAGTTTTCTAAAAAAAGATGGCCATTAATGGTGGACTAAAAAAATTTGATCACTATATGGTGTGGATATCTGATTCATGAATTCATATTCACTATACAGGAGGAGTCCACTAGAGAGGGGTTTTACTATATAGCAATGAAGACTAATATTATTTCAGCTGTAGTTTTGACAAATCGTTATAACCCAGACGGCATTTTTAAGTATTGAATGAGAGCAAATTAGCATAGAGTCATAAACTAGCAATAAGTGTGTTTATTTGCGTTGCTATCGGAACAGTCCTTTCCATCATTCACAGTCAATATTTGCTCAAAAAGTCTCCCGTAACGAACCATTGCAGTTTGTTGAACTGTTCGATGATGCGTATGAAACCCTACCATGAATATTCAGTCTCTTCAGCTCTAAATTCCAAGAGACAGAATATATTCCGGGCCAAGATTCTCGTTAACTTTGAGATTAGATAAAATGAAGAATAAGAATATGAAAATCCATTTCAAGAGAAACTATTGGAGCGATGGGTTTACTCTATTTTGTTTTAGTGCTTGAATTTTAATAACGTATATTGGAGTGAATATTCATTTGCTGACACAAGGACGATGAGAAATATGAAATGAACTTTCTTAGAGAGATTCAATATAATCACTATTCACTGACCATCGAAAAATTTAAAAGAAACTAGTTTGTTTTGATAATCAAGAATGAATATGAAAATACAAATTAAAATGGTTTATTATAAATTCAATGTTTTGTTGGGATAATTTTCTATGTATAATAAAAGATTATACAAATATATTTCATTTAAAATTTAATATGCTTCAAAGAACATTGAAAGTCAAATAATATTACATTTTAATCATCGAACGGAATGACGAGAAATCAAAAAATAAATAAAATTTAAACATGGTTTCGATTCATGATCTTCTAGCCATAGAAGCTTTAAGACGACATTAATATATCAGGAGTAATCTCTGCATTGAAAATATTACTGTGTATCAAATCAGTGAAATTATTGCTAATAATATTTTTCTTCTTATATAACACACCTTGAATGAAAACAGAATTAATATCCTAAATTTTATAATGAACATGATTAAAAAACAATAGCAGATCTCTTCTATAATGAACTGCTACATGGTCACTATATAGAGCTTACTCCTTTATATCGGAATGAAGAGATGCATAAACTGATGGCCATTTTTTGGTAAACTACAAAAATATGTTCAATATAGACTCTATAGAGGGTACATTATTTGTGAGGACTCTACTAAGTAGGAATGTTCACAAAACAGGACTTCATTATTGTGGTATTGTACTATAAAATTACAATGCCGAAACGTACCCTGTCAATAGTACTCTAACCTCATGCAACGTCAGAGAGTTCAACTATTGATGAGCTGTCAATTTTAGAGCAAACCATTCTCACATGATGAATTCAGATATTAAATCTTTTCTAATCTAATCAAGTTATATAATTATGGTAATAAATTTCATTCCATACTATAATTTGAATGCCGGTGCATAAACATGACTCGTTCATTAAAATAATAGTGTATTAACTTGAAGAAAAATTTATTTATAGTTTTTCATTCATCATTCCATGGAACTTTCATTATGAAATGTTATTTAAAGATTTTTTCTCACGAAGCACAGGAATTTAAAACTCTCCATTGAATAAAAATCTTCTAGTACAACTTCCCTGATTGTCCGTAATAATGTTTCCGTAATAATGTTCAGAGTAAAAGTCATTTGAGTTTTTCTTTTCTGGAGTTAATTCGTCGCTTTCACTGCTAACTACCGGACTTATTTGCATCAGAATTATCCTTACCGAGGAAATAATTTCCTTGCAATGGAATCCTCGACATCAGAGTCAAGTAGATAGTAGCATTTTTTAGCCTCATTGCAGCTCTTTTTAAATAACTTGATATCGTTAGGAATTTGGATTGATAATCAAATGAATATTGTGTGTCTCTCTGACTATCTTTTGTTGATAAAAATTCTTTCTTCTTCTTATGTTTTATGATCCTAATGACCTGGAGTTTCATATGTTACATTATATCAATGATAAATAACTTATCAAGCATCGATCCGTTATCATTGATATACATTAGTAAATGAAAATTAATGATAATTATTTATACTAATGAAAGTTACGAATTATCGGTCAGTTCCACATTTCGGTCATATAAGAACAAGTCGATATATGTTTAAATTTAAAAAAAATTAATAGGTTTCCATGATTGCAGGTATCACGGATGATGCAAAGATAATTTTTATTTAAATTGTTCTTTCTTATGTGACCGAGAAATGGAAGTAACCTATAATTCGTAACATGACCTACCTCTCAAGTAATCATGCAAGTTTTCTTGGTGGCAGTAATATTATTTACATTTACGACTGTACGTGCGTGCGTATGTCTACATTAATCTGCTCTGCTATTGGCTAAAGATATGTCTTATACATAATTACTAGGGTTGTGACAATATGCTGTTAAAATCATAGATCTAGAAATTATTATAAACGGAGAGAAATATATGTAAGGTATTCATTCTAACCCACTTCGTTTCGTTTCTTCTATCATATTCTTATTAAGATCTATGATTTTAAAAGCATATTGGGTTAGAATTTATCATTTTTATAAATTTCAATCAAAATGAATATATACTGTGCAATCAGGAAAAGAGTCTCCTATGATGTTACTTTCATGAAACACATATTTCTAATAATTCATTATCTTCAAAAATTTCAAATAGTTGTCATTGTGTACCAGACCGATTATAAAATATCTACAAAACTACCATTGCTAAAACATATTTTTCGAAAGGTGAATTTGGTAAACTTTGAAAAAATCATTACGGATACATTTTTCTTTGACTGTACATCGTTTTTCTTGGCTTCAACATATTTTAAAATTATTCGAAGCTGCAGCAATTTATTTGAAGATTCTTAGATCCTTCCACCTGTAATGTTTTTTCAGAATTTTAACATATATGATTATTCCTGAATCCCTACTCATATGCATATTAAACCTAATAGTCAATGAATGAAAAAGGACACTCACCACATTTGTGAAATTTATTGAATTTTTATAAAAAAAATTTTTATAAATTATTAAATCGAAATCTATAGTTGCAATATAACATAATTTTTGTATAAAAAAGTGGTAAATTATCAGTATAGATTATTTAAAATTTGAACTTTTAGTCTATGAATAAATCAAACAAATTTAATTCACATATTTAGCGCATCTCGTGCTAATTTTATTTACAAGAAGTCGCTAGAATATTTGCATTTTTGATAGTGGTTAGTCTCCAATCGATAAAATGAGAGAAATCCAAGACTCAAACCGACACCTCTGATCAAAGGTAAATATTCGAAAAAGTCCTGCCGTGAAGAATGGTTGGAGTTTCGATGAATTCTCACCCTTTGAAGAACTTGGCTTTGTGATTTGTCTTTTTGGTTACGAGGAACCACTCGAAAATAATCCTTTACCAAAACTTCTTCGATGTTAGGTATTTAATTAAATTGAATCAATTTGTTGAAACTTCAGTTTTGACCATGACTATTTTGCCACAAATTGAAGTTCAAAAATAGCGAGATATGCATTTGTGTTAATATGACCTATTAATGTCCACAAATATATGTATATATTGTTTAATATTCTAATGTAATTGTGTGCAACAATAATTATTCTCGCTGATATCATAATTGAGGTGAGGTGTAAATTTATTTTAGAATATTTACCTAAAGTATCAATTATATTACTACAAATATTCAATCAGTAAATCATAAAAGAAATCATATCACAAAGTGCAATAAAAAAACTAAATAGTTCTTTATCACTAAGAGATGAAGTTTTGTAAGATAATTTACTCCTGCAGTCTTCCATTTCTGTGTTTCAAATTCTGGAAATTCTCTTGGATGCTCTCTAAAAATAAAGAGTTGAATCAATTTCTTTTTATATTTGATTGTAGTTAGTAACTCAAATTGGGTTTCAAATTGTAGCGAAAAAACAACCTGACAAATCAGCGAGTTGATCTTTGTGGGGGAACCTGAGAAAACAGACCAAAAATAGCATGAGTTATTTCCAAATACTTTCCTCTAGTTTTAGTTTGACAGAGTAATCTGAAATGTAGTGGTTATATTGTTCTTTGAAAAGAATTGTATGGGTATTGTTTAGAGAAGTAACAGCTTCTGAGGTTATTTGGTCTACTCCATTACTGTTCATTGTTCTCCAGAGTCTCCTATGGAATGGTCAGTTGACTTTGATGTCGGGTGATTAGGCAACAGATGACAGCTTTTAACTAATTCGATGGATGTACAGCAGGAACAGTGACTCTCATATCCCCAATATGAAATATTAATGAGAGTATCAAACTATTCTACTTGATAAAGAATGAATGGAAACATGCACTGCGTAATGTGTAAATGTAGTGCATTGTGTTTTTCTATATATCATTATTCATTTTATTATATATTAATCACGCTCAAAAATATATTTTAGATAGAGATTTTTATAACAAATATTCACTTTTATGGATTTTTATTAATTTTTTTTAATTCTTATAATTTTGAAACCTCATCAATTTTTAACGAAGAAACCCACTAATATCTATAATTTATAAGCAAATAACTCCGCAAACATTTATTATGTCATTTAGAATATAATCAATGACAACCCAAGCAACACAAGTTAATGGGGCTCATTTGCGCACTAGGTTGACGAATCATATTGGTACTGTGTGGATATTTGCAAAATGGGCCGACATGGTGACAGCATTGGCTGTTATGTTGAAACCATCCAGGCTCAAGATATTGCAAATGTGTTCATCAATTTTCAGCCATATGATGATGATTAGCTATATATTAATCTGGTTGGGCCAATATGACAATTCAATGGGATGGATTCGCTACATCGAGCCAACTTTTTCTTAAGGTAACATTCAATGAGAATGGAAAACCATAATATTCCAATGTAAATTTTGGGATACTTTTCAGTCTGCCACCTCTTGTCCATCTAACCATCTAGTGCTCATGTTGGCACAATGTATCATGGTTGCTTGAGAAGGTTTATTGCATGTATAAAATAAATGAATAAATTTGAATATATATAAAAAAATACTGCGTATTTTTTATGAAAGAAAAAGATCGATATAACTATAAATACATTATTACTTTTGAAGTTGCTTCCTTGATTATTGCCTTTGACTTGGATATTGATAATCATATTCATTGTGTGTATCACAATTGTGAGCTACCATACAAATGATACATCACATTCATGGTAAACACCATGATGAAATGAGCACCATGAATATGATGGATAGTGGATACTATGGATATGAATATGATGGTAACTAAGAGGAGATGTGTACCATGAATATGATGGTTACTATATGAGGAGATGTATTGTATTGCATACTACATACACATATTCCCAAAGTAACCATAATATTCTTTGAACACATCATCTCATAGTAACCATCATATTCATGGTACACATCATAACTTAGTCCATCAGATTTAAAGTGGGAAGAACAACTAGCTGCCATTATATTTGCATATTTTGTATTCTGTTTTTTCTGTGGAGACTTGGAGTACCAATATTTATGTACAAGAATTGACACAGGAATGGCAAAAGTTCATGTTCACTGGGCTTTTAGCAAGTATTTTGTCGCAGTGATCTCTTTCATCCTCTGAACAAATCCACTATAGTTATGAACGAGTTCTTGAAGGAAATGAATCCTTTGGAAAGACACTTAGAAAATTGCGATCCCCGGTAGCAATTTTTCTTTGGCCAATATTGGGACAACATTGGCAACGTTGAGACAATACTGGGACAACACTGGCCTGAGAATCATTATTACCGAGGATATATTGAGTTGATCGAATCGTTGCATTCATTATGTGTTTTGGCGTCTAGCATCATGAAGTTAATAGGTCTTCACTGGGAATATTCGTAGTCGGTAGATCTTCTAAGATATTCTCTAATGATAAATATTGATTGTACAATATGATAATTGAATACATTATTGTATTGAATTGTAAATTCCCTGACACAAGATGTTAAATCATTTATCTCTCTAAATCGAGACGATTAAGTGCATCAAATATAATTTTGGTATACTTTTATTTGATTGTGATGATTTATGACAATTTAATTTGATCATTTGGGGATAAATTTAGCTTCTCAAATACTGTATCTAACTTTTGTCTTGAAGGGATAAAGTTAGAGTTTATGATCAATACTATTTTACCTGGAGCTAGAGTAGGACCTAGTATGTGGACCTATTATCTCAAATCTTCATCAGTTTAAACGATGATAGTTATTGCAGTAGACATTTAGTTGTGACACTGAAGTGCATTGCACTGAAACCCTTTCAAGATCCTTAAAATCTTAAGTATATCAAAATTATAATTGATGTACTTAAGTGTCTCGCTTTAAAGACAACGATTATTGAGGAAACTTGAAACATCTGAATGTTTCAGATTGGAACGACTTATTATCGTTTTGCTTTTATATAACATTTTGATAAAAAAAACCTTCAATTCCGAAAACTATTCATACCGCTCATACAGAAAAAATACTAGTATAATGTCGCTCATTCATATAAAATGTAAAACAAGATAAATAATAAAAAAGGTCATTTCTGTTCAAGCTTTCGACTTATTCAAAAATCATCCACAGGAAACCTAATTTTAACCTAATCTCTAACAGACTATTTATAAATAAAACTTAATTCTATCTTTAATTACAATATAAATAAATACCCCAGAGTTTTTTTCTGTGTCACACATGACACAGAAGTTTCATGTAGAATATCACTCATATGATAATAATTAATTAATTATTATTCCTATATACTATTATAGTATAGGCATACGAATATCTGTAGTACTAGCCAATTTTCAGAATTGATCCGTTTCGACTGAGGGTGGAGGTATTATCCTAAGCTTCGATTATCAGTTAGCAAATTCACGCCTTGAAATTTGGCAAGCATCTTCCCTTGATGAGGAAAGGTAGTTTGCAACAGTTTTCTCTTTTACAAATTGAACTTCATGGAGGAATGAAGGCGTAATTAAATTTTTTTGACTGAATTTTGCTGAAATATATCTATTTGAATGATTACTGTACATGATCGATGTGTACTATTACGATTTGAAATATCGGTAAATTTGATTTACGATCTTAAAATATTATTTTGAATAATTTTTTTTTAGTTTTAAAATTTACTGATATGTTTTAATTGATTTTTATCAGTATTTGTGATTCATGTACTCGAAATTTATTATAAATATGTACAAACATTATTATTACAGTGAAACTCCTGAGTTCATAACTCAAAGCCGCTTCCTATATCGGGTTCACTAGATAATTTTTTCTATGAGTAAAAACATTGAAAACTATGGTCATTGAGTGATAACTGTGACGAAATTCTTGACGCATATCATTTTCTATATTTCAAACATGGAAAACTACTTCATAACTTCAGTGCATTTAATAATTCGGGTCCCAATTACTCGAGTTCTTCGCAAACTCATAATTTCATAACTCAGGAGTTTACTGCAGTAAGATATTTATAACAATCTTTGAAATAAGCGAACTGTGTTTGCACATCATTATTAAATAGCTCAATAATTAGCAAATTCAGTATAGGCAAGCATCAATTTTTTTAGCTAATATATTTGGTAAATTGATATTTGAATTTTTCTGAAAAAAGATTACCATTAGTGTAAGTGAAGAATTATTGGTCAGTTCACATCTTCAGTTATTTAAGGAACTATAATATTGTATAATTGTAATTAATCGATATCCATGATAAAAAAAATTGATTGATCAGTTTTTACCGTTTTTCCTTATATAACCAACAATGTGGAACTGATCAATAATTATTCATAAACCGTATATACAATCTTAACTGCTCTGTCTTTACCCATTCTAAATATCAACTCTGAGTTCAATTACTGAAAATGAGCTGATGATATTCCCCTTCCCATTGCGAATATATCCTCATTTTATTAAAATAAGCACCAAAGAGTAGAGTGACGGGAAAGCTCCTGTACCCTCATTTACGAGATGTTATAACACATAAAGAATTGTTAGTTTTAGCTGGTGGAAGGTGAGCCAATTTAATCATAAAGAGTTCTGAGAACACTAACAGCAATACGCACTAGCCATAACTTAGCTAAACCTGACTGCATAATTGAAACTGGAGTTTATTGTGGAGGGTTTCTTGTTTTCGACTATAAATTTGCATGAAAGTGCCATTATTCATCAGTGTGATATTCTTCTTGAAAGGGAAAACTCCTGAAATCATTCCAATGTTATCTCTATTTTCACGGGGATAGTTTTTGTTATATGTATGTCTACTCATGAATGAACATTGTCTTAACTGATACAAGTTGAATTATAAACAAGAAATTGTACAAAACTGCAAATAAAAGCCATTTTAAATTCCATTATTTAAACCAGATTTTTAAACGGTCAAAGAAGATTGTATGTATATGTAATGATTTTCAAACAGTTTGCTAATTTCTCATTTTAAAAACAAGAATCACATTTTTAAAACGTGATACTGATTTAACTAAAGAAAAACCTTATTCATGATATAGACATATCATTCTGATGTATTTAATTTAATTACAAAACCAAGAAAAGACTCATAAATTTCTCAGATTAATAATAATTGTTATTTTCATTTTCTTCATTTACGATTGGTATTTGATTAAATTTGACTAATCCGTTCATACATTCATTCAAGAACTAAAATGTCAATATTTGAATCAAAGAAAGACTATAAAAATAGTGATCAAATCGTTCAGCCATGGTAGAGTAGTAGGAGCTGGAAAAAGTGGAGCTTGACGTAGAACCACCTCTTCGTGGTGAGTTTTACTACATTGGCAAGTTAAGTGCTGTACTTTTATTATTTGAGCATCATTATGCAGTTTTTATATCGCTATTTAAAACAGTCATAGATTAACTTCAAATATATGTAATTTTATTATGTATAAATCTCATGAAAACCTCAGACCTATTATAATACCTATTTAGCAGGCCCCCAACAGGTGTCGGAGATGCAAAATATTACTTTGTGATCAATTAAATTAAATTGAAACAATATAGATCTCATTAAACCAATCAGATCATATTATGATTAATCTCAGCTATGATAAACAACATTGTGACATTAATAATGACAATAATAACAAAAAGAGAACCTAAGATATATTTGTTTCTTTTCTTTGCTTGTTAATTTTATTTTATGTGAACAATTATTCTTTGGCGTTTACTAATGAATGTATAACTATCAATTGAAGGTTTTTATGAGAAGAAAATATCGAAAAGTAGATTTGTTAAAATTTTATAACAGTTTTAGTGCACCCGGACCAGTCATTAGGTTACTGATCAAAATTTTAAGGGCTAGGTTACTAGGGTTAACCGATTGGGCTAAACATTTTCATACCATGTTTTTTCACACATGTGCCAATTTCTATTATTGTAGCTAAGACAAAATCGATAAGAAAAATCAAAACGATCTACCCTAATACATACATGGAATGTTGATTATTAATAAAAGATAGATATTTGCCATAGTAATGTCAGTGAATTTCCTCTAATTTTATCAAGATCAATTAATATCTTGGTTCCAAATAGTTGGCGAAAAATAATAAATGAATGATTATATAACATTATTATGATATCGTTCAGTTAGATACTAGAATTATATTCAAACAATAATTGTATCCTTTATATTCTTCTTGTGTATATATTTACAAGACATCTTCATCATGTACAACTGTTGCTGCATATCCCTGTATCCTCTATTGCATATCCCTGTAAGCAATCGAATAGATGAACATAATACTCAAATTGTTTCGCTCGAGAGGCAGAAGTGGCTTTGCCTTCCAATCTTCGATATAGGCCTTTTTCTTCCGGCCTAAAATTGGACAATTCTTCCTTTCGAGCCCACAACTTTCGCATCTTTTCAACTAGTTTCTTTTCTTCGGCACAAAATGTTTTGCTTTTGCTGTCAAACTTAGCTGATCCAAGGAATAGTTTTCGTCTGCTTCTCTCTTATATGACGTAAAAGGTATCCATGAAGCGTTCTTCATGTCTGAATGGCTCAGCATTGAAACATTCTCGATATCATCAATCAGATAAACCCTTCTTGGAACTTGATGTTATCCATCGGTGTGATTATATTAATTTTACCTTTTCTGATGGTTGTTATGCATATCTTAACTAAAGTTAAACAAGTTTATTTTACTATCGCAAATGATATCAATTCAAGATGTTCAATCACTTAAAAGTCACACAACTTTTGAACAAAGCTACAAAGTTAAAACTTGCACAGCAGTGAATCTCAATTTTAGTTGACAAATGGATTGTCCAAATTCCATGCACTCCGATATAGTTGTTTAGTTTATTTGACATGAGTTAATGTTAAAGAAAGATGCTACATGAAAAGTTGAAAGTGAAATAGTTTCTGCATTTTGTGGTCTCTTGTAATATTGTAGAGAGTCAAAGGGATTAAAGAAGAATCTTCAATGAATTACATTAATGTTAGATACGAAATTTTGTGAGTGAATAGAAGGCATGCGGAAAAAATGCTTAACGTGCATAATTTCAAACGGAAAAAAGTGTCGGAAGACAAAAATCTCTAGAGGACAAAATATCTAACGGACCTAATACCTAACGGACAAAGTGCCTAATGGACAAAATGCTTAAGTGAAAAAATGCCCAATGACCTAAAATGCATTGTAAACTTATTTCAAGTATGTGAATAGTGGGGAGAGATTCGTAATTTCTAATAAGTGAGACCAAGTGAAAACAATTACCTATCAAATTGAATATTAATATTTGTAATTGAACGTACTTAGTGCAAAAAAAGTCGTATTTCTCCCTGTTTGTGATTTATTACTAAATTATTGCCGCTTTGAAACAATAATTTAATTATAATCCTCTTCTTCTCTTCCGACTCTTTTTTTTATAAGATATATCTAATCATCATCTTCTATTTTGAATACTAAAATAATAAGTTTTTTATTAGATAGGTGTAATAATATTCTTCTATTTCATTTTTTTGTTAATATTATTTATAATACATTGTAGCTATTATCATCTTCAATGTGTAGAAAAAACAATAGATAAGTGAGTAAGATAATTTCAATGTTTATATAAGTTAGAACCGTAATGCAATTAACTACCCATGGTTATAAATAGAATCGTCGATATTTGTACTTTACAGCTTTAAAATATTATTTTATGTTCAATGAGAAAACTCATTACAGTAAAATGTGTTCTGTTCTATAATTACCAATGTTTATTTCATTACAGATATCACTTTGATATTTAAATATGGAATTATTTCATTTTTTCTCTTTCTTAATTTATCATTAATCTACTATTTTCATATTCTATATTCATATGTCCAATAGCTATTTTTGTAAGTTAGGCTGTTAGGCATAAAATCGCTATGCATGTAGCCGTTAGGCTTTTAGCCGTTAAACATTTAGCCGTTAGGCAATTAGTCTTAAGCTATTTAGTCGTCACGCTTTTATCCGTCAGGCATTTAACCGTCAGGAATTAAGCCGTTAGGTATTTTGTCCGTTATAGGCAGTTAGCCCTTAGGCATTTTTCCGTTGAGCATTTTTTTTGTTAAGCACCTTTACAAGACTATTTCTTTCCCATCAAAAGTGAATTAGTATAGGAAGGCAATTAGAAATTCTTAATTGAACTGTCGGTCATAAAAATATTTTAATTTAAGAGGTTATTTTCGATCCTGATAATACAGATGGACAATATGTTATTACTTATTGGAGTTCTGTTTATGGTTCAGATAATAACAAAGTACTCATCAAACTATGGTGTGACCATAGAAGATTGAAAAGAGATTTTTTTGGGATCTGATGGAACCTGCTATCCAAAAAGAAGCTTATGTAGTCAAAGATTTTGAAAGAGGATCATGATTTGTTCTTCTATTTACCCACCATCATTTTGCAGCTGTTTACATATATAAGTATGTAGCTGCCAAGTTAATTTTGTGAAAATTTAGCATCTCAATCTACGTCAGCATTTTTAAATAAATATTAAATAGTACAAATGATTGAATGGACATACAAATATTTTCGGTGATAAAATTTTTTTGTGTGATTTACATTAAATAAATTACCAAGCACTTTGCGACATTTTCAGCATTTACAGACACAGTACCAGTTTTGATGCTACTAATTTAATTGAAAAATTATATATGAAAAGGCGATTCAATAAAATAACTTTGCGAAAGCTGGTAAATTTTGTGCATCTATATAAAGAAGAACATTTCGTTTGAAAGCCACATGAAAAAGATAAAACAATAACATCTCTGAAACTTTATTGAATTTCTATTCAATATATTATAACCTTACTCTTGTACATTAATCATGAATTTTAGAAATTTTAATTAAAGGTTGAAGTTGATTAATTTCTATTACTCCTAGTTTTCTATCAATGCTTCGTATCCATACGCGGCCAATACATTATTTACGTTGAATTCTTTATGAATTTATGCCCCCATGTTAATATTACGAACACCGTTTTTCAAACACTGCGTACGTTCCGTTTAGCAAAACAAACACACTCCGAATGGATAAACTAATGACAAGAGGATTAATTTAATTTATTTCGTGTATTTTCTTTTATCAGATATTCAGACACTGGAATGTGGTAAGTAATAAAAGGGTATTCTAATCATTATTTTTGTATCGAATTAGAAATTTAACCCTTCAATTATATCGATGACAAAATATATTCAAAAACAGATATCTTTATCGATATGTAGGAGTAAAACAGAATTTTATTCAAAGATATTTCCATATAAAGAATAAATCATGAGGATTTTTTTAATAGCAATCTTCGTTTAAGAAGGGATAATGATATTTAAAAGATGGCCGCACCATAACTTTCTCTCTTTGAATACCAAAAGTTTCCCTGTAATATATTATGTTTGTCCCAACTGACCAGATCAAATTCACTATTGAAGTGGGAAAGACCAGATCTGGTCATTGTAACCGCTGACTGAGATTGCAAGTCACATTGGTAATAAACATGACAATTTGTACTGCAGAGACTCTCAGTCATATCACTCCATAGATTTCCTAGCTAAGTTACTCAACTGGAGATTAAAGATGATGCTGGTATTATTCTATTTACAGTATAATCAATATTGAATTTACTTAGTATTATACCAATTTGATAATATAAATATTAATTTACAAAAAAAACATTGTTTATCAAATCGTGAAAATTACATATATTACCTACATATAAACATAAATTTTACAGTTTTGAAAAACTAAAAATGAATGTTATAATATTTAAGATGAAACTGGATATATTCTGGCAGAATATATCATAAACCTAATGATAGATTTATTATAAATCCATTAATAATTAAGTTATTCGATTATATTAGTTCAGTTAATGTAGTCCTATAACCAGCAATCAAATTCACGTGTTTGCCATGTGGTACTAACTCATTTAAAAGATGAGTAATAGTGTATACCATGTGGAACTTACTTATTTTGAAACATGTGTACACAAAGTGACACTTATTCATTCAAAACGGTTCTAGGAATTTTCGACGTGGGAGAATTCGCCGTTGGAAAAATCGTCGTGACTATTCGAATACCTATAAGAATTGTTAAAAAATATTGATAATTATAAAGCAAACCAATTTGTTAAATAACTATACGACTGAAAAATTTCAGGTAATTTTATAAAAAAAAATTTCAATCAGTAATCGTATAATTTTGTGTCACGAAAGGACGCTGCATGACATTTGTAGTGTTTTGATTGGTTGACTAAATAGTCGAAGCTAATTTCTTTGTTAAAATAACTGTTCAGTAAAAATGAATAAGATCACTAGTGATAGTCAGCTGTTTTTTTTTGGCTAATCCTAGTCGGTTTGCATCAGTTCCTCTTTAAAGTGTTAAGTATTTACTTACTTATTTACTTATTTTACCATGCGTACACAAAGTGACTCTTACTCGTATAAAACACATGTATTGAATGTGGCACTTACTTATTTAAAAAAAGCGTATACCATGTGACACTTAATTATATAAAAAATGTGAATACCATGTCTATTGTATACTTTCTTGAAATGGATACCTCGTGTAATATATGTGGTTGTACTTGGCAGTATGGTAAATTACGTTCGGTTAACCTGTTATAAGTATTGTCTTGGATACATTACTTTATAGGTGACAAATTACATACTGTATAGTAAACACCCGTTATAAATATGTAATTAACATGTGTATATAAAGTGGTAAAATCTATATGATTGTGGCATAACAACAAGTTTACTGTATATTCTTGATATGGTTAAATTGATTTTATGTGGATTATACATACATTACATATATTTATGCTGTATTTCCAATTTTCCATATTATAATCATCAAACCACACGGTAACCATGTGTGTTCAATATGAAATCGTTTGTATCGTCAGACTGCAATCATTTTATCTGATAAATATCACCAATAATAAATCGTTACAATTTGACAGTATTTATATGAATTATTCTGGAATTCTTTTCTTACGCTGAATAATTATTGTAAAAAAAATCCGGAGAGAATATGCGGAAGAAGATTTTAAATAAAAATATTTTTATACGTTGAGATATAAAACCGTGAATATTTTACGATATAGTGAGAGGTTTAATCATAGAATGAATATATTTCTCCATTTCTTTTTTTAATTTATCCGGTAAAATGGAATAATTTATCCAATATTGTATGCAGGAAAACTGAGTTTGTCGGATTATTTTATTCAAATATGTTGATATTTATGATGAAAATGTTTTCATATCAATCATTTATAGATTTCTAAATATTTCGAGTTTCATTAAACAGAAACTATAAAAATATCTATAAAAATTGATTGAATATTAGAATTAATTTCCGTATAAACTTTCCGGAGAGTTAATATATATTTAAATATTCAAAGTAAATTCGGAAGTCTTAATAAAAAACTAAATATAAGAAGTTATTTCAGCTGACTTTATACATTACGAAATATTGGATGTAATAATGCAGAATTGATAAATAATTAAATGTTAGAAGTAATTTCCGCAGACTTAATAAATAACTTATTATTAGATTTAAGGTCCGTAGACTTAGTTAATAATGAAAAAAAAAAATTGAATGAATAAATAATAGAAGTAATCACCGTAGCTTTAAAATGTAATGAAATATCTGTCGACTTCAAATAGACTCAATCAAATATTGAAATCATTTTCTAGAGTTAACCATTATATATTTCTTCTGTTCTGTCCTTATCAAAACTGTTCATTGTGCCCGTATTTATCTCTATGGAAAGTACAAAGGGTTACCAATCAACATTGCACAATTGAAGTGTCAGTTCATGAATTCATTCCCTTCACATGTCTATTGTCTTTAGTTCTTTGGAATTGACATTGCATGAGTGAGAAATACGTAGGATAATGATAAAGAGTATTTTACTCCCAATCAACTTATAACGCCTCATATTTTTTTTGAATAGTCGAGTATTCAAGAATGTCTTTCTTCGTTTAGTACCTACTTGAATTATTAGCCTATTTCATCTAATTATTGTAGTTTATGATACATCTTGAGAAAAGCTCATATTGTATATTATTTGAAGTACATAGGTAGTATACTATTGTAGCAGACTGTACAGTGTACAGCTAGTGTGGTAGGCAGTGCAAAAGGCACGCACACTATCCATACAACCCCGTGAGGTGCGAGTCCTAACGCCCTGTGCGGTGACAACTTTCCCGGTAACCTCCTTTATACCCTTGGCTCTCGGGACAATCAGACATGCCTGTTCTTCGTTCCTTTTCATTCATCTGAGAACTTTATTGGTGATATGAATTATCATTGACAAATTATAGAATAAGTAATATTAAAGTCATTCAGAGGTATCAATCACACATTCATCGGATGAAAATCAAAAGCTGAGTAAATAACAAACGTGATAATAATTGAGCTAAGAGTTATAGGTTTTATGTAATTAAATATGTCTTATCAGCCACTGACATTTAATTACTTTAGAAGCTGGATTCTTAGTTTGGTGTTTGGGTCTTTATTTGTTTTGGTTAAACCCCTTTTCAGTTTATAAATTAATTTTCAAATTATTTCAAACTTGTAATTCATAATCAATGTGGATTAATAATAAGCAGTAATGAATAAATTAATATTTAGTCCATTGCTTGTATCCATCTCTAACTTATGTAGGCATTGAAGTGAGAGAAAATACATAATTGAAAAATAGTTTAATTAATGGAAGTCAAATAACAGAAATCTCGAAAATGGAAAAGTGAGTAATCAGTCAATTGAACTAAAAGAAATTCATTATTTGATCTTAATTAATCATATAAAATAGGTAGCTTTTGTTGTGACTCAGAGTTGATCACAACACGTATTCTTCTTTATAAGTGACAAATTTGGTTGTTCAAGAATATGTTTTATATTGGAAGAACTATAACTATCGAACTGTTATTTTATTCAATGATTTTTTTTCTAATTACAAAACGTATCCAAAACTTTCTAGTTTAACGATTACAATATTACCACCACTTAATATCTGTAGCCAGTAGTGAATAATTATAAAATTTACCTTTTTTATTAATTAATCATCTACTGTTGAATTTGTGATAAATAATGTATCTTTATGAAAACAAATGTTTATAATTACAATATATGTTAAAAAAAATTAAAAAGTAAACACCCAATATGACATTATATCACACTGCCCGTGGTTTTATATCAGATATGAATAACATATATTAAATATTAATTATAACATTATATAAACTAAAATAAAATTAATCTTCTGCTTCTGAAAATCCAGGCCATAAAATTATTAAGTCGTTCCCACTGAAAATGTTATAAAATTCATTTTTTCTGTCATCTGTCCTGAATTTCTAAATTGTGATACACAATTTAAACAGAGGACTCCAGGTGATAAATAATTGCATCAGCAGAAGCATATGCATTATTGCTAGCTATATTGAGTTTACATCTCAATGAGCTAAAGTGATTTGAGACAGTCAATAATCCTCCCAGAGGTGAAATTTTGGTGGGACCATCAGATCGAGACTCCAAAGACCCAATTAACATTTGCGTTTTTTAACACCTCGGAAAAGAGGTCTTTATAAAATGTGTTCTCACTTGTATTTTTTTATCACGGAAGAAAAAAGTAAGTGATTTTTTCTTCAAGGTTAAAAAATGCAAGAATGAAACGGACCTAACAATCATTTATGGACCAAACACCCTTTTCTTTAAAAGTGGCAGACATGAATTGATACCTAAACTGATACAGTTAGTAGTATCACCAATACAATAAAACACACCAAAACTGAAATTGAAAACATATTGACGATGAGGTAGATAAAAATGCCTATTGTGTTTGTATCCTTATATATTACCCAGGTAGCAAGCAGATATTGAACAACATTGTAATCTTGTGGCAATATTGTAATCTTGGGACAATAAACACTAAAATTAGGGTTCAATATATAGTGTCCAATATATATATTCAAGTATATTCAAATTAATTGTTCACTATTTTATAGCATTTCTGTATATTTTGCAACTTCTCAAGTTATTATTACTCAAAGGAATTACTGCATGAGGTATTTAATTATTGCCTTCGCATTCGTTCATTTTAGTTCATAATTCTTGTCTCTGTTAGACCAATTAAAAGTTTTACCTCATAAAATTGATTTAGGGTAGAAAATTATTTGTACGGAATGGTCATTTGTACGAAATAGGGTCGACAAATAAAATAAAAGATGTTTTGCATTGGCAGGTATTTCTATTTATTTATTTACAAAATAATTGAAAGGTATTTCTATTTATTTATTTACAAAATAATTGAAAGGTATTTTATATGGCAAAATAACTGGAATGTATTTTATATTACAAAATAATTAAAAGGTATTTTATATAAAAAAATAATTGGAAGGTATTTCTATTTATTTATTTGTAAAATAATTGAAAGGTATTTTATATTACAAAATAACTGGAAGGTATTTTTTCTATTTGATTCAAAAAAGAGGCTACCAAATCATAGTGATTGGTGATTCTTTTCTTTATGTATGAGATAATTTTCTGGCGATGTTCCACTACCTCCCATTGTTGAGATAATTTATCTCATTCTTTTATCTCCGAATGTATTTGGCCAATTCCTCTTCAATCTTTTACCTCTTACCAAAAACTCTTTGATTAGTGTACCATACACACACTAAATAGACTTGCATATCATCAAATGATTGCTTTTTGATATATTTAATTGCTATTAATGACGTGAGTGGATATTAAATCAACATTAAATTTACATCAACAAATGATGAAAATAATTATTTAGTCATTTGGGCGCCTTGAATCGGTTTCTAAGTATTCTTGAGAAAATTGATTAATCGTGATTCATATTTAATGGTTTTGGTGGATTTAGCATTTTGCCTAATGATGTGTATTACACAATTAAGTGCCCTATTCGTATGCACTTAAGTTTATCTCTCTAGTATACTTAAGTGTCTCATTCAACACCCTTAAATGCCATTTGAAAGTTTCAATAATGTACTTATAATTATGTGTGGATTTTGAATTACTCTTTAACACATTAACTTTATTGTTTCAATTTCTAAATATAACATAAAATTGCAATTAGTCTTAGAAAATAATATTCTTTCCTTTATAAATGCTGGAGGGGGATATTTAATATAGCGATGTTAGCATAAAGAAAAGATTTCCTCTTTTTAGATATATATTCTAATTTAACTCTTTACTGAGTGTTATACTTTCATGGTTGCTTTAAATCTTCAATTTGTTTAACAACACGATTATTAATCGAAGTTCTAACGTTTAAATCATTTGTGCTCATTCCACTTAGATGGTTTTGAGCATTTAGATGAAATGTTCAAGAATTTCTTTTTTTCTTTAATCTCCAATAGAAGTCAAGCAAAGGATTTGCTTTCCGAGTCCGCACTTCTAGAGCATTTATTTATCTCAACTTTGTACTTTTTATTTATAAAATTGTGGAGAGAAATGGCTCAAAAAAAATTGGTAGAGTTTGTGTGACAAATTCACAAGAGGTCTTTTTTTGAGTCATCTTATAACATATTATTTCCAGCGCAAAGTTCATATTTATGAAGAATTGCTATAAATGAGGAAAAAGAAGCTGCAAATGACTGAAGATAAGAATAATAAATCTCTGAAAAATATTGCATAACTACATGCGTTCATCATCTCACGATTTAAATATTTAAAGAATTTATATTTTTATCATCTATATAGTATGACTGCAACGTACTGTTTAATAAAATCCTGCTTATTATTTACGCTTTTCATTATAGTATTATTTTCCATTTATTGTATTGTATTCCATTTCATGACATTTTCCATTAATCATATCATCTTCCATCTTTCGTTTTATATTTCATTTTTTGTATTATCTTCCATTTTCGTAATATTTAATATATATCATACTATTTTGCATTCCTCGTATTATTCTTCAATTATCCTTACATTTTACATTTATCGTATTATTTTTCATTAAATGTATCATTTTCCACTAATCGTAACATTTTATTTTTATCACATAATTCTCCATTTATTTTATAGTCTTGCAATGTTCTTTATTTATTGTTACAATGTTGGTTTTTGGTGAGCAAATATACTTTTGTCTCCCATCAAATTATGTTCCGTAAAAGATCTGTGTAACGACCGTATGAGTGTGTGTTATTTCCGTATACTTTTCCACTCAGGCATTAGTGTTCTCAAACACGCTAGTTATGCCTTTACGACCCCAGCTGAAGAATTCTGTTGATTTTTTCTCGGAGTAATTAAATTTATAATATTGCATGAAATTGTAGATACAAATAGAAAGAATGCTTGAATTTGAATAATACATACATTTATAATTCATAAAATTAAATTATATTCCGATTTAATATTTTTTTAAATGAAAGTGATTAATTAAGATGATTCAAAATAAAAATAGGAATTTAAAATTTAATTCTGATTTCTCTGAAGAGAAATTATTGAAAAGTGCCATAACTAGTGATATAAAATAATTAATGTAATATATATCTATACTTAGCTCATGAAATCATGAAAAAATCAGTAAAAATTTCTTATTTTACTAAATTTGATAAACGATATGAATTTTACTACTCTTAGCTACATGATAACCAGTCTTCTAATAGAAACATTAATTTCGGTCTCACCAGCCAGAGACCATAACTTTCCACACATTCAAAATTCACTGCGGTTATTTTAACGATACATCAAGTAAATTTCTAGGCAGTATATCTCTCAGCCTGAGCAGAAATTAGTTTATTGGGAATTCTTGAGTTGGAGTATTGAGAGAAAAGAATATCGACCTCTCTGCAGCTTTGAGTCACCTTGAATCTTATTAAGAAAGCCTTTTTGGAGTAATGGATTAATCTAAATAACGGAACGAATTTTCAAGGCACTGAATAGAGTTCAAATTAAAATAACAAATAAGAATTTTTATCCAGGGAAAAGCTGAGGGACATTTAAGTATATGGACGGACGTGTAGCTAATTATTAATATTTAAGAAAACTAGAATCGTTTCCCATAACTTATTTTCTTAAGATTTGTAAAAGAAAACCAACTCAACGTCGAATGAAAAATTTCATTTTGATAATTGAGACTCATTCCAGATTTCAAATCAGAGTCGTTATTTTCAGCAGCTGCAACTCTCGGCCATTATAGAATGTAATTTTCTCTCTGCTTGAACATCCAAGATTCTTTTGGGAGATATTCCGCAATTTCAGGTGAAGTTTATTTATTATTACTACTAAAAGACTAAAGGTATCAGAGTGAGATGGATTAAATGCTCCCACATGAAGTCACTCAGCACACCCATAGTAAACTACTGTGCAAGAAAACTGTAAATAATAAAGTTACTGACTTTCATTTATAAACAAAATATCTTCACGGAAAAAGGCAATGAAACTATAAATTAATTTAAACATGAATTATAACTGATTTTATTTTTGTTCAATATTGAAATATATTTTGCTTCATAACTAAGTTAATAACTAAATCAAAGCCTTTATTTAATTGTAACTGTGTATTCTACAATCTGAACAGTGAAAATATTTTATATTTTCTTCTAACTAGGAAAAGATAAAACCCCTTAAAGTAACAAAAAAATGTAAAATCTGTGTATGAAATATTGATAAAATATCTCGCTGGAGAGGATACAAACTATTTCATCATTGATTTGTAGAACATGTTCTTGCCGTCACAAAATTACAGAGAGTAATGTTTCTTATCGGTATTTGTATATTTGTAAACTTGCTATTTAATATTGTTACTCGTATGTTAACAATGTTAAACCAAATTGCCTGAGATTCGGTGGGATGGTGTGCAGACGTTTCGTCGACAGACGTTTCGCCGACAGACGTTTCGTCGACAGACGTTTCGCCGACAGACGTTTCGTCGACAGACGTTTCGCCGACAGACGTTTCATCGACAGACGTTTCACCGACAGACGTTTTGTCGACAGATGCTTCGTCGACAAATTTTCATAAAGGGGATATTAACACACTTTAATGTTTCAAAAAAATATAATTTGATAGATTAATGTATCAAACGATCAAAATACGAAATATAATAATGGTAAGGAGGAAAACTATTAAATACTAGTGTACTTTCCCGTTAAAACTAACGGGTCATCATCAATACCAATTTATTTCCCATTATTACGTTACTATTAATGAATTCAATTAAAATTAAATTTTCTGCATAGTCTAATTTATTTTATAGATTAAATAAATTTAAAATTTTAATAGAAATAGGAAATTTAAATATCGAGTCAATATTTTCCCGTGAGTATCATAGTTACATTCTTCAGGTTTAATACCCGTCGTGTAAAAGCGGACACCAAATAAATAAACACACTAATGAAATTATTAGCATAGATATTTCAATCGTTTTTCTTCTTTAACATTAAACCAAAATTATTAAATAATAACAAATTATTTTAAAGTAATTTAATATTTTTGGGTCGAGTTACGTTTGTGATTATAAAAAATTGAAACAATTTCCTTTCAATAATTTAAGTTCCAACTTCTATACTATAATAAGAGCCGTTTCCGTCCGTTTGTCACAATTTTGTTAAGAAATACATATTGAAAGGGAAAACAAATCATTTGTGGCAGTATCATGACTACGGGCTACAATAATATTGATACTAATAATTATTATTTGAAAATTTTAATTCCTAATTTGGCTTTTGAAAGAGTTTTCTGCTTAATCATAATATTGGTACCATAAGACTTACTTGAGTTCGAATATAATTTAGATTCAATGACAGGTACTGTACTATTAATTATATGATTTATATCATCGGATTTGTAATTGACAAGTCATTTTCAGTTGGTAAATGTCCACTGTGTGACTACTGCGGGTTTTCTGTAATTGAGTGGTAATCCTAGATTAAAAGTAAGGATTTAAAATGTAAAAAACTCGCCTTTGAATGTTTATCGATACCTAGGTTATTGTCTTTACCAAAAATTGATTTTTTGAAACAAGTAGTTGGCTTTAAAATACAAAAAGTTCAGAGATATCGAGCTTATTCCATAATATTATAGAACTAATAAATTATTATTAATATTCTTAAAGTACTCGAAACGACACATTTAGCCAAGCCTACACTGCAAGATACTAATAGGCAGTGGTTACGCAAGGCTACTTATAGACAAAGAATTAAATTTAAGAATGCTCTTTGTGTGTGGATGCAGTCATTTAAATTTCAATGATTTCATTATTTGATGTGATATATATACATACTTTTAGTTTTGTCTTACATACACAATTTTTCAAATTACTTTAAAAGAATTTGTTATTATTGAATAGTTTTGGTTTAGCATTAAAGTAGACAAACAATTGAAATTTATTTAATAGTTTTCCTCTTTACCATTATTCTATTTCATAATTTGATCGTTTGATACATTATTCTATCGAAGTACATTTTTATGAAACATTAGAGTGTGTTAATATCACATTTATGAAAATTTATCGACGAAACGTCTTGTCGACGAAAAAAAGTCCTATCGACGAAACGTCTGTCGGCAAAACGTCTGTCAACAGGTGGGATGATTGTTCATTATCCTGGAACCATATGATTCGATTTTGGGAGCGATCGTGACGAAGGCCAAGGTTATTTATAACTCAAAAAATATTCAATTGTGACTGAGAAGGTATGCACTCTACGAGTGCATGTTTTAGTTCTCTTTTGTACATATTTTAGAGTGAGTAAAGCAATACAAATTTTTTTTGAAGTTTTTTACCCGGTAGTACAATGCAGAGATTGCTTATAAAAAATCCAGAGGTTCGTATTAAATTTCCAGTTGAAGTAGATTATTTTTAGTACAACTATACATATATGTACCATTGAAATGTTTTGAACCTATGAGAGCATTTGGATGAAAACATTAAGACGTTTATTTTGATAGCGTCAACATTCTTGAAATATTCAGAACCTCAAATAACCTCTTCAACCTCAGAAGACGCCATTGATCTTTTGAGAGAAATAATATAATGTAATTGAAATATTAGGGTACCACCCATATAAAAAATGGTATAGCATTTCAATGTATTATTTTATTTATTTTATTTACAAAATTCTCATTTTTAAATAATAAACACATATTCATAGCCAGACTGCAGAAACAGTTGATTTATTTATATAGAAATTCTATAATTCTGCATTTTTATGGGTAAAATATATTTACATTTAGGTGGAAATTAACAATTACTCCGACAGAAAATATTATTTGCTACCTCAACAATTTTGCATTTACAAGATTAATGATGACATATTAAAAGTAACGGCTGGAAATATATATGCTATGCAGTAACTATTGATTTTCAATTAGATTGTAGTACGTGAGTTAAAATAGATATTTACACGAATATTGACACCATTCACAATATGTCGAACTAATCAATAAGCAATTATTGTTACAAGAATTGTGTAATCAATTTTGTGGTTAATACTAAGCCCCTTAGCTATAGAGTAAACCAACAAAGACTCTCTCCAAACGGTGCATCACGAGCGTTACTTGCAATCTCTATCTATGAGAAAATGATCTCATTACTATCATCATCAGAAAAAAATCGTTAGGGAAATATCCCAAGCAAAAGTAGTCTAGAAATTAAATGGGGTTGCTGTGCTTTTTCAGGGAGGGCTCAATAACTAATAAAATAATTATGAAAAACTAAAATGGAAACTACTAAATTCCAATATTTTAATTTAAAACAGTGTAATACCAAATAATATAATTCAAAAACCACCAATTACTTGAAACATAATTAAGAAACGCATAATTAGAGAAACTCATAAAACGAGAAAAATAATAACTGGTATTATAATTCAAGGTATATGAATATGCAATAAATTAATTATAAAAACTTTATTTCCAAAATTACAATTTATGAGTAATTTAATATACAAACATTCAAAAAGCGATACAAAAATATAAGATACAATAATTGAAGAACGTATGAAATGAGGTAGAATAATTGAGAAACTCACAACTATAAATAATGTATTAAGAAAACAACTAATTCACAAACACACAACTAACGATATAATTTTAAGCGCAAACGTATTACGCGCAATGAAAATAGCTCAACTTCAAATAGTCGCAAGATGAATAGTGAAAGGTGTAATACGAGCAACGATGCCCCGCCCATCCTATCTGAGCAGCTGCGCCAATCAGCGCTCGGTTCTTGCGACGTCATGGATCTTATTTTCTTGACGTCATCAATGTATGGAACTAATAACCGAATGAGGACTTTTTTATCATCATTCAAAGTTTAAACCACTGTTCGTTTGATTTTATTAAATTATAAACTAAAGTAATGAATATATAATTGTTTAACTCCAATTTTAATAAGTTGTACATGCTTTGAAAACAATAGATTGATAACCCCACGTAGTCTGAGTGTCTGATTATTTAAGTATACTTTATTCTTTATGATCAAATATGTGGAACCTTCCTAACTGCCTATCTAGCTTAAATGAAATTTCGAATAAGGTATAATAGTCCCAGATTGTTTATTTAACAGTTGAACTTAATAGTGCATAATACGTTATAATTACTAGATATAATATGTAAAATTTTCTTTTCAGATAATCGTGTTTTAAACCCGTCGTTCGATCCCCGTGTTAAACTTCCCATACTTCCTTAGATAGGTAATTAGTTCGGTAAGTAGTTTGCATACATAGGTAGGCAGTTAAGTAAGTAGTTTGCTTAGGTAGGCAGTTCGGTATGTAGTTTGTAAAGGTAGACAGTTAAGTATGTAGTTTGCTTAGGAAGGTAGATAAGTATGAAGTTGGCTTAGGTAGGTAGTTTGCATAGATAGGTAGTTACTAGGTAGTTCGGCATGTAGTTTGCTTAGGTAGGTAGTTCTGTATGTAGTTTGCTTAGGTAGGTAGTTCTGTATGTAGTTTGCTTAGGAAGGTAGTTAAGTATGAAGTTTGCTTAGGTAGGTAGTTTGGTATGTAGTTTGCATAGATAGGTAGTTACTAGGTAGTTCGGCATGAAGTTTGCTTAGGTAGGTAGTTCTGTATGTAGTTTGCTTAGGTAGGTAGTTCTTTATGTAGTTTGCTTAGGTAGGTAGTTCGGCATGTAGTTTGCTTAGGTAGGTAGTTCTGTATGTAGTTTGCATAGATATGTAGTTCTAGGTAGTTCGGTATGCAGTTTGCTTAGGTAGGTAGTTCGGTATGTAGTTTTCTTAGGTAGGTAGTTCGGTGTGTAGTTTGCTTAGGTAGGTAGTTCGGTGTGTAGTTTGCTTAGGTAGGTAATTTGGTATATAGTTTGCTTAGGTAGGTAGTTTGGTATGTAGTTTGCTTAGGTAGGTAGTTCGGCATGTAGTTTGCTTAGATAGGTAGTTCTGTATATAGTTTGCTTAGGTAGGTAGTTAAGTATGTAGTTTGCTTAGGTAGGAAGTTCGGTATGTAGTTTGCATAGATAGGTAGTTACTAGGTAGTTCGGTATGTAGTTTTCTTAGATAGGTAATTCGGTATGCAGTTTGCTTAGGTAGGTAGTTCGGTATGTAGTTTGCTTAGGTAGGTAGTTTGGTGTGTAGTTTGCTTAGGTAGGTAGTTCGGTGTGTAGTTTGCTTAGGTAGGTAGTTTGGTGTGTAGTTTGCTTAGGTAGGTAGTTCGGTATGTAGTTTGCTTAGGTAGGTATTTCGGTATGTAGTTTGCTTAGGTAGGTAGTTCGGTATGTAGTTTGCATAGGTAGGTAGTTACTATGTAGTTCGGTATGTAGTTTGCTTTGGTAGGTAGTTCGGTATGTAGTTTGCTTTGGTAGGTAGTTCGGTATGTAGTTTGCTTAGGTAGGTAGTTCGGTGTGTAGTTTGCTTAGGTAGGTAGTTCGATATGTAGTATGCTTAAGTTGGTTGTTCGGTATGTAGTTTGCTTAGGAATGTAGTTCGGTATGTAGTTTGCTTAGGTAGGTAGTTCGGTATGTAGTTTGCTTAGGTAGGTAGTTCGGTATGTAGTTTGCATAGGTAGGTAGTTTGGTATGTTGTTTGCTTAGGTAGGTAGTTCGGTATGTAGTTTGCTTAGGTTGGTAGTTCGGTATGTAGTTTGCTTAGGTAGGTAGTTCTGTATGTAGTTTTCTTAGGGAGGTAGTTTGCTCAGGTAGATAGTTACAAGGTAATCCGTTATGTAGTTTGCTTAGGTAGGTTGTTTGGTATGTAGTTTGCTTTGGTAGGTAGTTCGGTATGTAGTTTGCTTAAGTTGGTAGTTCGGTATGTAGTTTGCTTAGGTAGGTAGTTCTGTATGTAGTTTTCTTAGGTAGGTAGTTTGCTCAGGTAGGTAGTTACAAGGTAATCCGGTATGTAGTTTGATTAGGTAGGTAGTTTGCTTAGGTAAGTAGTTTGGTAAGTAGTTTGCTTTGGTAGGCTTGCTTAGGTAGGTAGTTCGGTATGTAGTTTGCTTAGGTAGGTAGTTCTGTATGTAGTTTGCTTAGGTAGGTAGTTAAGTATGTAGTTTGCTTAGGTAGGTAGTACGGCATGTAGTTTGCTTAGGTAGGTAGTTAAGTATGTAGTTTGCTTAGGTGTGTAGTTCTGCATGTAGTTTGCATAGATAGGTAGTTACTAGGTAGTTCGGTATGCAGTTTGCTTAGGTAGGTAGTTCGGTATGTAGTTTGCATAAATAGGTAGTTACTAGGTAGTTCGGTATGCAGTTTGCTTAGGTAGGTAGTTCGGTATGCAGTTTGCTTAGGTAGGTAGTTCGGTATGTAGTTTGCTTAGGTAGGTAGTTCTGTATGTAGTTTGCTTAGGTAGGTAGTTCGGCATGTAGTTTGCTTAGGTAGCTAGGTAGTTAAGTACCTATGTAGTTTGCTTAGGTAGGTAGTTCAGTAAGTAGTTTGCTTAGGTAGGTAGTTCAGTGTGTAGTTTGCTTAGGTAGGTAGTTCGGTGTGTAGTTTGCTTAGGTAGGTAGTTCGGTATGCAGTTTGCTTAGGTAGGTAGTTCGGTGTGTAGTTTGCTTAGGTAGGTAGTTAAGTATGTAGTTTGCTTAGGTAGGTAGTTCTGTATGTAGTTTGCTTAGGTAGGTAGTTCTGTATGTAGTTTGCTTAGGTAGGTAGTTCTGTATGTAGTTTGCTTAGGTAGGTAGTTCGGTATGTAGTTTGCTTAGGTAGGTAGTTCTGTATGTAGTTTGCATAGATATGTAGTTCTAGGTAGTTCGGTATGCAGTTTGCTTAGGTAGGTAGTTCGGTATGTAGTTTGCTTAGGTAGGTAGTTCGGTGTGTAGTTTGCTTAGGTAGGTAGTTCGGTGTGTAGTTTGCTTAGGTAGGTAATTTGGTATATAGTTTGCTTAGGTAGGTAGTTTGGTATGTAGTTTGCTTAGGTAGGTAGTTCGGCATGTAGTTTGCTTAGATAGGTAGTTCTGTATATAGTTTGCTTAGGTAGGTAGTTAAGTATGTAGTTTGCTTAGGTAGGAAGTTCGGTATGTAGTTTGCATAGATAGGTAGTTACTAGGTAGTTCGGTATGTAGTTTTCTTAGATAGGTAATTCGGTATGCAGTTTGCTTAGGTAGGTAGTTCGGTATGTAGTTTGCTTAGGTAGGTAGTTTGGTGTGTAGTTTGCTTAGGTAGGTAGTTCGGTGTGTAGTTTGCTTAGGTAGGTAGTTTGGTGTGTAGTTTGCTTAGGTAGGTAGTTCGGTATGTAGTTTGCTTAGGTAGGTATTTCGGTATGTAGTTTGCTTAGGTAGGTAGTTCGGTATGTAGTTTGCATAGGTAGGTAGTTACTATGTAGTTCGGTATGTAGTTTGCTTTGGTAGGTAGTTCGGTATGTAGTTTGCTTTGGTAGGTAGTTCGGTATGTAGTTTGCTTAGGTAGGTAGTTCGGTGTGTAGTTTGCTTAGGTAGGTAGTTCGATATGTAGTATGCTTAAGTTGGTTGTTCGGTATGTAGTTTGCTTAGGAATGTAGTTCGGTATGTAGTTTGCTTAGGTAGGTAGTTCGGTATGTAGTTTGCTTAGGTAGGTAGTTCGGTATGTAGTTTGCATAGGTAGGTAGTTTGGTATGTTGTTTGCTTAGGTAGGTAGTTCGGTATGTAGTTTGCTTAGGTTGGTAGTTCGGTATGTAGTTTGCTTAGGTAGGTAGTTCTGTATGTAGTTTTCTTAGGGAGGTAGTTTGCTCAGGTAGATAGTTACAAGGTAATCCGTTATGTAGTTTGCTTAGGTAGGTTGTTTGGTATGTAGTTTGCTTTGGTAGGTAGTTCGGTATGTAGTTTGCTTAAGTTGGTAGTTCGGTATGTAGTTTGCTTAGGTAGGTAGTTCTGTATGTAGTTTTCTTAGGTAGGTAGTTTGCTCAGGTAGGTAGTTACAAGGTAATCCGGTATGTAGTTTGATTAGGTAGGTAGTTTGCTTAGGTAAGTAGTTTGGTAAGTAGTTTGCTTTGGTAGGCTTGCTTAGGTAGGTAGTTCGGTATGTAGTTTGCTTAGGTAGGTAGTTCTGTATGTAGTTTGCTTAGGTAGGTAGTTAAGTATGTAGTTTGCTTAGGTAGGTAGTACGGCATGTAGTTTGCTTAGGTAGGTAGTTAAGTATGTAGTTTGCTTAGGTGTGTAGTTCTGCATGTAGTTTGCATAGATAGGTAGTTACTAGGTAGTTCGGTATGCAGTTTGCTTAGGTAGGTAGTTCGGTATGTAGTTTGCATAAATAGGTAGTTACTAGGTAGTTCGGTATGCAGTTTGCTTAGGTAGGTAGTTCGGTATGCAGTTTGCTTAGGTAGGTAGTTCGGTATGTAGTTTGCTTAGGTAGGTAGTTCTGTATGTAGTTTGCTTAGGTAGGTAGTTCGGCATGTAGTTTGCTTAGGTAGCTAGGTAGTTAAGTACCTATGTAGTTTGCTTAGGTAGGTAGTTCAGTAAGTAGTTTGCTTAGGTAGGTAGTTCAGTGTGTAGTTTGCTTAGGTAGGTAGTTCGGTGTGTAGTTTGCTTAGGTAGGTAGTTCGGTATGCAGTTTGCTTAGGTAGGTAGTTCGGTGTGTAGTTTGCTTAGGTAGGTAGTTAAGTATGTAGTTTGCTTAGGTAGGTAGTTCTGTATGTAGTTTGCTTAGGTAGGTAGTTCTGTATGTAGTTTGCTTAGGTAGGTAGTTCTGTATGTAGTTTGCTTAGGTAGGTAGTTCGGTATGTAGTTTGCATAGGTAGGTAGTTCGGCATGTAGTTTGCTTAGGTAGGTAGTTCTGTATGTAGTTTGCATAGATAGGTAGTTACTAGGTAGTTCGGTATGCAGTTTGCTTAGGTAGGTAGTTCGGTATGTAGTTTGCTTAGGTAGGTAGTTCGGTGTGTAGTTTGCTTAGGTAGGTAGTTCGGTGTGTAGTTTGCTTAGGTAGGTAGTTCGGTGTGTAGTTTGCTTAGGTAGGTAGTTCGGTGTGTAGTTTGCTTAGGTAGGTAGTTAAGTATGTAGTTTGCTTAGGTAGGTAGTTCTGTATGTAGTTTTCTTAGGTAGGTAGTTTGCTCAGGTAGGTAGTTACAAGGTAATCCGGTATGTAGTTTGATTAGGTAGGTAGTTTGCTTAGGTAAGTAGTTTGGTAAGTAGTTTGCTTTGGTAGGCTTGCTTAGGTAGGTAGTTCGGTATGTAGTTTGCTTAGGTAGGTAGTTCTGTATGTAGTTTGCTTAGGTAGGTAGTTAAGTATGTAGTTTGCTTAGGTAGGTAGTACGGCATGTAGTTTGCTTAGGTAGGTAGTTAAGTATGTAGTTTGCTTAGGTGTGTAGTTCTGCATGTAGTTTGCATAGATAGGTAGTTACTAGGTAGTTCGGTATGCAGTTTGCTTAGGTAGGTAGTTCGGTATGTAGTTTGCATGGATAGGTAGTTACTAGGTAGTTCGGTATGCAGTTTGCTTAGGTAGGTAGTTCTGTATGTACTTTGCTTAGGTAGGTAGTTCTGTATGTAGTTTGCTTAGGTAGGTAGTTCTGTATGTAGTTTGCTTAGTTAGGTAGTTCTGTATGTAGTTTGCTTAGGTAGGTAGTTACTAGATAGTTCGGTATGCAGTTTGCTTTGGTAGGTAGTTCGGTATGTAGTTTGCTTAGGTAGGTAGTTCGGTATGTAGTTCGCTTAGGTAGGTAGTTACTAGTTAGTTCGGTATGCAGTTTGCTTTGGTAGGTAGTTCGTTATGTAGTTTGCTTAGGTAGGTAGTTCGGTATGTAGTTTGCATAGATAGGTAGTTACTAGGTAGTTCGCTATGTAGTTTTCTTAGAGAGGTAGTTCGGTATGCAGTTTGCTTAGGTAGGTAATTCGGTATGTAGTTTGCTTAGGTAGGTAGTTACAAGGTAATCCGGTATGTAGTTTGCTTAGGTAGGTAGTTCTGTATGTAGTTTGCTTAGGTAGGTAGTTCTGTATGTAGTTTTCTTAGGTAGGTATTTAAGCATGTAGTTTGCTTAGGTAGGTAGTTCGGTATGTAGTTTGCTTAGGTAGGTAGTTCGGCATGTAGTTATATTAGATAGGTAATTTGGTATGTAGTTTGCTTAGGAAGGTAGTTCGGTATGTTGTTTGTTCAGGTAAGTAGTTTGGTATGTAGTTCTCTTAGGCACCTTGGTAGTTGGTAGCTCAGTATGTAATTTGCATGGGGTATGGTCATTAGCCCCCTCCCCTCCCCCCCCTGTTTTTGATCCTTATTTATCTAGTTAAACAAAGGAAGAGCTACCTTGATAGAAATAACTGAGAGGCGCTAATGTATTTTGCTGTATCCGCTAGTTGGTTGTACAGCACACTTCATGATTATTTAATGACCTGACAGGGGGGGGGGGGGTTGGGGGCGGCACGTTCATCGATATACATATATCTCATGTTTAATCAGTAATGAACTACATTAGTGTCAATAATGATTAAACAATATAGGTAAATAAGGATTAAAAAAAATGGGGCTGGTGACCGGGGGGGCTCATGAGCGGGGGGGGGGGGGGGGGGGCTTATGACTTACATCCATTATGTTCACATCAGGAACTAACTAAGTGGGTACTTCTGAGTTATATGTACAGTACGAGTCAAAAAAAGCGGATACGAGAGTAGAATCGCGATAACTTCAACAAGAACTATCGTATCTTCGTGTGGTTTTCTTTGACTAATGCAGAATTTCCTAATAGTTTTTCTACAGCGTGATCATAAGTAGAGGGTTACAATGAAAACAATTTCATATTATGAAGATATAAAGTAAAACATTCTTTACCAAAAATATCCATTATCTTCCATTTTTTTAAATTCATTATTTTGCGATTTTCTGGCTGCTTTCATTGATTTTATGATCACATCAGAATTGCCTTCGATAAATTCACACCATTTGTCATTCGTTCTTTTAATTGTTGCCGATTAGCAGGTGAGGTGGACAATGTCATTTTTCAATCAACTCCACAAGAAAAAAAATCGTAACTTGTTAAATCTGAGCTCATGCATGACTCTTCCAATTACTCGATGTTAAAGAACTTCCTTCAGTCGTTCTTTAGCAGCAAGTATTCTGTGTATTGGGTCACCATCCTGTTGCCTGCACCCACCATACTTGATTCAGTCTTTCTCAATAAATATGTCGTAGTTCCTGATATTTCCGCTAAGGGTTCCGCTATAAATGAGGGTGCTTAAAATCGTCATAATTTTCGTAGATGAAGCATACTCTTTTGATAAGCAAAGTTAAAATAAGCTCGCGCAAGAGCAATTTCACCACCCTCTACTTATGACCACGCTGCATAAAAACTATTGAAAATATAGAAACAAATGAACAATGTGGTTATACCACATGAAAATACGATATTCTTGTTAAGTTATCGCGATTATAATTTCGTATCAGCTTTTTTTGACTCTTCCTGTATTTTTCAAACAATTCTTGTTATACAGCATTTCCTCTATTAATCATGTATATAGAAATAACTGATAAATAGTTCCCCCCCCCCTCCTCGGAGTTATAAAATTACTTATTACAAGTAAATAGTATCATAATTTCAATTAATACCTAGTAAAATACTTCTAAATTCTAACTCTGATAGTATTTCACTTTGTCGTTTCAATCGTAGAATATTTCATATTCTCCTAGCTAGACTCGTACGGGTTCGTAGACAGAACATCCTTCAATGTTCGCATAAAGTAACATGAGGATATAATTGTTTTTGAATACTAATCGAATGTTCGCTCTTAGTTCTATGATGATATGTTTCTTTGTCACGTTACCTGGGATATTTGCTGTTTATTTCATTACTAATACTCTTATGTTATGGTAGCTATTATAATCAGGATAGTGTTGCATCGCTAACCTAAATTATATCTGAACAATGTAGATGTTTCTTTGTGGATACTCTAATCCAGGATTTTCCAAAGTGGTCCTCTGTGAACATATGAACCAGAGGTCGGTTCATGGCGAACCCCTATTTGGTTCGTGGCATTTTTGACTATTTTGAGTAGTTATATAGTTTCCTTTTATAATCAAGGTGGTCATTTAATGTAATTGATTATTTTTAAGTAGAAAAATACTGATGTAATTGTTATACTACATGTATACACGTTATAAACTTATATATGTAAAAAAGAATAATAGTAAATAATATTCCCCTTTTATTAGTTTTCTATGAGATACATACAAAGAAAATATAAAGTAAATAACAACATGGACTATTATAAGAAATAGGTTTAAATTGTATCCATTGATATGATATCCTTCAATTATTGGTGATGTTGGAATAGTAGCGTAGTCAGGAACCTAAGCGAACCCAACCTAGGTATATTACTTATGAAGTTCACACGAAATAGTAATAATTAATTATGTTCTATTTAATGCATCCTGTTTGATTCTCCTATTGAAAACTTTATTTTAACTTTATATATTATGAATTTTCACGATGCTGGCTAAGTACCTACTTTTAACAGAGGTTGGAACTTGAAACTAATTCTATTTAGATAGGGATCTAAATAATGAAATTAAATACGTCCATTTAATTTTATTTATTTAAAAAAATGTCCTCCCCACCCCAAATCAAAACACATTCTCTAATTAGAAACGAGAATACCTATATATTTTTTAGCAAGTTTAACGAAAATAATATTGAATATTTTCAATTATTATTTACCATATAATCAAATATACGTATGAATAATTCTGTAAATCATTTAATATCTTTAACAGTTTATTATATAAATAAGTGTTTTATTTGTTTAAAAAGATAGCCGTGGTATATATAGATACACAGGAAGTCTTTTACAGTTAAATCATTGTAATTAAAATCTATTCTCATATAATTACAATTACTAATAGTTGAGTAAATATATTTCACAAATTTGTAAATATAAATAATGCATATTTAATATCAATTACGGATATCATACATATTAACATATATAAAAATTCATATACTACAAAACGTTAAATGCATGATTATTTGATATAACACTATATCAAATAACCTAGTGACTGACGGAATACACTTCAATTACATGGCAACTCAAATACATATCCACAAAAATATATACATATAACAAACAAAAAAACGCGCAGCACATTCTCGAGATTTGCAAATCGTCAAATTGTGCGTAACACATCCACACTGATTCCACAGGTTACGCAAAAAGCGAAAACATTGAATGAGTTGTCTCTGCCAGCTGAACCCCTCCACACCTCTTCCAACCATTGTTGTTAGAGCATATATCTGCATTTCCATGTTAAATAGGAATAATAATAGCTTATTTGTTCATAATATCTTTTACATTATAAATATTTTTGTCTATAAGGATAAAAATTCAATTAACTTGAGCTACCTCTGAATATTGTCCAGTATTTAGTCAGAGTTATTTCTTCATAGCTTTGCAGTATTTAAAAAAGTGGCAATATAAAATAAAATTCTGATTCTTTATTTTCATACTAATGAGCATTGTCACAGGGGTGGAATTTACCTAGCTGTGGTGGAATATACCGGAATGGAATATACCTAGAACCAATAATAATTAAGTTGTTTCCTAAAAAAAGTACGGGTTGGCCATATGCATTCAATAAATAAGAGCATCCTACATATTTTCATTCTAAAGAGTCCTGTAATATTTCTTTCACTAAACTAGACGGATATTTAATGATCATTTTTTACCAAATAAAGTCCATTCAAACAATTATAACACCGCTAATAATTGTTAAAAATTAGTAAATATTTAGCAATCAATCAATATTTATATAAATTAAAAAAATAAAACGACTTTTCTTTATAATTCCCTCTGTCGAGGTGGCAACATTTCAGCCTGCTGCATGAACGGGAGTACGTAATGCCATATTTGAGCATAATTTTATAATAATTTAACATTACCTCTTTTCATTGATAGAAATTGACTTTCTTTTAAGTTTTATTCTATATATTATGAAATTTTATTTATATATAATTTTCCGTATACTATATATTTAAATTACATATACAGTTATCAACTTATCATAATGCATAAGATATTTCAATCCAGAAGTTATTCAAAATAAACTACATTGAGAATTCTATTGCATGAACTAGGTACCTAAGAAGTCTTAAATATATTATAACACTTGAGCAGTATAGAAGCATCCATAGGTATTTTATTATTATTTGAAAATAAAACTTTATTATAATAAGTAGCTGCATGTTATATCGGTACTGTAACTGTGTTTACGCAGTACTAAATCAATATAATGTACACAGTACCATGGTAAATAGATAGAAAAGTATACTAAGTTTCAAACTCATTGACGGTGAACTTGATTCCGGTCTTAAGAAACTATGTAAGCAAATGACGTCTCACAAAATCAGATGAAGTAATTTCAAAATGAGAATTATATAGGTGCGGCAAGTAAATAGATAGATAATGTCAATAAAAAATATTTTTCGTTAGCTTCCAGTACCTAGATAACTTATATATTTAATACCAGGCTGGCACTTATAAGTTGGCTTATTGGCAAACTTGAAGCACTTGAATGACCATTATGACTATTAAGCTGAAAATTATATGTGAATAGAGTGTAAAACGTGATAAAAACAATATTGTATTTAAGTTAATTTCCATGAAAATGCACTTTTAGCTCAATAATAGCACAATTTTTATTTGAAAATTACAAGTGTGACGTCATTCGTTTTTATCGATGTCACGTCCGTGTAGTATTTTCGGATGTTCCAATATTGTACTTAGCATACTTTCTATTTATTTACTATGCAGAGTACATTCAACATTTTCTTGGTATAAACTATAAACGTTAAAAAATACTAGAGTAAGTTCCGAGTTATCGGTTGGTTCAACATTTTCGATCACGAAATAGAAATTATATAATATTTAACTTTTATTTTAATTGGAGTCCAAAAATGTGAAACTGTCCGATAACTCGGAGCTTACCCTATAATCTCAAATTTTCATTTGAGTCCTATTCTTTATAGGTAAAGTTCGCTACAAACTGAATCATATAACGGTCACACAGCATTCATTCACAAGCTTCTTCATCTCTCTCTCTCTCTCTTGTGTTTCATTTCACTGTATGTAGTACCCATGATATAATATCATGGTAGTACCTAACAGAGCAGCAATAATTGGTATGAATGAATGTGATGACTTCTATAGCTAATTAAAAACTTTAAATCTCATTTATTACCAAATTATTTGAAGGATATAGAACTATAACATTAAGTGGAAAATAAAACACATTCATTTCATTAAATATACAGGTTCATTATTAAATAACAATTGAACAATAAATTACTTGATAAAAAAATAAATAAATTAGCGAGAAGTGAGGTACGTGGGGTACGGTCAAGAGACCCCCCCCCCCCCCCGGTCATGAGCCCCCCTAGGTCATGAGCCCCCCTAGGTCATGAGCCCCCCACGGTCATGAGCCCCCCCCCGGTCATGAGCCCCCCCCGGTCATGAACCCCCCGGTCACGAGCCCCCCTCCCTGTTTTTTTAATCCTTATTTACCTAGTTAAACAAATGAAGAACTACTTAGATAGAAATAACTGAGAGCTGCTAATGTAGTTTGTTGTATCCGCTAGTTTGTTGTACTGCACACTTCATGATTGTTTAATTACCTGGCAGGGGGGTTCGGGGGGCGACACGCCCCCCGATATAAATATATTTTATGTCTAATCAGTTATGAACTACAAAAGTGTCAATAAGGATTAAATAATATAGGTATATGTATAAGGATTTAAAAACAGGGGGGCTCGTGACCGGGTGGGCTCATGACCGGGGGGGGGGGGGGGGCTCTTGACCGGGGGGGCTCATGACCGGGGGAGCTCATGACCGGGGGAGCTCTTGACCGGGGGGGCTTATGACCTACACCCGAGGTACGTTCATGCCTTAATCAATAATTTTGTTTAAATTGAAGCTGCGCCATTTACTCATTGAACAAGAATCAAAAAGGAATTTTAATAATCAGTAACGAATAGAAAAGTCTCCCCTCAGTAATTATTATCGTATCCCACAATAGTGTTTTGGAGTGTAAACCATTTGTACTCTATTCCTTACGGACAAAAGTGGAAATAGTAACAATTTAAGCAACTTCTTTTAAAAATGAAATGATATTCCGATTCAGGGTGTCTTAATTACTCATAATAAATTCCTTTCAACCAAAGGTGATAAAATTGTTTTTAATAAGCCAAAAAAAAATGTTCACCATCCACGCGATATTAAGACATCTTTAATTTTTGTATTACTGTATTAAAAAAATGAACTCTAAAACAAACTCAGTTCGATTTATCAGACCCTAATAAATCTACACAAATGCATAAAATATCAATAAATTTACTTAGTACGTAGCTATATATCTGTAGATGTAATAATTAGACAGTAGATTCAATAATATTAAGACTGTAGATAGACTCAGAGACTGTAAAACAATTATACAATTAAACTACGTAGATACAATTGGACTCTACAAGCAATCAGACTGTAGGGTCACGCAGGTAAATTGCGGCCATTTAATTTTTCATTAGCTAGAGAGTCTGTAAAACATTCTGAACCGAAATTACATTCAAATGGCATAGATATCAAAAAAATGCAGTGCATGCTGTAATCTATTAATTAAAGTTTTTGACGAGTGTTTTGAACTTATGATGTTTCTGTTATTAAGAGTCCGCAGTTTGTTAGTGAGCCGCAATTTACCTGCTTGAACCTATACAGTTTGAAAATACGGACAGTTTCAATTCTTGTTTCCGTGAACAAATTTCCCAGTCATTTTGCGGACAAATTTCTTCACGGATACAATATTTCAGAAAAAAAAGGCATTTGTCGGAGCATCTAAACAGACCATTGGGGTACTGATTAAAATGTAACTTTAATTAATGAATGAAGGGTAAGTTACGAATTATCGGTCGGCTCCACATTTTCAGTCATATAAGAAAACTAGATGATGTGCACTCTGTAGACTCGTAGAGCGCATACCTTCGCCTCCGTTTTGACCCATTCTCTCCCAAAATTTAAGGAACTGCTAACTGGATAATTAATATCCAATCGTCCCATCAAGTTTCATGCAATATTGTACAATACTTTTTGAGTTATAAATGACCTTGACCTTTGACCGAATCGCTTCCAACATTCTACCAGATCGTTCCTGGACATTGACCAATTTGTACCATCAAATTTCAGACAATTTGGTTGAATACTTTTTGAGTTAGAAATGGCCTTGACCTTGATCTTTGCCCTTTACCCCGATCGGTCCCAAAATCTAACAGAATGGTTCCTGCTTATTGATTAATCGTCTTACCAAGTTTCATGCAATATGGTTCAATATATTTTGAGTTATAAATGACCTTGACCTTTGGCCGGGTCGCTCCCAAAATTCTACAAGCAAGTCACCGGACATGAACAAATCTTTTCACCAAATTTCAGGCAATTAAGTTGCATACTTTTTCATTTAAGCGAATAACAAGATGATAAATAAATAAATAATTGCCGAAGAAAATAATTATGACCTTTCCGCATTCTGCGAAGGTAAAACGATGTAATAAATAATATTTTATTTATATTATAGGCTAATTGGTATCAATGATACCTGAAAATATCATGCACTATACCAATTAAATAAAAGTTATTTTATCGTTTTTTCTTATACCTATGATCGATAATATGAAACCAAGGAGTCCGACCGATAATCCATATCTTAACCCTACCTACTTTCTTGCTTTCTAATATTGATTTACGAAGTCAAATAATTGACTTTAATAAACACACCCTTAGCCTATATAGCATTGTAAAATCGTTATGAATTATTAACCAAGGTATTTTCTTAACTAGAGAGCTACCAAAGAATTCAGATTTCCAAAAACTGCAACAAGATAGCTAGGTAGGGGAGCTTCTAAAAAGTAACACCTACATACTGCCGCCATCACGTTTCGGTAACTACTAAATGTAGTTAGCAGTAGTTTGTTTTGTTCTCAATTTCAAGCATGGGCGTGCCAATCAAGCTAAATTATTGCTTAAAACTTGTATAACTCTTTAAATCGATAGCTGAAATATGAGAAATTCATTATTAATTCACTAATTCAGCTTATAATATCATTAAAGTGACAAAAAACGCCGGTTTAATGATAGTAATTAACTAATTATTCCTATTCGGTGGTTGGTTCAATTCTTTGATGACGTTCAACTCTCCGATCCCTATATAAATTCCAAAGTTCAAACTTTCATTAGCAAAGGACTCTTGCCGTTTTAATTTATTGAATGGAATTATATAATGTAGGGTAAATTATAAGTTATCGAAAGGTTCTATATTTTCGATAATAAAACTATTTTAATTGATACCATTTTACCTGCATGTATCATGGTATCAATTAAAATAACGAGCTAATTTAATATATATTATCTTGTATGGTCGTAAATGTGGAACAGCCCGAGAACTCGGAACTTAACCTAGGTAGTAAGGTACACAATGGTTAATATTCAGTAATTCATCAATTATTGTAGTTATATGTTTTAAATATAGATTAACGTAAGAAATAGGTACAAAAAGTTTTCTACGGTTGATTGATTTCAAGGCTAACTTGCTTATTCTTCAACTGCATAAAAATAAATCTAATTAAGAGAAATAATATTTAGTTATTCAATTTGAAATCATGTTATATTTATTTAAGTTGTAAAAGAAGTAATGACGTCAGTTGTGGGCGTGTTCGGGCAATAGGTAATAAAAGTAATTTTGTTACAATTAATTCTGCAAAATAATATTTGCGAATCAAATTACACGGAAACAATAATATGACAGTTAAGGTATTTACATGTCCAGAAAATTAGTACCACTTACAACAAATCAAATGAAGTTGAGCGAGTAATGACGTAATGGTGGGCGGTCGATAGCGAGACTGGTGGGCGGAGCATCGTTGCGCGTATTGAACAATTTCTTATTCACCGTGTCACTAATATGTTTTACGTTATTTATTTTGCAGGTATTATTTTTTTGGCATTATTCGTTTTGATATTAATTTACTCGTACTTTTTTATTGGTAATTATAAGTTTTCTTTTTATTTATTGATTATTAGCTTTCTGATAATAAAATGTTACAAACTAATCGGTTTTTAATTAATTTTATTTGAATTATATTACTCAATTCTATGTGTTTTCCAATTAATTTATAGCACTTTATTTTTTTCTAATTAATTAGTTTTCTAAAAATAATTCTGCATTTATTTTTATTCTAACTACATTATTATGAATTATTTTACTTCTTTTTAATAAATTAAGAATTACAATATTTGTAATTATTTTATCAAAATTTATGATATTGCATTTTAATTTATTTCTTCTTATTAGTTTACATACTACATGTTTTGTTGTTGGTTTATCACAATTATTTTATCACAAATTATTGTCACCCCTTTTTCATTCTCATGGAATGTTACCTTGGGAGAAGGAACGTTGGTTCAAAGTGGCAAATCAATCCCATTGAATTGTCATATTGGCTGTTAGAAATTGAACGATATAAACGAATATTATATATTATATAATATTAGACTATATATTCAACTCTAACTATAAATCCTATATGAATATATTATTATTATATATATTGAACATTATATTATACTATATTATATTATATCATTGAATATTATACTTATATTATATTAACATATGTGCATTCTGAGACTATGTGTACGAGTCGACTAACTTTTTACCTAAATTCTATATACGGATTAACTTACAATATCTGAATAGTATCTTGATTGCAAATGTTATAAGAAGGTGAATAAATTAGGATTTGAACTATCATTACCTATCATAAGAGTTGGCTATGCACAATTATCTATCTGTTCTTTCGGAGAGAGGATATAACTCGCTAACTTTATTAGTTAAAAGATCACGGAGGCTACATAAAAGTTCCCCAAAATATAAATTGGAAACTGTAACCAAGGACTTTAAAATCCAACAAAAACTTGTAGCATAGTGGATTCAAGCTCCATTCTATTCTCTGAGAACGCTGTATAAAAGACAGTGGATTTCAAAGAACCCCGTTCTTATCGTAACTGAGTCTCTTCGCTGTGCATCTAACACAATTCCTCCCCGTCCGTTCCGAATCCTCTTATCCGTAATCGGTATATATTGTGCATAGAACATAGTATGTCTTTAAACTGTGCGTGAACAAAATCTGTATCTTGTAATCCTGTATTTAATATTTGCAAATAGTAATCATAGAGGTACTATAGAGTTGTTTTATTACCCCTTTGATTAGATTCAATTTATACAGTTGAACTATCTAGGGAATTCAATTAGCTCCAACAATTAAGGCTAGGTCAGCAAACACACTGACAATCAATCTAGTTCTAAAATGTGGCGCCCACAAACAGGGACCTCTCTGAATTACTAATCAAATGCAAACTATATAAGTACAGGTGATACAGTGGTGGTGACTAATAACTCTAAGTAAGTGACCACAGTGAATGAGTGGAGAAAATTCCTCGTTAAGGACGGAAGAAGAGTCGAACCCTCAGGATCAATCTGAGTAAAATATTGGGAGTAAGGACAGTGAAGGACAGCAGCGCCATCACGTCAGGGTGTGTTTACCACCACCACACCACAAAGCCACACCGCGTAATCCACATTGTATTCTGTATACGAGTGAAGGACAGTGAAGGGCAGCAGCGCCATCACGTCAGTGTGTATGTACCACCACACCACAAAGCCACACCGCGTAATCCACATTGTATTCTGTATACGTGTGAAGGACAGTGAAGGGCAGCAGCGCTATCACGTCAGAGTGTGTTCACCAATACACCACACAACCAACGAAGAAATCCACATTGTATTCTGTATACGTGTGAAGGACAGAAGTCAAGTGTCTGAAATTAAGCAAATCCTCAAAACAACCAACGAAGAAATCCACATTGTATTCAATATACATGTGAAGGACAGAAGTCAGGTGTCGGAAATTAAGCAAATCCTCAAACAACCAACGAAGGAATCTACATTGTATTCTGTATACGTGTGAAGGGTAACCCCAGTTCAGTACAAGCATTCCTTCAATGAGCAATCATCAGAACACTATCAAGATAGTATAATGAGAGACGTGAGACCTACGTGGCAAAACATTGCACGTACCGCATAACCTCTAAACTGCCCCCTTCCGCCCTTGTGTCGGCAAGATAGAATAATGAGAGACGTGAGACCTACGTGGCAAAACATTGCACGTACCGCATAACCTCTAAACTGCCCCCCTCCGCCCTTGTGTAATTCCACACATATCCCGTATCTTCAACTTGACCTGTTGCAGTGCAGTGGAAGCAGCAGTGCCTCCGGCTAGTGGAGACCTACTTCCCAGCGCAGCTGAAGAACTGGTATTCTTCAACTTGACCGTTGCAGTTCAGTGGTAGCAGCAGTGCCTCCAGCTAGTTGAGACCTACTTCCCAGTGCAGCTGAAGAACTGGTATTCCATACCGGTGTCTAGGGTCAACGACCTTACGGGCAGCCAGCACTTCACATAAGACATATTGCGTCACAACGCATACACATCATCACTTAGGAAGTTACATAACCCGTCTGAGATCTACGAGAAATTCTACGTAAGCTTAATCACTAGTATAAAGGGTTAAGTAACTAAAATAATAGCAGAACCTCATCTGATCAATTGAAGTATTGAGTAGTAAAAATTGAAGTTAATATTATAGAATAAAAATTTAAGTCAAGCTAATTTAATAAGTTATATAACATTTTTACCAATTTGTTGTAAATCATAAATCATAATTTAGGGGTGTTACCACTAACAACATAAAGTACCTAAATTATTGCACGGTTATGTTGTGTTACTAATACTCTTAAACTTGTATTATTGCATGCTGAGTATTGAATATTGTATATCGTGTGCATTAATTAATTAATTACATAAGTTAATACGTGTATATTACTAAAGGTGCTTGCGCTGGTTATTATTTTTCCCATAAATTAATATACAAGGAGAAATGGCTTTAACGGGGACAGAACAAAATTTATTAATTTTAGATCCCCTGCCCCGTTTCCGAGGGAATCTAAGAAAGGGTGAGGACCCTCAAGGAACGTCGGACATTGATTTCCGTACGTTCTTGAGGAGCCTCGAGATTCAATTTAAATGTAGGAATATTATAGATGATCACCAAAAGGTCCAATTATTATTTAACCAAGTAGTTAAACACGTTGGCGACGCCATACAAGTGGTAAACGGGTTCGCCGGTGTCAATATAACTTATGCTAGTCTGAAAGAAGAACTACTGATCAGTTACCCCCAACATGAACGGACCAATTTTACATGTGCCGCTCACTCTATAATGAAATACAACATACAACCCCAGGAACCACTCCGTTCTATATCACAATTAGAAGCAGAGGCCCGAGCCGCCGTAGAAGCTTTTATGTCCGGTACCCATCAGGAGAAGGAAGGAATATACGCCCAGAACATCATAAGTGAAAATATTAGGGTAAGCGAAACTGATTCCGTGGATCCACCACCGAACATGTCAAATGATGAAGAATCCAGTGACAGTGAGACCGAAGAAGATGGACAAGAACAGGGCACCTCAACCAGGATTCCAACGACCTCATTAGGAACCACGAGTTGGCTATGCACAATTATCTATCTGTTCTGTCGGAGAGAGGATATAACTCACTAACTTTATTAGTTAAAAGATCACGGAGGCTACATAAAAGTTCCCCAAAATATAAATTGGAAACTGTAACCAAGGACTTTAAAATCCAACAAAAACTTGTAGCATAGTGGATTCAAGCTCCATTCCATTCTCTGAGAACGCTGTATAAAAGACAGTGGATTTCAAAGAACCCCGTTCTTATCGTAACTGAGTCTCTTCGCTGTGCATCTAACACAATTCCTCCCCTTCCGTTCCGAATCCTCTTATCCGTAATCGGTATATAATGTGCATAGAACATAGTATGTCTTTAAACTGTGCGTGAACAAAATCTGTATCTTTTAATCCTGTACTTAATATCTTGCAAATAGTAATCATAGAGGTACTATTGAGTTGTTTTATTACCCCTTTGATTAGATTCAATTTATACAGTTGAACTATCTAGGGAATTCAATTAACTTCAACAATTAAGGCTAGGTCAGCAAACACACTGACAATCAATCTAGTTCTAAAATTGGCCCAACCTATTTAATATATGGCATATCAACAAAATATGGCTGAAACTTGATTAACACATTGGCAGCACATTGGGTCAAGCTGATTCCAACATAACAAACCATGCTGTCCCCATGTTGGCCCACTTTGCAAAAAAAAACATGTAAAGTACCAATCTGATCTGTTAACCTAGTGCCCACATGGGCCCAATTACCTTGTGTTACATTGGATGTAGCAGTTAATGTTGTATTAAAAAGCAAAAGGTAATATAAATAAATATGTCTTCAGAAAATTTTTTGATCTGAAGGTAAATTGACGAAAATTATTTCAAAATTGATCATAAATTCACTTATCTAACAAAATAGTCTCATAATTTACTATAAAATAATATATTTAATATACATATCAGTATACTGAATTAAATTTTATAACATAATATAGTATAAATAACATACCTAAATTAATTTACTATCATACTTCATTCTTTTGGACTTGGTAGAATAATTTCTTTTATCTTATTGCTTGAAGAAATTTAATGAAAGACATTGGACGCAAATTATCAATCCTGTATAATAATGAATACCTCGCAAATCCCCTAATTAAATAACTGAAACTACTCAGGATGGATCATTTTTGATCTGAATACATAACCTATCAAACCCAGGTTAAAAACCACTGCCATCTACTTTCTGAATGATACTGAGAGTCATTTCCTTAGACTTTCTTAAGAGATATTTAATAGACTTTCTTAGAAGATATTTAATATACTTTTCTAAAAGATATTCAATAGACTTTACAGAAAGCTTTTTATATATTGGGAGTAATTTCCTTAGATTTTTCTAATAAAAAATTCATATAGTGATAGTAACTAAAATAGATTTAATATACTAATGATCAAAATCTGAAGTTTTTCGTAATCGTAAGTAACTTAATTCTTGATGAGTTGGCCTGAATTTGTTTGTTATTTATTAATATTATTATTCAAATATTTAGGAAATAAATGAAAAATATTCCTGCATTGTTTAATTTCAGAATTCTCACTTTCTAATCACTTATGAATACACACTCGTTATTGAAAATTAGAAAAAAGGCAAATCATATATTAGTGAACAATGAAAAATATTAATTAGGACTAATAATTATATAATGACTAGTATAATGAACGTCTGTATGAAAACCAAATGTTATATCTCTGACGTCAAAAAAATATTAAGGCAATGGAATTTAAGAAGCAGTCAGAAAAGAAAGTGGTTCAATGAACAAAGTCACCTAATATCATTCTTGGAAAAAGCTCTTGGATACAGAAAAGCTACTCCGTGAATTCAATCACTTGCCAAGTGATGTGACGATAATATACACAAGATATAGATGGAAGAGAAAAATGAAGAGATGATAGTTAATGAAATCTACGATTCTACCTACAATAAAATCTATGACCTAGTAGTTGAAAAGCATAACATTAGAGCTATAACGATATGCGCCTAGTAGATATTAATAACTTCAGACTGATGAATGGTACCATGCAAATAATGATCGTAGATGGATTATATGCTAATCATATTCCATATATTTTAACATGTAAATGTGATAGGGAAAGGATTAAAGAGAATATCGCGTCAGCTCCATAATGAAGACCTTCATTACTTATGCAGTCAGATTTAGGCAGGTAACAGGAATCCTTAAAATGTTCTTATTTGGTTTAATCAAAGGCTATATGTGTGGTAGATTAGTATTGATTATTCATAAACGAGTTTATTTCAGTGGTTTTAGTATCTCGACATTACCTTAGTAATTACTAATTAAATTTAAAAAAATGGAAATCAGAATTTACCTAAAACTTTTTCAAAAAATCAATATATTTTATTTCTGTTTTTTCCATTACTGCAAAACATATGTGTCCAATCAACAAAATTGAAAATTCAGTATATATATATAAATGTATCAATATGGTACCCAGTTTCATCATGATTAAAGTGAAATTGATTATATTTGAAGCAATGAGTTTACAAATCAAAAATAATTAACAAAATGTTAATAGAATTAATATCTTTATCGACAAATTGGGTATAATAAAATAGTTGAATTCAACAGATTTTAGAGATATTGCTTTTTCCAATGGAATTTAATCTCGAAAAGAATTGGAAACTATGTAGCATAATTACATAGTTGCCGTGCCTTTGAAAATTGAATTCCTCTAGAAATGGGATACAATAGAAAGCTGCAAGAGAGAGTTAATGTTCCAATACAGACATAATTTTCACTAATTATAATCGTTAATAATCTGTATCATGAAACTATAATTAGTAAATTATTTCTGAATCATAAGATTGAAATGTAACTAATTTTATAATATTATAATTTATACTGTATCATTTTCATCAGCAGTTGACTCAATAAGAAACTCTCCCTTTTTTTCCTTTGATTTCCTGAATCTGACTGCATAACAGTGCATATTGCATAATTAACTATGGAAGCTATTATAGAGCCAGTGCGTTATTATCTTGCATCTTTTTTCTCCCATTTACGTATATATTATATCTAATTAATTTAATATTTATAAATTGAAGCGAATAGTGGTTAAAAAATCAAGATGCTAATGGGAACATTGAAATATGGGCTGATTAATTAGAGATCTGCGATAAAACATCTCATCATTCTTCAGTACTTCGGCTTCACTATTAGATTAGGTAAAAGTTGAAACCAAAAACATGGTATGATAATGAACCAATTATCGTAGGATTAATTTTTCCTGCAAATAATCTGATAATTAATGAAGTCTAATTCGAATTGAATCTCAATTATTCTGATTTACACAAAGGCCTTCGGTGTTCGCATTTTTTTTATTATTATTATTTTTACGAAGTAGGAAAAATTTACTTTGAACAAGATGAAAATTCAATGATTCAATGAATGATAGAAATGTATAAATTACATCTTCACGGTTTTATAAAACAAAAGTTCTTTCTGAATTTGACGAAAATTCGTTACCTTCCAATAACTTATAATTCTTTGAATCCACTACTTTAAATTTTATATAATAAATCGTCACATAAATTCTCAAATTTGGAATGACCGAAGAATGATCAGGACCAATAAAAACTTTCAAATTAAATTAGATCTTGATCTCCCTTCTCTTCAATTCGATTCTTAATGACCTAGAATTTGAAGTAGATGAATGAAATGCCTCACCCGAATTGGAAACGATCTTCCAACTTTAAAAACTTGACAAACTTCGTAAAAGTTTTTCAGGAAAAAAATTGAGGAAATTTATTGAAGTTATTTGTCAAATGTTTTCTTCAGACGCATTTTAAAAGAATGAATGAATGACATAACATAAATTTCAATATATAAAGAAATGTGAATTATCATTCCATTTTTCATTATAAAATATATGCCATAATATACTTCTGTATCACTATCGTTAACTATTGTATGAAAACATAGTAGAGTTTCAAATAGAACTAACCCATCGTGTTCCTAAACAATATATCATTTCAAAAAAATATCAGGCAATCTAAATCCTTCCCATATGATTCGAATTGACAACACAACTCCGAGATTTTGAAATGAGTAAATGCCGCTCTATTTGCATTTGATCTCGTTGGATGAAAGCCAAGAAATCACAGTAATAGTTTTAAAAAAAAGTATAAAAGCATTCTAAACAAACGAAAGTCACTTAGATTTTGAAAATTGAAGGCTATGTACTTTTCAACATTTCAAAATCTTCTTTGATAAAAATTGTTATAAATTTTATCTTTAAAAATAAGGCATAATTTATTGTCTGTTTTTCACGATTTGATTTAGTTAGTAATGTTTAGCGTACACACTGCATATCTGTGATTTATATCACTGGTGTCAAAAGAGTATGAATACAAGGTACTGAAAGGAGAAGAAAGAAGGAAAGTTTCTTCATGAACAAAGTCGCCTACCACCAGTCAGTGTCAATGCTCACGCATATAAAAAGTCACTTTCATGTTTTTTTACGATATCTATAACTTAACGTTGAGTCATTCGAATGCAAATGTTGAGGAATGTGGAGGACCTATTAAGAAGATTTGTAAGACAAACCTCTCATATCGGTAAGTTGGAAAGTTTTGCTCTAGATTGAATAATTTAAATAAGATGAGCCAAAAACGAACTGGAACTTCAGTCATTCCAATAATTCCGTATCTGTTCTTCACGAATATGTTATAATCATATTGATGGTTATAACCACTGTACCCGCAAGGGAAGGAGTTTAAAATTTTAATACATATTCCAATTTGTTCATCGATATTTATATAGAATGTAAGAGATTATTTTGTCGATGCTTTGCCAATAATAAATATTCAAATACGATAAGGCATGAAACACTTCATAAACAACATACATATATGTAATAGAAAAAAATATATGTATAAAATAAAAAGTATAATATTTGAAAAAATCAGAAAGTAAAATATAATAAAATATGAAATCAGTATTTTCTTGTGATTATCACTTGAATTTGAATGCCAAGCTGAAATACACAACTCGTCGTCAAATTGAACAAAAAATGTAAATTAGTGTAGGAGAAACGAAATGTTCAGGTAGTGTTAAACGGGAGCGAACAATTGTGATTATACTCGTGTCCAACTTTAAACAGTCAGTATTATGTAAACTATGACAATTTGATATTGGAAAAACTGGAAGAAATGAAAATGAATACTACACTGTATTTATCTTTTATTATTGTAATTTATTATTATTATTTATTATTATTTTTTTTTATTAATATGATATATTCAATTCGTGATTAACTTGCTTAATTAAGATGAAAATTTCTTTCCAAAATAATCAAGGATACTAAGAACGGTTTAATTAGTTTTATTATTAATATATGTTAATAATGTCACTATTCAAATTTTCCAATATGTTCAAATTTTCGAATTGGTTCAAGTATTCAATTAGTGTCAATTTTTTAGTGATGGTCAACAAATTTCAAATTATGTTCAAATTTGCAATAATGTTCATAATTACAATTTATATTCAAATTTTCAATGATGTAAGCTTATTTATTTACATATATTCATAACAATATAAATTAATCATCATGAGCTAAAATATATGAGTGAATACAACCAAATTTTTCTTTACCTTCAGATGACTGATTTCCAAACTATGACTTTTCCATGGTCATCCTTAGTTAGAAATAATAAAAAGATTATCTGATAAATGACAATGTCGTTATAGAAATAATAAATCATAACCTGTTATCAAGAAGTGATTTATTTTACACTCCATTATTTACATGATTCACTTAAGAGAATTGAATAAAAAATGCAATGCAATTTTGTAAAATATCGCTAACATAATTATATTGAAAAAAATTATGTAATTAATTATATTGAAAATCACTACGGCAACATCAAAAATTGTTAGCGTCATATTTTAAGTATAGATGAGTTTTATTACTTGTTTTAATTGATGAACTTCATATATTCTACAGAAATTTGGTAGGTAGGTGAATCTACAAATTCAGAGTAATAAAATTACACTTTTATTAAGGCAATAGCAATTAAAGAGAGAGCGAAAGACCCCTGAGCTGCACTGGAATGTAACTCGAAAAAGAAGACCAAATGTCAGTTATACAACAGGATTTATTTCAAAAGATATGCTAGACATAAAAAAAGTCATGAAATGCATATTGTGTTCAAACTACCTTTTGTCAGAGATTTCGAATAAAAGAAAATAGTCATTATTTGTACGTGAGAGTTAAAATATAGTAAAAAATTTATATTTATTACGATAAATATTAGATATATATGTTAATGTAAATTCTAATATTATTAGGTGTTATCTTTAGCATTTTTTGATAATGTCCGACGGAAGACTTTAAAAAATAAAATTATTATCAATATAGGATAAATAATGATCGAATACTCGTATAATCATTGATGGGTAAGTTATGAATTATCGGTCTGTTTTCTTAGGTCACAATTAGAAAAAACTAAATATTAATTCTTATTATTATTATTAGGTATATTAAATATTAATAATTAATCAATACGTGATTTAATTAGTATCCAAGACACCTGCAGAAATCAAGAATAGTGATTAAATATGAAGACAGACATACAATTTTTTAATCGGGTAATACTACTCGGCTCTAGGACAACTGCCATGCGGACAACTGCCATGCAGATAACTGCCATGCGGACAACTGCCATAGTGGACAACTGCCATGCGACAAACTGCCATGCGGACAACTACCATGTAATATATTATAATTTTATATTGGATTAATTGTAATGCACTTGTAAACTTAATATGTTATATATATAGTAAGAAATTGTGAATGAAGAAACATTGAAATTAATATTGAAGTAATACTGGATTTCTTTCTTTGTTACAATCATTTTCTTTCACATTTTACGCCTTAAATAATCAAATGGTTGACAAAAAGATTGAAATCAATGGATACAAAACTTTTTTTCGAACATTTCCGAATACAATGAATAGTACAAACATAAGCTTCATTGGTTAAAACTTTCAGTGAGTGTGGTTCTGCATCTTACTATTTTAGAGTTGCTTTCGCACAACACTGGGCATACATGGTTAACTGAAATGTTGATTTGTTATTAGTATAATATCAAATTTAAAAAAACATATTACAGTAATAATTATTCTCATATTTTGTCACTTTTCAAATATTAATAAGACATGTTTCTGATCGGTGGGAGCTAGAAACAAAGAAACTATAGAAAAACAAATTCAAATTTCAAAGTCTTCGTAAGAATTTTTCAGTTTCTAATCCTGATTTTAGCAGATTAGTTTGTTTTTACAAATAAAACATATTAATTAACCCAGTGAAAATTCTTCAATAGTAGAATGCAAAATCTCACTCACTGAAAATTTTAACCTGTAAAGCTTGTGTTTGTACTATTCTTTGTATTTTGAATTCTTTGAAAAGAAAGTTTTGCATCTATAGATTCTCCACTTCTTGTCAACCATTTGATTGTTTAAGGAGCTAAATTGGTTATATATTGTTTAAAAAAGTAATAAATTTAGTATACTTCTACCTCAAATTCTAAATCTACCGTCAATATTAATTTATATACTTCTTTATGCTCAATTTCGTACTATACGATTGATATTATACTTAATATTTAGGTTAAGATGATAATATACTTCACATCAAATTAATTCCATGAAATGTTAAGTTTACAAGTGCATTACAATTCACCCAATATAAAATTATATTATATTGCATGGCAGTTGTCCGTATGGCAGTTTGTCGCATGGCAGTTGTCCACTATGGCAGTTGTCCGCATGGCAGTTATCCGCATGGCAGTTGTTCGCATGGCAGTGTTCCGTACACCTACTACTCAATGACAAGAGAAATTACAAGTTCGAAATTATTAATTTTAAAAACAATTTAGTACTATATGAACATTGAACACGCATCTCATTCAGATACTAGTGGTTACCCGTGCAAAATGCACGGTGACGTGCATACATTTTTTAATATTTAAGGACTTCAATAATTGTGTTTGTTCATACCCATTACGCATCCCATTTTCCATTACAGTTCTTAAAATTAGGTACCGGTAAAGAGTAATTTTTCCTTCCGTGATGTCATCAATTTGTGTAGAATTATGTCTTATAGATAATAAATTATCATATAAGATACCTGTATAGATAAATACAAATTGAAAATATTAAACACAATTCAAATTAAACATTATAAAACATTAAAATAATTAGCTACATCGATCAGTTCAATGATTAAAATAGACGATATAAAATTCCAATACATAGGTAGCAGCTGATACTTATATTCAATTCATTTAATTTAATTTATATAATTATGTAAAAATCGTAATAATTTGATTATAAATATTCTAAATATCTTTCATTTTAATTATTTATTCATATTCCCATCCGTCAATATCAATATTAAAATTAATTATCATATTTTCAATCATGCAAAATATGTCATTGATTTTCGTGAGGAAAAATGATAACCAGCGTAGAATTTCATTTTTTCATTCTTCATTTTCTAATTTGCATCATATCTCGAAAAGTAGTTCGATTTTCGAAAAGGTTAACGCAGTAGTTTTTCTAGACCATTTTTACATATTGTAGATATTTTTTCGATCCGATTAATGCATATTTTATTTTTAATTTATTTCGTATTCTACCATCTATTTGCCGATTTGAATTAAATCCCTATGTATTCCATTAAAACTTAAAATTCGAATAATTCAAAAACCCGTTCGAATTTCTTAAAACAAATCAATAGCGTTCTCTAGGACCATAGGCCAGAGGTTTCCAGAAAATTTCAGCCAATTCTGTTGGATAGTCTCTGAAAATATCCTGGAAAGTATGTCGAATTAATTCCTAGGTATCCCATTATAAATCAAGTGTTAATAATTCGAAAACCCGTTAGAATTTCGAAAAATACTTTTAACACGTTCAATCCAACACGACTTTCTAAACGTTTGTAAATTTTCAAGTCTCTAGGTCTAACCTTTTATGAGTAATATTGCTCCAAGTAACACACATACATACAGACAGATGAAGCGTATTATATATATAAATTTGTATTGAATGTGTTCTATCTGAATTTCTACCTTTTTTGGTTAATATTATGAACAATATTGTGTTAATTGAACATGCAATAACAAATATATATATATATGATACCAGCAACTATCTTAGAAATTAATAAAAATAGAAGTTTAATAAATATTATTGTTTTAGAATTTAGAACCGTCCGATAACTCAAAACCTACCCTAATGCATTCATAAAAAATTTCTATAATACATAAGAAATATACTCTTATAATATTATTCAGAAGGCATTAGATAAAATAACTGGAAATCAATAAAAAGTCACCATCATAAATTTTCTATGAAGTGAATTTATAATATATTCTATTCGAAGAGATGCTATTTTGTATCAATCTTCTGATTATTATGGAGTGTCAATTCCAGCCGTAAAGTTCCACAGATAAAAAGAACTAGAGCAGAGATAATAGTCCTCTGTTTTAGATATAATATTCAAATATTAAATAAAGGTTAAGCTCTTCGTGATAATATTTGAATATTCTAAAGAGACTACGATTAAAAAGGAGAGTGATATAGTTGTTTTGCTAGGAATGTTTTTTCTCCGGCAACATTACCGCAAATATTCGTACGACATTGCCCTTTTATTATTAAAACATTTCCCTAACATTTTTACAACATTACCAATACTATTACAACATTGCCAGTATTGTCACAACTTTGTCACATTATCTCTGTCGCATTGTCACAACTTTGTCTCATTGTTGTCTCATACAAACATTGTTACCAAGAATCAGTAATGTTTATATAATCTAAATTAATTAAACTGTTTGTATTCAGAAGAAACTGTTAGTCTTTTTATCTGCTGTATCTTTTCAACATTAGAATATATTACGAGAATGACGCAATTAATCTTTTTAATTATATTGTTAATTGTATAATGATTAGATAATGAAAATAGAGTTACGTGAGTGAATCAATATCTGAAAGTCATTCAAAATAAAGTTCATAGTTGGAGGGCATATTATTTTAGTAATCATTTTAAATTAAATTTACTTAGTAATATCCGTAGACTATTTATCATTGTTAAAAATGAGTCAGTTTCCAGTAGGGTCGGGCGGGGTATCACTGCGCATACCCTTTTTATAGGATATCACTACGCACCTCTTATAATTTCAAAACCACTTGCTTTAGCCTAAATCTTATTACGCCAACATTTCAAGCATCTTCTTTTCTCCCATGAACATCATGAAGCACTATTATCCTATTAGTATATTTAAAGCTAAGTTGCGATATATTTGTTGCTCTCAGAACGATCTGAAAAAAGTTTGCGCTGGTGATATTTAAATCCCGCAAACTCTCCAATAACTCTAGAACCAAGATTTATAGATTCGTATTGTTTTAACATGTTAACACAATCAATAACAGTTACATTATTTCAAATTTTCAACTTCTCATTTTTAACAGTTTTCCCACCGCAACCGTGCGCAGTGATATCTCAGATAATTATGAGGTAGAGGGGTATAACTTCAGATCATTAATAACCATATTTGTATGTAAATAAATATAAAAATAATGAGTTTTTAGCTTTTAATTGAGGCATAAATGTTGAATAAGGTGATATTTAATTATAATATTGTGTAGTATTTATGATACCCCTATACACTCACTAAAAGTTGCGCACGAAAAATTGCTAATAAGTATTTCATTTACTTAGGTACTATTTCGAAACTGGTCAAGAACCATCATCTTTCATGATCATCTCATCACGATAAAAAGAGTTTCTCTAGTACCTTTAGTTTTCGAGTAAATACAGGGTTTGCGGGATTGTGCGCAGTGATACCCAGTCCGACCCTAAATGTTACTTTTTCTTGTATTCTGCATATCTTACATACAATTTTCCTAACCTAACTTTAATTAAAGATTAGGTCCAATGTTTGATTAACAATAAACTTACGATCGTAGTAGCTATTAAACTTGATGTGGGGGTATTAAGATAGGGGGTATTTAGGTGGGGGTGAGAGATTATTGAATTAATTATTGATAAACAATAAACGTAGGATCGTATTATATTAATTGACATAAGTAGTTAACTAGTTACGTGAAATTTAATTGCTAAATTTGTTGCATATTCATCAAATATGTGTTCAAAAAGCAAGGGACAATTAGATTGGGGAGAGAGAGAATTAATGACGTTTAGATGAGGGGAAGGGAGAATTTTGATGTGGGAGAGGGGGAAATAGATGGGGGAAAGAGGGAAATAGATGGGTAAAAGGGGGATTTAGATGGGAAGAGAGGGGTCCACCAGGGATGACCTGAAAATAACAGCTTCACCGGCTGAGAGGTCGGAAACACAAATTCAGTCGTAAAATAACGCGTGACATAGGAGGGTTAAGATGGGAGGAGAAGGATTCTTAGATGGGGAAAGAAGAGGGTTTATATAGGGGGGAGGAGGGGCATTAAAATGGGGACAGAAGGTATATACGTGGGAGAGAGAAGTGTTGTATTTATGCAATGCGCAGTAATACCCCTTCAAGTGCGCATTGATACCCCTATGCACCCACTAAAAGTTGCGCACAAAAAATTGTCAATAAGTATTTTTTTTCATTTAGCTATTATTTCGAAACTGGTTGAGAACCATCCTCATTCATGATCATTTCATCACAAAAAAAATTGCTTCTCTAGTACCTTTAGTTTTCAGGTAAATATAGAGTTTGCAGGATTGTGCGCACTGATACCCCGTCCGACCCTACTTCAAGAATATATACTCATCTAATCATTGGATTTTGTTCTTAATTCGATATTTATATCACACCAATGGTACAATCTATATTAAAATGCAGTTTTATATCTAATTAATTAAGCATCAGAACTAATTTAGTTTATCATCAATAAATCAGAATAAAATTGAAAAATACACTCGTTTTTTGTTGATTAAAATGAAATTTAATGAAATTAATTTAACTCTCTTTTTTATTTATAAATATAATGAATATATACAATGAATTTAAAAGCTCATTTTGAATGTTTATGTATGAATTATAATCTGGAATTTATTAAGAACAACATTTTTAAAAGATTTAAATTCAGAAATAAAATTTATAGTTAAAAGTAAGAAGTATTAAAATTGGAATTTAATTTTGAAAACAAAATACCCTATCAATATGTGATGAAAATGGTAAAATTAATTACAACAAAAAACAATTTATTGGAAGAGAAAATAAATAAATTCAAGTACATATCATGAAAATGAACGAAAATATAAAAATATAAGAATTTAATCAAAAATTTGAAAGAGAATATGAAGAAAATTTTGTCAATGAAATTATAAGATGAGAATTAAATAAATACAAGAATATAAGAAGGAAATGAAGTTCACACAAAAATATGAAAATGAAAAAAATACAACAATATAATCATCAAATAGAAGTGAAGAAAATATGACTCAAAAATTCTGATGGCAGCAAATTGGTCCAAAAAGTAACTAGCCAGTTTGCAGATTATTTTTATCATTATCACCCCAGTGATGATGATAATAATGAGATTATTTTCTCATTGATAGAGATTGCAATTGACACTCAGGAGACACTGATTGGAATGAGTCTTCCTTTATGAATAATAAAGTGTCTTTTATAATATTATTAGGAGGGTTAAGGAGAGGAGAATATAATAGCAAAGTAAACCATTGCAGAGAGGCCTCACTGAATTGAGAGGGCTTCTAGTATTTATGTAGAGTCCCATCTTATTCTTCTGAAGTTCGACCATATATTTCTCATAGGATCGAGTATATATCAATACTACGTGCCATCAATATGAAATTTTATTCATTTTTTTTAAATTGTTCTAACGACTGTTATTACAAAGTGAATTATTAACAGTCATTATTTATATTATATCATTACCTTGAATGTGAAATTAATATATGACATTAAAACTTTTTAATCTATAAATATTTATTTCAAAATAATCTAAGTAGTACAAGAAAGTATAATCTTTTCCCATTCATTTCTTGAAAACAAATAAAATTAAACGAGGTAGAGACTTTCCCAAATTGATTTAAATTCTAATGATACCCAGCCCTTCATCTCTCTTTATTTTTCTTTGCCGCAATATAATTTTTGTTCAGAACTTGAAATTAGTTTATTGGGAGTTTTCTTTATTAAGTCACGACGCAGATATTTAGAAATTTCAGGTTTAAGTCAGTTTAAATACTTTTGAATTATACTGTATTTCTAACATTGGAAAATATTACAGGTAAATGTTCAATTATTAAATGTTTATTAAATATCTATAAATATTTCAATAAGTTATTATTAGTTAACTAATTTCAAATTTCCAAATTAAATTTACCAATGGTAATGCTTGTGAATATATTACAATTAGTCATGGTACACGATGACTAATTTTTAAAATTTGAAAATAATGGAAAATTATAAAATTAATATTTGAGATATCAACATCATAATTATTTTGATAGTAACTAAAAGAAAATGCATACCTAGTATACCATATTGGTAAAAATAATGTATCTGTCAAGACAAACTATCAATTCGAATACCGTTTGAATTTGTATGATAATTACAGAAAATTTACATTAATTTTTCTAAAATTTACACCTTAATAAATAGAAAATCATAGCCTATAGGTTATGCTTAAATATAGAAAACTATTAATTAATTAATAAGATCAATTTTGTGCAATATTATGGGCCCATTAATTTTTTTCAAGATTACCTATATTATTTTATCGAATAAAATCGTAATTTCTAAATATGGAAAATTTTAATTAACTCAAGTTAGCAGGTTCAGTATTTACTAAAAATCTTCAGAAGAACATATTCCTTCTCAGAGAATATATTGACCTGAAGAGAAACTTTAGGCAATCAATCTTTGTCTGATCCACCATCCGTTATATAGCTAAAACTTCACTTTCAAGCTCTTATAAGATACCAAGATAACTCATTTAAAAGATACTAAGATAACCAAGATAGAAAATACCAAGATAACTCATTTAAAAGATATTAAGATAACCAAGGTAATAGACACCAAGTTAGCCCAGATAAAAGATGCCACAATAATCCAGTTTAAAACACAGTTAAAAGATACCAAGATAACTCAGTTAAAAGATACCAATATAAATCATTTAGAAGACATAAATATAACGCAGTTATAAGATACCAAGATAACACAGTTAAAGATACCACAGTTGAAAAATACCAAGATGAACCAATTGAAAGATACATATTCTAGATAACGCTCGTTATCGAATTTTAATTTAGTAGCTAGCATTTATCGGAAAGTTCGCCTTCATTTTGTGCTTTCAAAATATAAAGCTCTATGATTAATATGTGTTACTAATAATGTAAATGAATTTATCAACAATAAAGCGTGTCAGAGTGTGTATTTATTTTACTAGTTAAAACACTTATCTTAATAAAGAAACATTCATTTCACTAATTCACTAGTGAATGAAGAATATGGTAAAACATTACTTTACGATATCAAGTATAACTTACAGTCGTAGAAATATAATAGCAGTATCGAAATTATATTGACTAACAATTCCATGTGGTTCGAATGAGAATACACGCATGGAAACTTTGTAGCCAATCACCAATAGCGATATAATTTGCACTGATGAAAACAGACTCGTTCAAGAGCTACGAAATGAAAGGCTGCAACGGCAAAATGTGCCAAACTTATGTGGATGAAAAAGGCATCTCGTGGAAATAGGAGAGAGCATTCCCAAGACTTTCAGTGGAAGTAGTTTTGTTATGACTCTCATTGAGCACATTGACAGCTTTTACAGCCAACTCAATTGCATAATAACTCAAGTAGAAGGTGAAAAAGATATTATACACACAATGTACGTGGTTTGTTAAACTAGATATTCAATAAAATAATGCCAATGATATATGATTTATTCATAGTTTCCCAGTTTGATTGATATTTCAATTGGAAACTTATAAAAAAATTTGTTGATGGTGGCCGACTATAATCGATGGTTATAGAAATTATATAACAAGCACGATAAATCTTTCAATGAATACATAATTCTGATATTGACATGAATTTAAATCACTTATAGAGCTAAGTTACGAATAATCGGTCAAGGGAATAATTTATTATTACATACTCTTTTCTTATATGCCCGAAGATGTAAAACGATCCGGTAATTCATAACTTACTCTAGTCTTTTGTAGGGCCTTTACGATGATGAATCTTTAAAATTGAAAGATTATAAGATATATTACGTTAAAAGTCACCATGAAGTCGCTATATACAAAGTAGACTTCATGATAACAAAGCAAAGTGTTCCAACATCATATGAAATATTTGCAACTGCCTTAGTAAGCAATAAACAGTTAAGTAATATAGTATCATATTTGTCATTCAGATATTCAGGCTATAATAATTTAAAGAGTGACATGAATAGAATGTATGAGAAACGACTTAATGGATTTTTATTTAAAATAGGAATTCAGGTTTAATAGATTATATGAAATTTTTATATTTAAATGAATATTACCTCGTATTGAATGAATGCAAATAAATTATTTTATAATATTTAAATATAGAAAATATTTAGACGAAATTGCAATCATACTTTTTGATTCCTATCAATATCGAATGAACGAAAATAAAAAATAAATCGAAAATGAAAAAATGAAATGAAATTGAAAATATAAAAACATCCGAGTAATATATTACTCGGATTTTATTTTATACTTGTTGTATCTTCTCAGTTCATTAAAAAAATTCACATTAACACTATATATATTAATACCTCAACTTTCCGATGGATTTTTTTATTCCATATTTCGTCCAAAGAATTTTACTATATTTTATTAGGTAAATATTACCTATATACAATTAAATTCATATATTTCTCAAAATAATAAAATTCATTGATTGAACTTAATGTGCAATAACATTAAATGTTATTAATTAAAATTAATTCTCAATAGTTTTAATTTATTAAATTTGATTCTCAATAATATCAATTGATTAAACTTTATGTTCAATAAATATGTCATTCACTTCACAGAGCCATATTTTTTATCTTCGTCCATCTGTCTACAGAATAAACAGCTGCTAATATAGAAAGTGTTTATCGTTATATTGGACAAATAGAGCTTCTTCCGCTTGATTGCTGAATATATTGGCTTAAATAATATCCGTAACTAACACCATATCGCTCTGTCTATATTATTGTTTCCATCCTACCTCTTTTGTGTACACTGAGAATGTATTATTTGTCAGTTTGACCGGATTATTTTATTAAAAACAAAATATGCCCGAAATAAGGTAACGATCGGATTTATGCTACCTACCCCACCTTTTTTTATGTAATACCATCAAAAAATTTCCATGAAATCAACCCTTAGAAACTAACAATCTGCAAATCTAGGTATACTGAATTCCATAACCGACCATTTGAAAGATATTATAAATATATTATTTTTGATAATGATAATAATTCTCATTTCATTTCTATTTATAATACATATATATGAAAAATAGAAAGAAATAGAAAAAATGTATATGAAAACAAGAAAAAAACGGGTACCCCCACTCCTTCCTATCAAATGACTTCGTTACCAGACTAACCATCACTTAGAAGTTCTCACATTATAAAATGTTGCTAATTGTAAAGTGTGAGCTTACTTTAGTATGGCGGTGTGAATAAGTTAGTTAATCCTTTTGTTAATTTTGATGTCAAGTTATTTCGCCCCAAGAGAGAGAGGCTGATATAAAATGTAACGAGAAAACGATTAAACTTACCATTAGAGTGAGGAACGTGTGGGAAAATATCCACTGTTAAAATGAGCTTTAGGAAACGAGCTTGAAGAATGTATGGCACAAGATATCTTTCTATGGCCCCACGATAAATTTAGTCAATAAGTTACTAAATAATATAATATGTCATAAGTTTTTCGTGTGCTTTATAATTAGTATCTTAATTAGTTATTTACTTAATATTATCATTAGTTTTATCATAATTTTTACACAAGTTTTATCAATATTTTATTTATTACACATTCTTTAATTTTGGAAAAAATACGAACATAAACTCGTGTATATTCCTATTAAGAACTCCTCTTAATTACTATGTAGGGTAAAGTAACATTTACAAGATACAAATTGAAAACCAGATGAAAATTATAATGGATTCTTATTAAATGAATTGATTAATATATTAAAAGACATTTTGAATGTGGAAAATATACAAAAATATTCTTTCGGTTTTTAAATCATCGTTGATAATTGACACTTTCGTCTATTTACTATTTTTACTCGCAGTAAAATAATAACTGTTTTCGATGGTAAAAACCGCCATTTATCAAGCTGTTCGTTTCATTAAGAAAGAACAATGGTGAAGATTTACCTCTTCGGAAGAAAAAGAAGGGAAGCAATCGCTACTTTTCTCAACGGAATTGTTACTAATTTGTTACAAAAGTTACCCAGGAAAAATCTTACTGTGAGATGTGGGAGATTGAAAACTAATTTATATTTGGTGATCCACCAATAAATTACTTATCTTTTAGCCTCGTTTTTTGACAATTAACCCATTCGAAGCATCATAACTATATATAGACGTTTTGAAAATCCCACTCTATGAATCGCAGGTCTCTGACACTCAGAATACTCGTAAAGTGGGTTTTGCCAATAGTGAAAGGTACTGTTGTGTAAATTTAAAGTACACATACTTTTCATTAGTACTTTCCGAGTGCTGTAATTGCCCGGGAAATATTTAGCTACCGTAAATTGATTTTTTTTTCAACTTATTTTTCGTTTAATTCTGTTTTGAACGTAAATGCATTGCTTAAGAGGACCGTATTTGGGAAAATCACCTAATTTTTTTTTATTTCGTGAATAGATACCTAGTACCCTTCCAGATGTTTGATTGAAATATCAGAGCTCTAGAGTCACCATAACCCACTGGGGGATAGAGAAAGGGAGGGGGGCGAGGGGAGAATTGGGGTGGCGCTAGATGGTTTATGCACTCCCTATCAGCCACTAATAATTCGTAATAATTCATTATCTCGCCATATCTGGTATATTTAGTTCTTGCAGCTGAGACTATACATAATAGCGATTGACAGATATACAGTTCGGTCACACTCGATATCTACACTACCACTTTGAATACATTTTTATGGCACTTCTCTAAACCGAAAAATCTTGGTATTCAAAAGCCTAAGGCTTTTACAGTTTTGAAGCTACGGCATTGGGGTTTTTTGCATTCGATTTTTCTGGAAATTTTCTAGAGCTTAACATCCTTGTTTTTTCTCTATTTTCTGATTCTTTTTCGAAATATTGAATTTTGAAAGGAATTCAAATTCTTCATTTTTTCACGGAAAAGTTATCATTTTGAAAACCAATTCGGAAATCGAAAAAAACAAGGACTGACAGCCCTTGTTGGGCGGAGAATAGAATCGGGCGGAGAATCGAATGCAATAAAAACTTCCATGCAGTAGTTCAAAAATTGTAAGAGCCTTAAGCTTTTTCGGGAAGGGGTAGAAATACGATCGAAATTCGAATAACTCGTTTTCAATGGGTCAAAACAAAAACGATAAAAAATTCAATTTTATATTAGGGAACTCAGTTTGAAAACCGTAGATCCATTAATAAAAATATTCTTAAAAACCATGTACGGTCCCCTTAATTATTTAAAATATATTTCACATAGAGGGTGTTTAATAACAACATATTTAACAAATTACTAAGCGAATGTGCTCCGTTTAAAAAACATTTATTCAAACTGACGTACTTTTTCAGACAATTTTCTGACATTTAAGTAATGAGAACGTCGTGTCCGAACCACTTAGAGATACTAATTTAGATTTCGACCATCCCTCTTTCCTCTCCACAATTTCATTTCATTGTAACATTTTTAAATGTATGTTATAATAACTGAAGTTATTTATAATATATTTATTACAGATAGCACCTTTTTAAAGAGTAGAACCAGGGCAGGGCCTCCCTGATCTTTGCATTCAGGACAAAAAATGAATAATAAAAAAAAAAAAATACACTGTGACGTATTTTAAGGAAATATCAAAACATACATTTTATAGTACAATTCAACAATATAGTAAGAACAAGTTAATGTAGCTATTTAAAATTAAAATCAGATTACATATTGGTTGAGCTTAGCTAGAGTTTAAATTTAGTCTTGAATGTATTAACTTTATTACTTGTCTTCAAATCATCAGGTATTAAGTTCCATAGCTTGGAGGCAGAGTAAATAACATTAGATTTTGAAGTTTCATGTGTAATAATTATATAGTTTAAATATATGATTTTCATGTGTAATATTCCTCTAAATGGAACAATTTATATATTAAAATATTCAGAAATTTAGTATTATAATTTTTATATAAGGTACAAAGATTGAGATAGCTGTTCTAGACATGAAAATCATAAAATTCCCTTTGGATAAGAGTATTGGTTGTTCAGGAACAACTTCGCCTAAAGCACTTCCACCGAACGGCACTTTCGTCGAAAAAAGAAAAAAAACTATACGTTATAAATATATACTTATATTGTCCTTCTAAGGTTAGGGTAGCGATCAATTTTGGGGAATTTGAGGGGAGGGTTGGGGAGGGGGTAGTGGTTTCACCCCGGCCAGGTTATTAGTGACAAAATATATACTTTATTGTTTTTTTCTTCAAAATAATTATATCTTATATAAAAAAATAACTATTATCCTATTTTCGGCGAAAGTGTCATTCAGCGAAACAGTCGTTCGGCGAGAGTATTTTCGGCAAAGGATCTTAAACCATTATATATAACTCTATATCAATATACTTATATTATATTGTAAATCTCAACTAAGCCAAGTGAGAAAAATGTTGAGCTGAGATGTGATTTGAGGTGTGAGGGAATTTAGTCACTTCATTTATTGTCACATTTGCTGCAGATTTACAGGCCAGTTTATCTTTAAAGTTCCCTGCTTCCAAAGGAATTCATTTAGTTAATGTGACATTTTCCTATTAACCGCATTCAATTCATTCTAAAATGTATAGCAACGGGAAATAATCTGGAATATAAGTTATAATGTCCGAAGTTTCCTTCCAAAAAATAAATATAGTGATTTGAAGAAGATTATGTTGGATTAAATTTCCTACTACAGTTTTTTCTTCATTTATTTGGGATCATATGTATAAATTGTATACACTCTTCATGAGTCTATTTTTATCATCCAGTATTCTCTTTTCATTTTTAAATATTGAATTTTCATATTAAATATTCAAGATTCATGAATGTTTTAGTTAATTCAGTTGTGTTAATTTTGACTTACAGATAATAAACCTATTACCGCAGTAGCAATCTATAGATTAATTCATCTGCTCTCATTAAGTTTTATAAGGAATATATTTACCTTTCTTGTGCTGTAAATTATTGGAACAGTATTTCACTTCGTAGTCTTTGTTCGTTCAATTTAGTTATCAACTAGTTCTCCCTCTAACAGGCCACTAGCTATGACTAATTTCTCACTAGGCTATAAAGTCGTACGGTGTAAACCCTCGAGCACCATTTTTTAGAGTATCACTCCGCACCTCTTATAATTTTCGAACTACTTGTTTTAGTCATAATCTGATTGTACTATCATCTCAAGCATTTTCTTTATCCTATTAGTATTTCTGGAGCTATGTCGCGACATGGCTTACTTAATATGTACATATATTAAGTAAGCCATGGTCGCGATGAATGTGGTGCTTTCAAAACGATGTGAGAAAAGTTTGCGCTGGAGATATTTTAATCCTGCAAACTCTCCAATAACAGTAGAACCGAGATTTATGGATTCATATTGTTTTCAACATCTTAACACTAACTTTACCTGTTACATTATGTCAAATTTTCAACTTCTCAGTTTTAACGGTTTTCCCGCCACAACCATGCGTAGTGATACACCAGATATTTCAGAGGTAGAAGGGTATGTATCACTGCGCATCATGAATAACCATATTCGTGTGTGAATAAATATAAATTCTGATTTTTTAGCTCTAAATAAAGGAATAAATATTGAATATGGTGTTATTTAATTATAATATAGTGTAGTATTTATGATAGCCCTATACACTCACTAAAAGTTGCGCACGAAAAATTGCTAATAAGTATTTCATTTATTTAGGTACTATTTCGAAACTGGTTGAGAACCATCATAATTCATGATCATTTCATCACGATAAAATGAGTTTTTCTAGTACCTTTAGTTTTCGAGTAAATACAGGGTTTGCGGGATTGTGCGCAGTGATACCCAGTCCGACCCTAAATGTTAAATTTTCTTATATTCTGCATATCTTACATACAATTTTCCTAACCTAACTTTAATTAAAGATTAGGTCCGGTGTTTAAAATCTGGTTTATTATTCGTTTTGCAAGTTTTTAAAGGTTAAGTATAATGTGTAACTTTGTAGTTTAGAGTTTTTGTTGTTTAGTCTTTCCCTAACTATTTCACGTTTTAATTTAACGTTTATATATATGATTTTTCAAAACCTATAGTCTCAAATTTAACTCTCATTCAGCTAAAAATCTTCACTGAAAAATAGCAACAATAAATAGATTACAGGGCATACCATACAATAAGAAAAGCAATTTGATATATCCATGCAGATCTTTTTGATATATTTATACTATGATACAATTTTGCAGACATTTTGTGTTCCTAGGTATTTTTATCAATGTGTGTTTATCTCTAAATAATTCTTGAGGAAAAAGGTCCCGGGATCATATAAAAAATATCAATGCCTGAGAATGAAAACATGTGTTGAAGTGATAAAATTAGTCATAAAATAACTTTGGTGCAGAAAATGGTCTCTATGCCATCATTGAATCTTGAATTTATTGTAATTGTTTAAAAACACCGGGTTATTTTCAGTAAACTATATGTATTTTATGAAAGGAAACGGTTTACAAATATGAAACTATCAAAGAGGTACTCATTTTTGAAACTAGGTACCAATCTGACACTATTATATAGAAAAAATCACAATAATACATACATTCATTTATCTTTTGTTAACTTTTTGCTATTTGGTTTATCTGTTATAAGAAATTCATAGTAAGATTCACAACGATTACAGTACAGTTACAAAAATGTCATAATTGAAAATTTCTCTGTATTAAGGAATAGCATGTAAATAATTCAATAGATTACAATCGAAACCATAACTGGAAGAAGAGTCAAAAACAATTTCCAGATAGAGAGGAAATTAATCTAAGATCACCGAAGAAAAGTGAACCGATAATCTTCTACGATCACATCAAAACATTCTTTCTTCCTATCGATGTCCATTCCTGACATATGATTATCTTCCTTCTTCCTTCCTTCTTTTCTGTCTTTCCGAATCTTCCACTTCCTGAAAAATGACTGAGAATCTCTCACTTCAGGAGATCGGTTCAATTAATTAGTCGTTTGAGAAACTGTAAAACACTCCCGAGTCCTCCTTTGAAATTCATAAAACGAATTCATTAATTTTCGATTGAGTTGAATCCTGAAAATTCCTCGATTTTATTTGGAAAATCAGTAAGTCAGATTTTGTAAAATTTGATATTCCTTCCTCGTGTAACGAATTCTTTTTATTACATAATATCATATGAGATCAACACTAATTTTCTACTGCTCTACCATATTTTTTTCGTATAATTTATTAATCATATATCTATTTCACATATTTATGGATAGAAACCTATACGAAGTAACATTGCTGTTCTTGGACACTTATATAGGTTCACAGTTTTCGGAAAGTTGGTGTAAACATTTTCTACGAAAGATATGCCGAAAAAATTTCGAAGTTGATATTACTTCTAAGATTTATACTAACACCCATTTCTTCTTTAGTGTCAGAGCTCTGCAATGTAAACTTTACTACATAACTTCACTACACTTTGAACTTAAAACCTGTTTTCTCCACGAAACCAACGTGATTGATATTATACATTTCATTGAAGTGTTTTCCTTGTGTCCCATTTGACTGATGAGCTTACTCTCTAATCAACTAAATGATTTTTTTTAAAGGTATACAGAATAATCATTCAAGTGATGTCTCTTTGACTTTACTAATGAGGAATCGGAATGAGTGCAGGGATGGCAGATAGATTGAAATTGAAAATGGGGACATAATGTGGATATCGATGTTCAATTGGAAAACGAAGACATGATTTGGAATTGATCTTCAATTGGAAAACAGGGACATAATAATCATGTTCTTTCAAGCATTTTGAGTCTTTAGTCCACCTATAGTTTCAAATTGAAATTTCCGATCGCCAACGTTGATTTGCTGTAATAATCGGTAATAAAATGATAATTTACATTCGAATGTAAATGTGATTAGAAAAGAAGGTGAATTTAAATTCAAGTTTATCGTCGGACATTCCAAACAGAAAATATTGGCAATAATGTCATGATTTATTAGAATATTTAATAATATATTACTATTTACCGTAACCAACAATATATATACATATTTTTTTGTTTAAAATGATATTTTCCTATTAAAACAAAATTTCACAAATTACTTTACATAGTTGATCTGCAACCAATTTTCCAACTGGACATATGCACTTTTTATTGATTTGGTTGGGTTTTATTTCAATATTTCATTTTAAGGGGACTGCACATGGTTTTCGAAACCATTTTTATTAATGGAGCTATGATTCTGAAACTTGAGACCCAAATATAAAATGTACTTCCCTATCGTTTGTGTTCGTGGCATTTCTTCCATTAGACCCATAAAAACGAGTTATTCGAATTTTGAACCCATTCCACAAATCGTCATTCGAATATTACTGCTGCCCATTTGAGTAAACTCTCTTATTAATCGTTACCCAAAGATTTTCAATAGGGTTTGAATCTGGACTAATCGGTCGCCAATCCATGATATTTCGTCCATGAGGTACGAGAGACTGTAGAAATTATTTAGTGTACTTGAAAGCATGTACTGGTTATATATATATATATATGCATGAGGCACATATCTTGAAGTATTCTCAAATTTTCTTATGTCTCTGGCATTCAATTACCTTTAGGCTTAATCTGTTTCGGATTCGATAGAGTAATTTCACCACCAGATAAAAAACTCTTGATCCCTTCTCGTCAATTTCAATATTTCTAGACTGGTATTTCTTTTTGATGTTAATCTAATAATTTTCTTGCTTTCTCATTACATATTATTTTTTTTACTCTGTTTTCCATTATCTAATAATACAGGGTGGGGCGTAAGTTTGGAAGCAATTTTTCAAACATTAATATAATTCTTAAAAATAAGTTCCTAAGTAGGTGATAGGGTTTGAACTATAGTAGAGACACTACATTATGACGTGGCAGTGTTATTTTTACAAAAATTTAGTCAATTCAAAAATTTCAGAAAAAAGAGAAGCCATTATTGCTCTACACCGTGCCGGGAAGTCAGATTCCGTCATTTCAAAGACTCTCTCAATAGCGAGTTCGACTGTTTGGAAGTGTGTGAAGCGTTTTAATGAGAGAGGAGACTTGACTGATCGTCCAAGAAGTGGTAGACCACGCTCACAACGCACGAAACAACTGATAAAATGTGCCCGAGAGAAGATCAGGGGGAACCCGAAAAGGTCAATACGATTGTTAGCCAAGACAGCTAATGTGAGTCCCAGAACAATGAGAAGAGTTGTCAAAGAAGACCTAAATATGTCCTCTTTCACCCTCCAAAAGAGACAGACTCTGTCAGAAGCTGTAAAGAAAAAGAGATTGGAGAGAAGCAAGGCACTTCTGAGAGAATTGAAGTCTGGTACGGCTGGTGAAATTGATTGGTCTGACGATAAAATTTTCACAGTGGAAATGGCTCACAACCGGAGGAATGACAAAATAATTGGTAAAAGTGCAAAAGACATCCCATAAAACCAAAAATCTGTCCACAGAACCATGAAACCTGCTTCAGTAATGGTCTGGGCCGCCGTTTCAAAAACTTGGAGATCTCCTTTAATTTTTGTGGAACAAGGCGCCAAAATCAATGCTAAATGTTATATTGAGAATATTTTGACGCCAATGTTGGAGTCAGCTAAGGATCACTTCGGTAATGACACTCTATGGACATTTCAGCAAGACGGCGCGACTTCACATACTGCAAATGTCACTCAAAACTGGTGCCATTCCACGGTTTTGGTCCAAAGAAATGTGGCCTCCCTGCTCCCCAGATGTTAATCCTATGGACTTTTCGGTATGTTCCATTCTTGAATCAAAGTCCTGTGGTAAATTCCATCGCAGTGTGGATGATTTAAAGCGTTCGCTCCAGAGATCTTGGAAGGAAATTTCACAAGAACAGTTGCGTGCCGCAGTAGGAGGAGTTCGGAGGAGATTTGAGGCTGTTATTAAAAACAAGTGGGGACATTTTGAATAAATTTATGAATTTTGAATTTTTAAAACCCTTATGTAATAATACATAACTGTAAATTATTAAATATATTTTTCGTTGGATTATAATATGCACTTTCATTTGCTTCCAAACTTACGCCCCACCCTGTATAATTTGCATAAACTATTCGTTAACTTAAAACCCTCAGAATAACAGAAATCTGGTATTATTAAAGAATTTTCTATAAATTTCAAAGAAAAATGAACACCTATAGAAAGGAATTTAATGCACAATAATCAGTTTATATACGAAAATGTAATTTGAATTATAGAAATCCAAAAAAATATCATAATTGCATCTTGCATAAACTATCCGTTCGCACTGTATAATGCAAACCCCAAAGAATTTTCTTATAAAAATCACCAAGAAATTGGTTCGAATTATTACGAAGTGATAGATTATAATTATGATTAACAACCATAATCGCTTTCAGTGTAATTAGGATCTCTTGATCATATTTTCCATTTCGTGGTAGGTTTTCTTATTATCATATTATGCAGAACTTTAGATAATATTCGACCCATTATTTTAATTACGGTGTGAAGATGGCTATTATATATGAAGAATAAAAAGTCAGGTAGCATCTTTATTAGCAATAAACAGTGATTATGCTAGGATAAGGTAAATATTGTTGGATAATTATAATTCGATGAAAAATATGCAAGTTGATACAAATAACTGCAAATATTCTTTAGGGAATAGTCAACGAACATAGTATACATACAAAAATTAATCCCTTTTGATCATAAAACAATTTAATTCTAATTATTCACTAAAATGAATATCAGTGTATTGCATTGCACATTCAGTTACATTGTAGAACATAGACTACAATGGTACGATATAGAATCTCCCGAAACACAATTATAGACCTCGTTACTTGATAAGTGAACTGAAATCGAAATTACATCTCAACGAATAGATGAGGTGATGGAGAGCGACATCAGGTAATTTTCACGTTAATTTGAGACAAAAACAACTACAGTTGACTCATCTTTAGCAAATCCTCTTTAGTGGACCCAGTTAACCATATCATCTCTGTGCCGCGTGGGACAGAGGAGGATCTCCCTCGCTAGCGAGGGACAGAGAGGGACTGGGTATTTCAGACGTATGAAGACCTCTGAAATCCCACGTCTTTTCAACGTCGGGAATCTCACTCACGTCCCACGTCTTGAACAAGCGCGAACTCCCACGTATGTATCACGGGTGACATCACACGTCTTTCCAACGTGGGATATCGCACTCTGTCGCACGCAAGATGCCCCCACTGTCCCACACCGGGTGTCCCTCTAAGTCCCACGTCTTCCCAACGCAGGATGTCCCTCTCTGTCCCACGCAGGACAGAGAGCGTGTAGTAGTACATTTTTTTGTTTTAACGTAATTTGTCATTGGGTACTGTGCAATATTACCGTTATAGCCCCTAGTATTCACATGTAAAATTTCAGTGTTGTGTAATAATATCTTATACTGCCATAAATCGATACAATTTTACCGTTATTACAATATTTTGTTGTCATTTTAAAAAAAAATCTTACAATTCAAAAAATTGTTTTACGACTTGCGGGTAGGACTAATATGTTTTTTATAACCCTAAGTAATGTAAATGTGAAGTAATATCGCCATTGGATGATATCTTCTACTGCCACAAGATCATTGAATTAATCATATTTTCATTAAAATCTCACATTATTCTAATTGAAACAACATTAAACTTATATGCAAAATGCATCTCTTTGATTATAAATTCCAACATACCAATATTTGTGTAATTATATACAGGAATATAAAACCAAGAACACACCATGGTCAGTTGTTCCACCCTACACTGCAGTCCATCTACCCAAACATTACTGCTGAATTAATTATATAAATAAATATTTCTTTGTATTAAATTTTGGCATGATTTGTTTAGAAGACAGGGTGTTTCTAATAAAACTACCCTTGTTGATCTTACCGCAGACTTTGGAAGATGCTACTCATATCAGTTTCATCATTCGCTCAACCGCTTGAGTGTGGCAAGGCAAAGAACAAACGACGCAGTCTAATTTTTCACTAGTTGACACACACTCTTCCAATTTGTCATAAAATGATGTATTTTATATATTTTTCTTATCAATGTGTCTATATTTTACAATGTTTTTGTTTTGCATTCCATGTAAAAATGAATGTTCCCTTAACTCCTTTCAACTAGAAGCGAATGTCGCTTTATTCAAATATTCAAATATTATTGATGACTAAATTCATTAAACTCAGTAAGTGACTGTCAGTATTCCGCCTGGCAGTTTTCCGTGTTGGCAATTTTCCCTCCTGCAGTTTTCCGGCTGGCAGTCTTCTGTACATCCTAAGAAATGAATGGAAAAAAAATGGACTCCAACTTTAACATTTAATCCAGAAAGATATTATGATGTAAGAAATAATGTTATTATTAATTTTGTACTTCAAATTACTACACTGCGAACCGAAAGAGTTTGCAAGTGCACAAAATTGAATTATTTCAGACAGGAATATAATAAAACTTAAGTAGATCTCTTTTTTTAATAAGGAAATGCATTAAGAAAAACAAAATTTTCATATTTAAGTTATACAAAAATATATATCACAAGTTATTACTTAAATTCATTATTTCAGTGAACCGATACAGTATGCAAAACTCAAAAATCTAACTAACAATAACAAATAGTCTTCTTTTTTCTAATATTTCCACATTTTATCATGCACATTGACGTTATAATAAATATGAAATATTTTCCCATTTATAATTCATGATACAAATGGATTACCAAATTATTGAATTATTAATCAACTCAGATATTCATTTCACATGTTCAATTCTTCCACGTTTGGCTTTTATCAGCTTAACTAGCCTCTTATCAACACCTTTAACAAGATTATTCAAGTGTACTTCAGAAACTTCTCTGCATGCCTTGCAAACAGCTTCCCACAAGGTATCTACACTTGAATACTGCCTGTTATTCTCATAAACCATTCTTTTAATCAGCGACCACAGTATCTCAATTGGGTTTAAGTCAGGGCTATTAGATGGCCAAATCATTAGCTTTGAACCATCAATGCCCTGATCGTCAAGCCATGCTCTGGAGTACCTGGAAGCATGTGAAGTTGCGTTACCTTGCATAAAAATGAAGGTTTCCTTTTCTTCATCTAATAGCCTTTGATACCACGGAAGGAAATTCTTTGTTAGGAAGCTACAGTAGTTCTGAGAGTCAAGTTTGATACCTTGTTCAACTCTGAATGGACCAACAATAACATTTCCAAGCAATCCAGCCCAAAACATTACGCCTACCCCACCTGGCTGTCCTCTCATCCGATTGCGGGATTGTCTTCCATTCAAACCCATCCTCTTGCCCAACCATCTGGTCCATCCAAGGTGGCCCTGCACTCATCTGTCCAGAGCACCTTGCTGAAATCTTGCTTCAGATATCTATCAGCCCATTCAAGTCTTTTTTGACGGTGTAATTTGGATAGAGGAGGTGAAGCGACCACTTTCTTGACTGTTCCAAACTTTCGAAGGTACACGTTGCGGGTTGTTTTGGCTATATCAGGTATCCCAGCTTCATCAAAAATGGTCTTACTGGTTGCATTGGGGTTTTTTATCAGTGCAAATTTCAATTTACGAATTTTGACAGAAGAAAGCAATTTTGGTTTTGACTTTTTGGTTATTTTTCGGATGACGCCGCCATGCTCGACCAATTTCTTAATTGTGCGATGATCACGCTTCAATTGTTTGGCAATGAGGTATGTGGATTTACCTGCAGATAATAGCTTTGTAATTTGTTAGGTTTCATCTACCGATAATTGAACTCCTTTTGCCATTTTTAGGAGGCTTGCAAACTTTAATGGTTCACCTAAATTTCAGTTTAAATGATATTATAGTGTAAATTCCTGCAAGAGAATTAATTCTATCGAAGTTTTAACAAAAATTATAATCATTGGACATAAATAATAAGTTAGATTCTACGATTTTAAAATTTACCACTCGTATATTAGAAAACGAACTAAAATGTAGATTTGCAAACTCTTTCGGTTCGCAGTGTAGTTATGATGAAGTTTATTAAAGAATCATTGAAAGAAAACTATTCGATTGATATCTTTAAAGTTATTCATTGCTAAATTACTACCATGTATTTTTATTCTTCAATTTTATGTGGGTTAGATGACATATTCTTTTTCCGATACTAAAAAGACGATATGCAAAAACATATGCAATAAATAAATACAGGAGGTAAAGATTCTCAATTGAGTTCATTAACATATGTTTTCTCGTCTAAAGTATACTTTCAGTATTCTCTTATAGTCAATATACCATTTTTCTTCTCAAATAAATAGAATAAGATATCGCATATTTTCTTTCACAGAAAAGTGCAAATTGTTACCTCACTCCCTTTTTTTTTCATTCAATATCAATTATTGAATTGAAGAAGAAGAAATACAAAAAGTAATACATGATTGTCTATACATGCAACATTACCTTACTTATTAATACAAATTGTTAATAAATGAACTATGTGTAACTAATAAAAAATAATATTGGTGTAACACTTCTTAGCGCATAACAATAACCGTAAAATAACACTGTACGCATAACAATAAGAGTAGAATATTACTGTACGGTTACCGGAATAGGAGCATATCACTTCAAGTGTATCAATTGATTTAGAATATAAAATGTCGAATAACAATGAATAGTTAATTATTACTTTACTAAATAGTCAGCATGTACCACAGCCACCAAATAGCATTACTAATGTTCTTTGATAAAAGAAACACAGAGAGGAACACGCATGCCCTACATTTGAAGGCCCGCATCCACACCTCCTCGTTCCATTTGATGACACAGTTCACAACTCCTCATTCAATTTAATAGCATGCGTCCACACCTCCTTGTTCCATTTGATGGCACAGTCCACACCTTCTTGTTCCATTTGATGGCACAGTCCACAACTCCTCGTTGCATTTGTTGGCATGCATCCACACCTCCTCCTTCAATTTGATGGCACGCTTCCACACCTCTAGGTTTCATACAGTTTCACGCGTCCACGCGTACAATCAAACAATTTGTGATGCTCTACATAGTTTGGTCAATGGAGGAATTTGAATGAGTTAAAAATAAATTGACTAATCTGCAAAACTGCATTAATGGGACCGCACATTAGAAAATCGCATAATTTTATCATTTTTTTTATGCCGTAAATAGTTGCCTAGAAGCCTTCTTATTGTTTGTGTGAAATATCAGAGCTCTATTGTAACTCTAACCTCCTGGGGAGAAAGAGAAAGGGAAGAAGGCAACGCAGGGGTTAGGGAGTAAATATGCACCCTAAAAACGATCTCTCGGCCAATTATAATTCGTAATAATAATTTATCTCACTATATCTGTTATTTAATGTGCTTCTTATAGCACACACACTAAGGCAGGTAAAGGAATATGTCTCGATTACCCGCTACACCTCATACGAGTAAGATGGTACTTGTCAGATTATAAAACATTGAACGGTAATTTCAAGTACTTAAAAAATCTATAAATATTGGTATTCAGAAACATACTCCTTCTACAATTATGAAGCTACGGCACTATGGCCTCTTGCATTCGATTTTCCAGGGAATTCTCAACGAATCAGTCTTCTCTGAATTCAGATTTTCGAATTTGTTTTCAAAATTTAGAGTTTCAAAAAAAAAAAAAAAATTATTTATGTTTTCCCATTTTTTTTTTCAAAACCAATTCGAAAATTTAAATTCAAAGAAACTCTATTTGTAGATAATCTCTTGGAGAATCGAATGCAAAAAAAAACCAATGCTGTAGCTTCAAAATTGTAAAAGAAGTATGCTTTTGAAAAAAATGTTCGAAATACGTTCGAAATTCGAATAACTCGTTTTCTGTGGGTCTAATCGAAAAAATGCCAACAATTTAAACGATAGAGAATTCAATTTTATTTTAGGCTAGTAAGTTTCAGAATCGTAGCTTCATTAATAAAAATATTTTTACATTGTTTGAAGCTCATTTTGTAGACCTGATTGAATTCAATTATCAATTCGTAACATTTACCTACAAGGGTTTATGAATATATACCTAGTTAATTTGAATAGGCAGCCTCACATATATTTAGCTTATATCATAGCAGGATAGTCATTACAATATTGAGAGCATGATAGGTGAACATCATATCACCAAAATCACTTTTTTAACGGCGTAATACTTGATCTTAAAAAGTATATTCAAATTCATTATCCAATTTATGTAGTCGGTGATAAATCAAAGGATTTTTTATGCCAATTATATCATTGAACAGACTTAGGATTCCGGTAGGTCTAATTTTCTTTGTGTACACTGCAATTATTTACCGATCAAATGCCCATTTGCCAATTAGTAGACACTGCATGGGTCTACATATATTGATTGCCATTTAATTATTGAATAGGTGAACGACACGATTTTACCCTTTAACGACCACCGTCACTTGTGGAGGACATTAGAATAATGTATTTATTTAGTCAATATAGTTATATTCTAACAATAAGAAACTTAAAATTAATTGTAGGCTGTGTCACTTAATTATTTGATATTTTGAACCAATCAAAGTTTTTCTCAAATGATATTTGACTTTGAGAAAACAGGAAAAGGGATTTAGTTTAACCAATTCTTGTTTAAAAAATTTATCTATCTAATATTGATGTATCAAAATATTTCATTTTGGCCCGCAATATATCGTTAGAGGGATAACAGGGAGTCTTCAATATTCCTTCTATAGGTTTAGAACATAATATATTGCGCTCGCGATGGATGAAAGAGTATCAGCCACTTTTAAAATTGTTCAGGAAAAATCTTCTAAAGTTTCGAGATAGATTTGTGTAGGTGTACTGAGATATAACAGTCGATAAAGGTACTTCTGCCCATCTTCATATTAAATGCATATGAAACTATGAAAATAGGCAGAAATATTTATAGATTAATCCTTTTTTCCACCGAAATAAAAGTATATATATATATATATATATATATAATATAATTATTACTAAACAGTAATACGTACCAATTGAGTTCAACACTCTTCTAAGATATTCATATTATTTGTATCAAATAAGTATTACTAAAGGTAAAAAATAAATCAAACATACATATTCAATGAGAATGGATACATTTTCGTTGGATACATTGTAAAGTGTATATTCTCTATTGCTTGGAATCAGTCCTATATCTAGGGACGTCTTAGATAAATGGAAACTCATTTCAGCTTATTGAAAACACTCACCCAATCAAACTTGAGATGCTATCAAATTCTATTTTAGAATCAATTTACTATATTGAAATGAAATGTAGAGCTAGATAACAGATTCTTTTCCATATATTAAGTATACAAAACACAAACTGTAGATTATAAAGCAATGAAAAAAAAATGTATACATTAAACCAAAAATATATTACAATCTAGTTAAAATTATAGATAATAATTGAACCCGATAAAATAAATAACATTAAAAAAGTAACATTCTAACAGATAGAAAGTTTATAAATCACTATATAAAAAAAATTTCACAGCATACATGCTTTTTTATTTATTTTCTAGTCCAGCAATGGCCCATATTATAGCAGACCGTTACAATATATCTATGTGTAATAACTTTTAATCCGATGACAGCAAGCGGTAGAATCATATCAGATTTAAATACTCCTATTATTGGAGTTATTATTTCCTGTATTTAATATTCCAAAGAACTTTTTGATAGTTTGGTAGAATAGTAAATAAAATTAATAATAAATTACAGTAATAAATAACATTTATACTTCACTTTTTAAATCATTGCCCTTTGGAAACACGTGAAAGTTTCACAAAAACTGTAATCAGTCAGGTTTCAATATTTGTTTAATATCAACGTTACATGGAAATAAATATTTATTTGTTTAATTAAAATAGAAGTTGCAGGTGAGATAACATGAAAGTACTGATTAGCTCTACTATAATCTTTGTTAGAGCAGAGTACGCATAGTTCATTAGAAAGCACTCGATTCAATCCAGGAAATAAACATTTATTCAATCTCATCAATGTTTCCATCAATTGCAATCAAAAAATGATTTAAATATGAATAATTATATGAGAAATATTTAAATTGTAACTATTCTATTACGTATGATTGAGAGCCTGTATTTAACATGTCAAGATCCTCATAAGAAGAATTATGTTGGCTAATGTATAACACATCCTTAAGAAGTTAAGGGCAATATATCAACTGCATGAAATGATAGTATATTATCCACGTATTTCTCTTGAAAAAGAAAAGAAACTGTTGGCGCTATTGTGAATGTAGATAGGCGAAATGATTGGATAATCTTTATAATCCAAATTGCATGTTTCAAGTTTCGTTTATTATATGTAGAATTATTCATAAAATTGAAATTTTCCCCATTAATTTATCAGAGTAATTGATATATAGGTCTTCAAATATTCATATGACTGCGAACTCGTATGCTATAATTAATTAATTAACTGCAGTGTTAAACTGAATAAATTGTTATAATATGATCAATATCTGACAGCGATCGATTCATGACATGTCAGAGATTCTATAAAACATTTTTTGAGAAGGTCAATGATACATAGTAACATAATGATTCAATGAGTGTGACATAATTATAGACCTTGATTACATCAATAAAAGTGACAATGATCTTTAGCCCGATCTAATCAAAGGTTCATGGATATTGACCAATCGTCTCACCAAATCTCTGGAAATTCAGTTGAATACTTTTGACTTATGCCAATAACATGATTACAAATAAATAAATGATTTCAATTTTATTTGTATGTGGAAAATTTTTTCGATCAAAACATGACCTTCCGCAATTTGCTAATGTAATAAAATAATTATTTTTATTAACTAACTATACAGGAACAATATATGCCTATCTTAATTACTCGAAATTAGAGCAGTGTACATCAGCCATACGAACTTAAGTATTCCATGTTGTTTGTTTCTATTTTGTGGAATAAACACTGACCATAACTTGTTCGACAAGAAGCAGACTGGAATTGCTGATTCAAATGGTAATATGCTTGGCGCTTAGAATTTAGTTCTAAAACACGATGGAATTGTGAAAGGAAAAGTAGGCTACCAGCATTTGGCAGTAATCGAATGTTAAACTTATATTTGAGAGAATCATCTAAATTACTTTAAAAAAGTGATATATTTTCCAAGAACTGTCAGCTCATTACATTCGCTAAATGAAATTTTATTACGAATTCAATATGAAAAAAAAAATCGGTAGTTTATTACATTATTGTAAAAATAAACTTTTGTTTATTATTACTAAAAAATATATTATTATACAGGGGGTGCAAAAAAAAGGAAACCTATTTTCAAACTAGTTTACTTTACAAACTATTAAAGCTAAAAAAATTCTAAAAACATAATTTTTTTCTTTACTTTTTCAGTCTCTATCTTGAAAATCTGTTAAAGTTAAGACAATAATTAAAGATCCTGCAGCGAATTAAAAAAAAAGATAAATATAAAGGACTAGCGTGAAATTAAAAAAAAATCGCATTAGGTATAATTCATTTCATATGGATGTAAAAACATTAAATTATATTATTTTCTGTAACAAATTAAAGACAATTAAAACTCTAATTATCATTTGAGAGTTGATGTTTTATATTTAATTGTTATCTTTAATAAAATGAGTTCACCGTTAATTTGTATCTCTTATTCGAAACCCTCAAAATACAGCTTTCAAAAGAAGAGAGTTTTTTGGTGACAAATTATTTAAAGACTGAAGCTTTGAACAGGTTCAATCTAATTTTTAACATAGCTTTCAGGGAAGATTTTTAACAACGATAAACCCATATTGACATATGTTAATAAGTTCAAAACTGAAGATTCCACTTTATTATGAACAAGAAGCGATTAGGTCACAGGAGAACAGAACGAATGCATGAAAACATTAATTTTATTCATGAACAATTTATTGAGAATCAAAAAATTTCTATCAGAAGGAATGGATTAGACATAGCAAAAGACACTGTTCACGGAATTGTTAAACACGATTTGAGATATCATCCTTTCAAGAATTATGTAACACTCGAACTCTTTGAACTGACTTACCGCAGACTGATTTTTCAAGATGGTTTCTGCAAAGAAATGCTCGTTTTGTAGAAGACATCGTGATTGGTGATGAAGAAGTATTTCCAAGAAATGGAAAGAGTCGATGATGATAATTGAACGAAAGGTTAATTGAACAAAAATATTGTTTTTAATTTTTATTACATCCATATATGGAAATAAATAATACATACCTATTCTGAAGTCTTTCTGTGTTTTTTGCCCTCGTGCAAGCCCTTATCATTTATATTTTTTCAATTCGCTACAGGATGTTTAATTTTATTCTTAAGTTTAAGAGAATTACATGTAAGAGGCCGAAAAATTAGGCAAATAAAACTGTGTTAGAATTTTTTAGCTTTAACAGTTTGTAAAATAAACTAATTTGAAAATTGGTTTCCTTTTTTTTTTGTTCCACCCTGTATAGTATCTATACTCCATTTGATATTTTCGTAACTCTCCAACTCTAATAACTGTCGTTACTACCTTGCTCTAAATATTGTGTTAGTTATACTTCTCTTGATATTATCATTATAGTTATTCTTTGTATGTATCCTTTTTCCAATCGAAATGACAGTCATAACATCTAAGGTACGTGTTAGTTATCACAATGCTTCCCCTTCATAAGACCAAAACTATCAATTTTTTTATAATAAAAACTGTATCTATCGCCCGAGTTGTTTGTTTCAATTTACAACAACTTGAGTCTGATAAAACAGTATGATATTGTATAAAATCCTGGAGCAGAATAAAGAACATCTAGAACCTTTCCAAACGTTCCTGCAAAGAAGGCTGGAGATCAGCTGTTTCTTTTGAGAAACTGTTTTCAAAGAATCACGAATTCTGTAGTCAATTGGAGCGATAAATTTCGACAGAATAATAGCCATTTATATATCGGAGAACGATAAAACAGCCTAAAATAATAAAGAGCGACTTGCTTTTCTATGTTGCATTAAATTATATTTATATCTTATTATGTATATAGACATTAGGAAAATAGAGAACCTTGTTATCTGCAAGTATGTAAATATGTGAGGTTAACTATTATATAGTGTTACAGTTAGTGCAACGATTTTTATCTAATCGAAAAAAATATAATATACCGATCGTAAATAAGAATATATACCCTCCTAATTTATTTTTATAGTCCGTCTCTCCAGATTATATTCATTTCTGGTGATGAAAATTTATTTTGACGGAGATACTCTATTTGTGGTGTAGACATTTTTTTGAATTGGAAAAAATGTATTGTGTTTAAGTATTTTTCACATCATCAGTTAATGAATCTTGCGTACATTTAGAAGATAAAATATTACAGTGAACATTATACTGGGTGTGCTAGTAAGGAAACTCCGTATTGTGTCTGTATATATAAACTATTCGAAAACGTTAAATCTAATGTTTTCGAGATATAGATAACTAAATTTTGTTTTATAAAAGTTCTTTAATGGTGCATATTATCTGGTCTATTTTGTATTACTATATTCAATGATCTTTCGTTCAAATTCCCATGTTATCCCTTCATAATACCTGGTAAACAAATAGAAAATATTCTCGCATCTCATAAATGTTTAAAAATGTAACATGCCTTCTATTATCAAAGGGAAAATTCACGAAATGTTCCTTGTAATTATTGATGGAACATCTATTTAACATTACAACAATTATATAACAGCAATTAAACATTGAAGAAAATGGAGGACTCCATGGTTGTTGCATTATATAGAATGAAGAACTCAAAAATAAGTAGTTTGAATTTTCCCTTTGAAGGGAAAAATTCATTGAGGGCAATTAAGTCCTATATAAAGCAATTTAACAATGTAAAAGCTATTTAACAATGAAACAGTTATTCAATAACAAAATAGTTATTTAACAATGAAACAGTTATTCAACAATAAAATAGTTATTTAACAATAAAATAGTCACTTAACAATATAATAGCTATTTAACGATATAACAACTATTTAATAATATTACAATTTTTTACCAATATAACAACTATTTAATAATATAAGAACTATTTAACATTAATCAATATAAAAATTATTTAACAATATAACAGCCAATTAACAATTCAATAGTTGTCTAACAATATCACTGCTGTTTAACAATATAGCAATTTTTTAACAATATAGCTACCTCGTATTTACTATAAATTATTTTATATATCAATACGAGTAGTGAAACTATTTCCACTTTCGGTATTGATTGATCACTGAATCCACTTTTTACCATCGCAAATTTAAGGAATGTTATATTTTACCCGGCATTCATTTATATATTTACCACCTTTTTATTCACATAACTGCTGAAAAAGTGTTCAAGAAAATTGTCTGAAACTTGGTGGACGATTAGACAATGTACAGGAACTATCTGGTAGAGTTCCGGGAGCAATCCTGTCAAAGATGAAGGTCAATTATAATTTAATAACTCAAAAAGTTTGAACCATGTTGCATGAAACTTGATGGGACGATTGCATGGTCATTATCCAGTTACCAGTTTATTAGATTTTGGGAGAGAACTGGCAAAAGTGGTAGTGAAGGTATGCGCTCTACCGAGTGCACGTAATCTTATTTTCCTATTCATTTCTACTCATTTAATTCTATCTATATTAAAATTAGAGCATTATCTACCATTTTACATCCTTAATATTATCAGAATTTGAGTGAGGATTACACCGATCCAATTTCTCTCCAATGAGATTTGCAAAGGTGCCAAACTGTTATTGCAAGCGGTTGATGAAATTTGTAGGATGCTTTAGAAATATATGTTTCATGTAAAGATTTTCATATCTTTTGATGGGGAATCTTTTTGGTGTGGTTATAGTGGGTGTAACGTGTTCTCTTCTCTATAATGAAGCTCTGTATAGTGAACCATGAGAAATGAAGTACCCTGTAAAATAAATACATTTTGTGTAGTCTGTACTAAAATTGCTATCTATTTTCTATTCATCTCTTTACTCCAATATAACGAAGTAAGCTCAATTCAGTGTCCTAATTGTAGTTCTTTATACACTATACATGAGTTGTAATGTGGTCTTCTGATCATATTTACAATAACATTTAGTTTTTTTTTCTATATGCTGTTTATAAGATAATAATAAAAAATTTATTATTTATCTTCTCATTGACTTGATATACTGTAATATGTTCAATGCAGAGGTTACTCCTGATTTATTAATGTCGTCTAAAAGCTTCTTAGGCTAGAAGATCATGAATCGAGAACATGCTTATATTTTACTCATTCTGTAATTTCTCATTATTATGTTTGATGAATGAAATGAAATATTACTTCTCTTGCAATGTTCTTTGCTGTTTATAAAATTTTCACTGAAAAATAATTGTTTTATCATATATTTTGGCAAGAATATTATTTCAGTAATGCATTGAATTATCAATAAACTCTAATATTATATATACATTTTTATACGACCTGATTGAGCAATTCAATTATAATCGAAAGTGTTTTTTTTAGGGACGATACTTTTCCATTAGAAACAAGAAATTAGATTGTTTGAGTCTTTCGTCATTCATTACTCAATACCCAAACATTACAAGCACTAACACCGTTACAAATTCTTGGTCTAGCGTAACATTCCATCACATTTACCTGCATATCCATCCATCAGAGTCACCCAGAGAGCTTGTTATCAAATTTACTTACTCCCTTTCTATTTATTTTGCCAACAGAACTATATAACAAATGGGTGCTGTTACCTAAGCTAATCTAGCTGCTATCTATTCCATAACTGCCTCTTTCGATAATGAATGTCTTGGGGTTAAAGCTGCAACATATAATTTTAATAATTCATATTGATAAATACCAAGAAGCAATATTTTTTAAAAAATTGAAGGCTCGTTTTTTAAAGAATGGAAAATTATTTTCATATATGTTCAGTATGTTTGAAAATTATAAATATGTTCAATTAATTATTACATTTAGAATAAATTAATATGTTATAAATAAAGGGTGATAACACAAACCCTATAATTGAATGGGGTTAGGACTTGACTCCTCAATGGACAATACATATCAAATCCTTATGCTAGAACACGCTTCCCAAATACTTATTGTAATTTGTCTTTGACTATGCTACGTCGATATGCTGGTGCTCTGTCTTGCAGAAACTAAATTGTTTGTCGTAATATCTTCATTGGAGCCAGAAATATAATTAATACAAAAAAAGCTAGATTTTTGTAGGACACCATTGTACGATTAACCTGTTTTATAAAAGATCTGTAATTTGCATATAGCACTGCTTTAAATTCCCAAATTGAAGGAAATTTTTCAACAATTCAACGGAAGAATTGGTTCAATGAAATAATCAACGCCTAGATTCTTCAACAGAAGAATAACAAATTGACACTATATCTTATATACTTTTCATAACAGCAACTCTCACTAGGTACCTAAGTGACTAGTAGGCTATTGTGTAGTGCGTATGAGTGAATTGAAGAAAATGGTAACCATGTATGTGATTGATTAAATTTCAATTTCTTATACAAAAGTATTACAGTTTCATAATATGCTAATATTATCTCATAGAATAGCTTTTTTTCTTTCTATTATCGAAAAAATTAACAATATTGTTAACCTAAGACTATTTATATTTCACAAGCAGACAATTGAGGGTAATTTTTATTCTGCATCAAATAAGACTGCAATAGTGCCATAAATATCCATTGCACCTCATATAAGTGAAACAGAGGATAGAATAACGCTGATATATCGAAATAAAGTTACCAACCGATAAATCTGAAATAAGTAACTTAACCTTATTCAAAAATATTTTATTGCTATTTACCACAATTTTGTAATTCTCATTTCCATATTCATTGCTGATTATTTGTTGACGGTAAGGAGTTTTCTTTTGCATTATTCAATTATCAATTTATAGTGGAAGGGATTTCTTTCAGAAAGTCCATCTTAGCTCTTTTATAGTCCTTGAGTTAGAAAATGCATATTCACTCCATTAAATGTTATTAAAACTCAAACTATACATAGATAGAGTATACCCATCGCTACAATATTTTCTCTTGAAATGTAGATTCATGTTCTTACTCCTCATTGATTTAAAATCTCAAAGTTAACGAGAATCTTGACCCAGAATATATTCTGTCTCTTTGATTTGAATTGTGAGCTTAAGAGATTAAATATTCATGGTAGGGTTTCATACAAATCACCGAAACGTTCAACAAACTGCAATGGTTTGTTACAGGAGACTTTTTGAACAAATATTGACTGTGAAAGAGGGAAAGGACTGTTCCGATAACTACGCGAATAAACACTTTTATTGCTACTTTATGACTCTATGCTAATTTGTTCTCGTTCAACACTTAAAAGGGCCTGGGTTATAACGACTTGTTGAAACTTCAGCTGGAGTGTTACTTGTTTCCATTGTTATACAGTAGAACTTCTGTATAGTGAATGTAAACTGCGTCCATCGCTTTATTGCAGATCACTATTTTGTGAATAATTATTTTAATAATATTGATTGTACAGTAGTGAAACTTTGGTCACTGAAAGATTGCTTCTATGTTAGAATCTTGCTGAAATATTTTTTGAATCCATTCGAAAATTGGAAAGTTATGAACGTTTGTGTACTTTGAAGGCATTTCAACTGTCCATCGCTTTTTTGCAGCTCTGTGAAAAAGCCAAAAAATGGGCGATTAACTTCTACCGAGAGGGTAAAAATTGTAGCAGGTCCTGCAGAAGGGAGGTCTCTTCTATAATTAGCTTTATAACTTGGAAGGGTTAAGAGAACAAGAGTTTCTTTTGTGGAAAATCCCGACACAAACCCAAGGAGAGATGAGGGTACGAGAAAAACAATTTCCCCTCGAAATATGCGAAAAATACGCAGGCAGGTCATAAGGCAGCTAAATGACACTAGTGCCTCCATTTTTGACAAGGCTGTCAATAGTCTTACGTCAAAACAGTCCTGATGTAATGTTTCAAATGAAACGGTCAGAAATGTTCAATGGGGCTTAAGACCAGAGAACAAGGCAATCAAGTCATGAGAGTCTCTCACTTGATGCCCAGAGATATGAGGAAAGAAGTTGTAACACTTCAAGCATGAGATTGTGCTAAGTTATGCAAGAAAATCATCTTTTTCCAACGAGATAATTGCAAACTATTAGAACAAGGGAGCAAGTACTCAACAAAAGAGGCAATGTAGGATTGGATTGTTAGGTTTACACCCTCTGGTATTTGGAAAGGGCCAGTTAACGTTTCACCAATGATTCCAGCTTAAAACATAAAGCCACAGCCTCCTTGTTGACGACGAAACCAGTGTGAATAAACAGCTCCAGTAGTATCCAAACTTTAACCCATCCATCCAGACAATCAAGGGTGGATCTTTCCTCATCTGTTAAAAGTACAAGTAGGAAGTTTGTTTTCATGTAATTCTGTGTACATCTAATGCCTTTTTCCTTTTGGGTCTTCTCCTTAGGAGGCCTGGAAATGGGCTCCACGTTCCTTGTCGTCTCATTTAAGACACCGTTTGGACGAATAACCAATGACAGCCTTGTCGAAAATGGAGGCACGAGTGTTATTTGGCTGCCTTAAAACCTGCTTGGGTAGTTTTCGCATATTTCGAGGGGAAAAAGCTTCTCCTCGTACCCTCATCTCTCCTTGGGTTGGTGTCGGGATCTTCCACAACAGAAACTATGTTTCTCTTATCCCTTCCAAATTCATTAGCTAAATATAGAAGAGTCATCCCTTCTGCAGGACCTGTTACAATTTTTACCCTCTTGATAGAAGTTAATCGCCCATTTTTTGGCCTTTTCACAGAGCTGCAATAAAGCGATGGACAGTTAAAATGCCTTCAAAATACATAAACGTTCATAACTTTCCAATTTTCGAATGGATCCAAAAAATATTTCAGCAATATACTAACATAGAAGCAATCTTCCAGTGACCAAAGTTTCATTACTGTACAATCAATATTATTAAAATTATTCACAAAATAGTGATCTGCAATAAAGCGATGGACGCAGTTTAGAGTCCTGAGAACAGAAACTACCAAGTTTTCACAGTATTTACCCACATTACCGATTAAAATATACAATATTTCAATTTGAAATTATATGAATAATTTAAACGAGTAATTTTATAGTTGCATTTCATTGATATTTATGACTATATATACGTCACCATATTCATTAATATTATCCTGAATATAAATGTTATTTCAATTGGTGTCGATTTACCCGTTCAAACAAATGATTATACACATTTATTTTCATCAAATACACGTTAGGATAGATCATATAACTATTTCCTTTGATGATTTTAATGAAGTGTCTCATTAGGCATTGGGAATTTTGTATAAATGTTTCGTTCATTGCACCTGAATTGATTTTATAACGCATTAACAGTACGATTTCGTCTCTACCATTTTATATTTTCTATCAATAATGGAGAACATCTCTTGTATTGTAAACTATTGTGAATAATTGACGTTTTTGCAAATTTTTGGCTACAATAATCAAACTCTGATATCTATAGAGATTAGATACATTCCAATCACAGTTTAAATTACAACGGTCACTCCGCCGCTTATGTAAATGTCCTTAATCATCAAATATTCCTTGAGTAATAATAAAGGACCTTTGCCCTGATTAATCTGAAAATCTGATCAATTGTTTCCTGATAATGAATGACCAATCGCCCTACAAAATTTCAGGCGTTTTGATGGAATCCTTTTTAAGTTATTTGAATAACAAGATTGAAAATAAATTCAACCAAAACATAACCATCCGCAATTTTGCGAAGATTATTATTGATTGCAAATCTTCAAATTGATTTTAACATCGCAATACTTGAATACTTATTTGGTTCAAAGTACTCGCAAAGTGGGTGCAAACTTAATTAATATTGGTTCACACAAAAAAATTCTAAACGCTATATTGGTTCAAGATACCCACATTCCAATTTCAGTTAGTGTCAGAGAACTCCTTTATATCTACAGAAGAATTTCGTTATATTGGACTCCTCTATAGTGAATATAGAGTCCTGAGTAATAGAACTACTCCATATAGTGAATAACTATTCTTTATTATGCAATAAAAAGGCCATAATTTTCGTAAAACTGATGCTATACATAGCATACTAAAGAAAATTTGTTCAATGTACTTGGTAATTCTCTTTCTCGTGAATCTAAATTCAATATAGAGAACTATACGAGCCACTTTTTTCGAACTATACGTGACTCTGGATAGAAGTTCGTACAAGTGTGTAAAATTTGTAAATATGTAAATATCACACTTTTGCCACTACAAGCATACACTCAGAGAGTTTGCTATTAATGATAGATTTTATCAACATTTAAGTACTGTTAAAAAGATATGGTTTGCACCCCTGTATATTTCCCTGAGAATAACCGATCTAATTAGTCTCCATGACTAATTACCGGAAGCCTGAAACTCTACTAATTATACCCTATTAGTTTCAGTAATGTTTGCTCATAAGGGTCCAACTACTGAACAAAATGAAAGATCGTTCTCACTCATTCATCATTGAGACGTGTGGAAAAGCAAGTAATTATTTATTAAGAATCTTTCTCGGTTGGCAGAACTGTTTATTTTTGAAAAAAAATAACATTTTTGTACTCGCTCAAATCACAACTGCTAGGGAACTAAAATGTTTTATCGTAGCAGACTCAGAACGTAATTATTTAGTCTATTAACTTATTATTCTATAGGATATGGATATTTCAATCAAAAAATGTAATAGAAAGGAAACAAAAAACTTCAGTTTTATGAGGTAATTTTCTTCAATTAACCGTATCGAAAATGTATTCTCTTTTCGTAACAAGGCAATTTGTTGATGTTGGTTGTTTTTGTAGCAATAATGTGACGCGTCACTTCCGTCAAATGGTCAGTTGTTCCTTTTTTCTGCGTCTCTTATTATCCAGAAAGAGAAAAATACAATTCAGGAAACTATGATTATGTGTGGAAAAACTTTCTTTTATAGTTTGCAGCTAAGATTTGAATCAAAATTTGAAACTGTGATCAATTGATGAAACAATTATTGTTAACATGTATGGACTGTCGTTTTCATCTTAGACCAGTGATAAAATACAGTGCTTCTACAAGCGGTAGTCTAAAATATTGAAGTCAAACGCTCAGCAGTTAATCTTCCATCTTTTCCAATGTTCTTATCTCTTCGAGTCCATAAATACCTCATGTCTACATCGCCAGTGGATGTTTTCACAGTTGCTTACAATATATGCAGATTGTGATAAACTCTTACTGGGTATGTCTGAATTTATTCCATTTCGAGAGCCGTCAATAAAAAAAAAATTCTTATTTGGAATAAAGTCTTTCTTTAAATTCGTAAGAAATATGAATGGGTATATATAGTCATCAGGATAATTTTAATGCTGAAATATCTAATTCACTAAAATAAATCAAATTCCATTAAATATTCAAATTGATTATCGTTAATCAATTCTGATATCGAAACGTATTCAATCCCCTGCATTTTTTTCATTATTTTATTTATTTTTCAAGAGTCTGTGAAAAGTAATAACAGGCCTAATTAAGCTCTATTATAGAATAATGTGCATTGTGCAATATTGTCAGATATTTGCCCACTTTACCAGCATTTATCGCTTCTATGGAGCATTCACTCGAATTAATAGCAAATTTATAAATAACTTTAATGGTGATAACAAAGAATCTTTTTATCATATGATATCCTCACTCTTTTCTATACTTTGAAATTTATTTCACATTAATTTTTACTAATCAATAATTCTTGGTTTATCATATATTATCGAAAATTCAATTTCTAAAATACTGTTGTATATTAGATGAATAAAATTCAGAATAGATTCTCATATGACTTAAATAGAACGAATTACTTCAACATTTCTATTACTTTATGATAAAATGTTTTATATGATTATATTTTTCTATATGACAATAATCAATCAGTTTGAAAATGAAGGTTACAAACCAAATAATGAAAAACTTGTAGCCAGTTTGAAAATGATGCCATATTATATTATTATATTGTATGCATTTCACTATTAACCCTTTTGCCCTAATTACTAATTAGGCGACAAATATGTACGTCCTCTATCAAGTGAGGTATTTTTCCTAGTGGTCAAAAAATTGGCACTGGGATAACTGCCACTGTGAAGATTTCTCCTGGGAAAACCGCAAATGTGGGAATATTACCACTGAGGAAATTTCCTAACATTATTTAGGGGATTTAAGTTTCGAATTTGTTAATAATTGACGTTCGTATTATTTCAAATCATAACCCTTATGAGTTTGACTATCAGAATGAACAGGAAGATTTGACTGTGTGTTACAAGAACACATATCTTATTTATAAACTACAGTTCTGTATTTTTACAAGTTGTTAGTATATGCAAATGAAAATTATCCGAACTATAACCGGCTCTGATTATTTAGCTGCATCAAGACCTTTATTCCATAAAACTAAAATATTGACTCTAAAGGATGTGTATCGGTATTATTTAGGTATTCATATGTTCAAGTTAAATACTTCTGATATGATTAATCTTCCTGACCACTCCCACTTCACTAGATTCAGAAATAACGCTGTTCCCACTTTCCAGAGACTCACTCAATGTCAAAAGTCTATTCATTTCATAGGTCCTATTACATGGAATTCAATACCTCCTAGTATTAGATATACTAACTCACTCTATAGTTTTAAAAAAAGCATATAAGGAGCACCTAATTAGTATGTATCTTTCATAGCCACATTTTAACCTACCTCGCTATTTTTCCTGTGTTTTAGATTAGGCTTTAGTTTAGTTAGGTCTTCCTTTTTGTAATTATTTTGTATGTGTAATTCTAATTATGTTATTTTTAGGTTGCCTGAAAAGTTTCACCAAGAAACTTCGCACAGGCTTGAATTTATTGGGATTAGAAAAGTGTATATTGTATTAATAAGTTTGATTTAGTATTTGTGTTTCTGTAACAATTTTAATGTTTGTTATTATTTTCAATAAAGATATTATATATACTAAACAAATATGTATCAAATTCCAAGTAAAATATTGAACATATAAAGAGAAATAAATACCTAAGTGTATTAGACATTGGCAACTGAAAGAATAGAGCTGTAATTAGGTGGAGTGTGACACAATCACAGCTCGCGCGTGTATGTGTTCTCCATGAAAACGTGGACAGATGTGTGCTTATATGATAACTAAACTGTACTTCTAGGTTGCCACACGTAACCACAGAACAATTAATTTCCTAATTTACGTGATTTACGCTGATTTACGCCAACACATAAATATTTTTTAACTTTTAAATACAAAAATATATTTGAAATTTATGTAAAAATATAGTCAACATGAGGCAGGTAAATTCAAAGGAATGACTTGAGAGATATAAAGCGATTTAAACAGAATGTGCATAGAAAACTCACTTCGAACTCATTTGTTTCAATCAATTTCGATTTCCTAGGTTCTTAGATTGTAAAATGTTATCATTCATATTTCATTTCACTGATAGTGCTTTACTTTTTTATTAATTTATTTAGGATATTAGAAAATTTTCATCACCATATAAGTTGCATTGAATTTATTATTCTAACTTAATAGCTGAAATATAATTATTCATCAATGTTATTGATTCTATTCGAGCTTGTCATAATAATACAATTGTTAATAAGTAGACATAACTGTCAGTCTGATTAATTCATGAGGATTAAAAAGAAATTTCAAAGTTCAATAACATCAGTTCATTTACTCTCGAAATATATCGTCTAATTAACGTACTATCTCTGGCGAAAAACGTCCAGATTTATCTTTTTTCTTGGAGGAAGAAAAGCCAAATAATTGTGTTTTGGTTTTATCAGTTAGACAACAGATTTACCGACAAAAGATGAAAGAAATTTTCAACAAAATGGCTGGAATATAGTACAGTATTACTTCTTTTTAGTGAATGTAGACTCGTAAAGTCCTGAGTGCAAGAATTACTCGTATTATGAACAAATTTTCACTCATGAATGGCCTTTATTCTTAGAAAAGTGATTGCCTTTTTAAAAGAGACTACATTAAGTGTATCCATTATACTTGGTAGCTCTCTTACTCGTGATTCCACATTCACTATAGAGGAGTTCTATTGTAGAAGATTCAAAATTGGAATCCTTATAATCAAAATTAGCATTAATTAACTTTGCCTTTTTCAAATTATACTTGGTATGATTTTGGTATTTTATATAGCTATTTCTACTTCTTATAGCTTCTTATTGGTATTGATATTTCAAATTGGTATTTCATATAGCTATTGGTGCTTTATATAGCTCTTGGTACTTCATATAGCTTCTTATTGGTATTGATATTTCATATGGGTAAATATTGGTACTTCATATAGCTTCTTACTGGTATTTGTATTTCAAATTGATTTTTTACATAGGTTCTTCTTTCATCAAAGTATCGTATGACCGGTGAAGGTTTTTGAACGGTGGGCGGATTTTTGAATCATGATATTTGAAGAGTTGGTGCATGAATATAGATTCGAACGCTGCTTCGGATGCAGCAACAAATGAAATGACATTCAAACCCATGTCTAGTATTCAATCGCAAACCTAATGAGATCCACTTGAACCTTTCAGAATTCAATCATTAAACCCATGGAAGCCAATTTAGGACCGAAATTATGGAATTGCTTTAAAAACATTTTGGTCATGTTGAACTTTAATCTGGATTGATCTAATTTAGAGAAGAGACGTGGCTATATTTTATATAATTTTGTACCATTGTGGTATGAAAGTTAATAGAACAGGTAAAAAAGCATGATTTCGATGTAACTATTTCATGAATTTATCGTGTAAATATCATAAGTCTATCACCATAAAGAATAACTCCCATTGGTAATATAAATAAAGGTTCTTGATAACGAGATGTCAGGTAGTATCTCTTTTTATCTCTACTATGCTATACTGTATTTGTGCTATTGCAGTGTTCAGAGAAAATAACCTTCATTCTTTTGAGTTTGCTCTCAATTCATTAGGTATTTTTCTCCTCTGTGATATCATATTTCAGAAAGGAAATAGCTGTAGCACAGTGTGTTAGTTAATATCAACATCGTAGAAATAGAGAAACATTTTGGGAGTTTTGGTCGCTCTTCAAATAATATTCGATAGTAAATTAACGTCTGGCAATAAAGAAATTAATTTGAAAAATAAGTGACAATCTTTCTTTCATAAACATTTTAGTATAAACTTGTATCCTCAAGTATAAATTCGATTATACGAAAAAAAAATTTAGAATGTAATTTTTCAATTAAAACTTAAGAAGAATGAACAACATTTGATAGGCTTGCCTTAATTAAAAAAAAATTAAGATATTATCCCCCAAAATTTATAAACTTTTGATGTTGTCATTTTTGTTCACATTACAACACTTGAAGCGTCTCTTCAACAAAACATTTATAACGAAACAAAGCATTAATTATTGTCGTACCCTTAACAAAGTGTTTCGTTGTATTTCTTTGAAGCGTTACCATATTATTACATTTTATTTGATTGAATATAGCCCGCCAATATTCGTTCGAGGAATGATCATCCCAGCCACAGATATTTCAAAGCGAATAACATCTCACTCTCTACTCGGTTAATTAGAGCTTAGGTCAAAACGATGGCAAAGTTCGTAATTCTCACTTTATCACTTCACCGAAACTTGGATTTGATGGATTCTTCAGCTTCATTGTTTTTTTAAGAGATGCTAATAGACTTTATATCTATAAGAGATGCTAAATTTTATCCGAGGAATATTGAATTAAAAACATGATACTTATGGATACATATGTATAAGAACATTTATTAGCTACATAATTAGGTTGCGTGAAATATTGTAATAATGTGATTTAAATTCGATTCATCTAAATTTTGTATCTCTGTTAAATACTGTATATAATTTTGAGTAAAAATTATAAAAAACGATATCATGAACGTTATACGTTTTATAATTTTATTGAACGACATTTATAAATAATCAGTTCAATAATATTATTTATAGTATTAATAAGTTCAATGTTAAATAATCAACAAAAAATATTCATAAACTCTTCAACTAAACCGCCTGACCTGCTGAGAATGAAATAGAAATGAGAGTTATGAAGCTGCTTGCTGCATGTGGTTACTCTGTCATATTGCAATGGATGGCCCACAGAGTGTGAATATTAGCCTACAAATTGCAATCCGTGAGATTATGTATTTTACTTACCAACAAATATAAAATAAAACTCTTTGTAGAAATAGAAGCCAGGTATATTCGCAGGAATTTATTATTTTCAACTCAGATTTGTTTTTTAAATACTGATTGAAGTTCGATCGAAAATGTGTACCATATTTCTAATTCTTATCACTAATTACTGATGGAATTGCTTATCACTTATCACTGTATGTATTCCTTAATAGATAATTTTATGTAATTTTTTTTATCAATAATAAATGAGTTTGACGTGTATTTTCTAGGCACATCTTTTTTAAATTACTTTATATCTTTCATGTCATTCCTTTAAATTTACTGGCCTTTCTGGTTTCTTGACTTTGTTCATACATAAATACCAAATAAATATTTGTATTTGAAAATTAAAAAATATTTACGTAACGGCGTAAATCAGGTAAATTATGGAATTAATTGTACTTTGGTGACCTATAATTACAGTTTGGTTCGCCAATATGCATGAATTGGTTGACGTTTTCATCAATTACAGATAAATGCGCGAGCTTTGATTTGGTCACACCCCACCCAATCACAGCTCTGGTCTCTCACTAGTTGCCAATGTCTTATATATTTATGTATTTATTTCTCCTTATATGTTCATTATTCTTAATTGAAATTTGATACACATTAGTTTAGTATATATACTTATAACTTGTAAAAAATAAGTACCGTAGGTTTATAAATAAGACATGTGTTTTTGACACATAGTCAAAATCTCCAGTTGATTCTGACAGTCAAACTCATTAGGGTTGAAGGTCCCTGCCAATAAAATTCTTTTTACTCATTTATTCAATACGGCTAATATTTTTTATTCTTTTTCCGCAAACCCATAAAATTAGCTTGCTTATATTTAATTTCATATTTTTAATCAAAACTCTACAACACCAGTTTTACTTTCGACTCGCTAATTTTCTCTCTGACAAATTTTGAGTTGATGTAGAAAAAAAATGTACTCCGTTTGTATAGATTTATAATGTCAAAAGGTAGGAATAATCAATCCAATATAAATATTCCTGAAAACGTATAACATTGGAAAAATTTATTATAGAAAAGTTTATATACTTCAGGAAATAATTTGTATTTTACTCTTGTATGTTCCAAGTTATGAATTTTGCGCCTGTAAACGCTTACATAAATTAATCAAAATTGTTATTTTAATATAAAAATAGGTATTTATTATTTCTTCACCCAAATATAACAAATTTATCATAACAATTCTTGATTTTACACGCTCAAAGTAATTCACGGCAGAAAGGGTAAAATGAGGGCCAAAAATGCATTATTTGTTTATTGATTTAAAATTTGAAATCAAAACAAAAAATGTACAATCTTTTACTCCAGTGTCAAAATAGTATTCCGTACATTTATTACATACAGAGTATCATTTCTTTTCCAAACAATTTAATAAATATTCAGTAAATCGAATTGTATGCATTTTGCAGAATAATGATTCTAGACCTTAGTTTCCTAATATTATGCAATCAACTCATTTCTTTCCCCGGAACCGGGATGGGACCTTTTGAAACTCACAATGGTTTGAAATAGTTGGTGCATAGTCAAAAACTGCCTGACTGACTGTGTTTTTAGTGTTCCTCTTTCAAGAAATCATTGTTGAATGTAAGTTTGCATGTTTCCTTAGCAGAGTGTATTTATATATTCTTTAAGTGCATGCTGTGACTAAATGAATGTGGAAAAATAAATGATGCAAAGATATAATGCAAAAATAATAGTGGCAAGAAAGAGTTAATGAATTCTAAACGAAGATCATTTATGAAAGTTTTACTAGATAGGTCGAAGGGACTTAATCTAAAACGGGATGCAATCAAATATATATCAGCTTTCTTCGGAATAGGAAGAAATACCAAAGGCAAAACCAGGTCACAGTCATTGTAAATTTTGTCCGATATATATTTAATATTTATTCCTGCAACATCAATTATAATATACCAGTACTTCCTTACAGAACTCATATCTTATCAAACTTGTGTAAGCCAAGTATTTCTGACAAAGATTCAAACTTCTATGCATCAGCTATTACCAACCAGTGAAAGTAATGATAAAGACAAGCTATAAATGAGCTGATTTACTAATTATGCAACTAAGTTAGCATTCATGGGTTCAATATTTACAATATTCAATTAAAATATACTGTATTTAATTTAAATTAATATTCCACCAACTCTCCCTTCGTTTAATTTGAATAATCCTCTATCATTAGTGAAGAAATAATGAGTGAATAATTGCTTCAAAACAAAAAGTAAATTGAAACCGCTTGAATTAACCAATTTATAACCAAGATTTCATTACCTGCATTTAATTTAGATCTAAATATTATTTCATCACTGAAAACAATTTTAATGTATCTTTGAATGAGATTACTTACTGAAAATAACCAATGAATATAATTTAATTTGGTTTCGACATCATTCATATAATATTCTTGTCTTGAAGACAGTTCTAAAATTGTAAATAAACATTTCCAGAGTTAATACTGTATATTAATTCTAATCAAAATAACAACAAACACTTGTACAATACTGAATACAAAACTATTTCTTCTTGAATATCATCAAATTAAACTCTTGTCGATGATCTATAAGCTAAAATAACATATTACATTCACTCCCATTTGGTTTTATTGATTAAATACGATACAAGAATTCTGTAAACTATTTCGTGTATCATCCCATTCTCTCCGGGATTAACATTTTCTTCCGATTGTTATAACATTTTGTGTAGGTTATATACACTCAATACTGAGTGTTTCATTCAAATTTTCAGGTGATTTGAATGAATAATTCTCCTAATAATGAATGTGTCCATAAGGACACGCTAGGGGAATACGGGTAGTTATATAATTTGTTATCATTTTATAGCATAACAATATAATTATATAAGCCAATCAATACTGAAGTAATATTATTGAAAGATAATTCAATATATCTATATCATTTTAAGAGATGAAATTTCTCCGCAAACTGTATTATGGAAGCACATATACATATACAGTCAAAAAAGTGTATCTGAAACTATTATTTGATAGTTTACTAATTTCTCACTTCCAAAAATAAACTTTTCACAACAATAATTTCTCTTCAACTGTATAAGATAACACTACCATCTTCAATAGTAGCAGCAGCACTGGTCATGCAAGTCGACTATTCATAAGGAAACAATCACCTGATAAACAGTTATAACTTATTGTTCCCTTTATAGGGCCAGAGTAGTAAGCAGGCTGTCAAAAACGATATGCTCCTCAATTTTTTTATTAGAATGCTGAAAATAGTTGCAGCGCTTTTCCCAAAACAATTCTCATTTTCAATAGATTTATTCTACGTCATTCCTTAGTAAATATCGAATGATATGAGATAACCACAAAATGGAATTCTGGCATTAGACTTTGTAGCCGAATCATATATGTATATTCATAAATTCATAATTGTCTGTTACATCCATCAGTGTGTTCTGAAATACTCAATCATAGCTCATGTGATATTGATGGCGTCTGATCATAATGCAACATGAATATTTTTGAAGATGAGCAATCAAAAGATACAATTTTGAATACTTGCGCTCTTTATAAAGTATGTCGTTACAGTTGAAGTGCAAAAATGTCTTTATCAAATCAAATCTGTATCGGTGCATTGCTGTGCACACACCTATATGGCAGAAAATAGAGCTGATTGACTAATATATTGCCCTATTTGGTAGTTTATTGCAACATGATACCATGAACATAGCCATAAAAATTTGCATTTCATCACAATTTACATATATGTAAGTTTAATTTTTGGACATAAAACATATCGTACATAATTCAAGCGTATGACTAGTTAGTTCCTCGTGAAAAGTCGAAAAAAGAATATAGTAATTTTTGTGCACGTATTCTCCTAGCGTGTCCATATGGCAACACAAAATTTTCAAGTTGTGAAAATAGTTATGCACCACAAATGAAATGCCGTTCTTGTATCATAATATATTTAATAGTAGCATTTACTACAGTGACCAATTATACTAAATCAGTAAAAATAACAGCATACTTTTTATTTGGTGCCATGGAGCTAGCATGATTTCTAATAGCATCGAATGTTTGAATGCGTCTACTCACAACCAAGGTGAGTGTGTAACAGATTTAGACATACACATCAGTGGCACTCAGTGTACCGAACATGTTGATACATCTACCATTTTATTTAAGTCAGTCGGTAGGAAGTGCTAATAATATAAGTAACACGTTTATTTACGTGTCCATATGGACATGCTAGGAGAGAATGGGTTAAGTCGATGAATAGAGTAACGATAATAGAATTGAATAAATCCATTCAATGATATTCTATTTTGGATATTCTGTATATCCAATTGCCGTTATTGTGTGTGAGATAAAGAACGAAGAGTTGAGTTAAGTTTAATTTGGTAGCTGGAGCGATAACATGCAACATGTTTTTATTTTCGTTGAAGGACTCAGTAATTACCTGTATACGAACCTCTTTACTCTCTTTGATAGGATTTAGCTATCAACTGCACGAAAGCATTTGTTGAAGGTATCAATAATTAACTCAGAGGATAAAATAGGTAGAATGATTATTTAATTAAACTTTTATTTCTGTAAGGTTTAGCATCTATAACACAATAATCTCATATGATTTGGAGAATTAGCGTTAGATTGAGGGTAATCGGTACTGTTTTTCAATCACATAATATGGCGTCATAGATTCTACGAATGTTTATGAAACATAATTTAGAATCTACAAATTCTCTTCTGTGTTTATTTTTAAGTCTTGCTACGATGAAATTAGGAGGAATCAAACCTGTCCTATGTATTTTAACACGGTTGCAAAAATCATCATGGAACAGAATTTTGATCTACATGAAATGACGATCATCTGACTTATGAAGGGTAACAGGCGAAAACCCTAAACCTCAAGATAATTGCAACCTTGTCAACAATGAACTTTTCCTTATCAGCAAAAATGTGGACAGGAGCAGTTTCATTCTTGAGGAGCTTTAGACATCATTCAACCTTTCTCCGTGTACTCAGTTCATTGTTATATTTAATTGTAATTTTATGATAATATTGCATCTCTTGGCTAGTTTTCACATCAACGACTTTCTCAGTCCCGCCAGAAAGTTTTATTCACCTTAGATCCTTTAGAGATCTGTGGCGACTTCTTTCAACTTCACCCTCGGCATGAAACTTAGCCACAAATCGATAAACTGTCGTCTCTGCTCTTATTAATTTTAGAAGTAGAGTTATCAGCACGTCTCAATTCACATATGCTTACCCGTCACATTATTATTGTGATATTTAAAGAACACGTTAATATTATTAAACTATCTTATAGAATATGGAATAAATATTATCTGAAAAAAATGCATTTATTCACAGGAACAGTTAGAAAAATATGGGAATTACAAAACAGCTCCAATTTAACTACAGGACACTGTATACGAAATCTCTTTTTTTTTTCATTTCACTATAAAATTAATACGTGTATGAAATCTCTCTTCTTTCGATGTAGTATATAATTATTTCATGTTCGAAACTTCATTATTTTCAGTGTAATATTAAGTTACTACACAAACGAAGCCTCTTTAAAGTCTATATTTTCGTTCTAACGTTAGATTCACTCATAAATTAAGTGTGGGAGTAAAGCGAAACTGGCTGTTGAAAGAGATTGGCCTCTACACAGGGTTAAATAATTTCGAAGGTAACTGTTAGGCATTCCTATAATCCATTATCAACTGTGAGTTATGAAGGGAAATAAAATTTAATTCTCAATAGTCAGCATAGATATTCTGCCTACAGGAACATTCTGATTATTATATCACAGGGAAAATTTATATTTATAATGTAATTCATTTGTATTTCTATATAGGGAAACGTCACAACAATAAGATGCTTACAGTACTCGAAAAGTTTATGAGTACTGTTATATTCCTCTTTATCGGAAGAATAACAAATGTAATATGTTCTCGACATTTTTAACTTTAGTTAATTTTTACATGTTAAATAATTTCATTCGCAAAATATATGATATTTTAATAAAATCTAGATATAATTTGTGTGGAGTGTATGTTAGTTTCTAACTTAATGGTTATAAATTGAAAACGATTATAAATGATATTTTTCGTGAAGAAAATCTATATCGTGGATTTTTTTTAAATTTTACTATTTTATGAACCCTTCGACCTAATTCAAATATTTTGATATATTTTATACGATAATTCAGACTGTAAGAGTAATAGATGCCATACCCAATTACATACACTTTATATGACAAATAAAGTTCATTCCCATAATTCATGTGAATGCAGTACTAACTAGATTATTTTCAAAATAGTTAACTGTGAATTATAATACTCTAATTTGATTGTTTAATAAAAATAATACTAATAATTAGTTTCTTCTGAAATAAAGTGTTGCCAAATATTCTATATCATATAAATGTACCTCAACTTGTTTTACCAATAATAATTTTCTCTCATTTTATGAATTTGGTAATTATGCGTTTGCTAATCATTTTCCCCCTAATCTTTCGTTTCCAAAATATAATATTGTTTTTTGCACTGTTTTCTTTAAATATTACTACAAAATAATGTTTTCATTTTGGTTATTTCTTTAATATTTTACTCGTAATTGATCCCTCCCGATTAGGGTGACATCAATATGAGGTAAAATATTTTATATTTGATGATGTAAGTCATGACGTCGTATGAATCAAGCTCTGCCATTGGATCTTAGAGGGATGGGCGGAGCGTCTCAGAAATATCGTACCGCAAAATATATTCTTGGATTATATTTTCTTGCATTCTCGCTTCCTGCCAAATCGTCGTTTCTAAAAAGTATTATCGGATAATGAGCAATTCCAAAATATTTTAACTAATTTAAAGTGTTTTCAAAATAGTTAACTGTGAATTATAATACTCTAATTTGATTGTTTAATAAAAATAATACTAATAATTAGTTTCTTCTGAAATAAAGTGTTGCCAAATATTCTATATCATATAAATGTACCTCAACTTGTTTTACCAATAATAATTTTCTCTCATTTTATGAATTTGGTAATTATGCGTTTGCTAATCATTTTCCCCCTAATCTTTCGTTTCCAAAATATAATATTGTTTTTTGCACTGTTTTCTTTAAATATTACTACAAAATAATGTTTTCATTTTGGTTATTTCTTTAATATTTTACTCGTAATTGATCCCTCCCGATTATGTGTACTCGTTAAAGCGCATACCTTCACCACTTTGACCCGTTCTCTCCCAAAATTTATTAAACTACTAACTGGATAATAACCAATCGTCCCATAAAGTTTTATGCATTATGGTTCAATACTTTTTGAGTTATTGAGTTATGAGTGACCTTGACCTCGACCTTCGACCGGATTGCTCCCAAAATTCAAACAGGTAGTTCCTGGACATTGAACAATTACACCAACAAATTTCAGACAATTTAGTTGAATACTTTTTCAGTTATTAAGTTACAAATGGCATTGACCTTGATCTTTGACCCTTGACCCGATTGTTTCGAAAATCCACCAAGTTTCATGCAATATGGTTGGTACCTCTGGTACCAACTCGTTATAAGGACATGTATGAAGTTCTAAGGAAGCTAATAACTTTTCGAAACTTTTTTCTCTTCACTTTATTAATCCTATTAATGCAAACTGTTTACAGAACAAAAACTGGAAAGAGAATATTATTAATATAGCACAAAATATTCCATTATTACTATTAAGATATTGTCATTTCTTATCTAAGATTCATTATTAATTGTAAGTGTTCAACGTTTACTTGATGTTCGTTTCTTATTTACAAAGAAAATACATAATACAAATTCCAATAATTTACCTTTTTGCAAATTATATTTAATCTTTTTTTATAAATATATAATCACAAACTGATAGTGTTGTGTGTTGTTAAGACATTTCGCAGAAAATCACAAGTATACTTAACTAATGGGAGCGTGCACATGATCTAATTATTCTAATGTATAAAAAATTTATGCGATCATTTAACGAAAATAATTCACGAAATCGTTTCAAGTACATCATGTTGCAGATGTCACCTTAGGGCATAAATGGGTGAATATTACAATAATATAACTCTAATTCTCTAACTGTAACTTTACCGATTAAATTCAGAGAGAGTATCTCATTAATTTTTATTTTTGTTTAGAGAGCGTTTGAGTTCAATGGTTTGATGAATTAATTCAAATTTTTATTCGTAAATAAATGTGCTCTTATATAGAATCCTATTAGATTCATCAAAGATATATTATTATATTCATTTCTGAATTAAAAAAGCTCATAAATGAGTTCAAATAATCCATTGTTTTACCTCATACAAAAAAAAAGTCGCGATGAACTAATGTTGATAATCAAACCTGACTTCAATCCTTGTAAAGATGAAATTATTGAGTGGACTTGAGAACAATATTTGCAATATTATTAACATTAATTGACGTCAGCATTTCATCTTTCTAATGTGCATTAGTTTTATGAGATTCGAATTAATATGCTAACAATCAGCATATTAAAAATTATACAATTTATTCAATTTTGTTTTATAAATCTATAAAACACTGCTCAATTGCAAATCTGTAACTACTCTAATTTCAGAAAAATATATGAAAAACATTATGAAAGAAAATAATCCATTAAATCCCAAAATAATTATGTGATATATAAGTTAATATCTCTATCGGTAATATTAAACCCCTCAGACAGAGATTAAACCTGCAGAGAGTTTTTGCAATCAGTGTCTCCTGTTCGTCACTTACAGCCTCAATCAATGAGAAAATTATCCTATTACTATCATCATCGAGAAAATGTCTGTAGAGAATGTTCAGAATATATTTCCGGGTAATAGATTTACTCACTAGCTGTGTTTTATCCAACAACAAAGGAATATTCGCTGTACTTTAGAACATTCCAGTTACAATTTTTATACTCTAATAATATCTAACAATATTAGTTAAATTATTTTATTAAATATAGGTAGTCCATGATTGATTATTAAAAAAAGTCACGATAAACACATCAATAAATTAAAAGAATAAATTGTAAAAGAAACATGCAATGTTAAATAAAATTAGGTAAACTGTTTATTTTTTGACAAATAAAGTGTATTCTCTTTATTGTAATAATCAAAATCTGTTTGTTATACTGCATAAAAAATAACTAAGCAGTTAAATATTGTCAATCAAACGATCCTGATAGAGTAATTTGCACAAGCAGATTGTGACATTTGATTGATAAGAAAATAGATGTGATCAATTACCAAATGAAATTTTTTCATATATGTGTATTATGTTGCATTAAAAATTGTTCATAAAAATGTTTTTAGGAACAATAAATATAACTAATATATAATATGCGCATCTTTTATGAGGATAGTGTATGAGTTACCCTTCATTTTCATTTTAATGAACAAAGATCAATTAATGAATGTGTTATTTGGATCCTTCCCTGGGACTCAAAATACACTGAATTATTTTAGTATAAGCAACTAAAATATTGAAGATATTTTCAATGCTTTTGATACGAAATTTAATGCCAGGAATGGTTAGAATTGATGATATTTACATAATGAATATAGGATTTGAAAAATACACCAACTAGAATGGGAAATTATGTTGTTAAAACATGCCTGCTTTCTTCTTTTCATGTTTCGTCGGATCACCTCGTAGTGGATAGGCACATCTTTTAAACACCTTAATTAATAAAATATTAATCATAAGGAACCCAGAAACATTTAATGATGAGTAACTAGAAGATAAAGTCACCCTAACTGATATTCAAAGATCTAAATGCGATACATACACTATATTATAATAACCATACTTGTTTATAATGCATATTAAATAAGTTCAACAAGCTCTAAAATTTATCTCATCTCCAAGCTTTTGATGGATTACTGTTTGTTCAAATTAGAGGGTATGACTCTATTATATCAATCACGTTAAGCCTCGCAAGAGATGAGACAGATATCTCACATGCAGTGTTTGTTCTACTCAAATGATGCTGCTTGGATAAACAAAAGTAAATTGCACTACTATATGATAAACTTGTATGTAGCCGGGGAAAAACTTATGGTGGGGCCATTGAAGATTAAAGCGTAGGTATACATTTGAATTTTCACCGTGAATTACTCGCAGTACTCTACATTTTGTTCAACCTCAAGATTCATGGAATAGAAGGATATTTTTCTTTATATACCTAAATCATTAGGAAAAACAAAACAATTAATTTCATTAAAATTATCAAATATCTATTGAAATACTCATAGCCAAAGACAGCTTGAACTGGTTTATTTTTTATTTCTCCTCAAGGATAACATATTCCTTTTTATATACAGAACATCTACGCACGACCTCCTTTTTTTTCTTATACAACTCTAATGAAAATTGAAGCTTCTAAATATTTAGACTCTGGTTATACAGTAGAACTCCACTATAGTGAACTCCTGTATAGTGAATCTTGAATTGAGATAGAAGCTACCCCGTAAAGGAACTACCTTAATTGTTTTTAAAACCGATAAATGGCCATCAGTTTTAGAGAACAATTGATATATATACGGGGTAGTTCCTTACTCGTGATAATAGTTATGCTATATAGGAATGCTACTGTATACCTACAGTAGCGAGCAAAAGTTAAGAGACAGGGAAACAAATTCAACATTTTTGTTTATAGCAAAAAAACTAGTCAACGAAAATACGTAAAACTTAACAGCAATGAAGTTACATATACTGTGAGTGTTTGCTAGTAATATTAGCAAAATCAAATCAAAATTAATAAATATTTACTGTGTTTTTCAAGTATTTATTTCATTGTTGGACGGACAATGTACACAACAGTCAACACTCAACATATTTACATCTTTCCATTTCAAATACATCTTTTTTACTTAGAATTGACATACAGTTTGTCCCTCCCCTCTTTAACACTTTTTTAAGTACTGAGCTGTAGGGTGTATTATTGAACAATAACCGGTAAATATGTGTTAACACGTTAATACTTGTCATATTTCTAAACACCATCTGCATATTGATCCTGCCACTTGAATGTTACAGCAAAAAAAAAATAAGAAACTATATATAGACGCTCCGCTAAAAGAGACCAATTTTCGGAGCGTCTATATATAGTTAGGCCACTTGGAATGGGTTAATATTCGATATCACTTGGTGTACCAGTCATTCAACAAATGAAAAGAGTCATTTAATTCTGGGATACCCTTCATAATATTATATACTCAATACTTATTGGTAAGAACGGTAAATATTCATTATATTCATCCCTGGTGACTAATTCGAAACTCCCCATTTAAAAACTCTTCTTGTACAACTTCATTGATTGTCCGTAATAATGTTTTCTCAGGGTAAAAGTCATTCGATTTTTCTTGTTCTGGAGTTAAGTCGTTGCAGACAATTTCACTGTTAACTACCGGACTTATATGCATCAGAATTATCCTTACCGATGATATAATTTCCTTGCAATGGAATATTTGACATTAGAGTCGGGTAGATAGTAATATCATTTAGCTTCATTCAAGCTCTTTAAAATAAGTGATAGTGTTTAGAATTAATATTATAATTAGATGACCAAATTCAAAATTCGTTCAATGAAAAATATATAAATTTATTCATACCTTTGTCGAAAGGAATAGTTGTAAATACAAACTGGATTAATGAAACAAGTTCAATGAACAATAGTTTTATATTTCAAAGGCAAAGAAGACTTGTTTTTGAGATATTAAGGTAATATCCTAGGAATAACTTCTTCTTGCCTAGATTTATTCCTAGAGGTACTTACTATACGAAGGATTTATTACTTGGATGTTAATTTGATATCTCAGGAAGAGATTTTTCTTTTCTGAGTTAGACCACCTAACAGTCCCATGTTGTTACAATCATCCAATGCTTCATCCTCAGAGATGATCTATTTGCATGCATTCCTCCTTAATTTAGAATGAATGTAATTGAAGTAAACAGGGATCAAATTAAATTGTCACCGAAGCTGTGGGTTAGATTACTTCATAAATTAAATTTACAGGTACTAGGATTACCGTAATTTGGTAGTTCAATAAGGACCTTGTCATCAGTAATTCGTAATTCAATTGAGAAGTGTAACATTAGTTAAAATTAGTACCATTAGATAAGGTGCGAACACGGAATACATGCATAATCACAATATAATCATATCAAATATATTATTATTAATATTGTTTTACCAATGAAATTTAGTTATGCTATTAACTTAAAAATTGAAAAGTTAACAATATACAAGAATGGCAAATACTAATATACATGCATATTTATAACTAATGTTTCTTCATGAGCATAAATTGTAATTTAAACTATATAACATAGCTGGACTGTTACAATAGAAAAGTAGAAAACCATTTAAAAGCATGATCATTCAATTTATTCACATCATACCTTTTTACAACCTGATATCTTGAACGAAATTAAACAATGAGTGGCTGGTACATTTATTAGTAAAGACATAACTCTATCTTGCTATCTAATTTATTGCTAATTAATCACAATATCTCAAGTCTCATCGGGCAAAAGCTACAAATTATGAAATTATCATCGGTAAAGAAAGCACTGAGGAAAATAAAACAAAATTTACAGCCACTAAATTAGTAGAGTAAGAAAAATAATTCTAGTGAGTTGTGTCTTTCCTTTGATATGTGTGTGAAATAATAATGTTTTGTATTTGCGTTATGTGAATTTTCCTATCATATAATTGGATGGATGTGAGAAATGGTGATATATTTGATAAAACCAAAATTAAGTTTTCATGGAACAAATCTATTATCTTCCATAATCTGTATTACTTATTATATTATATTGTCGAAAAAATATATAAATTATTATTATATTTTTGTATAACCTGTAGAGATTTTTGGCCCTCCACTGTTTATATTTTTGTTTTTTAGTTTCCAATTAAATACTAATTTAAATAAATAATGGTAATTTTTACCAATAAATTTAAAAAAAGTATTATAGTTATAGACATATTCATTATAATTTTGATGTGAAACAAATAATATTTCGTTAGGACATTCATGCATCTTGTAAAAGGTTTTCGAAAAAATCAATAATTATTTTAGGTTAATTATATCATTGTAACAACATACATTATAAAATAAGCACATTATATTTTGATGCTCAGCAGAAAATTATAATTAATTTATAGTTTTTTTACTGTCGAATGAAATGTATGTATTTATCGTATTTTATCATAATGTATTAAAATTTCAGACAAGAAGGTAATGTATATTCATCAGATATATATAAATAAAAACGATAGATTATTTTCTTGAAATTGGACACAAATTGGAATTGAAATTTCGTCGAATCATTTATTTTTGTATGTGTATAATTTCTTCGTAAATCGAATGCATGAGGTATAATTATCAGAGTGTGGAATTTATTATTTTGGATTCCAGAACAATAACCCCCGTGCAAAAAAACCCCTGCAGTCAAAAAAAAACCCGTGCAAAATACCCCCTGGACAAAAACCCCCCGGACAAAAAACCCCCAAGCAAAAAACCCCCGTTGCAAAAAACCCCCGGTCTATATAAATAGCATAATTCATTTTTATTAATATATAACAATATATATCTTCATATTTATAGCATATAGTAATTTTATTAATAAAAAAATAATGAAAATTAATTAAAATGAATTATGCTATTTATATCGACCGGGGGTTTTTTGCACGGGGGTTTTTTTGCTTGGGGGGTTCTTGTCCGGGGGTATTTGTCCGGGGGGTTTATTGTACGGGGGTTTTTGTCCAGGGGGTATATTGCACGGGGGGTTTTTGACCACGGGGTTTTTTTTGCACGGGGGGTTATTGTCCTGTCACCATTATTTTGTATTATTATAAAAATAAAATAGATTAAATTGGTTACATTTTATTTTATATATTATTTAATGGTTTTGTAAGTAGTATTGCAAAATAACATGAAAATATTTGATAGTTAAAATGTGATATTTAATTTAATTTATTATTATCCATATCAATTACTAGCAAGACTGTAATATATTATTGAAATGTATTACGCGATAATATAAGTTTCTATTACATAATAAATAATTACTATTAACAGTACTACCAAATTAGTACCACATATACTTCGGAATATTCTAATATTGGAACTTCTCGAGAGTTGTTTAAGTGTTTGATTAAAATCTTTTTTCTGTCCCATTTAAACACTAAAAAACTGAATCAAATTTAGACTCAAATATTCATTATCTCAACTGAATTAAAGCCAATACTTATAGTTTTTTATTGAATAGATATACAATCTAACAGACAAAGTTCATACGATCGTAAGATCTTTTCCCAAAGAGTTTGATTTCAGCACAGCTGACACAAACTCATTTGGAAACGAAAATAAAGAAAGAAGTGTTAAATAAAAATGAAGGATTATATATTCTCTCACATTCCAGTCAAAAAGTGGCAATAGTTGGTTTACGATAGATCTTTTCATTAGACGATAAAAAGATTATCTACCTACGATGAAAAATGATTAGATAGAAATCAAATCCTACTTAGTAATAAAATAAAAACATTTATTCTTCCGTTTTTCATTAGCCATACACGACTACAATGCATGAAATTATAAAAATATTATCAATATTCACTGTATAATCATAATGGATATAAATTATCAGTCTGTCGTGTATAAATTTCCGTCGAGAGATGTAGCAGAAGTTTTTTAATTCCAAAATGTCGAGTAGTCATATTTGTCTCTTGATGACCAATTTTGTATTCAGAGGAGAGAGAGAAGAACCATTCGGAGAGTAATTCTCTTTTTTTTGTAACTGCAGAGAGGAAAAATGAATAACACAATCACTTAGTGCATCCCCGGAGGATAAATTGTGCAGGCCGAGCAGAGTCCTATATTATTGTCGAATATCGGGAAAATAAATATTTGATTTATTAATAAATAAAATGAATGTATTAATTACATTATTTATTTGATAATTAAATTATTTATTTGATATATAAAATATTTATTTGATAATTAGATTTTTTATTATTCAATCGAATTATTTAGTTATCACTCAAATTGTATGTTATTCAATTACATATTATTATCGAATACGATGAAAATTAATCGTATGATATCTCATATTTTCAGACAAGATTGTCGTGATTTCTTAGTCTGAAATATCCAACGAGGGACAATAAACTATAACAAGGGACAATGAACTACAACATGAGAACTGCAACTATAGAGATCACAAGCTACAATGAGAAGCGATAAATTTTAAGCTTTTTTAATATAAAATATATTACGATAGGATTTTCGGTTAATCATAATTTATGTTGTAAGTTTTATTTCTTTTTAATTACCATAATTATTTTAATTTTCAGACTGGGATGTTTATTGATGATTTTTAATTGAAAGATAATAAGTCTTCAGAGAACAAGAAAAAATGTAATATTATTATACGTCCATTCTCATCAACATTCTTGTCATAAATAATTAATAATAATTACCATTAATAATGAGAAAAGAAATAAAATAATCATTTATTGATGATTTATTTTCTAATATTACGATGTAACTCAATAATAATTAATTACATCTCTATTATGTAATAATATTATTCACGAGCTTTCCCTTCTCTGAAGTGATGATTATCATTATGATCACTCATTATATATAATATATTATATTTATATTGTATATACTATATTATGAAAGAGAAATATGTATTTTACCAATCATTGTTATAGTGAGGAAGTATGTATATTAAATCATTCAATTTAATACAGTCATAAAACCTAAAAACTATAATAAAATATATTTTTTTTCACAAAAGTCATCATTAGGTAAAAAGTAAGATATATGAGGAATATTAAAATTGATTAATTTGTCATTATTATACATATGATTTATCACAATAATAAATATATAATTAGTACAACATGAGAAACTGTGAAACAATACCTCTCATGAATCTAGAATATTTGTGACACAAATATAATCAGAATTCAGATGATTCAGTATTAGACTTCAATTTTGTTCCAAATCCAATATTTCCATCGAATTGAGAAGTTCAGCCACCAGTCACTTTTCCCTTTCAGTTTATATATATTTTTTAAATCGAAAACGTAGAAAAGAATGAGAGAGAACACAAATGTAATTAGATATAATGTATCGTATACACATGTACATAGATATATTTTTTTAGTATTAATCATGTATAATAAATTTTGAGTTGTCAGACAGTTATTTAACAAAATATAAAATAAATCAATTTTTAATTGTTCTTTTAATCTCTATCAATGATACTTGCAGGGTATCATGGATACCAAAAATATGACGAGGTGAAATATTTTTATTATATGAAATTTTTCTGAAAATGTGTGACTTTTCGATTACTAGGAACACTAATCTGACGCCGAATAAAATATTTTTGTTCAATTTGTTTTTATTTAATATTAAAATTTTATATTACTCACAATTCTCTTTTGGCCATTATTCAAAAAAAATATATTATTTCATGAAGTATATTAACTTTTGTACAATATGTCTCGCCAATTTTATTCCTCTACAAATATATTTAATATTGTATTAACTATAAATACCACTGTGACTTTTTAAACAAACACTGTACATTTCTTTACCTCGAACTGAAAACTTGGATGTTGGAAGCAAAACCGGTTTTTGTAAAGCTCTGTTTATAAAAATATTGGTGAGCCTATACAATAAAAATATTCAATCAAATTCCTCCAAAATGATGAGAACCATAAGTGTAATCAATTATAATAACAAAAAATTGATTGGATGTGATAATGAAAAAATATACTTGTTTTTCATTGATATTTTGAATAGTTGTTTCTTATTATTAATATTCTGTAACTGAATCTTCAATTGAAAGAAGACATAAAATGAAGAAAATCAAATAATATTATCTCCAGATAACTTCACCTTATTTATGGAAAAAGACACGGATTTTCCCGTCTCCTTCAAGAAATTATTTAATGGATATTTTATAGGTAATATTTTTGTTACTTTTTGCTATACTATATTCTAATTATATTTAATATGATTGAGTTGTGACAGAAAGAGTATTTAAACCTAATAAAACTTTAATAATAAACGGAAGAATATATTAAAGAATATATTATATATTAAAAAGAATGTTTTATTTCTGCAGTGAAATGATATAATGAAATATTTTATTCTAGAATCTAGATGATACAAGCTGTTTTAATTTTTTATCATAATTTTAAATGAAAAAGTCGATAATATTGAATTCTTCAACGAAAAACAATATGAGCTCACATTATTTTAAATGGAGAACAAACTATATAAAGTCTGCCACGGAAATTTTCTTTCTGTAAGTAGGAAACTTTTATTACACTATCAAATTACACGATCTAAATATTACACTATCAAATTGAAATAATATAGTTAACTAAATTAACTAACATTAATTATCCTAAAATAATGTATTTCATGTAAATAAAATCACATTTTACTTAATGATTATATTGGTCTGTTTATGTCTTGGCTGTTAATCTTCCTTAAAAGTTTAAGCCCTTAATTATTTGCTAAATCAATTTGAGCGTTATAAAAAAGATATGTAATTATTCTTTTGTTAGAGGCAAAGAAATCGTGTTAAGCTTGCACGTATGTTATAATATAGGATAGCATTCACGTGTGTTTTAATATATGAAAGAGAACACATGTGTATAACCAGTCGTTTAAAGAAAATATTGAAAAAAACTAGCAAAATGCATCAATTGAAATGTGTCATCTTAGAGCATGGAGAGTTAAATCAGTTCCTTCAATGTAAATTGCTGTTATTTTGCATTCATGCCTTCTTTTTTGTTTTTTGTCTTGCACACTTGGGGGACAATAGAGAGCAAAAACAAGACGAGAATTTCACTGCCCTTAAAAAATCTAGAAAGATTGCACTTTGTTATCAAGTAAAACCCAATTTTTCATTCGGATGAATTCAATCGATATGATCAGTATGATTAACTAGAATAATACATACAGAAAATTCCTTCATAAAAACAAATTTTTCATTATTTGCAGTATTAATTTTCTTAGTTTTTATAACTGAACATTAAGATTTAATAGTATGTTAGTATCAAATAAATATATTATTATTCTTGTCTTCAATGAATTTTTGGTCTTTTTAATTAGGATTTTTTTTCATAATTTATTTAATATTACATTACAAGATAATAATTGATAATAGTCTTAGTTATTTTGACGAGGAAGATTAATTTAGGTGTTATTATATGCATTTATCAATTTACATTTTCTCAAAGCAAATACGCTAAATTTTCAATAATCACCCAATGTACTTTTAAACTTTAAACTAAACTAAACTAAACTAAACTGCTGATGTGGTAACTAATAATTATATAATAATATTTCAAAAGAAAGGTATTTAATCTTCAACGTAATTCAGTACATTAAACGTAAAGTTCTGTCATTCATTACTACCCTCAACTGCGTTTATGTTGCATTGCATAATTAATCGCATTGTTCGTTGTATAATCCTCTCGTGAAAATTGAATAAGAGTTTCACAATCTCCTCGATAAAATTTCGATGCGAAATAGAGTAAGGTTAGAAGTTGAATATCGTGATGTAAGTTCACACTCAGAATAATGGAATTGTCGATCATCAATTTAATTTCTAACAGTTCATTGCTCTTCGTAGAATATTCCTTTTGAATCACAACGAATACACTGAGATTATGATATTTTACCATAAAATAGGATCACTATTTACTGTAATCGAAAATTTTACATGATGTGCTTGTTCTTTGTAAATTTTTCGATTAGATTACAATTTGAATTAGATAAAACAGAATGGATTCATTCTTGATCCATTTAAATTCAAATATGATAATGCATTATCCCCTAAACTTATTTTTCATGTAGTGGATATATTGTATACACTTTTCACTGCATAAATATATTCCAAACCTATCTTTCCATTTTTTTCCATTTTTCCATTTTTAGTAACAAGGCAATATGTTTATGTTAGATGTTCTGTGGCAATAATGAGATGCGTCACTCCCGTCAAATGATCTATTTTTCCGTATTTTTGCGTCTCTTATTATCCAGAGAATAAAAAAGACAATCGGCAAAAATAAGGCGATAAATTGGGCAGAAGATTCTTTTTATTATACCAACTGAAAGTAAGCTCGATCATAATATATTATCAAGTGTTATTGGGATAGAACTGTGTTTATACATCTATAGAAATCCACTCAAATTTTTTCATCAAATTCAAAATTAATCATAATTAAGTGAATCATTTTGAGGAAGTTCAATTATTTATAAATTTGGCATTAAATCAAAATTTGGAAAAATGTTGTTACCGGAAAAACAGAAAAAACCGAAAACCAAAAAAATTAGAAAACTAGAATATATGGCAAATCGAAAAATACTAAAAATCGGAAAGCTGCGCAAATATCAAGAGAAGCTGAAGAATCAGGAGAAATTGAAAAAAATACGGAAATACAAAATCGTGTAAATCAAAAAATCTGGATCCTTCAATATCCGGAAAACCGACAAAAATCAGGAAAATAGGAAACTGGAAAAACAGGAAAAAATCAAAGAAACGGTTTAGAAACAGCAGAAAACCATCTAATATATATTGAAAATCGATCATTTTGGAAACCTGAAAAAAAATCGGAAAACCGAAAAACTTATAGAAAAGAACATAACATAATAAACGGAATCTGAAAAAAATCCAGGAAACAGAAAAGTCAGGGGAAAATGAAAGCTCCGGAAAAATGAAAAAGGGAACATCAAATTTAGTATTTGCTCGAATGAGTATGAGAATAATTATTAGTTAAATACTGTTATTTTAAGTTTCCCTCAGAGCATATCACATACAAATTTATGAAGATTTCAATTTGAGATGAAAATATACTACATGTGCGACCAATCTGTTTAATAAAAACGTCGGATATCCACGGGTACCGCTAGTAGATTATTTATATCACTATTACGGTAACGTAAACAGGAAATAATTTTTAAACAGGAATTTGTACATATTTGACTAAAGATTATATTCTTTTTGTTTTTAACGTAAAAATATTGTCTACATAGCATAAATGGTTCTAGGGGAGTTGCCACCGGGTGAATTGCCACTGAGTGGATTGCCACTGGGGGAACTGCCAATGTGGGGGAATTGCCACCGGGGGAACAGTCCATGTGGGGGAATTGTCACTTGGTAAACTGCCCATATGGGTGAATTGCCACTGGGTGAATTGTCACAGGATGTATTGTCACTGGGTGAATTGTACGTGCCGTTGATACATGTACGTATGATACCTGTACGTATGATACCTGTACGTGCCGATGATACCTTAAACTGTTAAACCCTTGAAAATTTACAGTGATAAAGTTCTTTTCAATATGTCATATCCATCATTTTCGGCTGAATCTGAACACAAACTAAGATTACTTTTATATTAAGAGAGTATTCATTATACACCCACCGCCCACGGAATCTGAACACAAACCATAAACTTTGTAAGGCGAATCTCTTCCAAGGGTCTTGGTAGGAGGGTGCACACATGTAATTACGTACACGTCTACTGGCCTACTGTTAACTGTGTAAGCACAGTAAGTGAATGACCCGTACAATTTCAGAAGAAATGGTTTGCAAATTCTTGATTATGAACATCCTTACGAATCAATGAATGAACAAACTTATTAAAACTATGTTATAAATTATAATAAACAATTGGCAAATCTCCAGTGGCATTTCTCTCTCAGTGTCAATTTACCTGGTATGTGATTCACCCAACTACAATTCACCCTGTGACAATTCACCCAGTGACAATTCACCCACATTGACAATTTACCGAGTGGCAATTCCCCCACATGGGCAGTTCACCCAGTGTCAATTCATCCACATGGGCAGTTCACACAGTGTCAGTTCACCCAGTGGCAATTCCCCCAGTGGCAATTCACCGTGCGTCAGCATAAATATGAATATTAACGTTTAAAATATTATTATGAGCGTAATTAATTTTAATCTTGGAATTTTGAAGTGAATGAATTATAAATATCTTAAGTAAAAGATTACCTTGGTCATGCATCATTCATTATCTTCATTCAATAGAAATATTCCATTTGATAGCAGTCTTGGGTGACAGACTGTGGTCTCTTCTTCAGGTGACAGACCCTCAGAGTCATCACTCATATTGACAGGTGTAATAATCCATAATGACTGTCGGTAG